>JAENPR010000250.1:0-600000 GCA_018135685.1 Themeda triandra | reverse complement strand
TAGAAGGCAGAAACAAGCCAGGAGGAAATATAGCAGAAATTATGATGTTCAATACAGCAATAAATCAAGTGGGCCTGCAAGAAATCCCCTTACAGGGGAGAAGATACACCTGGTCTAATATGCAGCCATCCCCCCTACTAGAAAAGTTAGACTGGGTGTTCTCATCTGCAAGTTGGAATCTCAGTTATCCAAACACTTCTGTCAAAGCTCTTGATATGTTACCCTCAGACCACACACCCTGTGTGATTGACATTTCTACAAAAATTCCAAAGGCCAAAGTATTCAGATTTGAGAACTATTGGATGGCTGATGAGCAATTTGAACATATTTTGGCTTCTACTTGGGAAACACCAACGCAGCAAACTGACAAGGCCAAAAGTATCACAGCAAAGCTCAAGTTGCTTAGGAAAAATCTCAGAGAATGGAATGCTTCAAAGCCAGGGCTACATACAGTCATTGAAAACTCAAGATGGGTAATTGATTTACTAGAGAGAATGGAGGAGTTCAGAGACTTAACCCTTGAAGAATGGAACTTTAGAGATGCAGTCAGGAGGCACTTGCTCTCTCTTCTGGAAAAACAAAAAATATATTGGAAGCAGAGGGAGAACATAAAGTGGGCCAAGTTAGGAGATGCTGGTACCAAGTTCTTTCACAACAATGCAACTATTAGATACAGGAACAACCTAATCACATAGCTGCAGGCTCAGGATGGCACAATGGCAAGTGATCACAGTCAGAAAGAGAAAATCCTATGGGAGGACTTCAAAGAAAGACTTGGGACCTCTGATTTACTAAGCATGCAAATTGATATTGATGGCTACATACAACGACATGATGCTCTAGAAGCTCTGGAGAGTCCTTTTCAGCAGGATGAGATTGATGCTATTGTAAAGGCACTACCAAATGGGAAATCTCCTGGACCTGATGGCTTCAACAATGAGTTTCTAAAGAAAAGTTGGCCAATCATTAAACAGGACTTCTATGCTCTGTGTGCAGACTTCTATAATCACAATATATGCTTAAGAAGTATCAATTCTTCATATATAACTCTGATTCCCAAGGTGGATGTTGCAATAAGGGTAAATGATTTCAGGCCTATATCCCTGCTGAATTCTTCAGTCAAGCTCATAACCAAGATTTTAGCAAACATACTGCAGCCAGTCATTACTAGATTGGTGCACAAGAACCAATATGGATTCATTAAGAAAAGATCAATCCAAGATTGTGTGGCATGGGCTTATGAATACATACACCTGTGTCATAACTCAAAGAAAGAGATTGTTATTATCAAGCTTGACTTTGAGAAGGCCTTTGACAAAATAGAGCACCAAACAATTATAACTTTGATGAGAGCAAAGGGATTTGGAGACAGATGGATTAAATGGATGAAGGACATATTTGAATCTGGCACATCTTCAGTACTCCTAAATGGGAGCTCGGGGAAAACATTTCACTGCAGAAGAGGAGTTAGGCAGGGTGACCCCTTATCACCCCTTCTTTTTGTTCTGGCAGCTGATCTACTTCAGTCAATGGTAAACAAGGCAAGAAACATGGGGCTGCTAAATTTGCCAGTACCAACAGCACACACAGATGATTTCCAGTGATTCAATATGCAGATGACACACTCATAATTCTTCTTAAAGAGTCTACTGAACAGTTTCACCCTATCAACAGGACTGAAGGTCAATTTCAGCAAGTCAATGATTGTTCCAATAAATGTGAATGAAAGTAAATTACAGATTTTGGCAGCAACTCTAGGATGTTCAATTGGAAGCCTACCATTCACCTACTTGGGATTGCCACTGTCTATCTCAAGACCAAGCACACAGGAGTTCATGCCTATGGTGGCCAAGTGTGAAAGAAGGTTGACCTTCATCTCTCCCTTCCTAAATCAGGCAGGGAGATTACAATTAGTCAATGCAGTCTTCTCTGCTCTGCCCACCTTCTTCATGTGCTCAGTCATCATCCCAAAGTCAGTCATCAAACAGATAGACAAATGCAGGAAACATTGTCTATGGAGAGGATCCTCAATCAATGCAAATGGAAGCCCAAAAGCAGCTTGGAAAATGGTCTCTTTGCCAAAAAATGAAGGAGGTCTTGGAGTCATCGACCTGGAAAAACAAAATAAGGCACTCATAATGAAGAACCTGCATAAGTTTTTCAATAGATTGGATCTGCCATAGGTTAACCTAGTGTGGGAAAAGCACTACCCAAACAACAAACTACCTAACCACACAAGAAAAGGTTCCTTCTGGTGGAGGGACGTGCTCAAGTTGTTACCTGAGTTTAAGGAAATGGCAAGGCCACAATTGCAAAATGGCTCCACAATTCTGTTCTGGCATAATCCATGGAATGACAGGCCCATGATGCGAAAGCTCCCTGAATTATTTTCTTTTGCAAACTGCTCGAAAATCACTGCCCAGAAAGTGCTTAGCAGAGGAAACATAACTGATTTTTTTCAGCTGCCTCTGTCCACACAGGCTTTTGAACAGCTCCAGGTGCTTATTGAGATCATACAAGATTGCCCTCAAACTGCAGATAATGATAGGTGGTTATGTGGGGGAAAATCCTTGGCCTATTCAGCAAAAACTGTCTATAGGCTGTTGGTGGGGCACAATGAAACACACCGAGTATACAGATGGATTTGGAAGAAGTACTCACAACCCAAGCACAGAGTTTTCTTCTGGTTGTTGATCAAGGACAGGCTAAATACCAAAAACCTGCTCAGAAGGAAAAAAAATGGAGCTCAACTCTTATTACTGTCCAGTCTGCAGTTACCTCGATGAAGAAACCTGTCAACATCTGTTCATTGATTGTGATTTTGCTAGAATGTGTTGGGACATAATTGGAATACAAATACCGAATCAGGCAAGCTTCCCTGATTTTGTTCAGTCAGTCAAAGACCAGATCAACTCCCCTTTCTTCATGGAAGCAGCAATTCTGTTGTGCTGGACAGTTTGGACTGCCAGAAATGAGTTAGTCTTCAGAGGCATTGCAACGAATAGACAGGGGTGTATCAATATTCTCTTCAGAGAACTGAATCTGTTAGAGTATCTCCAAGGGTTTGCATTTTTGATTTGGCATTTGTAGTCATTTGCCAACTCTCAAAACAAAATGCAAAGAAATAAAAGAGGACATCTCCAACCGTTTTGCAATTTTGACTTGG
Source organism: Themeda triandra (assembly GCA_018135685.1). NCBI lineage: Eukaryota > Viridiplantae > Streptophyta > Magnoliopsida > Poales > Poaceae > Themeda > Themeda triandra. The sequence continues at coordinate 596,834 of JAENPR010000250.1, read as the reverse complement.
CAATTACCCAAAATAGGCAGCATGGGTGGAGGGATGTGGTGCGAGAGTCGCGCATGGGGACGTCGGAGGCAGTGCATGCAACAAATGCCAAGTGCGAGGGGCTTGGCATATATGCCAAGTCTCCCCCTCCAAATGCCAAGTTAATGAAAATGCAAAGGCTAAATGCCTAACCATTGGAGAGGATTTTTTAGAAGTTTTATGCAAATTAGTAAATGCCAAGTCCAAATGCATAACCCTTGGAGATGCTCTTACAATACGAGTGAAACAGAGCCTCAAACCTCAGTTTGATTCATGGATACAAAATCTAGAGATGCTAGCTACCTAGAGCTCATTTTCTTTGTTTCCTTTTTTGTATCTTAATTTTCTTGTCTCTTTATTTCTTTCTTTCTTTCTTTAAACTGTTGTATCTGTACTCACTTTTTCTTTGGTTTTAATAAAGTAACTGTAGGGGCTTTGCCCCTCCAGATCCTTCAAAAAAAATTCCTCCATGCTTGTTGCACCAACACCACAAACGCGACTGTTTGCTACAATGTCCTCCTCCCATTTGCCAGTTCCTTCCACGGCAGCCACGTAAAGATTACTACCGCAGCCACCGCGGTGGCATTTGGACATTTCAAGAGTTTCCTCAAGGAAGTTAAGCGCGTCCAAGCTGCTGGAGGAATGGGCACCGGACGCCGCGGGGATGAAGCGTTGGGGGAATGTGTGGACGATCTAGAAATGAGCCTCTACCAAGAGACGGATACATTCCGTTGGCTCCGCGTGCTTGACGGTTCGGGCTTGAGCAAGGATAAGCGCAAATTTGCACTTGATAATGTGAACATGTATGTTAGTCAGGGAGGTGCCGCCGGATGCATAGGATACATGACGGATGCAGGAGATGCAGCACTATCTTCTTTGGTTGCCAAGAAGGTGATGGCCATGGCTAGGGACTGCAATCAGTACCAGCAGATTGCCTCTGACCTTGTGCAGGGCATAACATTGTAAGGGACGATGCGCAAGTATGTAACATGCATGTGTATCTTTATTAATAACCCAATAGAGCAGATTTGAATCATTTTATTCCAATGTTCCAAAAATGGGATCTGCAAAATTTCGCATGGATGAAACGAAATGTATGCTACCTATTTTTGTGAGTCTGGACGCCGCGTATATGTTCTCTCACAACATGAGTACATGACACCTATGTCAGCCATCTAGGGAATTCGGCCAATCCGGGGCAAGCTCCATCTGTGTCTCTGGCCTCCTTGCGCTGACCATGTCCTCTCCACGCCGTCGTCGGGCAAGACACCACGAACTCAGGGGACACGGCGAACTAGTAACTGTTAATACCTGGCAGCTGCTCAGCGCGGAGGCACACACCCCACTCGATGGTAGCAAAGTTAGTTGCAGATTAATTTGTCTTCATTTTCACAATAGTGAAACAATGGAAATCTATATCTATATCTGTACTCATATTTGTAATATTTGTATCTATATTTATATCTATACCTTTCTGTATTTATATATTTATATCTAGCTTCTATATACCTATAATAAAGAGGCAAAATAAAATTCTGCCTTTTTTGTCTAACCGGCCGTTCTATTATGCCCAATTGTCTTGCTATTCGCTCTATTATCTAATTCTCCAATTTACCACATATCGGTGTACCTTCTTGCTAAGACAACTAGTAAAGAGATGGATGAGATTAGTTGAACCTTCTTTTGACAGGGGGATGGGCTTAAGAGAAAGTACCATCTCATTAAATGGCCAAATGTGTGTAAAAGTAAGAAAAAGGGAGGAGTGGGAATTAAAGATTTGTCAAAGCTGAATATTAGCATATTGTGTAAATGGTGGTGGAAGTTAGAAAAGGAAGAGGGCCTTTGGCAAGACTTAGTTAAGGCCAAATATTTGAAAAGCATACCATTCGTTGTGTTTCTCATAAAATTGATGATTCTCTAACGTGGAGTGATTTGTTAAAAGTCAGAAAACAATGCTTAAAAGGAAGGAAATGATTGAGGATAGTTTGAATGTCAGGTTCTGGGATGACATATGGTAGTTTGATGGACCTTTGAGCCAAGTGATTCCTGAGATTTATATACTATGTGAGCAAAAAGAAATGACTGTTGCCAGGATCAAGAGTGGGGAGGTAGTTTTGTCCTTTAGAAGGTGGCTACCACCAGAATTAAGAAGGGTATGGAGTAAAATCTAGGAGTTAGTAAACAACTATCCTCTATCCTCAAATCCTGACAATGTGATATGGAGATGGGGTGGGAGGAAAATTCATTGTTAAATCCCTTTATGAAAAGATGACTGAAAGTGATAATGGATTATATTTAAAGCAAATTTGGAAAGGGAAAATCCCTCCAAAAATCAAAATTCTTTATGTGGCTTCTTTTTATGGGTGTAGTGCTAACTAAAGATAATCTGATTAGAAGGAAATGGGTTGGTACCCCTGAAGGCTACTTTTGTGAAGATGATGAATCAATTGATCATTTATTTTTTTTCAATGCTCAGTTGCCAAAATAGTGTGGGCTTGTATTGCTAAATGCTTTGGTGCAAAAGATATTCCTTGTTCTCTTGATATGTGCTGGCAATGGTTAGATAAGTGGTTACCAAATGCTAAACAAATAGATGTGCTAGGTGTTTGTGCTGTATTCTGGGCTTTATGGGGTGCAAGAAATAAAGCATGTTTTGACAAGAAAGTGATCAAATCTCCATTGGAGGTTATCTATTATGTTAGGGCTCTGATGCATTTCTGGATAGGTTTATTCCCTAAAGTGGAGAAGGAAGCAATCGAGGATGGGATCAACCTGATGCTTAAGGTGGTCATGAAGATGCTGGCGTCAAAAAAACCCCAAGTTATCCAATGCAGTCAACCAAGATGCATACAAGACTGGTGGGTCTAGAGGTTCTCACACCTGATGGAGAAGGAAGATGTGAGGTGATGTACAAGACAGGGAGGTCATCAAGCTGGAAGGGGTGTATGATGGCCAGGAGGTGTTGCTGATAACCTTTGTAGGCTGTCTTTCTGGTTGTCCTAAAACTCTGATATGTATACAGAACTGTGAAAATGTTGTTCTGCCGGCAGTGCTGGTGGCGTTTCCCTTTTACGTTGGTGGTCAAACGCATGCTGTAATAACTTGTTCTGCTTCTGTCGCCCTAGGTTTAGGGTCATCTTGTCTTTTTCATTCTTAAAAACTCTCTTCGGTGATGTATTTCCGTTCATCTTTGAATGGGAATGAGGAATCCCCAAATTTTTTTAAAAAAGAACATGTAATTTTGTAGCCCATGAATTAGCTATGCAAGCTTTGTTACAAATGAGCTCTCAAGTTTGGGTGGATGATTCCCCTTCAACTATTTTCCATCTTTTTGTTAACGGTTTTGAAGAATCAATAAAGTTTGCCTTAAAATAATAAAAAAACCCTTGGAGATGCGTTGCTCTTATATATGACAATATATTATTCTATTTGAACATACCAGTACTGGGTAGCAAGCAAAACATTTACAAGTACATGATGGCACAATATGCAAGTGTGCTTGTACTAAATTTAAAAAGAGGCCAAGGAATAGTCGGTCTCAACTTGAAGATTCTGACTACTGTATTAATTTTCACCATTACCATATCACCATAATCATATGTGGTATGTCACAGAACATCCATATTAACAAATATACGTTGCTGCTCTCAGCTCATGATTCATGAAGCAACACAGTATATGCATGCACAAGTGAGATTTGATATGATCCCAGCCTCCCAGCTAGGTTACAAGTATGGTGCTCTGATTAGAGCATGGGACAGGGACATCTTCACTCTTGATTTTATTTGCTCAGTGGTACAAACAATAGGTCATCTATAATCTGTAACTCTTATAAAGATAAACTCTACTAGATGAATTCTCTCTTCGTGCAAGGAGTCCACATCATTTCCTACTAAATGTTCTATCTATTCATGCAAAGTATTCACATCACTGCCCACTAAATCAAGGTGTCCACATTATTCTCCACTAAGTCAATACAAGGTGTCCACATCATTCCCCACTAAGTTCATGTCATCCATTATTAATTACAAAAAATGCTCCTGTCATCTATCGTGTGAAATAGTAGAAATCTTTAATCTTAGTATACAAGTCATATATATAAGCTATTTGTTTCATCACCCACTCCTGTATACTGTAATTAAATATTCTATTGATTTTTCTTTTATTAGCTTACCATTTTTTTACCAGAATTATAAAATAAAATAACATATAAGTAAAATTTATATATATGTATACATGTGTGCAGGCAATGTTATGTATTATAATAGATTTACTTTTAAGAAATCTGACGAGCAGGATATACTCTTAGTTCCATAAAAGAATTAAATAACAATGCAGATTAAATCGGCTCCCAAGCCAAAGATGTGAAACAAGCAGCTCACATTATAAACATGCAGTCCATATCTGATTTGATGATGACTTAATTCAAGTTAATAATAGAAGAGGTCTTTCTTCTTTGGATCACTAATAACATATGACATGTCACAAAATAATAGGCCTCCGCTATGTAGTAAATCTATTTGTTCTCTCATTATTTTTTTAGCAAGAAGTTGGCTATGCAAACACCTTAAATAATTAAAACCGATGGCAGGACTAGGGAACCTCTCGATGCAGCGGGTGCGACTACCCTGGACCTCATATTTAGCCCCTCCTAGTCCCTATTTGGTTCCTTGAGACTAGCGAATAGAGACTAGTTTTTAGTCTCTTTTAGTCTTTAAGTTACGAAACAGGGAGACTAAAAGAGGAACTTCTAGTGCTTAGTCCATTGGTCTCTTGAGATGTGTTAATTGGGACTAATGGACCACGTTTACAACTCATGCCCCCTAATTTACTGGTCCTCACTCCTCGTCTCATGTCAAGGGTGTTTTGGTTTTTGTTCTATACTTTAGTTCCTTTTAGTCTTTAGAACCACACATGTTATTGGTCCCTAGTTTTTTATATGGAACAGAAGGGGCAATGCCTCTACTGGAATTTTATTAATTTGATTAAAAAAATACAACTTTACAAGTTAGGCTCAAGAAACATAAAAGGTAACAAAGAAAATAGCAAGAATTACACAAAATTGTCTATCCATTGATATACAAGGATGATAAGCAACCTTTGCTCTTAGAATAACCCGAGCAAATTCCTTTTTGACACCAATCTGCACCTTAAAATTGAGTGAGCCACATTTCTGAAAATACAGTCATTCCTCATTATCCAGATTGCCCAACACGACTTTCATGAAGAAGAGAACATGTGAGTGGTCCTTGATATTTTCCAGTATGTTAAACAGATCATCCGAATTGGGAATGAAAACGTTAACACTATAACAGCATGCAGAGGCAAAAGGACGGTGAAAAAGCATATGTAGCAGTTCTTGTTTAGTGCCAGGCATACGCCATACAGTAAACACATTTAGGATCATCAAAGTTCATGCCACATCGCCTAAGCAAAGCTCTTGTACTTAACCTGTTTTTAGGATCAACCAGAAGAAAACCTTCCTTTTATTATGGCATTATTAGTCCCTAGTTTATAGACATTTTTAGTATCTAGTATCAGCTAGTCCGTAGAACCAAACATGCTCTTATTGAGACATACACCAGAACTAACATAACTACCGAAAGGCTTGACCGATAAGCTTCCTTCCGCGTTCTGCCTGATCGAAAGATCACACACGGAAGCGCCGGCCAAGTAGTAGCCGCACAAGAGCACGGGTGAGGCCACACCTGAGAATACGAGATACCCGTTTGGCGCCCGAAGTGCCTCGCTGGCATGGCAAGATACTTTCCTTCTCCTATGTTTCCTATTCACAAATGATTATGTATCCTTGCGATGACTATCAAGGGTGTATTTTAATTATAGCAACACATGGATAATACAATAATATGCTTTACGATGACTATCAAGGGTCTATTTTAATTCAAATAGGCGCCTTAAGACACTATTGTTGTGTTATACTTATATTACAATATATGGATGTCAGGGTCATCATCATATATAAAGACTAAAACATAAATCTGTATGTATCACTCTTGTCGTCGTTTGTGCATGGATCATCCAGATCCAGGCTAGATGGTGTCACCACTCACCGTGGATATCAGGGCTGATTTGAACTTTCCCTGAAAACCCGAGAGAATCTGAGTTAAATGCATAGTAAGCTCTGCTGACCAGAAAATCTGGCTCCTCAACAAGCGCATTGTGTTTACAACGCCCTTTGTCTGGGTATCGGGCTATCGAGTGGACCGGAAGAGTATTGTACTTCTCTAAGAGCATCTCCAACAACTTCCAATATTTCACTTGGTATATCTTGTGTTTTAGCAACTTGCTATTTTGTTTTCTAAGTGAATAAAAGGTGTATCTCCAACAACTCCTTATTCCCACTTGGTAAAAATTGAAAAGGTAAGCCCACTAGTACGTACCGATCCAAAATTTGCTGCTCATTCATTCAGTCTGTCAGGCAGCGACTGATTAGCCTGTCATCATCATCGAATGATTAGCCTGACAAACAGTCTTGGCCGGCCACCATGATCATCATCATCATCGAATGATTAGCCTGCTCATTCATTCAGTTTGTCAGCAGAACCTGGACAACAGTAGCAGAATCTGGACAGCAGCACCTGGACATTCGATTTGCCGCCCACCACATTTCTCTACGCCATCCTTGACACTACTACAGTACCATGCATGCACATGGCGACAACAGCAGCAGAGAACGGAGAGGAGAGGAGAGGGTCGATCTATTTTTATCCACGGAGAGGAGAGGAGGCGCGCGGTGAGAGGACTGAGAACGGCGGCGCGAGAATGGAGAGGACAGGAGAGGGTCGATCTGTTTTCATCGCAAGCCGGGAAAGAAGGAAGACCACGCGGGAGGGAGCCCAAATCACCGATCCGCGCCCTCTCCGCGCGCGGACGGGGTATTTTCCCAAGTGCCTATTTTACCAAGTTTGTTTTGGGAGTTGTTGGAGAGGAGATTTTGTGATTTTGCCAAAAAATATAGAATACAAAGTTATTTTTGGGAGTTGTTGGAGATGCTCAACTCCCTAAATCAACTTGGTATTCTTATAAACTTGGCAAAAACACAAAAAAACCTCTCCAACAACTTGGTAAATCAACTTGGTATTTTTTCAAACTTGGTAAACATCGTCCCCGCGCGCGGAGGAACTTGCTATCGCGCGCCAAGAGCACTCCTGTCCGCGAAATTCTTCTCCCGCATGCTGCTATCGCGCGCGAAGAGCACTCCCGTCCGCGAAATTATTCTCTCTCCCGCATGAAAGACACGATCGCCATGCCTCTCACGCTATTTTTAGATTTTTTCAATTAGATGAGCGAGTGGAAGAGAGATGAGTTGGTTGAAGCTATTTTTAGATTTTTTTCAATTTGACGTGCATGGTACGTGGCCAGCAAATCAAACGGAGGGGACAGAGCTGCTGCTGGCCGACAAATCTTCTGTCCAAACGGAGCGTCGCGGCGCGAGAAGGCCAGCAGTTGCGGCGTTGGGAGAGAAAAACACACGCTGATTCTGGATCGGTACTAGTGGGCCTACTTTTTTATTTTTACCAAGTTGGAATAAGGAGTTGTTTGGGAGATGTCTCTTTTTCACTTGCCAAATAAAATAGCAATTTGCTAAAACTCAAGATATACCAAGTGATTTTTACCAAGTTGTTGGAGATGCTCTAAGTACGAAAAGGACTCCTTTCGCAGTTTAAACCCCTCAAACCTCATATAGCTGAAGCAAGCAAGCTAAGTGGACGGCTAGCAAAATCTAGCAAGTCAGCCAAAAGCAGGGGCACACAGAAACAATGGCGAGCAAATTATTTCTAAACAAATAAGCAAATTATTTCTAAAAAATGTTTTCAAGTAAGAGAAAAACTAATTGTTCTAGTAAGAACATGCTAACTAATATAATCGTGCTATTTGAGCAAGCCATCTTAATATTAATATTTTAGTTTGTGGCTAGAAGGTGTCACCACTCACCACTCACCATGGATGCCGAAGCTGGTCTGACCTTTCGTAGATCTACCTAAAACCCTGAGACTAAGGCCATTTATATGTAATTTTGAGTGTCTGCATCTGAACACGAGAACCTGAGAAAAAATTAACGGTCACTGCTGACCAGAAAAATTTAATGGTCATTGCTGACCAGAAAATTTGGCTCTTCACTGCTGACAAGAAAATTTAAAGGTCACTGCTGACCCAAGAAATCTGAACACACTTGTCCTGATATCAGGCTCTCGAGTGGACCGGAAGAGTATCGTACTTCTCTAAGTAAGAAAAGGATTCGTATCGCGGTCCTACTTATTTAAACCCCTGTATGCTGATAGTTGAAGCAAGCTAAGCGCACGGCTAGCTAAATCTCAAGTCAGCCAAAACACAAAAATAATGACGAGCACCAAGCTTACGTTCCTGGCCGTCACCATCCTGCTTCTGCAGGCGTCGTGGTGCGCCCTGTCACAGCAGGACGGCACCGCCGGGAGGATGGAGCTGACCAGCTTCGAGCAAGGTAGGGACGGGGGCGGCCCCGCGGCGTGCGACGGCAAGTACCACAGCGACGGGGACATGCTCGCAGCTGTGTCCACGCAGTGGTATGCGGGCGGGAGCCGTTGCCAGAAGCAGATCCGCATCACATGGCTAAATCCGCAGGACAGCGTCGTGGCCACGGTCGTGGACGAGTGCGACTCCGACAACATCATCGCCACGTCCCAGGCCGTCTGGGACGCGTTTGGGATTGGTAATTCAAATTACGGCGATGTTGGCATCACCTGGGTTGACGTCTAATAATCGAATGCATGGCCGGTCTCGGCCGGTAAAGCCGGGCAAGGATATGTGTGTTCCACGCCTGCCCCTGGAATTTGCTATTATGTCTTTCGTCAGTGAGTCACGCAGCATGCCGTGCGCACAACTCAAGTATGTGATCAACGGTTCTGTTGGCCTGGTCGATAGGACGTAACGCTTGTTTTCGTTCATGTGTTTCTGTAGCCACTCAGACTTTGGCTGAATGAATACCACTACACTCACTTTTAGCTGTTTTGCAAGCCGTACTTGCAACTTGGTTCAGCTGTTGTTGGTAATAGTCAGATTTTTAATCCTTTTTTATTCTATATCTATACTCCCTCCATATTAATATCGTAGACCCTGATCTTTCCCAAAATTAACCGAGCCTAAATCTTTCTCTTGCACTTTTTCATCTAGACCCGGTAAGAGTAATAAAATTTTCTTTTCTTCCCCTTTCTTCTTCCTATCGTCGGGACTCGGGACGGAGCAGAGGCCGACATGGCCGATCGATTTCCGTCGAACTTCTTGTCGTTGAGTCCATGGAGGCGAGCCGGCGACGGGCGGGAGGAAGGGAGATGAGCGAGCGATGTGCTATAATTAGACGCAAAGAAAGAAAGCTGGCGATTTTTTTTAGAAAATAGGGTTTCCCCCGCTTTTGTATTACCAAAAGCACCAAAGTTTTACAGCATTCGCGTCAGCGCGCCCGCTCAAACGAGTTTTGTAAAGGTTCTACGACAGGATTATTACACTAAGCTACGGCTCCGCTAACACCAGACTGAAATGCTTCACTCCTTCCTGACAACTCTCCATCTCCTGAAGATACACCAGCAGACCTCCTTGGGTTTCTTGATCTATCAACCAGATCTGGTAAACGGACCGCCAAAGGCTGCACATCCAATGCTCCCCACCCTGATGATGATTCGGTCCTCTCCGACGTCCACTGCAGCTGAGGAAGTGAGCTTGCTTTGTCCTCCAGAAGCTTGACGAATTCCATCACCTGCCTTCTTGTGTCGTCCTTGAACAGCACCATCCATCTTCCAAGCATCTTTGCAATCCTGAGCAGCACCTTCTCCATTCCCATCCAAACCGCACCCTGAAAACAAATCTCATTTCTTAGCTTCCATAAAGTCCATAAAACAGCCGAAGAAACAGCATTCAAAGCTTCATGTTTTTTGTTAGCAATCCATAAACTAGCTAAAGATTCATAATCACCAATCTGATAATGAAAGAAACTATTGACATGAAGCCAAATCTGTTTAGCAATCAAACAATCAAAGAGAAGATGAGTAATGGTTTCTGTTTCAGAACAGAATAAACAAGACAGGTCATCTATATGCATTCTTTTCAGTAGATTGTCTCTTGTAAGGAGTTTGTTCCTTGAAAGGAGCCACATAAAAATTTGTACCCTAGGGGGTATTGTCAATTTCCAAATAGAACTAACATAGAGAGGGACAACTCCCCTAAAATTAATCAATGCATACAAAGCTTGACTACTATATCTTCCAGAAGTAGTGAAATTCTAGATTATTTCGTCTTCCTCATCAATGAGGGAGACAGTTTCTATCAAACCCCTCAATTCATACCATTGATTCATACCTCTACTGTCTACAGATCTCCTAAAGGATAGCATCAAATTTTCCCCATCCCAAACCTCAGCCACTGTTTTCCCCTGCTGCTCATTAATGATGTAGAGGGGCCAATACATAGTGGCTAAGCTGATGTTACCCATCCAAATATCTTCCCAAAACCTAATCTTTCTACCATCCCCTATACTCCATCTTACTCCCAATAAAGCAGCTTGCATAGCCCAAATGATCCCTTTCCAGAAAGGAGATGCTCCATCAGCTTTGCAACAAAAGATGTTTGGCTTATCAGTTTTATACTTATAATCTATGATATCTTTCCAGATAGCATTATTGCTAAGCTGGTATCTATCTACCCAGGCTCCTAGCAATGAGAGATTCAAACTCCTCATGTCCAAGACCCCTAAGCCCCCTGCTTCTTTTTTCTGTGATACTAACTGCCAATTGGCTAGATGAAACTTATGATGATTCACATCATCATTCCACAGAAAATGGCCCAAATGAGAGTTAATCATCTCAATGGCCCATTTTGGGAATTTGATAACTGACATCAAGTATATTGGAATGCTAGCTAAGCAAGATTTCAGTAAGGTTAGCCTCCCAGCATAAGAGAGTAATCTCCCTCTCCAACCTACAATTCTCTTGATGATCTTATCAATAATAGGCTGTAAATCCTATTTTCTTAATTTGGTGAAGTGGAGAGGTACTCCTAGGTACTTAATAGGGAAATCTCCTCTTTTGCAGCAAAACAGTTTGGCAAAATCATTGGCCTCATCCTCTTCTAATCCAATAGTCAAAAGATCACTTTTATCATAGTTTATCTTCATCCCAGACATCTTTTCAAAACAAACTAAAAGCCATTTTAAAGTATTGGCTTTGTCCAAATCATTTTCCAGAAAAAGTAAGGTGTCATCAGCATATTGCAAGCTGATGACCCCCCCCCCTCTCTAACTTGGGGTAACAGCCCTGAGATCATTCCCAGTTTAGCTGCTTTCATCAACATCCTTGAAAAGACATCTGCCACTAGATTAAACAAGAGAGGGGATAAAGGATCCCCTTGCCTCAACCCTTTACCAGGTTTGAAGTACTTGCTATTTTCATTGTTCATCCTAATGCAAAGTGAACCACCTCTAACTAATTGATTAATCCAACCAACCCATCTATCACCAAAACCTCTAGCTTTAAGCATGGATTCCAAGAAATTCCAACTTACCCTGTCATAAGCTTTTTCATTATCACCAATCTGATAATGAAAGAAAGCTGGCGATTGGTGCCTTGACGCACATGCGATGTGCTATAATTAGATGCAGGCGATGGTGACGTGCGAGTGGAAGGGCAGCCGGAACGGTAATCGCATCCAAAGGAGGCCTCCGCGTGAACGACATCCTTTGCCACAACCGGGTTCGGGACGAGCACTTAAGTGCTGATTACAATACGTCCTTGGGCCCACACGTCATAGAAAGAAACTTTTTTGAGGGAAAACAGGAGGGGCCGCGCCCCTACTGTGCTTTTATTGAACTTTTGTGAAAAGAAAAAGGTTCAGGTTACAAGCTCAGGAAACAAAAAACGAAACAAAGAAAATGAAAAAGATTACACAAAGGCTTCTAGCCATAAATCAATCTTAGGATGAAAACTAGCTTTTGTTCTTAGAATGACAAGAGCAAACTCTTTTTTGAATATCTGCTTGCATTGCTGCAGAGAGGGGGGGATTCCTTTGAAGATAGCATTATTTCTCACCATCCAGATGGCCCAACACATTGTTATGATGACTTCAATAGAGAATGGCAGACGCAGCTGCATTTTGCAGGCTTCAAAGATATCTTCTGAGTTTGGTGCTTGAGGGATAAACAGGTTCAGTTTGTGCCAACAGGACAAGGCAAAGGGGCAATCAAACATAAGATGCCTCAGTGACTCTTCCACACTGTGAACACAGAATACACAGGTGTAATCTTGAAGCTGCATTGATTTTCTTCTAAGGAGTTCTCTTGTATTAAGCCTGTCCTTGAGCAATAACCAGAAGAACACTTTCCTTTTGTTCTGACAAGAGGAATTCCATAGCCATCTGTAAATTGGGTGAGTGCCTGTTGTCTTCAAAATTTCTCTATAAGCTTTCTGACTAGAGTAAGAGCCTGAACCCCAGCTGTAAGACCACTTATCTTGGTCGTCTGTCAACTTCAAATTCTGAACTATCTGGGTCAGTTGAATGAACTGATCATATGCTTGTACTGAAAGGGGGAGATGAAACCTATCAGTAAGTACTGCTGTCTGACTGATAGTAAGGACTGAAACTGAAACATCTTTGCTGAAAGAGAATAATTCAGGGTTGGTGTGCTGCAATTTCTGATCTCTCCAAAGATCTAACCAGAACATAGCTGTAGTTCCGGTTGGCATTTCTTAACGCAATCACTAGAATTGTTACATCCCAGTGGTCACGCCAAGAAACGCCAGGGTTGATAGTCGTGTTCTAAAGATATTATTCGCAAGCGCACGGATCTATCATTGTAGCATTTCACCCGGGGAGTATTCTCAGGGTATCGTTATTTATATTTCCCGTAGGAAGGCATGGTGTAGAGGTGTCTAAACATGGATATGGATACTTGACTTCATGTCATCGAAATGTGACTCTAGTACTATACAGGGGTAAGTATAAATGGTTTGCAAGATAGTGGACACACATTTGGCCAAACTCAAGGATAAAGTATAAAAGAAAGAATAAACGAATGAATGAATAAAGAATAAATCTAAGCGGAGCAGGTAGGTCATTCATAGCAATGTCATGAACAGCTAAGTCATATAGTCTACGGGGTTAGAGATAAGTCGAGCCTAAAGTAACGGGAGACCCCCGCAGCCTGGTCCGCGGCCGATAGAGGCATTTACGAACTCCTACACGACATACGGACGTGGGGGATTACAAGGGACGGACAGGGCTGTCACCATCTGCCGCCTACCCCTCAACCGTGGCATGCTGTCACATCCGAAGGCTCTCTCGTATCCGGACACCACGCCCGCATATTCGAGAACTACCCACATTCCCCGCGGACTCCCACCCTACGGATGGACGAGCTAGAATGTAGGCAAACCCGAAGGAACGACGAACCGTTACTCCATTCTCATCAAGACCTCTAATCATATAAATCATATGAACAATGAAGAACAACGAGGAACATGGTAAGAAATGATCATAAGAACTTTGGTCTAGTTCATATGAATCAGGTTTAGCAAGAACGCAACTATACTCTAGTTCATGAACAAAGCTACATAATAAGAATAAGAACTTGAAGTAGGAAGAACACTCCATAGTATATTACCAAGTGATGATCTTCTTCCTAGGAGACAAGCCCTCCTTGATAGCTCAACCTAGCTCCTAAGCTACTAGACTAGGCTAGAGAACAAGAGTAGAGGAGAATGGCTCAAATGAATGTGTGTCTTGAAATGACTTGAATCTCCCCTTTTATATGTTGAGCAGGTCGGTTCGAGGGCAGAAATGGAAGGAACACCAGCGCACCGCCCTCCTCTGCAATTAATGTACCGCCTCCAGGAGGATGGCCCCACCTGGCAGGCTGGGGGGCGCGAGGGCGCCCCTGGCGCGAGCGCGCCAGGTTGGTGCCTCCCCCCAACCGCCTTTGGCCAGTGGGCCTCTCCTGGTAGGTGGGTCTCGGTGGTGTGGTGTTTTGGCCCACTTCTGCTCTGTTTGGGCTTGTCTCCTCCTTGTGCCTCTTTTATGCTTTGCCGGAAAGCGCCTTTTCTGTATAAAATCACCTGTACTTGGTGTATTTCCTGTAAGCGTTGCTAAACTCCAGGTACAAGTGGAATTTGGTTAATAGCACAAGTATATGCATATAAGAACATTTAATTCTCCCTTTTCTATCTTAAGTTGGCGGTTAAAATGTGTCGATAAGGACCGCCAACAGTTCCATCCTTTATATTGATGATTGCTAGGCTTTTATAGAGATCAAGTAATTTCAAAATGTCTCTCCACCAAAAAGAACCCCTGAAGTTTCTTGTCAGTTTGGGCAGCTTGCCATTTGTGTAATACTTGTCCCACACCAATTGAACCCATGGCACTGGAGCTTTGTTAAAGAATTTGTCTAAATGTTTCATTAGCAAGCACTCATTTTGTGTTTTGAGATCTTTGACCCCTAAACCACCATCTTCTTTAGGCACACAAACTAGAGGCCAAGCTGCTTGTGGTGTCTTCTTACTATTTATGTCTGAACCTCTCCAAAGACAATGTTTCCTATACTTGTCTATCTGCTTGATGATGGTTTTAGGCAGACTGAATGTGCACATTGCAAAAGTTGGCAAGGCTGAAAACACAGCATTTGTAAGCTCCAATCTTCCAGCCTGGCTTAGCATTGATGAGGTACAAATTAATCTCCTTTCACACTTGTTGTTAAGGGGCCAGAAGTCAGCTACTGTCGGTTTTGTGAGGCAGAGAGGCAAGCCAAGATAAGTAAAAGGTAGAGAGCCCTTTGAACACCCAAAAACATTTGCCAGGTCATTGAACTTTCCTTCCTCAACATTTATAGGAATCATTAGGGATTTGTCATAATTTACTTTTAAGCCTGTTGAGTCACCAAAACTCTGTAATAAAGTCTTCAGAAAGGTCACCTAGATTGCTTCAGCTTGCATAAAAATTAAAGTATCGTCAGCATACTGTAAAATAGGGAAATCAGAGTCACTTCTCAAAGGTATAGGTAGGCTCATGTTCCCAGCAGCACATGCTGAATTCAGTAGGGTCTGGAGAAAATCAGCTGCAAGAACAAACAGTAAAGGGGAGAGTGGGCCTCCCTGCCTCACTCCCCTATGACAATGGAATACCTTCCCTGGTTTGCCATTTAGAATTATAGATGAAGTCCCTGAAGAAAAGATGAGTTGCATCCAATCTAACCATTTTTGTGGGAAGCCCTTTGCTTTCATAATCTGAATCATTAGGGGGTGTTCCACTCGGTCAAAGGCTTTTGCAAAGTCTAATTTGAGGATGATCAATTCTCTTCTTGATTGGTGACACATGTGCAAATATTCCAGTGACCAGGCTAGACAATCTTGAATGGCTCTAGCTTTAATGAATCCATATTGGTTCTTATGAATCAGAGAGGGGAGGACTGATTGCAGTCTATTTGCCAGTGCTTTTGTAATCAGCTTGATAGAAGTATTTAGCAGAGATATAGGCCTGAAATCCTTGATCTTTTGAGCATTATCAATCTTTGGTATCAGTGTGACAAATGAACCATTGATACTTTGTATGCAGAGATTGCCACTGTAGAAATCTGCAAACGGCCTGTAGAAGTCATCACAAATTATAGGCCAACACCTTTTTAGGAAGTCAGTGTTGAAACCATCAGGCCCTAGAGCTTTATATGAAGGCAAGTGCTGCACAATTTGATCTATTTCAGATTTGGAAAATCCCTGAACAAGCTGTGACAAATCTCTGTTAGTCTGAAAATAATCATTTAAATTGAATTGAATACCAATAAAATCAGAGGTGCCAAGAGTACTTTTGTAGAACTGCCATAACATATCTGCCTTTGCATTATGATCATAAATAATATCCCCATTATCATTTTCAAGAGAGGTCATAAGATTCCTCCTATACTTGATTGTGGCATTAGCATGAAAAAAATGGGTACTAGCATCCCCCAAGGTGGCCCATTTTATCTGTCCTCTTTGCTTCCAATAAGATCTCTACTATTGCAGCAGAGTTATAAGTTTCCCCTCCAAAATAGATCTGAAGTTTCATTCCACCAATGTGAGATCCCTGAAATCTTCTATAAAATTTATAAAGTTAAGCACAAGTTTCACCCGCGATAGAATCCTTCAGGTTAGACAGAGTGTGACTCCAATCTTTTAGAGTTTTCCTTAGGCTTTTGAATTTTGCTGTAATGCTCTTTGCAGCATCCAGATGAGAGGTATTAATTGCCCAGCCTTGTTGGACCTGCTCCATGAAGCCTTCATGTAGCATCCAATAATTTTCGAAACGAAATAGATTGGACTTTGGGATTGCTGTATTAATTGAGATAAGGCAAGGAGTATGATCAGAGGTTTCCATGCACATAGTCTCTACCTCAGTTCTAGGAAAATCAAGGGTCCAGCAGGGAGAGGTGAAAAACCAGTCTAGCCTTTCAAGGAGGGGATTAGGTTGTTTATTGGTCCATGTGTATCTTTTTCCTTTGAATGGAAGTTCAATCAGACCCAGCTTACTGATAGCTTCAATGAATAAGAGCATTTCAGAAAAATCTGCCCCTGGCTTATTTCTATCATTAGGATGCCTATATAGGTTAAAATCACCCACAATCAACCAGTTTATATTATCAGGCATTTGGATATGTTTAAACCAAGAGATAAAGTTCCTCTTCCCAATAGGAGTGCATGGTGCATACACATTAGTGAGTACCCAGTAGTCATTATTGTGCTGGGAATAAAACTCTATAGAAGAAGCAAAACTGTTCTGAAAAAATCTTTCACCCCTGAAAACGGAACTTTTCCATATCACTAGGGACCCCCCAGAAGCACCAACAGATGGAAGAAAATCAAAACTATCAAATGCAGGAGGAGCAAAGAGCCTGATTAAACTTAGATCAAATTGTTCTCTTTTTGTTTCTTGCAGACAGGCAACATCACAGCCATTTTCAACCAAACGGTCTCTAATAGAATTCCATTTCTTATCAGAATTGATACCCCTAACATTCCAACTAAAAACTTTCCAAGTTCTACTAGCCATAGATACAAAGTGATTAAAAAGATAAAGTCTCTAGTAAAGTTTTAGACTAGAGATCTAGGCCTTCTTGCTTGGAGCACCACTTGAGGCCTTTGCCTTCTTGCTCCTTGGCTTCCCCACAGCTTCTTTACTCTTTGGCTTGGCATTGAGCTTGTCATCAGTCAGCATAGAAGGGTCCATCTTGCAGAAGCTGACCCCCAGGTTCCTCACTACATTGGGAGAGATAGTAGGAGGTTCAGTGGAACAAGCAAAACAAGACTTTTCTTTACATGAGGTAGATTTAAAACCATTATTCTGTGATTGAATTTTGGGGCTGCGTCTGACATCAGACTCACAAATTATGGTACTCTTACCTCTCTTGGTATTCTTTCTGGGGGTAGCTGGAATAGGAGGTGCAGGGGCCTTTGCAGACAGAGTTTCTTCATCACCCATCACTATGTTTTGATCTGGAGCTGTCACAGTATCAGTAGCATCATCATGCTCAGCACAACAAATTTCAGAGATGGTGACAGATGGTCTGGATTTAGGGAGGGAAAAGATGTATGAGTTACCATCATTAGAAGCTTGGGAGGAGAGGAAATCAGTAGCCCATTCATTAGATGTTTCCTTGATCAGCAGCATGGTGAAGAAGTCAATCCATTCTGCTGGGATTGTGACTTGAGGCAGACCAGGATCTTTGTTAGAGAAGAACTTTGCCCACAACCTTAAGGCATCTGGGTTGGGCCTAGATGGGAAATACTTGGGGGTGCTCTCCATCAGATTGTCACTGAATGGGTTCCAATCTGAACTGTCAAAGTCAAAAGTGCTAGCACTAGACAGGGAACACTGGCCAAGTTCAGAAATAGAGCCAGCAGGGGGGACCACTTGTTGAAGAGAGAATCCCTAACTATGAAGGCAAAAGCACTCTTTAGCAGAGCCGGGTCAACATACACTTGTGGGATCTGTGCAATGCCCACTTGTAAGTTCCCTTGAATGAAGTGGTCAGCATCAATATTGCCATTCTGATCTTCTGGTCCACCCAGCAGATCTTCGATCTGAACTTCATCTTCAGGCAATGGTATTACAGCAGGCAGGTTCTGTAGATTTGGGAAAGGCACAATTTCCACTGGCTGAGCAGGCAGGATTGGTGCAGCAAGTTCATCTTCTGAAGCATCAGTGAGGTCGTCCATTGCTAGGACTTGCTCTGCCTGTTGGGGGGCACCCTGATGTTCTGGAACAACATCTATGATTGGATCAATAATCATGTCATCATCAAGGGCTAAATCCTCATCCAAGTCTAGCATTTGTATGGCAGCCTGATCCATGTGTTGAATCTGATTATTATTGTTTTCAATGCCTTCAATCTGACCAGGAATGGGCCATAATCCCCAGCCCAAAGCCTGTAGAAACTGTTGATTTGGTGCCTGTGCAGAAAAGGGGTTCTGCTGCTGAAAAGCTTGTGGAGCTGGAGGTCCATGCATTGGATTCATGGGCTGACCAAAGCCATGAAATTCAAAGTTGTTGGGCTGGAATCCATCTTCATTGTCATCTGGACCAGGCCCACGGGGGATGTCTTCATCCTGTGCTTGCCCACCTAGCAGAGTTGCTTGGAAAATTTCAGTTTGTACTGACCAGCAGGGAGATGCAGGTTCTAGACCTTCAGTAAAGTTAAAGAACCAGGGAACTGTGTCTAGCCCACACACTCTTGCTTTCACATAGACCCTGGACATGTTTCGAAGGTCCTCTTCCCAAACTATAAGTTTTCCAAATTCTGAAACTGCCTTCTCAACAAGACTATGTGACCACAGATCAATATTAAGACCAATCAAACTTAACCAAATTTCATGGGTCATAAAAGCAGTACGATGGTTCCAGGCCTGATCATGAGGTATGAATGAAATAGTGCCATTGCCATAAGGAATAGGGCTATTCTGAATTAGCAGATCCCTTTGATGCATATAAGTAAACTTAACATAAGCCTGGCCAAAGGGGCAAGGTTGGATTGAATCATACTGTACCCCATTCTGAACAGTCAATAGATCATGGAGTACCTCATTGATTGTTTCAAACTGTAGGGGAGCAAGAGGCAGAGGATTGAACGTTGCTATTGCCAGATCATTGTGTTGATGCTAGAATCTGCCTATGAAAACCCTTTTCATCAATGGTCTCCCGGGTACCATCATCCTCTGCGATCCCGGTGGCAGGAAAGGCGTTGGATCAACGAATCTGTAAGCCATTGGATCTTGCTGTGATGGACTGCCAGAGATGGGAAAAGAGGAAGGTTTATTATCGTGCCAGGCAACGTGAACAATGGGTGGAGGAGGGCCTGGAACCCCAAGTTTTGCACAGGCGAACTCACCGAAGGAGGAGAAGACAGGCGGAGTGGCAGCCTTTCTCGCCCTCCGGCAGCTCACTTGAAGATTGCAGTTGTGAGTCGTCCTCGAACTCAGGCGCCGTTATTTTCCACGGTAGCCGCCAGGGGACTAAGATCGGTGGAGGGGGCTCAATGCCTAGGCATCGTCTAGCAAAATCGGCAAAGGAGGTATAGACCGGGCATTCCTTCTCTGGTCCACCAATCATAGAGAAGAGGGGTCGCTGATTCCCGGAAGGCGGGGCGCCATTCCCGGTTTGGCGCGAGATTCGGGGGGCGAAGTTGTTGAGATCAGGTTGATTTGCTTTCTGTTTCCAAAATCGGCCCTGGCGATGAGTACCAACATTTTTAACGGGCTGAGCAAACTGGGTTGCATGATTTTTTGTGGGCCGAGAATTCTGTGGTGCCTGCCAATGGGCCTTACCATTTCTATTTTGGGATTCAAACTCGAACCGTGGCCAATGAACACGGCGGGATCCAAGCCGGATCCGATTTGCACCGCATAAGGGATTGTTTTTGACCGGTTTTTTGACCACATCAAACCATTCAGAATCTTGTTCCTTTTGCCAGAGATTAAACTCTAAATCAGACTTTGGTCCCCCTTTATTCCAGAGATGGAAGAAGATTTTGAAATTGGAGGATTCAAAGGACTTAAGCCGAGCTATATGGAAACCAACACTTTGGGAATGAACAGAGAAACGGAAGACTTTATGATCGAGTTGCATGATTCGAAACTCACAGGGATCACCCCCAATGACTGACTGGAGAATGAGAGCAGCAGTCGGAACATCTAGACGGAACTTGCAGCGCCCAACTGAAAGGACCAGGGAAAAAAGGCCGTGGAGAGAGACCAGGATTAAAACTGACCGGAGAAAGAAAACGGCGGCAGATCTCGGCTTCAACCACTCGCCCTGGCCGCCGATCAAGGCCAGAGAGATCCATGGCTCGCGTTCACCTTGTGGAAGGTGATCACCAGAGGGCGCCATGATCACCGGCGAGGAGGCGACAATGGCGGGGGTGGGGTGGTGGTGGCGGCGGGGTGGTGGGGAGGGGGGGGGGAGGGAGCGCCATCATAGAAAGAAACTAGATGCATATATGAAAGACGCCTTCCCTAGTCGGACATGCCCCGCACGAGTACGCCATCTTCATGTAGCTGTCGTAGCCGTTACAAACTCCCATGAAGCTACTGTTCTCGACCACCTTAATAGTACGACCAAAGATAACAGATGGACGACCTAATACTATAATCAAGTGCATCACATAACCATGTTTTGTGCTTAAGTCCGAACCTAAATTATCCTTCATCTTCGCGAATACCCTTCCATCCGTGCTTGTTATTTATCAATATATAGTCACAAACACCTATGTTTATCGATTGTCAACATCCAGAATCCGGAAGCCCAAACTTGGCCTCGATACGTTTTTTTTTTTTTTGACAACAAACATATTATATTATCACTGCAACCATATTACAAGAAGGTCCTCACTAGAGAACCAGATTACATTAACATCAAGGTCCTGCAGCTGGGAAGAAAGGTAGCTAAGTCGATGGCGATGGTATAGTCGAGACCGCCGGCGGAGGGTCGCAGGGGCGTCACAGACGCATGCACCCGGATGGATTGACCTCGCAAAGCGTAGGTTGAAGTTGGGCCGGAGGAGCCAATACTGGAGTAGCACACCGGCGACCGAAGGATGCTGTTGAAGTCGTCGTCGGAGAACAGAGATGAAGCTCAAACCAGGATCCCGTGGAAGCGGCTTCGACGAACCAAAACCAAAAGAGGAGCCACCTTGTTGAAGAGCTGAGCAGCATGACCGGAGGTTGCTTGGCTAGGATGGAGTAGTAGTAAGCCTGCCCATGTTGTTGACCAGCACCATTCCTTCTGGGCGAAGGGATTAAGCAATTCCTTCTAGGCGAAGGGATCATGCAAAGTAAATGCGGCCGGTGCACGCCTCCATCATGATGACCGGACAAGATTTTAATGTGGCTTGTAGTTGTCCACGTGATGAGGCCGGCAGAGACACCGCCTCCATCATGATGACCGGCTTTGTTTTGTGCGGCAAAGAACAGCACAACATGGAGGCCTGGAGGGGCCCAGCAGCACCGCCCAAGCCAGGGATGGTGGACACGCGGAAGCCCACGACACCATGGCAGGCCTATCAGCTCATGGTGCGGGCCCCATCGGCCGGTAGAGCACCGATGGCGTTGACGGCCATCGCTGGATCTCCGCCATGGCTTCCTCCTTCCTTGCGCATAGACCGATGTCGAGGAGGATGGGATCCTGCCGGCGCCCAGCTTCGAGGCCTGGAACCCCGCGCTCGGCTGTGGACTGCACAGCGTGGCGCTGCCGGCATGGACCACGCCATCGCCGAGAACCTGCCGACGTGCAAGGACCCCGCCCGCCGCGCCTGCGCTCTCGACTGTGGCCCACTCGACGACCAGCTACTGCGCGGCCTGGTGCTGCCGGACAACGTGTGCCGCGAGGAGGCCTCCGGAGGCGCCGTCCTTGGGGAAGATGGGGCAGTGGTAGTCGGTGATGCCTCCCTTGACAGCCTTGCCATGGAACTGCAGCTTGGAGTCGCGGTACCGGACGGGATGAACACCGCCAGGCGCCGCATCTCCGACAGGAGCTCGTAGTTGATAGCCACCCATGGGAACAGGCCTACGGGGAGGTCCCCATCTCTGGCAACAGCGGTCGACATGGCCGCCATAGGCTCGCCCACCTTCAATGTAATAAAAACAAGGAGGACAAGGGTCCTCAAAACTCCCATGGAAGAGCTTATTTCACTAGGGATATTACAAGGAGGAGGAGTAGGAGGGGAAGTGAGGAAGGAAGGGAACCGGCCCACCTGCCCTACCACCGGCGAGCTCGCCGGGGAGAGGCAGGGGGCCGGCGGCGGATGGAGCTAGAAGGGGATGGAGGTTGGGGGAATCGGATGAAGGTTGGTGGATGTTGGAGAAGAGGAGGGAAGAAGACGATACTACAGTGAGCAGATACTACTGAGAGCTTCCTTCTCTCAGAGAGAGGCCACCGAAGGCAGTTAATGGGAAGGAAAGCAGATAATGGACTCTGGATATGGTTGCAACTTGGCCTCGATACGTTGTTGACATCCATGGGACTGATGGCTAGCAACATTTCAGTTCTCCATTACACCTAGCGCAAATGCCCATAAGTCCATAACTTTGTTTCGTGTCACTAATAATTTCAAATTTTGCATGTTCTGCATTCCAAAACAAAACACCTGTCTCCATAGCCGGGGCCGATTCGGAGAACCATGCATTTAAGCTTTTATTAGGGCAGTCCCAATGCAAGACTCTATTGTAGAGTCCAAGACTATTTATTATCCTTCTATTTATTGTATTTTGCTGATGTGGCGGTATATTTACCTCGAAGATTGTGGAATTGGAGTCTAAATAAGACTTGGAGTCTTGGTTTTTCTGCCTCTCTCTTCAATAAATATACTGCCACATCAGCAAAACATAATAAATAAGAGGGTAATAAATACTGTTAGACTCTATGATAGAGTCTGCATTGTGAATGCCCTTATTGTTTAGAATTTGCAAGATCACGTACTCTGCATATATATATATAATTTTTAGGATGAATCTTTTCTTCAGGCATAATAACAGCTGTCATATATGTATACTGCCAGCAGCAGGGCCAGGAGTGGATACCACAAGAAGCATAATCTTGGCTGTCACAATGGCAGATATAAATGCGATGGATGATGAACTGTTTATATATGGCCGTCACCAAGGATAGCCTCATTGCAAGCATTCAAGATGAGTGGGATCGTTTTATGTACCAGAATGCTTTCAGCAAGGGTGCGAGGGAGCTGGCGTAAGAAGTGAAGATGAAGCTGGAGGGGAAGAAGACGGGAGATGCTGGAATGCAATGGATGGACTGCTCGAGCTTACTAGAATAGTTGGTCTTTTCTGTCGGTTATGAGCTTTGGTTAGCTATTGAGTCGTTTGTGCCGTTTCTGGTGATGAACTTGGTTATCTTAAGGTAGATGTAGGCTTTGGGAGAGTGGTCATTTTCTGGAACAGGTGGGGTGTACCTGATGCGCTGTAAAACTGAACATATTTGGTCCTTGCAATGCAATGGCTGGGACAATGCCCTGAAATTCAAAAAAAAAAAAAATAGTGTATGGTCGTGGCACCGCTACTACACATTTGACTTTGCGCAACGAGGGGCTGGAGGGCTCCGAGGCGGGCGCAACTCTGGCCGGTTATTCTGGGCCGGCCTCGCCCGGCCGGCCGAGGCAGTGCCCGCTGCGGCAAATCGATTAACCGCAGCGGGCATCATAAACCGCCCGCTGATTAACCATGGCGGGCAACATAAAATGCCCGCTGCGGTTAATCAGCATTAACTACGGTTAATCAACATTAACTGCGGTTAATGCTGATTAACCGCGGCGGGCGTTTTATGTTGCCCGCCACGGTTAAGTCTGGGGTCTATAAATAGCAGCCGACCCTTCTTCTTCCCCACGGATCTCCTCTTCCAAACTCGGGGGGGAGGGGGGTTGCCCTATTTTTTGACCACTCCATTGGAATTGGGGTTAGAGGTTCGATTTGGGGGAGTAAGACACCAAAGGAGGTAGAGATGAAGAGGATGCTAGATAGCTTGCAGAGGTCACCAGGGAGCGGGATGCCGCCACAACCAAGCCTAATGAGGCTAATAGGACAACCAATATAATGAGGTATATGATGGATCAGGTCTGGCAACGTGTAGAGGAAGAAAGGGACAACGTTCTTCAGCTAGAGGGTTACTTACACGCCACATATGACCTGCGTGAGGCGACTGTTTTCATCGCGAGGAGGTGTTTTAAGTGGCAGCTGGAGGACGTGTATGACACTTTTGTCTTTTGATGAGGTATCAAGATCCGAAAACTTTGGTGTGCGTAATTTGTGTTTTGTTTGCGTGTGTTTTAAGTGTTGTGGTGTAATAAGGATTATCTATATGCATTAGTCGATGCAGAAGTTGGGATATTAATATATTTCCTTTTCTAAAAAAAGGGGTAAGGTATATCTATTTTTTCTTTTTCATCAATGAATTATTCTATAGATTTTGTTCTTAAACCTAAATGGTTTATCGTTTTTCATTTAGGTCCTTGAGGATCTCGTGGTTGAGACTTGCATTTTGCCAACGTGAACAATCTTTTGTTTCTACGGTGACATTCTCCAAAGCCTTGTTTGAATGTTTTGAGTTAAATTCATTGGGAGTATAGATGGTGTAATAGCCAAATTCGTCCTGATTATAGTTGTGTGGAAAGGAATCTACAGATAAGAAAATGTCTACTTAAATTAGAGAATAAAAATCGAATCTATTTCTCATCTTCCATCCTATGAATTTGAGATAGGTTTATATGTAACTATGAGAAGTTGTAGAATCTCAAATTCTAAGCTTAATTGCCTAATTTCTTAACTAGATTCTAATTCCTCCAAAATGAAGAGATTGTATTTTGGACTGGTTAATAATCGTATAACTACCGCTATTTTCATCCTTCATGTACACCAAGGCTTGTTTTTTTTTTCAATTTTTAATAACCGTAAAAACTTACCAAATAACCAAGCTATCAAGTAGAACTCTTACCAAATAACCCCCTCTTCCGTATTTCTCCCCCTTTTCCGTTTCTAGCTCACGGCGGCGGTGGCGTCGTCGACGGAGGGCGGGTCGTCGGCGGAGGCGGAGATGGCGTCCGTGGCCGCGGCGGAGGGCGCGGCGGCGGCGCTCCGCTCGGTGCTGTCGCGCGCGCAGCAGGCGGCGGCGCGGGCGGGGCGCGCGCCGGGGTCCGTGCGCGTGGTGGCGGTGAGCAAGACCAAGCCGGTGCCCGTCATCCGGGCCGTCTACGAGGCGGGCCACCGCTGCTTCGGCGAGAACTACGTCCAGGAGCTCATCGACAAGGCGCCTCAGGTTGGGTCGAATTTGTCACCCTGTTTGTAGCTCCAACAAAAATCTTGCCTTTGGTCCCGTATATTGCAAATTGATAACCTAGTGGATGGAACATTGAAACTAGGGACAACATCTCGTTAATTTAAGCTTCTCGCTGAGTTCTCTGCATCATTAGTATCTGTATTCGTGTGATCAACGTCTTAAAAGTGACGAGCTTTAAAATTTTTGTTCTTAGGATTAAAAGGAAGATCAAATACCAATGGGTGTCAAATATTGATTTTTTTTGACACCCAATTTCATTTCACTAAAGAATTCCTTTTTGCATGAAAATTCTAAGCACTAAAGAGTGAATTTAATCAAGCATTTCAAGTTGTTCTGCACAGCCGTAAATGACATGGATGCCACATGCCAGTGACTTCCCTTACAGTCAGTTGCAGATTAAGTGGTATAATTGGTAAGCTGGAAAGGGCCACAAGTTTGGTTGCTAGAGGCACCACATCGGAATACATTTGAACTTATGAAATGGACATATTATCTGTACAAATCAAACTGCTATGTTTCATCCTGAAATGTGTATACCAGTTTTGTTCGTGTTCTAAATGTATCTTATGCAATTGATAATGTGGTGGAAATGCTAACAATTCATCTTTAACTTCTCTCTCCATTTAACATGAGAAGTAGGTCCATGCCAACTGTTAGAAGGTATACAATTTCTGGTGTGATGGTGCTAATAGGACATCAGTTGGTCAATCATCTTCATTTTTCACCTTTTAAATTCTAGAGCAATCTAGGACCTAAGATTGGACCATGGTTATCCAGTAACCATGACAAGTTTTCCATTTTTGTCACCTTTGGGGAGGTCTAAGTTTCCTCACACCTCGCAGGGCATGCTTTCTAGTACTCCCCCAATTCCAAATTATAAGGTATTTTGGTTTTTCTAGATACATTTCTTTCACTATGTATCTAAACATAATGTATATCTACGTACATAGCCAAAGCTATGTACCTTGAAAAGCCAAAATGTCTTATAATTTGAAATGGAGGGAGTACTTGTTGTCAAATACCTAATCTTTTTCAATCAAATCATGTTACTGTCTAAGCAAAGTTTATTTCTCATTGTAGCTTCCTGAGGATATTGAGTGGCACTTCATTGGGAATCTGCAAAGCAACAAAGCCAAAGCCCTACTTGGTTCGTACTACTTTTATTTTTTACGTATAAGGCATGCTCTCCGACAACTATTTTTTACCATTATTTTTCTACTTATATGTGAGAACTTGTTCAAGATTCAAAGGTATTGACTTTATTAAAATACGACACTATTTAAGTATGGAAAATTACTAATATTAGTGTCATGTGGAAAAACATTACTCTTTGCATATATTTGTGGTTAATTTTTAAAATATCATGGAAGTCATATCATCAAATGACAAGTAAAAAGTAACAGAGGGGTCATCTTCTTTCTTGTTTTTGCAGAGTTCCCGGTCTTAGGCTCTTAGCTTCCAGTTCCTTAGATTTTGCTATTACCTAGATTTTGTTTGTTATGTCACACCCTGCTAGATATTCTAGTGCCTTTGTTGATGTATCCAATTACTTTATTTTGATTCTGTACAGATTTTGGCACTTGAGCTTGTGCCTTATGCCCTTAACTTGTTCATGGTTTGAGCTAATATTTCTTTTCTTGTTCCTTAACTTTTAGCTGGCGTGCCAAACCTTGATATGGTTGAGAGTGTCGATGATCAGAAGGTATGTGATCGATTTAATCTTTTCTTGTGATTCCAGAAATTGATTTTCTTGGTTCCGGGAAACACTTACATTTGAGGCACTCATACATCAGTAGCGCACTCCGTCACTCACTTGGTTGCTTTCTAGTAGAAGGGTCTCCTTTGCTGAGTCAAAAAGGAGGAAAACATTATACTGTCAGACTCATCCCTGTCAGCATCGAGTATAACTTGTTATTCTCTGGCTGTACAAGATAGAGCCGTTCATTATGTATATTCAACTTGGGGTTATATAAGCTGCAAATATATCATTCTTCTGTACAGCAAGATTTTGTTGCATGACTTAGGTCGTCCTAACTAACAATAGCTGTCATAGACCTTTGGGTTACTCATCATGATATCCTCTCAGATTTTCGATCTTGAATCTGTAACCAGATTAATTGTAATAACCATTCTTTCAGATTGCTAACCGTCTGGATCGAGTGGTAGCTGACTTGGGGAGAAAACCTCTTAAGGTTTTGGTCCAAGTCAACACTAGTGGAGAAGAATGTAAGTACTCTTGTTTCCTTTCTCAATACTAGTTTGAACTTGGTCTTTAGTTTCCTTTTGTCAATATGATACTGAAAGGATGAAAGTTCTCACTTTGGGCTAGGTTATTATAGTGGATTTTCAGAATGTGGAAACTGTGTTCCTTTTAGTTTTAAGCATTGATAGTTGATCTGCAGCACATTGTTTATCTTGGATAAGTATTTGGAAGCATTAGGCTGATCTGCGAGCATGTCCAGAGGGCACATTGTATGTAGTTCTGAATGCTATTTCTCTATTGCAGCAAAATTTGGAGTAGATCCCTCAGGATGTGTCGAACTAGCAAAGCATGTCAAATTGAACTGCCCGAACCTTGTGTTCTCTGGTTTGATGACAATTGGGATGCTTGATTACTCCTCAACTCCTGAGAATTTTAAGGTAACATATATTCTGGGATACAGAAGTTTTGTTGGAGTGGCAACATGGCATGCATATGTGCAATAATGTGTATTATGTCTGTTAAATTCATAGACACTGGCTAATTGCCGGGAAGAAGTGTGCAAGGAGCTTGCAATACCTGAAGAGCAGTGTGAATTGTCTATGGGCATGTCAGCTGATTTTGAACAAGCGGTAAGGGAAATACTGTGATCTGTGAGTGGAGAAGAGACATGGTAGGCTGATAGCTGACGCTATATTTTTTTTTTTTTTTGGGTGCCTGCAGATTGAAATGGGAAGCACAAATGTAAGAGTTGGGTCAACCATATTTGGTGCAAGAGAATACCCAAAGAAGAACTAGGGTGCTTAAACATTCCTGCTGCAATGGCACAGAACATGTAGGAGTCTACAACAGTTCCAAATTTGATGATGCATCATATATATGCAGTTGTGTGCCCATTCTACTCAGCTGAAAACATTTGACACTTTTTTTGCTTAAGTGTCAATAAGGATACTGTTTTGCCATTGCTTGCTCTTCTGTTAATAAAAGCAGCCAGGCCATACGAGCATCGATTGTATTTTGACGTAGACTGACTGGTTCCTCATTAGCCTTTCATTACTTTCTCATTTTGTCGTGTGTACTTGGATTGTACACTGCCTGCAGATTTTGTTCACAGTTCAGTCATCCCAGTTGTAATATTCAGGAAGTGTACAGGCAGACTCATTCGAATTTCTGTGATGCAGTTATATTTTCTTCTACGACTATATCTACTTATTTTTATGTTCTCGACTTTTCACAAAACGAAAGTGAAAGGAAACTGCACACATCACGTGCAAAATCTAGTAAGTTACATTGTACCGTTTGGGTCGGCATTTTTACAAGCTCATGGGCATACTTCACCCCTAACCAACACCTGGATTCTGAGTATAGCAACGCTAGGACACCTGCTATTCAGTTACAAGTAACACCACTGCTGCCACCGCTATACAAAGATGGTTGTGATCAATCAGCGCCAGCTTCCAGCTAGTACAAGAGACCTGTACTGAAACCAGGTACGGGGCGGAATTTATGCAGCATCTTCTAGCTTCAAATAAACTCATCTCGATCATCGATATCATCCTCCTCATTCTCTTCATCCTCTTCCGGAGCATCTGGGTCCACTCCCTGCACATGAAAAACAAGTGTAGGTAATGAGACAATGAGTAAATGAGTAAATGAGGAAGGTTGGGAAAGCAAAAGGAGTACATAGGTAGACCGAAACAAAACATGAAAACAACTGAAAGTTGGTGACTAATCAGTATGATATACTGCCTCCATCCCAAATTATAAATCGTTTTGGCTTTTCTAAATACATAGGTTTTTCTATGTATCTAGATATAACATATAACTAGATACAAAGGAAGAGTTACATACTTAGAAAGAATAACTTATAATTTGAAATGGAGAGAGTAGTGTCAACTGTACAAACCTTCATTTGTTTTTCCAAGCGTTCCAATCCATTCTTTGCGGCTTCATTTTGTGGGTTTATTCTGAAAGACAATTTAGTTCCTTTTCACGAACTAGAAAGGTAATACCAAGAAATAGGAAGGCACAAGGCAGAATACTAAGCACGGAGTCAGTAACCACAGGGACAATATCAGACCAGTTGATTTGTACCACAAAGTTGGATTAAAATAAACAGGAACAAAGCTTATCAGAACACAGAAAGTAGCTATTTACAAAATTCCGATGTTTCTTGGGTAGTTTTTGAGCTGTAAACATGCAGTTTGGGCCTTGGAGAATAAACCCAACTCCAGGAATTTACATTTTGTAGATGGTACATAAACCCAACTCCAGGAACTATCACTAAAACCTTACCTCAATAATCAGATTTACTCCTACATATTCATACACTAAACTTTATTTATGTACCACGTCTTCAGGATTCAAACCAACAGCAAAGAAGAGGTTAATAGATGATGAATGCTACTACAGAATTGCTACTTAAATACCCAAGAAAATGCGCACCTTAGTGCAGATTGATAATGGGAAAGTGCATCAGAAAGCATATTTGTTGCTGCATGTATTTGCGCCAACTTGATGTGTAGAGAATCATCTGCCCATTGTCTTAGATATTTTTCCAGTAGCATAACAGCTTCCTTATTCCGTCCTTCCACAACATGCAGATCAGCCAGGGCCAGTGCAGCTCCAAGAAATCCAGGTTCAAGACGAATGGCTGATTCATAGAACTTTCTTGCCTGTAAGTGATGCAATGATATCAATATCAGCACAATCGACCAACAGGTAGCATCATTCAATAAGTGTAAAAACTTGAATCACAAGATGTCTATTTCAAAAAATATATATAAGTCGATTTCAATAAGGGCCAATTGCATTACTACCCCTGTTTTCAACTCTAACTGCACTTTTGCCCCCGTTTTTTTAACTTTGCAGATTTGTCCCTGTTTTCTGAATCTAAAACTTCCATTTGCCCCTATTCAGTGAAAGGAGACTTAACGGTGTTAAGCGAAAAAGCTGAAAAGAGACAAATGCACCTATTGTGGATGTATTTTTTTAGTACAAACTTATTACGAACG
This sequence comes from Themeda triandra, assembly GCA_018135685.1. NCBI lineage: Eukaryota > Viridiplantae > Streptophyta > Magnoliopsida > Poales > Poaceae > Themeda > Themeda triandra. The sequence goes on along the minus strand of JAENPR010000250.1, from coordinate 566,261 downwards.
TATGCGCATTATGCTTGATGACACACTCTGTAGACAACCATCATGCAAGGGAGCTGCGCCAGCCCACCCTCCACGCCCCAGCACCAGCCGCACCACTTGCTCGCCGACGAACCTCTGCCACGTGTGGATCGGGTCTTTTTTGTGATTCGAAAGCATCAGGTCGAAGGGAGAACGCGCGTGGGGGGGGGGGGGGGGGGCTCTGTATTTTGGATGAGGGGTACTATAGTCTTTTTTCCTTTTTTTTCAAACATTTTTGTTTGGGTCATGATTTATCACCGTTCACAGTGTTTACAAGCAGGCAGACGGTAGCTTAAGTTTTGAAAAACAAGGGCAAACATGCAAAGTTAAAAAAAAAACAAGGGCAAACGTACAGTTGGAGCTCAAAACAAGGGCAGTGATGCAATTGTCCATTCCAATAAAGTCACAGTAACTAAATTGAGAAAAGAAAGAAGATTACAAAGCACATATACTTTTCTTAAGAGGATCCTTTGTTGAATATTCTGCTGCTGGTCTTGGGCAGAAGTCTGCAAATGCAGACCAATCTTTAGTAAAGGCTGCAGCTTGGTGAGAACACTAGACTCAGTCTGCAACTGCAGACAACTTTTTTTTTACGACAGAAACTAATAATAATATATTGAGTTAAAGCGCAGTACAACGCTGTGGGAAAAGCTTTCCCAGATTACATAGCGAGGTCAATGAAAAGAGACCGCTAACTGCATCTGAAGACATAGGTGATGTTTCCATCAGGGGCGCATGGCCCAAGAGAACTGGCACGACAGAAACATCGAGGGTCCTCATTCTCGCACTCCGATAGCACAGTCGGCGCTCCCCTCGACTGTCTGATCGGCCTGTGTCTTCGAGGATGAATATTCTTGAGCTGTAGATAAGGCTTAGTCTTCACCGGACTCAAGAAAATGGTTCCACAATTATTGGTGTCAGATCCGAGGAACAACAGTTGGCAGTCAACCCGAACACCAGGAGCTGCTTTCCCACTTGCTTTGCTTGCTCATCAGGCCATCCACCCAGAACGAAACCGATTTTCAGGAGGCTTCTCTGGTGGAGGGCATGTGCCGTCGTGTTGGAGGGTAGGACAGCGAAACCGCCTGCGGACATTACGCGTGGCATAGTCGATACCCACTTTACAGCAGCCGGACCCCACAGCACAGCTGAAGGGCCCCACTAGAAAGCACTGGGGCACCGAGGAAGGAGATGGCGGCATCAATGCCGGTCATCCTCGCCGGCAATAGTCGGAAAGCACATCCTGGACTTCTTGGAACCTCTCCTTGGCCACCTCCACGCGCAACAAGGTGACGTATGCCGAACATGAGACTTGATGGGGACCTGATCCGAGTCTGGCCGGGCGACATGCGGACATGCCATTTCCGAGCCTGAGCCTAAGCATAGGAGTTCCGGCACATGATGGCGCCGCGTTGGCACCGACTAAGTCAGTCCACACGGGGTGCGTGTCCCGGTCGATGATGTCAATGATGTGTTATCAATGAGCTTTAGCCGTGTGTCGAGTATGACAAACGAGACGTCGTTGACAGCGCACAGCCTACGGCAGACGCTGGCGGCGTCGAAGGCGTCGAAGGCGGACACAAATGAGCTCCTGGTGAGCACCTGTACACCGTAGTCGAACGGTCCCTGCGGATTGGGGCGCGCCGCGCTGGCCGTCACGCCATCTCCGGGCTTCTCCCTTGATGGGAGCTGCAGACGCTGACATGGGGCCAACAGCCAGAGGCGCTGGAACGCATCCACAGAGAACTGGACGCTCCAAGTCCATAGATGCCTCAGCCTACCGGCCGTGGAATCGAAGAAGGCAGCGGCTACGGTATGTCTAAAACCACCTGCTCGCTCTCATAGGGTGTGCTGCTTTGCTCGAAATCTCTGTTGGAGAAGCTTGGGATTGATGATTGGCTCGCAATCCAACAGATCAACTCTAGGCGGCAGCAGATCGGGCTGGGTAAAGGACGGGGAGAAGACGCCCTCTATTTGATAGGGGTTCTCTTGGAATCCATGGCAGCTGACGCAAAGCTCAAGGAGAGCTAGAACAGCAGCCCCCATGGCAAGAGAATGGCGGCGAAGAACACCCATCCTGAAGCACTGAAGAAAAACTTAAACTAAAGGAAGCTAATATTTACAATGGGAACCGCCGAACCGGGACCGGCTCACCTCCCTCTAGCTGCTGGCGAGATGCTGGAGGCAAAGAGGAAGTAGGCTGCAGCAGGGGCGAACTGGAAAGGCCAGAGATTTACTCACTCGGAGACAACTGCAGACAACTTTCAAAGGCTGAATAGCAGTGAAGCTGCAGTGAGAACACTAGACTAGAAGTGTAGTGGCCTAGTGGGGACAGAGTTTTGGTAGGCTAGTAGTGTCCCTTAGCTGATAAGTTTTGCAGGCTGATCCTGCAGCTAGGACAGTAGTTTTTTTACTGCAGTACAGCAGCCCACCTTCTGCTGGTTAAACATACTAGCTATCTAGCGGCATGATTCAGAACCCCAAAAAAATATATAATCCTTGAATCAATGAGTCAGTGACCCATGGCAAAATAAGATTACCTTCTCCCTCCCAGTGGAACTAATTGCATGAACATCGCCAACTAGCTTGAGAGCTTTTGCAGACTGATTCATAACCTTCATTGCCTCACGTGCAGTGAATAATGCATCTTTGCATTTAGAAAGTGCTAGATAAGCACGCACCAAACCTGGAAAAATACCTCTATTTAGACTAACAATATGACAATAGATTTTGAATATCAGATCACCAAGCCTACAAACCTTGATAAGAACGAAGATCAGCTCTCAATTCTTGAGCCCCCCTGAAGTCTGTCACTGCCAAATCTGGTCGATTCAATGAAAGATGCAGATTGCCCTTGAAAGAACAGTAGGCAAACAATGAAAAACCAATGAGGGAAAATCATGATATGCCCTAGCAATGGAAGATGGTGATCCTAAAAAAGCAAAGATGGTAGCAGACACAAAACCTAAACATGAACTTCCCAGAGAAAATAAGCAGCAACTATCCTTGTGCTTCACAAATTGTAATGCAAGAGGAATTACCATAATAATGTAAATCCAGTAGCACAGACAATATCTTGCAGTATTACCTTCATAATATAGCCAGTTATATGCCTGTCATCAATTCGGAGGCTCTGAAAAGGAAGACGTCGTAAGGAGCATTAGATGGAAGGTGAGTTTCCATCAAACCCACAAGGTTTTTACCTTTTCTGCATATGTCAAAGCTTTTCTTTCATCCTTTCTTTCCCACATTGCTGCAAGAGCAACACATGTCTCTGGTCTTGCAGGATCAATATGCAGCATATCATGTACCAACTTATTCAGTTTCATGTAGTCAGATTTTGACTTTAGAAGAATTGCATACTCATCCATATATGTCATAATGTTTGGATCAATCAACCGGGCCTGCAAAAAAAGGAAAGAAAAAAATAGTGAATATAACAAATGTTTATATAACCTTGTTACTTGTTCACACGATTTCCAAATCAGGGGAGCTCTGTAAATTTTCAATTTACCTTCTCAAAGTTCATTATTGCTTCATCATTCCTGCCTATGATGGCTTCAACCTTCAAACAAGAAGCTCAAAAATCAGGATCAACACATGAAGAAAGGTCATAAAAAAACACAAAATAAAGCTGGAAATGAACAATTAACTTCACATGTTCTCTAAACACTAACAAGGACAATGCCATCAAAGTTGAAGGGATATATGATCTAAAAAAAATCTAAGAGAACTTGACAACCCTTAATTTGTAGGTTAAAGGACAGTTATAGAGATTAGAGAAGTGAAGAAAGACAGACCTTAGCAATTTCCAGCAAGATATGCACATTATTGGGGAACCGTTGCATTAGTTCTAGATATATGTCAAGGCCACCTATAAAAAAAAGCAACAGTAAGCCTAGTTATTATGTGATCACTAGAAATGAATACATGTCATTGGTACTGATTCAAATTCTGCAACTTTATGTCCAACATATACAAGTGGAGTCTACAAAAAGTAATATGATGTAATAATCTACATCAAATAAAAAGGAATACACATTATGAAAGTATTTTTTGTGGTGAATCTAAAACATCAACCATACGTTTTCAGTTAACATGATTTTTTTTTATCTGTTGATGGTCAAAGATACAGAAGTTTGACCAAAATGAATACTAAAATGACTTTACATTTTGGATCAGATGGAGTATCCATTACTGATAAATATAAAGAAATGACATCCCTGTAAAAATACTTTAAAATCTACGAGTTTATGCTTAACAGATACAAGTAAAAGTTAGGAAGTGTCAACTACAAAGTTACATTCAGTGGCCAAGAGTCAATGCAGATTCTAGATCATTTATCATCTAACATTAATAATAATGGATGCTCTCAAATGAAAATGTGAATTATTACTTCAAAAGTTCAACAAAATTCAACTATATGTTGGAACCTTCAGATAAAATGTTTCATAAGGACACTTATGTTACCTTTATAATCATGTGAAGCAATGCAACACTGCGCCTCAACATATCGCTGTCAAGAAAAATATAACTTAAGTGAATAATCAATCTGAACCAATCTTTAAAAAGAACAATGCAGTATGATGATATCTCTAGATGAGTTGGCAGAGTTTCTTGAAAATCATGACTAAATTTAAAATTGCAATAGCAAGTACTGTTCTGAAAGAAACATATCTACCACACTTCAACAATGAGGGTGCAACGAGGCAGACATAAACATGCACATAAGTTGCAGAATTGGTGGCAAATTAGGCAATCTACATAATCAGAAAGAGGCCAGATGCATTCCCCACCCCCAACACACAAAACTAAGCATCAGACACGTGATCAAAACATGGAGCTAAAAAGATGACGACTTCATTGGCATACAGATCCAAAACCACATATGCAAAATGTGGTTTTGGAGTCCAATGGTTTATGAGAATTAATAGCAAATCAAACATAAGATGGCAACAACGAATCTAGTTACTTGATGGAGTAGACTGTTTAAGATTAAAAATTGAGTGACATGAATGTTTATGCCTCAACATTGTTCACTTAAACTCCACCAATGTTGTGAATCTAGTTACTTGATAGAGAAGGATGTTTAAGATTAAGCATCCAGTGGTATGCACGTTTACGCCTCAACATTTTTCACTTACACTCCACCAACGCTGTGCATCTACAAAGTCACCCGGCACCTTGCCTCCTCTACTTGGTGCCTGCAAGGAAGTTTAACTGACCAATTACTGAAATTTACAGAGAAAAGGTTGTTGAATAAACTGATGTATGTGTATTATTGTTTCTATAAAGCTTTAAATGTGCCATGTGGTGTTCAAACAAAAATGAAACACAATGAAATATAAGTACAGAAACAGAACAAATGTAAAAAATATAAAGGTTTGACGGGATATGGTTCTGTGATTGTCAGATTATGCTAAGGTACTGTACTACTGTGTACAAAATGAGAAGAAAAATTCAGAGTCCAGCAATGCAAAAAGTAAGAACTTGATCACAGGATTGACAATATCAACATCTTTTGGTATAAAATGCGAAGTGGTGGTTTTTTGTTGTAGTATAGATTAGAGGAAACAAATAGCCTATCATTTTTCGTTGCAGATTTGGCAAGCATGTAAAGCATGAATAGACTCTGATAGCTCAAATGTTGTACAATAGATTAGAGGGAACAATAGCCTACAAGTTTTGTTGCAAATCTGGCAGGCATGTAGAGCATGAATAGATTCCAATAGCTCAAACAAACAATAAAGTTGATGACCATGTGAAGTCCTGAATTCTACCATGTGAAGTTAAAACTTATCTTCCCTCAGAACTTCCTATTTTACAGCTTAAAAGAAAACAAAACATACACTTACTTGTGGAAATAATAAAGAAAATTCCTTTGTGGAAAGCCCCATTTCCGCCAAAGCTGTGACAGCTTCGAAAACATAAGGACACTGCCTGAAAAAGAAGTGTGGAGATGTAGACAGTCTTGCGAGCATAGAAAAGTTGAGTGGTTTCTGTAACCAGGTCTAGAAAGAACTTGCTATAGAAGGACAAAATGGGCAACTTATGTCCATGAAGTTGGAGAACACAATCTCCAAGGAAGCAATTTCTTTGATATGTTATACCTCAAGCACTCCTTATAACAGACAGCAGCTGAACGGCTATTTCTTGATATTCGATAAAGCTTCCCTAACATCATATTCATTTTCAGCGTTCTCACTTTCGAAGGAATACCCTCCATCTGCAGAAAGCATATGCATCGCATCATCTGTATTTGTAAAACAGGATAATGAGGTTGAAAACGAGGATTAAACATAAGTAAACAAAAAATAAGTAACCTCATGAAGTGCTTCACGGTGCTCACACAGAGCAGAATGGCAAAGTGCAATCTTAAACTTCACCTGCAACAGCACACCAAAACTGAATGAGATACTTTGCTAGCTGTGACGTAAATAGATATCAACAACGAGAACACAAGAGCGCCATGTTCAGCCATTCACACCTCATTTTCATTGAATGACAAGAGATTCGAAGAATTCGGAGAAGGTGACCGGCCTGTGGCGGATACTGAACTTCTGGTGCTACTTGTTGCTTGCCTAGGGATATTTCTACTATATTGCATCGCTTGCTTGTACGCATTCTGCCATGGAAGAAAGGGAAATTAGAAACTGAGATATCAGCAATCGATGTGTTTGCTTCTGCAACTTGTTGTAACTTGTAAGCCAATAGTTTTTTTGGAAATATTACCAGTGCTCTGCGGAATTCTTTCTCTCCATACAAAGCATCACCATGCTGGACCTGCGTGGTAGGCCAACAAGCACATCAGCTCCAAAAAGAAGAAGAAAAAAACAAACTGGGCCCTGTCACCTGTAAGCAACAGAACTAGCATTTCGAAATGCACTTGTGCAGGGGAATCCGTGCATTGACAGTCAAGAGACTAATAATCACCCCGTCCATTTTCCGCAATGTGGCATCCGAAGTGAGACAGGAAATGAGTGGACAGAATCATAACAACAAGTTAGACCAAACTAGCACCACTTGCAGTCTTGCAGAGCTGCTGCTCAGGGAGGGAAGTTTGAGCTTACCAGGCTCTCCACCTTCATGGACACGCCAGCATCGTTGCCCGCGCCCGCCGACGACACAAGGAAACACCCCTGCAGGTGAAGGAGAAGAGTGGTAAATGAGTAATCACTGCTGGCCGCGACGGAAACCTCCCTCCATCGCCCAGTGCAGCAACCCAACCCCGCTCGCACACGTCGCGGCCTCGCGGGCGAGAGGCCTAGGCCTGCCCCCAGCCGCGCCCGGCGAGCCCCGGAACCGCTTTCGCTCCCCCCGAAACCCTAGAGATTCGGGCGCAGGGAGGATGGGAGGCAAGGAGGGAAGGGAAGGCAGGGATCGCGGCACACGTACCAGCGTCTGGGCGGGGCCGAAGAGGCCGGCGTCGAGGAGCGCCGCCATGGACTCCCGCGCCGCCTCCATCCCCGGCGGCGAGCGAGCTCTGCCGAGGGTATTTGAAACCGGAGTCACGTGCGGGGATTTTGGTGTTCGGGTTTTGGTTTGATTTGCTGATCCCACAACAGTCGCAAAGGACTAGAGACGGGAGGACGAGTGACAGAAAGGGGATTTTTTTTTTTTTTGAAATGAAAGCCATGGAACAGTACCTGGGCTTGTGCTATTTCGGGCCAATTTAGGCCCAGCAGTTTTCTTTTTCTGTTTCCCTCCCACTAGCCCAGAACAACGAAATATTTAAGGGATCCCAGAATATAATCCTTTCAAATTTTCCAAAAAAAAAAGTATATAATACTTTCCAGGACCCAGAGGGACAGAAATACAAAAACATAAATGACCAAGGAAAAAAAATGGCCAATGGATGCTGAGCTCTCAAGATCACAAACGGTTAGCAGGCTAGAGCATCACCACTGATTAACAGGAGGTTGTGCGATGCAGCAAAAGGGGATCCATAGCAAAAATGGTAAAGGCCAGGCAATCAAAGTAATAATCCACAAGCCATGTATCAACTGAACACAATTGCATTACATATTACATACTCCCTCCGTCCCCTATTAAGTGTCGTCCAAGCCACAGTTACATGTCCCGTATCAAGAGTCGTTCGCTACGAACGTGCCTACGAACGTGCTAGCCTGCTGGGCCACCGAACGCAGCTGTCTTATCCTTGTCTCTCGCATCCTCACCCGATAGCCACACAAAACTAAAAAAAAAAAACCACCTTTTCCCATCGTGCATCGCGGCCTCATCCTCATCCGGTCATCCCCCCACGGGTCCTCGGCCGCGACGCCGCTGTCCTCCGCCGCAACGCCGCCGCGTGGAAGGCAACCTCCGCTCGCCGCAGCTCCGCCCTCCGCCGCGCCGCCCTCCTTGCTCCGCCCCCCGACGCCGCTGGCCTCCGCTGCGCCGCCTCCGCCGCAACGCCGACGCGCGGAAGGCACCCTCCGCCCGCCGCAGCTCCGCCCTCCGCCGCGCCGCCCTCCCTGCTCCGCCCCCTGCCCGATCTGCAATCTCTTCGCGGTCGTCCTCCTCTGTCTCCGGCGTCCGGGTCGTGGCTGACGAGCTCGCCAGAGCCCTACGTCGCCAAGGACCGCGGGAACAGCAGCGTTCTGCTCGGATTCTGCGTCTCCGGCGTACGGGTCGTCGGCCCCGGGGGCGCCGTGTGGCGGACGGAGCACCCGGAGGTGAAGGCCCTAGACACCGCCGGCATCCGCCGCGAGCTCCGGCAATGTGTATCATCCGTTGCCGACGAGCTGCGGCGCTGGGCGAGAGAAGCAAGGTGGGACTCGCGGACGCGACCCCTGACGGCGGGCACACATCTCATCCGCGAGCGAGATGCGAGGGCTCACCTCCGCGCAAGCTCCGCCTCGAGCAGCCACACACGCGGCGCGATGGAGGAGGTTGAAGAAAACTGTTCCTCTGTGCGGTGGGGAAAAGTAGTACAGTATTTGCATGTGATTCTTTATTATTTTGTTGGGCCCATAGTAGTACTGGTTTGGCCGGGAGTCTGACTTCAATTTGGCAGAGTCATCATTGCAATTTAGGGGTAGCAGGGTCTTTTGGCGTTCGCCTTGGTAACTGGTGTGGGTGCTCCGACGACACATATTGCAGGACGGAGGGAGTAGCTTACAGGCATAATGCCGTAGTCAGGATTGCACGCTTGGTGCAAACTACATGTACATACAGGCTGGAGGCTGCCGAGGCAGTGACCATTCAGTCAAGCTCTCCGGGTAGTGTTCAGATGTCAATATGGCCAAACTGCGCTAGCCTTGACAAGTTCAAAGACAACCACTATGGCACAATTGCAACCAAAAAAAAAACTCAGGAAACAGGTGGTGACAGATCTAATACACTAGCTAGGTTACAGTGGCTAAAACCATGGCATACAGGTTGTTCGGATTTGGAGGCACCGAATACTACTTGGCAGCTGGAGAACTCAAGCCTCTTCCACCTGCTCTTCCTCTTCCTGAAGAAGGTTCTCCCTGTTGTCATGGGCCCAGAAGCCACGCACATCTATAAGCATACTGGCGATAGTTCCGCCTTGCTTGCAAGAAAGAAGATCTGATAGCGCGATCCTGAGAGGATCTGCAGGCTTCACCATGTCCCAGATTTCATCCCTCACATCTTCGATGCAAAGCTCATAGTTCCCGCCTTCAATCCATTTCTGGTGTACGTCTCTGAAGATATGAAAAGGGTTACATGAGAAAGATGAATGATTATATTAAAGAGAAAGCAGCCTACTGATGTCATGGGGCACATAGAATAAGTTCAATACATAAGACTCCACTAGCATGGTGTGGAGCACTACTAGCATTGACAATTGACAAATGAGAAAGTATCAAAAAATGAGATCAAATATCTGAGTTAACTAATTGTATTGAGCACTCTCTAGGATGTTATAATAATTGAACTATTTTTAATCAACCAATTACCGTAAAATATTACTGGATTTAGCAATACACGTGTGGCTAATTAGATTGCATAAAGCAAAACAGCAACTGAACAGTTCTGGGACTATACTTGTCAGTCATCCCATGTGTTGCCTAACAACATTGCAACTGGTGATTAAAATTAAATTTAAAAGAAAATAGAGGATGCCTTGTGTGGCTGTGGGGCAAAAGGAGAACAGAAATACAAAACAGCATCTGGTGGTTAGAGATTAACTATTGAAGAAACTGATATACTGCCTGTTAAGGCCAGCAGAACAGACTACAAGTTCAGCAAGCACAAAAAATGACAGATTCAATCTAGGAAGATGGCATCAGGTAGGAATGTTAACTCTAACAGCCTCCTTTCTTTTCTTCCAGAATACATGTGCTTCCCAAAATAGGAATTGAACAGAACCCAACTTGTAATTCACAGTACTGTTGAACCCAAATTTCTAAAAAATATTGTTATACATGAATTCCATAATGATGACATGCTGACTCTAGGCAGCTTGGAAAAACAAAAATAGGCAGTGCAACTGAATCAATAAATGTAAGTTTCAAGCCAACCAAGCAGTTTAAGAGGCAGACCTTTTTCCCCTCTTTTTACTTATAGGCAGGTTAGTTTTCGCAAAAACGCACATAACAGAGTAGAGCATCGCAATGGAGCAAGTCAAACAAAGTTCGCTCAGTACTGCTTTCAAGCCAAATATATTGATCAAAAGTGTATCAATTTTCAAGCTTCAGTTTGAAATGGTAAGCTAAAACACTTAAATTTAGCCATCAGAAAAAAGGTGGCTGTATCTGCATGTCCATGACTATGAACAAGTAGATCTATCATCAGACTAGAAACTGCCATAAGAATCCAATAAGAATACAGTGTAAATTAGTCCATACATCATTACATACCTAAATAGAGTATGGATATCTGCAGTAGTAAGGAACCCCCTTCCATTAAGATCAAGGCATCTGAATAAATATGTCAAGCCTTCAGGGGTATCTTTGTTTTCTAGAGCCAAAACAAAATCAAGAAAGCTTTCAAAGTCCATCTCACGACTGTTTCCACCTCCAACTTTGCTCCGGCGAACATGCTCATCAAAAACTGAAAAACACACATTGTTGTTATGAATATTCATTAACAAACTCTCAAAGACAGTTCATATTATATGCCTATAGACACTAACTTTGGGACAACAATAACAAAAGTATCAAAATAACAGTGGCAGAGTTTAACCTCTTTCAATGAAAATCTCAGTCAATGTGCCATCTGCATATTCCTTGAGCTCTTGTTTGCTCAGTGTACCATTCGTATCCTTATCTAGTGCAAGAAACATGTCTGCACAGGCATGAGGTAAAAATCAAACACTATTTACCATACACCACACTAGAATGGTTCACAGATAATAAATTTCAAATCCACAGGGGAAAACAATAAGAGAATTCCAGTTGACATACCACATATGCGCTGAGCTGAAGTTAAGGAAAACCAATTTTCTGCCTGCTCAGTATCGGTTACCTCTTCCTCGCTCTCCTGAAAATACAAGTGATGATAATCATCAAAATGCACAAATCCCCAAAATCGTGTGAAATACAAGTATGCAGCAACATTTCACTGTAGAAGTACCAAGATTTTCAAGTTCACCACATTGAACAGTGCAATAATATATTAAAAAGTACCTGATGTAGTTCCATTAGCTCCTGAAGACAATTGCTCAGCAACACTTTCTTTATGCATGCTTTCCCTGCAAGCATAAACAGTATAATACAGCACAGGTCATTAATCTCATAATGTTGTTTTCGATATAAATCCACTGTATAAGTTATTCTTTTTTATATACCCCGTCTGTGTGGATCACAGAAGAAAAAGAACTTCCGTGCAGCTATGCGGCAGTACATCTGAACAAATGCAGTGGGCATGTCACGCAATTGTGCCAAATTGGGGATGAGTCCTCTAATATATGCTTCCATTTCCTATGAAAATAAATGAGTGAGTCCTCTTATACATGCATCCATTTCCTACGAGAAAACTTAAGGCATAAAAAACACTTCTAAGGTGCAAAGTATCATCAACATGTCCTGGGGTGTCTTACATGAGGCTGAAGGAAACCGTCAGAATCCTCATCGAGCTCACTCATATCAATTCTTGCTTGAGTAAGAGAAACCTGCAGAAGCACCGGTAAGCAAATGATCAGTATATAGCACCATAATTTGCACAATTAGATTCTAAGGTGTAGTCTAACAGTTATTTAGACAAAGTTCGTATAAATGATGAAACGGAATAATTAATGGAGTAAAAATTACTTCAGATAAGAATAGAGAACGGAAATGCTAACAATGTGGGTGTTAACCACCCGCAAAGAAAAATGTGGGTGTTAACCAACCCACAACCTATTAGACACAAAATTAAGCACGTGGGACAAAACTAGCTGGCAATTTTAACTACTCTTTCTTGCAGAAAATAACTTACTGTTCGCATGACATAAAGATAAAATGGTAGGATAGCAATTCTCCCAGAATCATCCTTCTCAAACTTCATGAAGTTTGAAGGGCTGAAGAAACGTTTGCATTTCTGACCAATCTGCTCCGTGCAGACTGTGGCGATATGGCAGAAATCTTCATAATTCATCTGCAGTATTCCAGAAAGAAATAAGAGAGGGAGATATAAAAAGAGTGCTACATAAACAGCTGAAGAAACATAAATGGAGATCACACAAGCAGCTGTTAGTGGTGACCCGTTGATGTTAGCGGTGAGCGATTGAACCAGAACGAAACTAGTATGCTGACACTCAAACATGCAACAAGATCTAAGACTTTACAAATGGAAGTGGTGTAAAATACATGTATCAAAAAGAATCTTACCTTTTCAGCACCAGTAGCATCATCAATAACACAATTTTCTCTGAGACAAACCCACATGGCATCAAGATCATCAGCATTCAGAAGAAGCTCTGATTGTTTCTGTAATTGGTATTGAAAAGCTCCCATAAGGCACAAGTCAAGGAAACGAAAATATCAAGAAAATAAAGCTTAGTGTGTCACCAAATCAAAAGAAAAGCCAGATGTTACCTTTAGAAACCTGTACTTGGCCAACCTCTGAACTCTATTGCTAATGGATCCTTCTTCAGGTTTCTGGACACAATATGCAGATTAGTTTAGTATCCACAGCTAAGGTGTTAGATTCTACAAATTGAACCAAGCGTGATTACTGAGGGAACCAAAAAAAAAAAAATCTACCCTCTAAGCAGGCAGCTAGAGATGCTACTGTTGTATTGTAAGCTAAGCTGTAAGTTTCATCCTAAGAGTACAAATCTACAGGCAAGAACAGTCAGCAAACTGAATCATGCACCTTCTTGTAAAAACTTGGGATGGAACCAGCTTCGGCACTCTTCCGCTGCCTCTCCTTGAAAATCTCAAGCAATATCCTTTTAGTCTCCAATTCTGCAAATTGTGCGTATAGAACAAATCATGAGTGTGCTGTGAAATGTATATGTTGATTAACAAAGCAACCACCAGAGTCTAGTGTAGCATTTTATTTTAAGCTTGTTTCCAAAGAGAACATGCTAGTTTTTTGTATCACTTCCCTGCACCCAAGAGTAAGGAACTACCAAACTACTTTTAAGCCAATAATAATTGTAATAAATCACAAAAGAGAAAGGGTCCTAGCTCCCGTGCAGGTGCAGTGACAGAGAAGTACTAGCACTGAGCCCACTGTCTTGACTCTTGAGGCCGGGTATCCCTCTATCATCAAACTGTCCCTCTATCATCAAATTGTGAGCATGTAGGTGCAAGCTCAAGCAGCACACACATCCGAAATCTATAGCCTCCCTAAACATCACTACCACTTCCCCAAATGAATCACCACCAAAATCAACAGCTGCAAATTGGTATCCAACTCTTTCCAGGTACCCGTGTAGCTGCATTACATCACCAATCCTATGGTGCACAGATCCCATCCTCGTACCACACGCATTTCATTTCAAACTGGGGGCGGATGTAAGTAAACCCTAGTCCTAGTTAGCACCTAACCACCACCTCGAAATCCAGAGCGCGCAGCTCCGACCGATCCTAGCCTAGCGCGGAAGCTAAGGGAAGAGCAGACGAAGGCGAGAGGCAGTGACTGACTGACCCATGAGGGCCTCGGATCCGAGGCCGGCGCCCGTGCCGACGAAGCGGCGGAGGTTGCGGACCCACGGCATGGACGAGGCCGGCGGGATCCGCCTCCCGGCGGGCGCCGCCGACGCGGCGGCCCCCGCGGAGGAGGCCCCGTCGCCGCCCGCGTCCGCGCCGTCGCCGGAGGCCGTGCTCATCCCGGCCGGCCGCGGTGGTGGATCGGGGAGCGCGTGGCGGAGCAGCGAGGTCCGGTCTGGGAGCACGCGGTTGCTCTGTGGGCCGTGTGGTGTGGTGTGACTGTGTGAACGGACGGCACCAAACCCCCTGAGAAAAACGCAAAAATGCAAAAGGACAAAGATGTTGATCGGCGACTATACAAGATTTCGAGATTTCAAATTTGAAAATGCGACGATTTTTGCACCAGCATTTGGCTGTTTGACAAGATATTGATCGGTCACTGCCCACTGTACAAGATTGGCACAACATTTTTCATCAACATTCCCCGAGAAAAAACGGAAAATAAAAGGAGAAGAAAAGTACTAATAGAAAAGGACAAATTTATCAAGTTGCATCTTAATAAACTATCGTCCTTTATTACTGATTGATTAGACTTGTTCCTGAACGAAATAATCATTACTAGTAGCATGAGAAATAAAAATATGTCATTTTTTATAGCATGTATATCACGCTTCAACTCACCAAGTGGTGGCAAAAGATGGACTCAAGAAACTTATTTAGTTTGTGCTGGTCGAATAAATCTAGCGATAACTAATATAGTCTCATTGTCCGAGCTATCCACTCAATAGCATGCATATTAGAACAATATGATTTAAGAGATTCTCCAAACAATACTTCGGTTTTTAATGGCCAAAGTTTTTTGCGATAATAAAAAATAGTGAGACTCAAAGTGCTCTATCTTTTTTTTTTTTAACATGTGAGTAGGCCAACCCAAAAAAACAAATCAGCAAGATCGTTTTTGGAATATGTCAAATTGAAGTATAGGTTTCCAATATCTCTTAACCCTTTGATGAACTCAAGAACAGGTTCGTCACACCCTTGCTTAACCGATATCAAATCAGACAACTTCAACTTACTGGTTCCATTAGAAAAAATGATGATAAAAGTTTTATTTTATCTAATTGTGTTCGAGGACCAATAGAATAACAAGGTTGTAACGAAAAAACAGTGCCAATAAGAAATATTGGAAAACTATGATTTCTCACATGTTCCATGGTACCAACTTCATCCAATTGATGGAGAAACATGCTAGTGTGGTCCCTTGTGGTTTTATTACCTTCACCATTGAATTTATAAAGCCGTACTTTTCTAGAATCGAAAGCCTTCATGTAATCAACATGTGAAGAATATGGCTTAGTATAACTCTAGTTGCTTTTAAAATGCAACCCCAAACTTAAGATTTATAAAAAAAAAAATGCTTCCTTAAAATGGCTTAAAATTTCATCCATCAAGCCAGTTGTCGATTTGTGAAGTATTTGCATACTCCCTCCATCCCTAATTAGAGGATGTTCTATTAGTCTTTACATAGACCAATGTGCACTCAAAATGACCGTGCAACCCCAACAAAGAATCTTATACATGCAACCAACGCCAACAATGAATCTTGCACATGCAACTTGAGAACAACACTCGCCTAGCGCCTAGCAGCCTCTCACACTTTGGCTATCGCTACCATTTGTTTATTAGTGTAGTGGATAATAGGAGTTGATATATGGACAAGTGACCTACTTTGTGGTAGGTACTAGAAGCTAGAACGTCTTCATGTGTGTGACATGTTTTTTGAATGCTTGATATTATTGGACGGAAGGAGTATACATTAGCTATAATTTAGGACAAAGAGTGATGTTCTAATTCGCACAAAGCTTCCCTAAGGGTGTGGGTGAAGGAGGCGTGATACTTAATTAGCTGACGACTTGTAGACTTGTGCACATATGATTAGGACTACCATAGATATGCCAATGGCAATCCCTGAGAGCAGGGTTCAAATTCATGTCGGACCTGCATGATGCTTCCATCATAATATCAACATGATACTCATTACTCAAAGTATAACAAAGGATTAATAACTTTGCGTCTGTAGATAATAAGTTTAATTAAGACTTTAATTCATGTTTTTACTCCATTATTATCTCCCTCTAAACAGTCTTGCATGATCACAGCTTGTTTGTAGAACCCTCACTTGATTAAGCCTCTTAACTCTCGGCAGTTTCCCCAGCCATCTTGGCAGCTTCACGAATCAAGTGCCGCATGAGTGTCAGCTTAGTCTCGTTACACCTTTTGGCACTCACCAAGTCGTCGAAGACTCTAGCAATATTGCGCTTGATGATCTTATGGCTATATTTACTCGCATCTTTCTGTATCTTCGATAGCTCATCTTTCGAGAACATCTGATAGAGAAACAGAAAACACAAAACCTCAGACCTGGCAACTATATGAGATTCGTATATATGACATGACATGACATACATATATATGCATAGTGGGCTGCATGGTGAATGAAAACACACTTGCAGAGAGTAGCTAGTATTGTGGCTCACCTTAGGCGCGTGCTCAACTTTTTCGTCTGGGTAAGCTATCATCTTCATAGCGGTTGCAATCTTCATAGTATTCCAGTCCTGGCTGTTGAACCCAGATATCTCCATAAGGTCTTCATCTGACATGTGAAGGCTCCTGGTATGCTGCTTCACAAGCAAGTCAGTGTCATAAAAGAAGCAAGCTGTTTCCAGTATATCATCGTTGACCTGGATGAATACAAAAGGGCATTGATCAAAGGCATAATCCAACCTTTTTTAGATAACAACAGGTTTGTAAGTAGCAAGACAAATATTTTATCCCAATGCTTGTTTCTAAAAATAAACCTCAGAAACTAAACCAAATAGGCAATAAAATGAACCAGTATGAGTTTTCCTCTTTCCACCCCTGGGTCTTGTTTCTTCTCCTCTGTGAAACTGACCGTTTAAAAAAAAGTGAGTCTTTTGTTTAGTTACAACAGAAAAGATTTTGGTCAACAATAAGGGTTCCAAGAGCATATATGGATCAGTACTTGACACATCAGGTAAATGGTAATTAAGACAGTCTGTAAGATAAAACTCAAACTCACCATCTCTGGCTTGACATCAAAGTTATGATGGCGCAAGATCATTTCCAGATCTTTACTCATTGGGAGGGGCTCCTCCTTGCTCGGCACCTTTTGCTCTTGAGGCACCAAATTACGCATGAGATTCTTCATTCCCCACATAAACTCCTCCACAAGATCATCATAGAAGCATGTTA
This sequence comes from Themeda triandra, assembly GCA_018135685.1. NCBI lineage: Eukaryota > Viridiplantae > Streptophyta > Magnoliopsida > Poales > Poaceae > Themeda > Themeda triandra. The sequence continues at coordinate 548,925 of JAENPR010000250.1, read as the reverse complement.
TCCCCTGCAAAGACCACAGTGAAAATGGTGATGAATATTATCCATGTGTACAGAGCATTTTAAACTAACTATAGCTTGCACACAGATTAATTACCAGCTCTTGATCTGCTTCGATTATTTCTTTATATTCGAGGCTTCCAACCAATAGCCTGTTCAAACAGTGGCACCAAACCTTCAACATATCTCTCAGTTGTTTTCCAACTCCAGTAGTGCGGTTAGTGGCAGCCGACTTGTCCTCAAACTCTTGAAATTCTCTCAGCCAGATCTTGATAAATAAACAAAAGGAACAAAGATGACCAGATGGTTCAACCATCAATGAACATATCTCAATCATGGCCACTATGAGGAAGGGATATGTGCAGATGCTGAGAGAGAGTGGATGTGGGTGTTCCGTGATCATGCAATGCATCTTTTTTCTTTTGAGAACACGCTTATGCGCGTATTTCATTAAGAAGAAAAGAGTTTCGATTGCAAGTTAACAACCACCTGGTAACAAGAAACGTTACCAAGCCACCTAGCACTACTGGACTCGGGGATGAAACGCTACATTGTTACAGACAAGGAGCTTCCTGAAACACAACGATCAAGCCGCACGCGCAAGCAGTCTGGCGAGGTGGTGTTGACGGTGATTAAGTATCAATTTTATACCGTCAACGCAGCAAGAGAAAGGACTAAAATGAGTTCACCTATTAGATATAGGGGTTACACTGACAGAATTCCACGAGTTTTGGTGATTGTCTATTTCTGCCGGGGGTTATCGGAAAAGAACTAAAAGAGGCCCACATGTCGGGATTACATAGAGATAAAGACCGAACGGGTAAAATTGTATACTCTAGAAGACTCCAGAAGACGACCCTGCAAACCTGGGCCCACCTGGCAGCTGCACAGGGGCGGCCGCCCTGGTGGCAGGGGCGGCCGCCCCTCCACCTCAACCAATCAGGCCACCAGGGCGGCCGCCCCTCCACCTCAACCAATCAGGTTGAGTCTCGCGGATTATGCCTCCACCGCCTTTGAGGATGAATAATAATCGTCCATTTAGGTCGGTTTGATCCGAGGGCTGTGGTGCATTCTAGAGGGCTATATATTCAGAGCCCCTGACCCCGGAGAAACCCTAATTCATTCGGGAATTCATTCTCTATTCATTCATCGAGAGAATTCGAGAAGTCGAGCCACCATCTCAATTAGAGCTCCATAGTTTAGTAGCATAGCTACATAGGAATAGATCTAGAGGGAATCAAGCCTAGCTTGGAGTCCGGATCTGTTGGAGTTCTTGGTAATTCCCTCTACATTCTTGTAATATTCATCATTGTTCATGATACTATGAGTAGTACTTTATTCTATTCTATTATATCGAATTGACTTTGCTCTATTTGATTATGTTCTCAATTATATTGTTCTTAGTCTACTTTGATTATATGTTTAGCATAGTTGGACTAGAATTATGTTTATGCATAGGATCGTATAGCGCTTGCTCATTAGATCGATGGGTGAGTGGTAAATATTGTGTAGGCGTGGTGCCTAGACCGTATTTATCCGCGATTGCACCCTATATTCCGGATCGTGAGGTAGATCGCGGGAGTGACAGTCTGTTGAGTCCTTTGTAGCCCTTCTCCCGAGTATAGGTCTAGCGAGAACAACCCTATTACATTGAAGTCATTGCTATGTCTCTAGTCTTCTCGGTAATATCACTATGCATAGATGTAACCTTTTCCCGCCATGATTGCTAGATGTTCTTGCACTAATCATTGTATGCTTTGACTTTATAGTTAGAATAACATAGGATTATACCCTAGATCGTCCTAGTCCATGCTAGTGTTATAAGCTTAAGAGTGCTAAGTTGAGATGGTTACTATTATTTTATGTGGCTAAATGCTCTCATTTATCTTATGTCAATTAGCATTCATTCCTATATTTTATGTGACACTTACCCCGTATGAGATGATCGATACGAGACAAGGTTAAGCTCTCCATTATCGCGTGTGCATTGCTCATCACTCATTATCCAAGTGCATTCCCTTCCCGGTGGTAAAATTATAAATAACGATACCTGGATTACTCCTGGTTAAAATGCTACATCGGTATTATCTCGTGCGCTTGGATCCCATATTTATTTCAAGAAGCGGTTGCATTTATTAGTACCGGCATTTTTGGCACCATGTTGGGGATGACAACCTAACACCGAGTGGCGTTAGAAATGTCAACAAGCATTTTTGGCGCCGTTGCTTGGGAAGGTTGAAAGCCAATGGATAATGAGCATTGCACTAGATGATGAGATTGAGCGCTGTCACCATTCTCTACTCATACAACTTCACCCTTGTCTTTTATTTATTTTATATCTTATGCGAGGTAATGTATGAAAAAGACTACTCTTCCCGACAATTACATTGACAATCCGAAGCTTTATTCGGGAAGGCCGGAAGCGGGTTGAAGAAGACCAATCAATCATCATCATCAACTCAACTTGGAAGTTTGTCGGAAGCGAGAAAGTCGATCTTTCGTTCGAGACTTGACACCGGCGTTTGAAGCCATGGCGAACAAATCACTCCGTGAGTTCTCGGCTCCACTACGGACAACATTCGTGCTTGGACCGGCTGCGGACATCGACAGAGCTTTTGAGCTCAAGCTGCGCCGATCAACATGGTGCAAGCAAGCCGGTTACGTGGGAAGGCCCATGAAGATGCTAGTGCTCATCTCCAACACTTCCGGAGATTTGTAGCACATTCACCATCAAGGATGTCCCCCGAGATGCTATACTACTTCGCCTCTTCCCATTCTCACTTTTGGGGAGAGCGAAGCGTGGTTCTACGCCAATAAGGAGAAGAATACTACGTGGGCACTATGTTCCACCAATTTCTTGGCGAAGTTCTTTCCCATGGGCAAGACAAATGCTCTTCGTGGGAAGATATCAAGCTTTCAGCAACAACATGATGAGACTGTCCCAGAAGCTTGGGAGCGCTTTCAAGATTACATCCTCGAATGTCCTCATCATGGCATGGAGAATTGACTGTTTATGCAGACATTCTACCATGGGCTCAGCAATAGCACACGTGAGACAATGGATGCTGCTACTGGAGGCGCATTCTTATCACTCACTATACCTCAAGCCACGGCTCTTGTGGAGAAGATGGCATCCAATCAAGGTTGGAGTGAAGAAAGAACTCGAGACCCGCAAGAGGTGGAGGAATGCACCAGTGAAAGAGGTAGACATGCTTTGTACGCCAAAATGGACTGCTAATGAAGAGGCTCGATGAGAGAGCCACTAAGAAGAAGGAAGTCATGCATATACATGATGCTCGCATGACATGTGAAGAGTGTGGAGAGACTGGGCACACAGGTGCTAACGCCCGTAGCCGAAGGAGGACGTGAACTACCTCAACAACAACAACAACAACAATTACTATCGTCCTCGCGGAATCAAGGTTGGAATCAACAACGGAGGCCTAACTACTCGGGCAATTATTCGAGGCAACTATCAAGGTAACGCTCCTCCTACAATAATTACAACCAAATCACCTTTGAGAGAGTTAGTGCTTGAATCAAGGCAAGTTGATGGACAACTTATCCAAGAAGCGGCATCAAATGACAAAGCCCTTGAGACAATTAGCAATAGAATGGATGGCTTTTCCAGTGCCATCAAGAGTCGGCTCGGCTTCAACAAAATACTAGAGTCTCGGGTACAACGGCTTGCCAACTTTGCTCCCTCTGCCGGCCAAGGTAAACGGCGGGACAACCTAAGAGCTCGAAACGCAAATCTTATTGATATATTCAATGCGAAAAGTAGCCGGAGTAATCCATCGAAAGAGTCATGGATTGATTCAACTCTGCCAATCAAGAAGGGTGATCCAGGGAGACCAGTCATTCCGATCTCCATTGGGAGTACCAACTTCAATGAGGCAATTTGTGATTTCAGTGCAAACATCAACATCATGCCCAGAGTGATATACGAGAAGCTATTCTGATGTCCCCTAGCATACACAACCATGTGCTTGCAGCTTGCAGATCAGTCACTCCGTGTTCCCTTGGGAATACTAGAAGACATATGTGTACGAGTGGGCAACTCGTATGTTCCTGCAGACTTCATGGTAGTGGATACAGGCAGTAACGAAAGGTCTCCCATCATTCTGGGACGACCATTCTTGAACACTGCTGGAGCTATTATGCATGCCAACACTGCCAAGATCATCTTCAACATCAAGGGCAAGAGAGAGACCTTCTTCTTCAAGAACAGAGTGCTGCAGTTCCCAGCACATCCTCATCAGCAGAACAATGGGAAGAAGAAGAATCCAGCTAAGAAGAACAAGACCAAGGATAACAAGACCAAGAAGACGGAGATAGTAAGGATGGTCACTGCAGTCCACAAGGAGCACGATCACCAACTCAGGTCCCCACGTCTGATCAAGAAAGACGACCCAGGTGTCCCAACTATTCAATGCTCCATCAACAGAAGCTCTTTCAATAAAGCTGTCTGTGACACCGGATCGGGCGTCAACATTATGGCCAAGATAATCTATGAATATCTATATGGCACTATGCCTTTGGAGCCCACCTATGCCCAGCTGCAGATGGCAGACCAGACATTCCGCTTCGTCGAAGGAGAAGTGAAGGATGTCCTCATCCAGATGATGACCATTATGTCCCCACAGACTTCCTAGTCATCGATATGGGAGATGACTACGACCCTCCGATCATCCTAGGAAGACCATTCCTGAACACCACCAGAGCTATCATCTATATTGGGACGGGAGAGATCCATTTCCACTTTCCCACCGAGAAGGTATGCCGCTACTTCAACAATAATTATATAATCACCGAGGAACCCAAGAAGAACGAACAAGGAGAAGGCGAAGATACCCGTCGCCGAACAAGAAGAACATCACTACGGATGGATGGGGGCGACTATGAGGGAGAAGTGTCTAGATATGAAGATCGGTACCCGAAAGAAAAAAACGTTGTAGAAGAAGAAGAGGTGCTACCAACAGAAGAAAAACAAGTGCTCCAAGAAGCTTCCTCCTCAAGGTCACCCTCTCCAACAAAGAAGGTGTGGAAGGTAAAAGCAAAATCGAAACGATTCCTACACACGAGGCGACGTCATCGAGGCGCCAACCAATGCGCCACTTGACAAATGAGCGAACATGACAAGTCCCGTTCGGAGGACTTAAAACCACCAAACGCCGCGCCAAGAGGTAACTTGGTATTTATCGTATTACTTTTTAGCATTGCATTGTCTTAGCTTTTTTATTTTCCTACTTCCATCTTAGTTGCATCTTTGCTTTACTATCTCGCATTAGAAAGGAAAATAAAGATGTTGTGCATTTGCATCCAGAAAATTGTTAAGCCCCATGTGGATAATCATTCACTGTGGTGGCACAAAAATAATTTCTCAGCATATTTATCTTTCCCCATGTCGCATTCCTTAAATAATCAAAAGATAAAAATATTTTCTTGAGATCTGTTAGAATAAGTTTAAGTTAGGAAAGTTCTAGACAACCAAGGCCTAGAGGTTTTATCACTAACACTTAATTAGTTCCACAAGCTTTGTTGTCTATTTGAGCTTCACAGAACACCAAGGATCAAGAAGAGCTAACAGGCAGAAGGACATCCAGTTTCCTGTCGGAGTGTTGCCCGTGACACTTGAACACTGTCTCCAACAGCAACTATCTACGGCACTCCAGGAGGGCTAGAACGTCTTCGTTGCCTGTCAGCAACATCAGCAGACTATGTCAACATCCAGCTTAGGGGAGAGCATCCCCCGTGTACCAAGCTAAGTGTTTCCAACTTATCTATTTATGCCTTGTTAGAGTGTGCTTTGTTAAAACAACTAAAAAAGATGCATAACCATAGAAACCCAGAAAGATTTCCTTATTTATCTTTTTCTACTTTTGGAGAGCTCTTGCAATCTGTCTTAAAATTAGTCCCTAGAATAAACTCTACATGGAGATGATGAATAGTTGCTCGCCATAATTCCTTTCAAGTACCTAGTTTTCAACCTTGCACTCTCCCGAGTTTTGGACACAACTTGTTTAGATTTGAGATTTGCTCGAACCTGAAACTTGTGGGTAGCAAACACTTGATCTAAGTCTAGGTGGTTGACGAGTATGATATGGGAAAGTTTTGAGCTCATTGTCCATCTTGTTCCTAGAGATACTAGAGTTCTGGAGAATTTATTTATGAAAATATTAAATTCCTACATGATGAGTTCCTTTATGATGAGAGTTCAATTTCCTACCACAGCCATATATTCATGCTTACTAGATTAGGAAAACCTATCTGTTTATATAGATCATTTTGTAGGCATTGAGTGTAGTCTTTATAGGCATTGAGTGTAGTTATGCTGTGGACCCATAAGGAATCAGTCATGTAAAGTCAATTCTATGTGCTCTCCATCCATTGATCTATGCTACTTCTATCCTCAGAAGCATGCACCCGTTTTATATATACTACATTCATTCTCATGCTACTTGTCCCTAGAGGTACCACCTACAATATAGATCCATATCCACCACATATTGTGCTATCTCTACCCTAGAGATACGCACCTATGCTACTCCTACCCCGGGAGTACGCATTTCCCCACATATTGTCTTGTCTCTACCCCGGAGATACGCACTTATCTTTGCTCCTACCCCAGGAGTACGCATCCATCCGTCTATCTATCCACATATACATACGCCAGTCATTTCACTTCATCCAGAAAAGGTTACTCCTATCCTGGGAGTGAACATCTTGAAATAATCATCGCCATTCCATTTGCCTACATCAAAGCTCCAGTCATTATCATTTCAAGTTATACACTCCCCGTTGCTAAAGTTTTTGTTTTCAGAGGATTGGTTGCTCTAAAAAAAAGAAAAGAAAAAAAAGAGAGAAGAGAAAGAGTAGCCAAGTCCTTCCTTCAAGAAGTTTCAAAGTTTCCGAATAAAGGGAGTTATGTTATCCCCAAAGGAGCAAGTGTAGAAGTAGATGTTCACCAAGTGATCACCCTTGATAATCATTTCCTTATCATCATCCTATCATTCATCCCATTCCCTCATTCACATGCACATATGACTTTATTATTATTTTAGTTCCTTTTGGATCCATGGTTTAACTATGCAATATATGCAAGTGAGTTTTGAGTGTCTCCCCACCTATGAGCTCCACATAAGCCTATTAGAAAGTAGGGTGAGAGAGAGAAGGCACTTTCCACTATGCCTTAGTTCCATAAATACCACATATTCGAGAGAAGAGAGAAGGCATACACTACTCATGCCTTGGAGAGGATCCGAAATACCACAAATGAGAGACCCGAAAGGTTCATACAAGGAACTCGAGTTTTATTTTAAAACTTTGCAAAAACTCGGAATAATAGTTGATCAAAGAGCGAGAAACATGGCGCTTGACTTGACCGTTCTATCTTTCAACTACTCAAGACCCAAGTGACGGTTACAAGCCCCATGGTGAAAGGTAATATGAGTAAGTTTTGAGTCAGGATAGTTCACTCTAATCCAGAGGAGAGTTCTTGTTTGAACGCATGTGTACTTGTGAGGAGTGAAAGCATTGTAGCAACTCCTGATCCATCACTGAATCTATCTTTGCTCAGGGACGAGCAAAAGGTAAGCTTGGGGGAGTTTGTTGACGGTGATTAAATATCAATTTTATACCGTCAACGCAGCAAGAAGAGAAAGGACTAAAATGAGTTCACCTATTAGATATAGGGGTTACACGACGTAATTCCACGAGTTTTGGTGATTGTCTATTTCTCGCCTGGGTTATCGGAAAAAGAACTAAAAGAGGCCCACATGTCGGGATTACATAGAGATAAAGACCGAACGGGTAAAATTGTATACTCTAGAAGACTCCAGAAGACGACCCTGCAAACCTGGGCCCACCTGGGTGCGCACAGGCGCGCCAGTGGCGAGGGCGGCATTGCTGCACCTCTCCGGTGTTATATTAACTAAAACATGCCATGTCATCATAATGCATCGCAAAGCATCCATGATTAGGTTCACCTTGATGTGCATCAACTAAAACAAATTTAAATTCATAGGTTGAATGTGCTCTTTGTGAAAATGTGATTTGCCGAAAACCCTGTTTTACCCCCTTTTCGGTAGTTCAAAATCCGTAAAGAATTAGGGGTTGGTCCAAAAAGCTTAATTGAGCATCTTGATGAGAGCAACAAGGTTGCTATTCAAAGTTTTTCAAGTTTCCAAAAAGAATTTCAAATAAATTTGAAAATTCAGCTTTCCAACAATTGTCCCCCTTTTGGTTTTAAAGCTAGATTTCAAAAATTATTCAAAATTTGGAAAATTGTTTTTGGGAAAAATGTTCAGTTTGAAAAGTTGAGCATTTCATAGTTTTGGAGATTTTCAAGTTCTTTAGAAAAATCAAAAGTAATTGCAAAAATTAGATTCTAGGGTTTTTGTCCCCTTTTCAAATTTGATTTCAAATTCAAATTTCTGTTTAGAATTTGAAAATACTCCTTTTGAGAAAATTGTAGATCATGAAAAATCAGTGGGGGTTTGTTTTTGGAGCTTTTGATGATTCCATTTAATTCTTGGAGAAAATCAAGATCTTTTCTCGCGATTCCATGAAACCCCGTAGCGCGTCACCCCCGCTTTTCCTTTCCTCTCTCGCTCATCGCCGTCACCGTGGCCGGCGCCCATCCCGGCATGTCGCCGCCGTCCACCAGCGCGCGCTCATGCCAGAAGCATCACCGCCCGCGTGTCACTCTCTCCTGCCTCGCCTCCCTGCTTTAAAAGAAACCGGCCACAGCCGTTTCTCCTCTTTTCTCCCTGCTCGCCATCGCCGGCGACCTCTGCTCGCCGCTCGAATTCGCTGTCATCAGTTTGCCATTGTCAAATTGCTCTTGCCAACAGCTTCGCCTTGACCTTGCGGTTCGTTTGAGCCAAGCGTCGCAAGTCCTTGACGTCCGTAGCGCCTCCTCGTCGTCGTCTTCTTCCCGACCGGTGTCCAGCGCCGCCGCGAGCCATTCCGCCGGAGCAAGTCACCACCGCTGGTTGTTTTCGCTCTTCTTCTTCACCATTTTGTTCGTCTTGATCTCCTGCTCCTTATGCGCACCTTGGTTTGCGCAGCGCATCACCGGACCTCGCCGTGACGCGACCTTGCCAGCCGGAGCGCGCCATTTCCATCCTCGCCGCCGCCCCGCTCACGGTGAGAACTATGCTCCATCGCCTTTCAATCCTCATCATCATGTGTGTTAGGATCGCCTTGACGTCCTGCTCGTGCTCGTGCCATTAGACAGGCCGGGAGGGCTTTGTTGCCACCGGAACGTCGATGCCGCCGACAAGCTTCGCGTTGCCGTAGCCGCCGCGTGCGTAGCATCATCGTCGGGTGCCGTTTTCAGGCAATTAGCCGGTCCGTTGAGTCCGTGTTGTCGCATAGATTGTTTTGCACGCGCCTACGTCGCCGGAGAAGTCTCCGACGAGCTTCGCGGCCGAGTCACCACCGCCCCCGTTTCGCCGCCGCCGGGTGTCTCTTTCGTGGTGTCCGCCGTCGGGTCTAGGTGCCTGGGGGTCCGCCGTGGCCCAAGGGTCGTGTAGAGCCCCATGCGCCGCGCCGCAGGGACCTCGCCGTCGACAAGGCCGAGCCGGCCGAGTCGCCGGGATCCTGTTGAGACTCGCGGGGACTTGTGTTTGAGAATTAGAAGAAACCCAGGGGTCTCGGTGCATATTTACGCGACTCAGAGAATAGTGTTTGGCCCTATTTGTAGTTTCGTTAAACCCCGAGGGCTTATTTGCAAAATCGCCAGCCAGGCCTCGGGCAGGCCGAGTGGGCCGACCTGCTAGCGCTGCCCGGTAGCCGCCTGCTCCCTGTGCGCGTGGCCAGGCGAGCTGGATGGGGCGGTTGGGCGGGTTTCGGCCCGTCGACTTTTCCTTTTTATTTTAGTTTTATTCTTTTTTATTTTATTAAATAGTGATGCAATTTGTTATTTTCATATAAAATTATTTATAGCTCCAAAAATCCTGAAAATTTTTGTGAAAGCTCTTTGGGGTATTCTATGCTTAGGGAAATTTTAAATATTTATTTTGAGTATTTTTGTTATGTTTAAAAATTAGTTCTTTTAATTAAAAAATGAGTCTTCCTTGAATTTTAGTTATTTATTTGTTATTCCAAAAATCATGAAAATTATTTTGTAGCCTTCTTAGGGTCTGAGGAGTTTAAGTTTAATTTTTGGAATTGTTTTGACAAATTTTGTTTTATTATTTATTTCTGCTTATTTATTTAATTAGTTAGTCTCGTTAGATTGCGACGTTTTCGTGAAGGAAAGTTGTACTCAAGTTATCAATTTGTTCCTGCATTCTTCAAGCATCATGTTTATTATTTCATCATGTTAAATCATATCATGTTATCGAGTAGCTTTCGTTAACGGAGAGCTTAACGTTGTCCAAATCGAGAGATCAAAGAAGAAAGGACCCGGAGCCGGTGTTGATCCGAAGCCCAAATCGTCTACCCCGAGTACCAAGGCAAGCCCCGGATGCATTAAACCTTTACCTTGATTTTATAAAGTTTTTATATCTCGGACTTGAGTTGTTGCATTTAAGGCTAGAAGTTGAGTGAAACCCACCAAATGCATTACCTGTCTTATTTCCGTATTCCTCATTACCCGTTTAAGAAAATGCGTAGAATTGCTTAGCCCTGCTTATTTAGTTAAGTTTACAAAATGTCAAGAATGAAAAAGATGAGAATGGCTTTTATTGTTGGAATCATGATGATAGTAATTAAATTGAGTCCGGACGGTTAACTTGCATTGGGAAAGGAGTCCCTCCGTAGTGTTTCCGTCTCGTTGATGCTCTAAGGCCCGTTCGATGGTGATTTGGTGTATCGAGACTTTAGCAAATCCACACCTTTGGGTGTTGTGGTTGATATATGGCTGTGGTTGTGTCCCGGTATATCATGTGATCTGGTATGCGGCGGAGTTAGAGTCTCCGTATATCGGTGATCTAGGTCCCAGTGGGTAAAAATGGATTCGAATCGCCGTGCTTCTCGGAGAAGAAGACTCGATCGTTATTCATCATTGTAGTAATTACTTAATTAATGATTAGTTTTAATTGGTGTTAATTGATCGGCTTGAGCTAAGGCAAGAGAGTCATAAGTTACAACTTGGTTTTTCAAAATCTTTTACTCGCAAAAATATTGATTCTTGCAAGCCTTACCTTGTCCCTCGACTGCATTTCTTAGTCTTCACCCCTCTTTTTCGTCGGTCGGTCTTGTTGAGTACTTTTGTACTCGGGGTTTGTTGAACCCTTGTTGCGGTGAGCCTCGGGAGCGGTTTGCACTTTGCATCCGTCGTATGACGGTCGTTGCGGAGAGTGACGACGAGTAGAGTGTTTGGCTCTTGGGCGAGCTCATCTACTGGTTGTGAAATTAAACTATCTACCGCTACTCCACTACTATTATGGTTTGTAATAATTAAACATATGGTTTGTAAGTTTTGAACCCAATGCTTTGTAAACCTATGTTATTGTAATTCTTCCGCTATTTTACTCGATGTATATTATTTGAATAAACTGTTGTAATATTGCAATGTCTCTTTATAATGATTGATCCCGCTTGGAGAATCGTGGAAGTTTCGGGAATCTACCCGACGATCTTTTAAGTCTTATGGCACACATGCATTGCTATCGAAGTCTGTTAAGACAATGATAAATGCATGTGGGCCATATTATTTAGGAGGTTACTCCCAGGCCGCCCTCCACCTCAACCAATCGGGGTTGAGTCTCGCGGATTATGCCTCCACCGCCTTTGAGGATGAATAATAATCGTCCATTTAGGTCGGTTTGATCCGAGAGCCGTGGTGCATTCTAGAGGGCTATATATTGAGCCCCTGACCCCAAGAGAAACCCTAATTCATTCAGGAATTCATTCTCTATTCATTCATCTGAGAGAATTCAGAGAAGCCAGAGCCACCATCTCAATTAGAGCTCCATAGTTTAGTAGCATAGCTACATAGGAATAGATCTAAAGGGAATCAAGCCTAGCTTGGAGTCCGGATCTGTAATATTCATCATTGTATCGAAATTGTTCATGATACTATGAGTAGTACTTTATTCTATTCTATTATATCGAAATTGACTTTGCTCTATTTGATTATGTTCTCAATTATATTGTTCTTAGTCTACTTTGATTATATGTTTAGCATAGTTGGACTAGAATTATGTTTATGCATAGGATCGTATAGCGCTTGCTCATTAGATCGATGGGTGAGTGGTAAATATTGTGTAGGCGTGGTGCCTAGACCGTATTTATCTGCGATTGCACCCTATATTCCGGATCGTGAGGTAGATCGCGGGAGTGACAGTCTGTTGAGTCCTTTGTAGCCCTTCTCCCGAGTATAGGTCTAGCGAACAACCCTATTACATTGAAGTCATTGCTATGTCTCTAGTCTTCTCGGTAATATCACTATGCATAGATTTAACCTTTTTCCGCCATGATTGCTAGATGTTCTTGCACTAATCATTGTATGCTTTGACTTTATAGTTAGAATAACATAGGATTATACCCTAGATCGTCCTAGTCCATGCTAGTGTTATAAGCTTAACAATGCTAAGTTGAGATGGTTACTATTATTTTATGTGGCTAAATGATCTCATTTATCTTATGTCAATTATCATTCATTCCTATATTTTATGTGACACTTACCCCGTATGAGATGATCGATACGACAAGGTTAAGCTCTCCATTATCGCGTGTGTAATGCTCATCACTCATTATCCAGTGCATTCCCTTCCTAGTGGTAAAATTATAAATAACGATACCTGGATTACTCCTAGTTAAAATGCTACATCGGTATTTTCTGTGCGCTTGTGGATCCCATATTTATTTCAAGAAGCAGTTGCATTTATTAGTACCAGCATTTTTGGCGCCATGTTGGGGATGACAACCTAACACTGAGTAGCGTTAGAAATGTCAACAGGTGGGCGTTCCCAGCCTCGCACCACTTACCCGCCTCCTCCTTGACCAACAAGGCCACCCTGGCGCCGGGGTTGCTGTTGCCTGGAATGTCCGAGAGTTCCTCTCCTTCCACAAGGTCCAGCCAATCAAGAAGACAAAGGAGTCAAAACCCCGGCAAAAGAACTTTGGGATAGACTTCCTGGTGGTGATCCACCACTCCATGGCTGAACCTCTCAGCAGCCGCACATCCAGATTGAGGTGTATTCTGGACAGGCAGATGAGCCACACTTCTCTACTGAAGCAGTAGCCCAAGATGATGTGGTCCAGAGTCTCCGGTTCTTGGTCACAGTAAATGCAAAGGTTCGAATCTTGTAGGCCATGACGGTAGCGACGATCTCCGGTCCAACAGCGATCGTGCATGGCTAGCCAGTAAAAGAAACGCACTCTAGGAGGAGGGGGTGTTTTCCAGATGAACTTTGCACCAAATACCGGGGAGGAGCCGAAGAACATTGCGCCGTAAGCTGAGGCAGATGAGTACCTTTGGTCCGGCGAGAGTGTCCAGCAGAAGGTGTCTGGCTCCAACGAGAGATGCACATCCTCAATGATGTCACAAATACGCGAAATGTCGAGCAGCATGTGCATCGAGGCTGGCCCTCTGATGTGACGAACCCAAGCATTTCCGGGCAGTGCCTCCGCCACCGTTGCACGATGGCACCTCCTCCCAACTGCAGCAAACGCAGTGGGCGCCTCCCGCTCGAGGCTGGAGCCATTGAGCCAGCGGTCTGTCCAGAAGAATGTAGATTGGCCATTACCCAAGCGGTGCACCATTGCGGCCTGAAAGAGCACAAGAACTGCGCGCTCCCCAGACATCGGCGCTCGCCCGCTAAGCCTGTCCTTCCAAACCCAGCGAACCCGGAGTGGAATCCCTGCCTTTCTGAGGTCAGTGACACCAAGCCCACCCAGCAGTTTGGGGCGACAAACCCTGAGCCAAGCCACTTTGCATTTCCCTCCCGCCACATTATCTGTGCCAGCCCAAATGAAAGCTCTCCGCAACTTGTCGATCATCTCAATAGCCCAAGGCGACAGGCATAAGGCGATGGAGGTGTGGACAGGTATGGCCGAGAGGGTGGCCTTTACCAACTCCGTGCGCCCGGCTGCATTTAGAAGATTACCTTTCCAAGCCGGGATTCTCTCCGCCACCTTATCAATGAGACCCTGCTCATCCGCTCTCTTCAGTCGATATACGGAAAGCGGCACGCCCAGGTAGCGGCACGAAACGGCTCCACCCGGCAAGCAAGAATACGTTGTACCCTGTCCATGTCGTCCTCGGAGCAGTGTATTGGGGTGGCCATGCTCTTGTCGAGATTGGAGGAGAGCCCCGAGGCGAGGCCGAAGATGGACAAGGCTCCCTTGATAGTCAACAGGTCGCTCTCGGAAGGTACAACAAAGATGACCAAGTCGTCTGCATATAAACTTACTCTGGTGCCAGGAATAGTAGCAAGCGGAGTGAGATATCCGTGCTCTTCGACCCATGTCAGGAAAGCATTGAGCACCTCCATGACCAAAACGAACAACATTGGTGATAACGGATCTCCCTGTCGAAGCCCCCTGGCATGGCACACCCTTCGACCTGGTTTGCCATTGAGTAATATCCTAGTGCTTGCCGTGGACAGCAACATGGCCATCCAATTTCGCCATCTCTGCCCAAAGACCATATGCTGGAGCACTTCAAGAAGAAATACCCATGCGACCGAGTCAAACGCTTTTGCCACATCAACCTTGAGCAAAACACATGTCATCTTCCGCTTGTGCAAATGTTTGCACGTCAGTTGAACGTCCCTAACATTGTCATGTATGCTGCGTCCCTTGATGAACGCACTCTGATTATTCCTGACGAGATCTCCCAGAATAGTTGCCAATCAGTTGGCCAGACATTTCGTTACTAGTTTACCAAAGCTGTGCATAAGACTGATCGGACGATAATCACGAATCTCGGTGGGGTGGTCTTTCTTCTTAAGTAGAATCATGAACGCCTCATTGACACTATGGAAGTTCTGCTGATCCAAAGCCCAGAATGCATGCATCGCATTCATGATGTCCGGTTTTATGGTGTCCCAAGCAGTTTTGTTGAAGAGCCCAGTCAGCCCATCCGGACCCGGGGCTTTATCATTTGGCAGTTCCTTGATCACCATTTCTACCTCTTCTTCCGTGAACATAACTTCTAGCGGCTGGGCTTCCACCGATCTGACTCCCAAAGCGACTAAGTCCAGTCTCCTTGAGCGGACGAAGTCGATGCCCAGGATCGAGTTGTAGTAGTCAAATAGAGCTTCTGCCATTGAGTTATCAGAAACCACATCAGAGCCCTGAACAGACAGTGAGACGATCCGATTCTGGCGCTGGCGATGACAGGCCTGAAGATGAAAGAAACGGGAATTTGCATCTCCCTCCCTTAAGAAAGTCACTCTTGCACGTTGCATGGCAATCGTGCGCGATAAAGATGCCAGTCCCAGGATCCTGACTTTCAACATGCGGTGCATATCCTAATCCCAACTCTGAAGCTGCCGATTTTCTTGTTCCTCATCAAAACGAAGTATGATCACTTTCGCCATAGTGTTGGGGGGAGCAACCTCCGCCAGGACCCCACTACGTAGCTCCGCGGCCCAAGCAGGGGCCAAGACACCCAAGTAAGCCACGCAGTCCCAGCTGACCTTCGCTGAAGTGCTTCTACCATTGGCGAAGGTTCTCGCGCTCACCTCAACGAACCAGCGAAGGTACGGCCAACCTTCGCGGTTTCCTATTTTCACTCACACATCTCGCAGGTATGCAACATGTTGATGGGACCACCTAAGACCTTCGCGACGGTGGGCAAGGTCTCCCGAGACCTTCGGAGCGGCTATCCAACGTGGACAACGCCAAGGGCCACGGGCAACCTCCGGATGGTTGCGCGGGAAGGCTCCACGAGGCGGCATCGGTGGCCCGACACGTGGAACCCTCAGTGATCCGACACGTGGCGCTCTAGGATAGGACAGAGGAGAATGTCTGTTGCACGGCTGTGTACCAAAATACCCCTGATGAGGCCCACCTGCAGTGTAACAAGGGTTGTAACCCTAATGTAAAAAGCCCATGACCCTTGGTATGGCCTATAAATACCAGGGGTATGGTATGTGTAGGGGGGAAAAACAATTGGCATTTTTAGTTCCAATTAATGCAAATTTCTGAGTCTGGTCCCACCAGCACAAGTTCCCTTTGATGCACAGCTGAACACTGTATCCTGTCTGGGAAACCTTCGCCTTCCTCCTCCGGATCCCGGCGAAGGTAGGGGGCAAGTGTTTACACCAACAGTTGGCGCCGTCCGTGGGGTTCGAACAACAGTAACAAGCCATGGCACCAAACATCAGTGAGCTTTCCTCAGCGGAGGGAGCTCATCTGGAACCGACCCTCGCTGGCGGGGGTGTCGTCCCGCCAACACCCTTGCCCAGTGGACCTCCGCCCGGGGAGTCCGCAAACCAAGCTGTCGACACCAATGCGGAACAAGTCGGAGGTCACTCGCGGACCTCGGTAGTCCGAGAACTGATCATCCAGCCGCACCCCTACACCTCCGGTGACGGTATCGGCGCCGGTTCAATGACCGACAGTGAAGCCGTAGAAGAAGACAAATTGACCAGATACCTTGAGCAGCTCCAAGAGAACATCGCCATCGGCAAAAGGCACTTGGAGCAGATCAACAAAGAAACAAGAGCAGCGATGGTCCGGCGCAAGACAGAAGAGGCAGAAGCAGAGCTCCGCCGCATCGAGCAAAGCATCAGAGCAGCCGAGGCCAACGCGGGGGCGAGGGACCTCAGGGCCCAGGCTCTCCCCGCGTGTCCTCCGGATGCACAACCCCCGCCTATACAACAGCAACAGCAGTAAGACCCCCACCCTCCACGCCCTGAGCCTCACCTCCGGGTCAATGTTCTTTACCCAGCAGCGGCAGACAAAATCGGACACGACCAACCACCGGAGCAAAGAATCGCACCACGACCTTCGCACTTTGACTCCAAGTTCCCCCTCTCATACGATCTTCAAACCATCGAGTGGCCCCTGGGCTTCGCACTGCAACACCTACCACGCTACGACGGTACCACCGAGCCGCGCCAGTATCTCATGTCCTATGAAGCCGCCGTCTCAGCAGCCGGAGGTGACAAGGACACCATGGCCAAAGCCTTCGTGATTGTAGCCAGGGACATTGCCCAGACCTGGTACAGCAACCTCCGGCCAGGGTCCGTCCGGTGCTGGGACGACCTCCGTGAAAGGATTTGCATTAACTTCAAAGGCGTCAGCCGGTCCGCTGCCAAGGCCGCCGCTCTTCTCAACTGCAAACAAAGGTACGATGAACCGTTGCAAGATTGGTGGAAGAGATTCGTCAATGCCAAGAACCGCACGCCCGGCGTTACGGATGAGGTCATGATCTTAGCGCAACCAGTTGTATCCAGCCGGGACCGTGCTCAGCGAAGCTATCGAGAAGAGAACCAAGAACCATCGCAGAGCTCTACGACATCATGGAGAAACAAATCAGGGCAGACAATAACGATCGCATCAAGGCACAGTCATCCCAACCACCGCGTCAACCTCCGCAACGTCAGCAAAAAGAGCGCAACACCAACCCTCGCATTGACATGGGAAACGTCAATGCCATCGATATCAACGACGACCAGCAAGCCAGGCAAGACCTTCGCCAGTCCAGGCAACCTCCGCCGCAAGGCAACAGAAGGCCAGCCAGTTCAGGACAGCAGAGACAGCATGCTCCGCAGTCACACTATTGTCACTTCTGTGGGCTTGGCAGCGACCACTACACCAAGCAATGCGCCTGGTACGCCAAAGGGCTCGAATGCAGGGATGGCCAAGCCCCGCCGACGCCACAGGCGGGCACAGTAAATCACTCCCGCAGAGCTACACCAAACCCCCGCAACCGCAACCAAGGGTTCAACCCCAACTACTCGGGCCCACCAACCTCCGTATCACCAACCAAAGCATACTACCCCCGGGCTAGGGCTTCGCCCAAGGCCAATACGCTCACAACCAAGAAGCAGTATTACCATCGCCAAGCGCAAAGAACAATACCCACACCACAAGCGGCTATTCAACGGCGGCCCAAGTACAAGCCCTACCCCCGCCACCCCCACTACCAGCCTTACCTCCCCCACAGCTAGTCAAGGTCGAAGGTGAAGCACAGGGGGCCCACATAGCAATCAACAATCCCACCGCCACATATGGTGTCATCTTGGCCATATTCGGAGGGTCAAGTGAAGATCACGGCAACAAGAGGCAGCGAAGAGAGCATTTCCGGCGAGTTAACCACGTAGCCAGCGAAGGTCCACACAGAAATGCCCACTGGTCCCACGTTCCCATCACCTTCGACGGCTCGGACCTCAAGCTCAAGCAATACCCGCACATAGACGCAATGGTCATTAAAACAAACATCGCAGGTTGGACGGTGACAAAGATCCTCGTGGACAACGGCAGCTCCGCCGATATCCTGTTCGCGACCACCTTCGACGGCATGAAGTTAGACAGAAACTTGCTACAGCCGGCGGGTCACCCATTATCCGGATTCGGAGGTCAGCAGATCAGAGCGATCGGGAAGATCACCCTCCCAGTGTCCTTCGGTGACAAGACCATAACCCGCACAGAACACATCACCTTTGATGTAGTTGACATCCCATACAACTACAACGCCATCGTCGGGCGGGGCTCCATCAATCAGTTCAACGCAGCTATTCATCCCGGTTATCTTTGCATGAAGATGCCAGCCCCCGGGGGTATCGTCGCCGTCTACGGGGACCAAAACACGGCCAGGTCACCGGGGTCGCCTCAGCATCGCGCACGCCTGCGTCCACGGGCCCGGGCACCGAGCCACCATCGCCGGTCATCCCGGTGGTTGTCGTCGCATTGCCCTCCTCTGGCGGTGGTAGCTCCTGCGCTGGCTCGTTAACCGCATCACCCTGCGAAGGCCAGAAAAGTCACGTCAGTAATCAACTTAGCAAAACACTTAGAGCAACTACTCATTGACAAGTAGCCGCACGGTCATTACCCCCGCAGAAACCTCGGCGACGATCTCGTACGCCAGTTTGGTACCCCCGACCACCGCAAACTTGTCAAAGGCAGCAGCGCCTACGGCAGCAATCAACGGCTCTTTCTTCGACTCTCGGACCTCCGCAACAGTGGGGTAGCGGAAGCCGGCAGCAATTATCTTGCGGGCATGCCTGCTTCCTGCATCCCTAAGGGCGCAAGCTGTAGCCAGACCTCCGCAGTATGCCCCCGCTTCAGTCAACTGATCAAAGAACGGAGTCAGGAAGTTTAACTCGGTGGTCAACCATCCATGTACGCTTCGACGCCAGGCTCCGCAGGCAATTCATTGGTGGGAGCTCCGCCAGCATAGTCCAGTTGCGCGTCAAACGTCTGTTTAACCTCCGTCACGCGCGCGATCAGCGCTCGAAGCATGTCAGCCTCCCTTTCCTCCGTTTCCTCAACCCGCTTCTTCAGAACCTCCTCGCGACCTTCAGCATCCTCAGCTCTTTTCTTCATGTCTTCGAAGTCCCGCGCGACGTCCCGCATCTCCTGCCTCAACTCCAAGCTTCGAGCAACTGCCTTCTCACAATCATAAAGGCCTTCATGGAGCTCTCGCGGAGCTTAGTCATATCAGAATCATGAGCAGCCTGCTCCATGAGTAGCTCCTGATTCCGTCGCTCGAGCTCCCGGTTCTTCTTCTCCAGCTCCGCCAATCTTTTCTGGGAGTTCTCGTCAGCCCTCGCAGCCTGTTGCCGCGAAGCCCGCGCGAGCAGAATGGCTTCCGCAAGCTTGGCTTCTACGTCCACCAGATTATCTTTCAGCTCTTGTCTCCCCAGGTACACCTCCGCCTCCGGGATGCTGACCCGCCCAAAGGCAGGAACTAGAAATCTCCGTTCTTCTTTACTGCAGGTCAGCTGGCACCTGCGCAGATCCGCACTGGTGTGCAAATGCGCCTTGGGGTCCGCCACCCCCGCAGTCTGAGCGTAGTAGGGCAGTGCGCCCGGTGAAGCCTCGCCAAAGGCACTCTTGCCCGCCACAGTCGAGGGATCAGGTGCTACCTCCGCTCCCTCGACCCAATAATGGAGCCCCTCATAGTCCAAGGGCTCACCCCTGGCTCCGGGCGACAATTCAGCCTCCGCCATTTCAATGCCCCGGCTCTCCCCCTCCTGCTGCACCTCCGCAGCAACCTCCGGTTGGACCTCCGTGGGGATCTTCTCCCCCGCGGCGGGTGGCGAAGAGACCTCCGCGTCCTCCTGCACGTTGTCGCCCGAGCGAGCAGCGGAGGGAGACGAACTGCCAGAGGATTTCTCTTGAGACCCAGCCTCCTCCCCTTCGCTGCTGCTATTGCTGCTGGACGAGCCAACGCTCACAATCGGACTGGGCGCCGGCACCGCCAGCGAGGTCAGCAAGGCACCGCGGCCCCTGCCAAGTCCCCGACCCCGCCCTCCTCTGGTTGGCAGCGGAGGTCACTGCGCAACTGGCGCAACGTTCAACGCCTCCTCCGCAGCTTGAGCCGCCGCAGCGGTAGAAGCGGAACGCGCGGTCCTCACCGGGCTAGCCCCCCGGCCACCAGTAGTCTTCCGCAACTTTCCTCCCCGCGGCTACCCCCGCCGGTGGGGGCGGGCACGTCTTCACTGGCCGAAGCCTCGAAGGTCTCCGAAACGGCCTCAACAACAGTCCGTTTCCTCGTCACCCGCCGCTTCTCCCTCGCCGGGGCAGCAGTCTCCGCTGCACCCCCATACTCAATACCAAGCAAATCATACACCCGGTTCACCCGGGTCACCCCAGCCATCTCTTCTTTCAACTTCCTTTGCTCCGCTTCGTCCACCTTCCCAACAAGCTCCAGAACCTCCGCCTCCACCACGGCATGAATTTTTCTCAGAGCCTCCGTTTCATCAGCGGAGGAAGCAAACTCTTCCGCCCAAACAGCGCGGAGGTTGGGCAAGTTCAGGTCCTTCAAAAAACCATACCCCCGGGCCGCATAAGAGGACTCTCCCTCCCTCGCCAGGCCTTTCCAGTCATGGTCGGCCTTCAGAGGCGCGACCCTCGCGCAGTGGTACTCCGCGAAAAGATCCCGCTGCGTCATACACCACGAGAGGTCGCGCATGGCATCCTCGCAAAGCCGTGACCCAATGTCGGAAATGGCGGTCACATCCACGGTCTCTTTATCAGGGAGCGGGCGAAGGTCTCCAGCCAAACCCCGAACCTCCGCTTCATCCAGACGATAATAGAACCACCTGGACAACCAGCCTTCCCACTTGTTCTTTTGACCTTGCACAGGCACCTTCGCGGTGGCCCGACGACGGAATATGAAAGCTCCGAATTGACTTTCCTCTAGCACCGACCTATCGCCTGTCTTCACCGTCTTCGTCTTCTTCTGCAGGTGCATACTGTGCACCTTCGCAAACCCTTCCACGGTTGGCTCCACTCCCTGTGAGTGACAACCCCACACAAACGCGCACAGCTTCGGGAAGCTGTTGGGCGTGAGGTGATGAAACTGGACGCCGAACTTTCCGCAGAGCGCCCAGCACCAGCGGGTGGGGCGGAAACCGGAGCCCCGCCTCGAAGAAGGCTTCGAACACCACCACTTCATCGTCGTTGGGAGTGGCGTCAGCACCGACCCTGCAACCTTCGCCCGGCCCCTCTCCAGCCATCCCCGCGCCGCAAACCTCGCAAGATCCGCCTCCTTCACCGCGTTGACCCCGATCTCATAAACGGGAATAGAGCTAATGGGGCCCATCGCCTCAGATCCCTTCGCCATCTAATGCTCACCTCCGCCTTCTTCCAACCACCTTCGCCCTCACAACAAACGCAACCACCGACACCCTCCGACAAATCCCCCTGTCTCTCCCCCTCGCAAGAATCAACAACCTCCGCGTCAAAAGGAGCTAGAGCAAGAGAACTTCTGGCAGCAGGGGCGCGGGAGCAGGTAAAAAAGTCCCTTTCACCTATCCCGGCTATTTATAGGCTGGGGAATTTCACAGCAGTAACGGCCGGTGCGAATCTCGGGGGCGCGGCGATCGCACGGCGCGCAAAGCACCACGCAAACCCTAGCCGTCCCATCCCCGCCACAGTGGCGGAGCCCACTTCGGCCCACCACCTAACCCAAATACCAAAGCACAAATGGGCCCAGCTAAAATGGGCCGCGTGCAACTGTTGGGCATCGCTGCGGAGGACGGCCTCCGGCGACACGCCCCCCGGCCGTGCTCCCCTCTTTTCTCAAGGGCGTTGCTCCGACCCCGCCAGCCGGGCCGAACCATCGAGGGGCTACTGTTGGGGGGAGCAACCTCCGCCAGGACCCCCCTACGTAGCTCCGCGGCCCAAGCAGGGGCCAAGACACCCAAGTAAGCCA
Source organism: Themeda triandra (assembly GCA_018135685.1). Lineage (NCBI taxonomy): Eukaryota > Viridiplantae > Streptophyta > Magnoliopsida > Poales > Poaceae > Themeda > Themeda triandra. Next base: position 526,637 of record JAENPR010000250.1, on the reverse strand, counting down.
CGCAGTCCCAGCTGACCTTCGCTGAAGTGCTTCTACCATTGGCGAAGGTTCTCGCGCTCACCTCAACGAACCAGCGAAGGTACGGCCAACCTTCGCGGTTTCCTATTTTCACTCACACATCTCGCAGGTACGCAACATGTTGATGAGACCACCTAAGACCTTCGCGACGATGGGCAAGGTCTCCCGAGACCTTCGGAGCGGCTATCCAACGCGGACAATGCCAAGGGCCACGGGCAACCTCTGGACTGTTGCGCGGGGAGGCTCCACGAGGCGGCATCGGTGGCTCGACACGTGGAACCCTCAGTGATCCGACACGTGGTGCTCTAGGATAGGACAGAGGAGAATGTCTGTTGCACGGCTGTGTACCAGAATACCCCTGATGAGGCCCACCTGCAGTGTAACAAGGGTTGTAACCCTAATGTAAAAAGCCCATGACCCTTGGTATGGCCTATAAATACCAGGGGTATGGTATGTGTAGTGTGGCAGAACCTCCTAAGTAATATGGCCCACACACACCTGTCATTGTCTTAAAAGACTTCCGACAACCATGTATGTGTTCCATACCACTTATGAAGCCCTGTCGATGTCCTTACGAACACCGATTGAACCACATTTTATACTCATACCCTGGATCAACAATGGAGTAACTCCAACATTACAACATTTGTTACAAAATATATATATCAGAGTGCGGAAGAATTATAACATTAATTTTACAATAATGAATAAGTTAACATTTTACAAACTTAACTTTATATTGCGGAAATAGAGTAGAGCTACGAAGACAACTTAGGTAGGACACCTAAGTTGCGAGAGGCAACCAAATCATGTCGAGCCCAAACGACACAATACTCGGTTAGGAGCAACTCGTCGTGCACATAACAATGGGGTAGAACAAACCCTGAGTACATTCAAGGTACTCCGCAAGACTTACCCGACTAAAAGAAAAGACTCTCAAGGATATGCTGGCTTTTGAGTAGTTGAGCTAGAAAAGAAAAGTTTTACGGAAAAGCATTACTAATCTTGAGACCTTACTTTCAAAGTTTTAAACAGGGTAAAAGCATCAGTCTAATTCAATCTACCAACTAGATTAGCACCTGCTCTAATCCAGCAATCATATTAAGCATTACACTTGAAATTATCTTTCCAGCTGCCTTCTTCTTGAAACCAAGAGTCACCAAGAACCAATTCTTTCTTGTTTCACTTGAATGCTACGATGTATGGTCGGAGGATCAAGTCTCCATAACCGAGGAGCACGACGATTCGAATCGATTTACTCAGCTGAGGATTCCTAAACACACGATATAAGTGGGACTCTAACCCACAATTATATCAACAATACCGTCGGACATTCTAGAACTAGTCACAGCTTCCGGAAGCCACCCGAGAGTACACTTACACCTCCAATCCGGGGGACACGGCCCACGAGGGTATTGTACTCCCGCCATCTCGCCACTCCCAGTGCACGGGCTCACCGTACTAGTCCTTAGATTATCCTAGGGTAAAGCTTTTCCGTAGATATGTGAGTAGTTGCAAAGTCTTGTCCAAATTGGCCAAACAACGGCCGGTCCTTAATCGACAAGTCGGAAACACTACATCAAGACTCCATTCCCGATGCAAGTTACCCGACCGGTCTCAATTTAATATAACCATATTCTTATGCCCTCGTGACCCATCTTTAGGTCTAGAGGAGCAAAGATACAATGGTACATCATGATCAAAGATTAACAGCCTACAACTTCTACCGAAGTCTAAGCATGGCTAAGCATAAGAAATCGACCTACACATACTAGTGGGATATCATGATGTAAAAGTAGATCAAGGTAGACATGCGGCAACGATATCAACCAACTCCTATGAACTTAATGCACATTACACTAGACTTATAGTGTAAAATATTTGCGTAAATAGAAATGGGTTGCATGCTCCGGGCTTGCTCGTTGCGTGAAGTTAGATTCCAATTATCAGAGTTGACATCAACACCATGGATGACACCTTCTCGAGTACCACTGTCGGACGACATCTTTCCGATCGTCGATCAACACAATCCACCTCACTCTCGAAACAACGCGAGAGCGACGCGCATGATGATAAGGACTCGACGGCGGCGGAGGTACCATCTCGGCATGGACAGAGGCGGCGGCGGCTTGCTCCGGCGACAAGGATGGCGTTCCGGGTCACCCTGTGCACTAAACGAAGAACCGAGGGCAGCACGGTGAGCGAAAGATGATGGCTAATACTACTGATAAGACGAAACGGAATGATAGGCCATAACTACGACGGCAGACGACGACGGAGCACGGCGGCTCGGCCTGCCGGCCGCGGAGAAGAAAGCGGCGCTCGGGCTCGCTGGACGGCGCGAGGCGGAGAGAAGGAGCTCGGAGGGCGCGGAAGAGCAAGGCGGAGCTGATGTCTATGGAGATTGGGAGGATTAGTGGGTGGTGGTGGCGAATTCGGCGGCGAGGCGGAGCTCGGCGTCGACGGCGAAACAGAGGAAGAGGAGGACTCGCCCCGGCTTCTCCTACTTGAGCTGCGGCGCGAGGAAGGATGAGGCGACACGCAAGGCGACGGAAGACTCCGCGCGCGGGCGAGCCGGCACGGCCTCCGGCAAGACGGCATGGGCGGCCGGCCACGGCGACGATGAGGAACAGGGAGGAAGAAGGACGATGATGACGTCATCCACAAGAACGAGAGACTAAAATTTGCAATTTACTCCAAAATTTTGAACTAAAGTCAAAAAATTACAAAAAGCAACCCTAGCTAATTTTTCATGCTCTACAATTTTCTCAACTGGACCATTTTCAAATTTTGAAAGGAAAATTGAATTTGAATCAAATTTTGAAAAGGGGACAAAAACCCTAGAATGAAATATATGAAATTACTTTTGATTTTTCTAAAGAACTTGAAAATCTCCAAAACTATGGAATACTCAACTTTTCAAACTGCACATTTTCTCCAAAAAGAGTTTTCCCAAATATGCATAGTTTTTGAATTATGATTTGAAATTCAAAAGGGGACAACTCGCTAAAAACGGTATTTTTAAATTTATTTGAAATTCTTTTTGGAAACTTGAAAAACTTTGTTCACCAACATTGAAGCTCTCATCAAGACCCACAATTTTTCTTTTTGAACCAACCCCAAATTCTTTGTAGATTTTGAAATACGTAAATGGGGATAAATAGGGTTTTCGGGAAAAACAGGGTTTTAAAAAGGAATTTGAGCTCGATTTAAATTACTTGCGTAATCACATAACAAAGAACTTAAATAAACTCTAAGCATCATCATTTCATATATAAGACAAAGCATAAAATCAAAGACATTATTAAAACATGAATGCATTTATGCCATGATGCTCGATGATTAGGCTTTAATAAAAGTCTTAAACAGTTTTAGTTGTCATTAACATCTAGGATGTTACATGTAGGGGGGAGAAAAACAATTGGCATTTTTAGTTCCAATTAATGCAAATTTCTGAGTCTGGTCCCACCAGCACAAGTTCCCTTTGATGCACAACAACACCGTATCTGTCTTGGAAACCTTCGCCTTCCTCCTCCGGATCCCGGCGAAGGTAGGGGGCAAGTGTTTACACCAACACAGCCATCTGCAGTCTAATGCTGCCAACTTTGGATGAACTCCAACGTTTGAGCCCCACCGCCACCTTCCTAAACTTCTGATCAAGCAACCTGAAAGGGTTGGACACAGGCTGTGGCGCCGACCAAGCAGCTGTGACAACCTCCATAAACCCCGGGACCTTGGGCCAGAAAGATTTGAACCGAAACCTCGGTTTAGTTCCAGACTGGGCATCCACTAGCAGCAAGAGTGGACAGTGGTCTGAACAATCGGAAGACAAAGCCTTCAGAGTATGAGAAGGAAACAAGGCCAGCCAATCTGCATTAACAAAGACCCTGTCCAGATGCACCAGGGTCGGGACCTGACGTCGATTGGACCAAGTATACGCCCGTCCACAGAGCTCAATCTCCTCCAGCTGCGCCTGATCTAGGAACCTCCTGAACCTCCCATGTTTCTTATGTCAAGGCGGTCGTTGTTCTTGTCGCAAGCACGTGAATCATATTAAAATCCCCAGCCACCATCCACGGACCAGGGGCGGCATTCTTGAGTTGCATTAGTTCATCAAGAAATTCCACCTTGTCAACATCATCCTGCGGCCCATAAACGCCCACTAATCTCCAAGAGTTGGGCAGGGCCCCCTCCAGCTGAAAAGTTGCCGCCAAACTGAAGCGGCCCAAGACAGGCTGAGAAGCCTCCCAAACCTCCCTGTCCCATGCGAGGAGGATTCCACCCGCAACCCCAACAGTAGGCAAAAACAAGAAGTCGTAGGCCGAGCCCAGTAATTTAGAAACAAGGAATCTAACATGTGTACACACATCACTCTAACAGCTTTGAAATTGTTACCACCTAGGTGTCAACGCATTTTGAATTGCTTGAAAATCAGTTCTTTAAAAAGGGGAGTTTATGTAGCAGCAGCACAAATAGTTGAGCATTGTGTACCATACAGAATTAACAATACCAACTAATGTGATGTCAACAGTCAACTAACAATCAACCCCTCATCACAAATGAGCAACCGTAGAGAATTTTAACAATGTACTCATCAGTACACACACGGGGCACACACATAGTAGAACGAAAGAGAGTGAGAGAGGAGAAGGTCTACTAACAAAATTCTTGGTCATATAGTCCTTGACGAAGTTGGCCCAAATGTGCTGCACACGAGTAGAGATAGGAAAGTAGCCAGTAAGTGAAATCATCGATGGGGGCAGAAGAAACTAGGACTATTAATTAATTAAAACGCAGACGGATGCAATCCATACGAACCTCGACCGCGTTCTCCTTGTCCAAGAGCGAGGCATCGATGGCAAACACGGCGAATCCAGAGGGTGTCTCCAAGAGAAGGGACTTCAGCCAGGGTACGCTCCTAACGATTTTGCATGCCAAGAAATCAATTTGCAACACACACTACATAGGCGCTAATACGTGCGTGTCAATTAGCAAAACATCACGTCGTTCTTCTTCATTTCTGACGATCGCGATAGGATAGCCGCCGGCCGGAGGACCGGAGCGGACTACTCACCTGTCGATTTCGGCGGCTTCTTTGTCGGGGTCGGCGGCGGCGGCCGCCGCCCTCTGGCGCTGCTTCGCGCGCCCTCGTCGCCCCATCGTCGCGGTCGCGCGATGGCGAGAGAGATGGCCAGGCGGCGCGCGGCGGAATGGATCGCGGTGAAGTCCAGTGGCGGCGCAGTCCCTACTCTCTATCTTAAAAAGCGGCAAATATACAGGTGACAGGACCAAGGGCCCTCCAGGCGGTTTTCATTTCCCCCACGTCATCATCTCCCGGTTTTTCTCTTCGTTTTTATTTGCGGTGCGAGGAGGAAAGGAAATGCACCATCAATCACCTCACATGCCTTCTCCGGATAGATGATATGCGCGTTCGAAATCCGCGATGAGGCAAGCTCAAACAAGGTCATCTATGGCGACGGCGCAGGGCGGCAGGGGCATGACGACAGCGGCGCGTGCACGAGGCCATATGGGACAAAACGAAGATCTACCGATCGAAGTACCGACGTATTACTTCCACGTGCATTTTAGGCACGAGTGATTTGGCGCTTGCCGGCACTTGCAACGGCTCCATCATCGTAATCGTCATCGTCAACAACGACAAGCACCCTGCTGCCCTACGACCTTTCTAGAGCGGCAACAAGGACGAGGTCACAAGCCTCCGATTGGTTGTGTTTTGTAAGATGGATCACAATTGCAAACGACATGCCCAAATGTGAGAAGAGAAAAATATCAGTAATGATACTTTTTGTGTTTTTTTGTACAATGATATACTTTGTGGGTTCCATTGATACAAAGATATATAAGATTTCTCTTATAATGACTCTTGTCAATTTCAACTTCTCCTTAGATTGACTTTGGCATAGAAGGATAGCTCGTATTAGACTGAGCCAACTCAAATAGACCGCGACGGGTGTCAAAGATGTGGTGTCTGAGGATAAAATGAGTAGAGTGCTAGTGTGCCAAGGTAGCTAGCAAGTGGGAAGAAGCCTACACCCCCTCAAGTCCATAATGTCAGCTCCCAAGCAATGCTGAAAAACATTATTACATAGAGTTTTTTTTTTTTTGGCTCTTGGCACGTATGGAAGTGGCGAGGCATAAATTCTATAACAATGGACATGTCGTAAGGTCCAACACTTTGAAAGCAGTCCAAAACAAATAGGGAAAATTGGCTCCTGGACATGCAAAGTGAAATTCATTGCTGGAGGACACTTTTTCAGGTAACACTCACCACCAAAACAGTTGCCAATTGTAAACCATAAGGCCAATGGCTATGAAATTTTAACAGCAACAAGATAAGATAGTTAGCTACAAATCATCTAATACTCACTTCCATAGAAAATGTCATTAAGGCCATGAAATCATGTCCACCAAAGATAGCCATTGGCCTTATGGTTTACAAATGGCAACTGTTTTGTTGCTGGTGGACATGATTTCATGGCCTTAATGACATTTTCTATGGAAGTATTAGATGATTTGTAGCTAATTATCTTATCTTGTTGCTGTTAAAATTTCATAACCATTGGCCTTATGGTTTACAAATGGCAACTGTTTTGGTGGTGAGTGTTACCTGAAAAAGTGTCCTCCGGCATATGACCACCACTTTGCATGTCCAGGAGCCAATTCCCCCAAACAAATATTAGCAGTTGCATCATGGGGATGTAGATTCATCACCTCGAGACCTTGATTTCCTCTCCGTGACCACGACGATGAGATTAATGACCTGAAGTCGCTACAGCCCTCAAGGCAACAAACTTGGCCGTCTGTCTATGAAAGTGATGCTGACGGTGGATGAAATAGTGATCCCATCGTGGCAATCACCAAAGTCCTCGCACAAACACATAACCCCAACCGAAAATCATCTGATTTCGCTGAAAATTTATTTGGACTCAACCCTAAGGCACTAGAAAAAAAAGTGGGAAAAGGACAAGTTCCCTCCACTGTTGTCTCTCAGAGAGGGGTCTGGGTGCGACGGCGGCGGTGGCAGATGCCAAGGAGCAAGCATTGCTAAAGCGGCGGTGGCTCTACCCTAGGCAGACCGCGGTGACTTTCTAACTTCTAATATTATGTTATTGGGTAACATGATAACATATTAGAGAAACTATAAGAATTCTCTGTAAACACAAGGCTAGTTTTAGGCTAGTCCTAAACAAGACCATTTTAATCTAACTAGATAAAATTTCAGTACCTAGAACATCAAGATATTGTTTGGTTTGCCTGTTGTATGGCATAATCGAATTGCATTGTAACCTCTTTATGTTCAAGTATGATTTGGTGGCACTATAATCATGCAACCGCCCCACTTATCCGTGGATTGGATCCCCGTCGTCATCCCTGTTGGCTTGAACCTCACTAATGACATAATATTTTCTCACAACAAATCAGCAAACGATATTTTTAGCTTATATTTTCAGCGAAATGGACCGGACCAAGTCAGCTCTCACATTTTCGTTTCCACTATACCGCCATGATTTGGTACATTCCCTTTTGCATTTACGGAAGCTGAGGCAAACACCTTGCAAATTGTATTACTGTTATTCTTTGATCAATTATTATTATTATTCAAAATGATTTTTATAGATATACTTATTTGGTGTCATGATCAAACGTAGAATATTTTAGTAGTTTAAGTCATAAATTGTATATAAAATCCAGAACTAGCTAAAGTAAATAAGTTACTAAACATCTACCCTATTTATTCATTATTATTAGGAGCCCGTGATTGAATATCTTCTAGTATCTAGAACTAGTAGTTTGATGATCTGGTTGATCAAAGGATCCATCTAGCACGAGGCTCGTCATCTGGGCCGTCCACCTCGCGATCGGACGACGGGGAAGGAGTCTGAACCACACGGGGATCTCCCCAACGAGGAGGGGGCCCACCAGGAAGGCGGTCCGCCGCGGCGGTATGGGAGCGACTAGCGCTCGAACGTTCGATCATCGAACGGTAGCGCTACAGGGCCCGGCCCATCTTCCTCACCCCCCGCAGCGCGCGCCCACGCCGCGTGCAGGGCAAACAGACGGGAAGCGCACACACACGCTGCCTCCCGCCGCGACACCCCCCCCGAGACACACACGACAAACACACATGCACGGCCTCCCCGCTCCCCCTCCTCCTCCTTGAATGCCGCCCTCCCGAAACATCATACTCTAGTCATCGAAACACAAAGACAAGTGAAAATGAAACACAAAAGATTATATAACCGCAACATGGCACCGTGCCTCGAAAACAGAAAAAAAAAAAGATAAAAGCAACATGAAACACACGAAACAAACCTAGTGCAACAAAAATTAAAACGTGAATTGAAACACTGGGCAATTGTATGTTTGAAACAAATCAAATTCGCGATTTGAAACAAATCAAATTTACAATTTGAAACACAAGACAAAAACTGAAAAACAAAAAAAACAAAACAAAAAAAACCCCGAAAACAAGTGAAACAAAATTAACAAAAGAGAGAACAAAATGAAAAACGATAAAGAAACATTCAGAAAAAAATCTGAAACAAATGGCAAATAATAAAAAAAAAACAACAAAAAACGACACATTTGACAAACAAAAAACTGAACGAAAAAAGAAACACTAAGACACAAATTGTTGAAACAATCCCTAAGAAATTATTGAAACAGTAGACAGAGCATCGAGAAACATCTCCCTCCCCTCTCACCCAAAAAATCCCGTGAAAACATCGCATCAAAAACAAATGAAACAAACAAAAACAACAAATTGAAACGAAAACAGGTTTAGTAAAAGAAACAAAAATGAGAAAACTAGATAGACCGGAAGAAGAAGAAGAAGAGGGGGAGGAGTAGGAGGACCCGGTGATGGGATTCGGAGGGCACACCTACCTCGTCGGGGGGCTGCCCCCCTCCCCCATCGGTAGATGAGGTAGCAAGGAAGCCGCAAACTCGCCGGCAGGCCTCCTTGCCCCATCGTCCTCATCTCCGGCGCGGAGAAGGCCGGAGGAGGGCGACGCGGAGGAGAGAGGTAGGGGGAAGAAGCACGGCTCGCCGAGGAAAGCCGGTTCGCAGCCGGATCCGCACGGATCCATGGCGGTTGTGGCCGGATCCGGCGGATCCACACCCGCTCTCACTGGATCTGCCGCCGCAGCGCAGAGCACCGCCGTCGACGCGGGGGAGCGGGGAGTTCCCCACGGAGGGAGGGCGTGCAGGGCTTGAAGCCGGAGTAGAGCCCGGAGATGATGGAGCGCGCGCCGGCGGTGGGAGGGGGAGAGCGGCGGAGGCGGCGCGTGTCTGCGGCGGAGGAAACGAGGGAGGAGAAGGAAATGATGAGTGGGAGGGTGGGAAGGGGAAGGGAAGCGGTGGCAGCAGGGAGCGTGGTTAGTTGGCTCGCGTGCGCGGCCCAGTGGCTCAATCAACGCGTTCGACGGTCAGAACGTTCGATAACTAGCATTACCGCGGCGGTATACAACCAGCAGCCCCTTCATTACGCCCACGCGGTCGCTCGCCCCTCTTCCGGTTCCGCCTCTCTCGCTCGCTCGCTTCTCGAGGCGCCCCCCTCGCCCTCCTCCCCAGGCGCGCCGCACCACCCAAACCCCCAGCGGCGGCACTAGGGTTTGCTCGTCGGCACCGCCCCCACCGCCGCCTCCGCCTGCGTGCGTCGGCGATGGCGGGGCAGGAGCGCAGGACGATCTCTCTGGAGGAGGGATGGGCCTTCATGCAGAAGGGCATCACCAAGCTGAAGAACATCCTCGAGGGCAAGCCCGAGCCGCAGTTCCGCTCCGAGGACTACATGATGCTCTACGAGTACGCCTCCCTCTCCCCTCCCTCCGTCCTCCTCAACGCCGGCGGCGGCGGCGGCTTATCCTCCTTCGCGGCGACCGATAGGGTTTCCCGCTTCGATCCGCTTCGATCCGGTTCTGATCTAGGGTTTTGGTCCCCTTGTTGCAGTGTGGTACGCAACATGTGCACGCAGAAGCCGCCGCACGACTACTCGCAGCAGCTCTACGACAAGTACCGGGAGTCTTTCGAGGAGTACATCACTTCCATGGTGAGATTTCATACTAGGGTTAGATTTCATACTCTTGAGAGGAATAAGGCAGTGATGTGTCATACAAAATCAGGGCATGACTCATGGGTCCAACCTTTAGCTATATAGATGTTTCTATGACTAGAGGTTGAACCCATGAGTCATGCCCTGATTTTGTATGAAATCTAACTATAATATTATCCTCTTCACTGTATTTGTACATTCGCTTCTGAGAGCTTTCTCACTAAATTATAATTTCATTTCATGCAGGTACTACCTTCGTTAAGGGAGAAACATGATGAGTTTATGCTGAGGGAGCTAGTACAAAGGTGGTCAAACCATAAAGTCATGGTTCGCTGGCTCTCACGTTTCTTTCATTACCTTGACCGTTACTTCATATCAAGGAGGTCACTTACCCCACTTAAAGAAGTTGGCCTCACTTGCTTCCGAGAGTTGGTAAAACAACAGTTACTTAATTTCCAGCTTCTTTTTCACTCATGCTGTTTCAACACTTATGCCCTTATCAATTTAACTGCGGTAACAGATCTATCAAGAGATTAAAGGACAAGTTAAAGATGCAGTGATTGCTCTGGTGAGACCTTGCATCTCTTTGTGAATTAATGGTAGTATAAGATGGTTGGTTGACATATACTAGCTCTATTCTTTATTTGCTTGATGTTTGGACATTAATATGATCTCCAACATATGTTTTTGACCATATTTTTTTCTTCTAAGCTATGCATGTTGGAATATATTGAAATATAGTAAGGACCAAACAAATTGCTATTCTCTCTTCCATGTGGGAAATCTTAAAACTTTTGAGCGCATTAGTGGCCAATTGTGTGATTGTATACATCCCTAAGCTTCATCTATTTGAGAACTGACATTTTTTCCTTTAACAGATAGACAAAGAACGTGAGGGTGAACAGATTGACCGGGCTCTGTTGAAGAATGTCTTGGATATTTTTGTTGAAATCGGGTTGGGTCAGATGGAGTGTTATGAGAATGACTTTGAAGATTTCTTGCTCAAGGATACTACAGAGTACTACTCTGTCAAGGCTCAAAGCTGGATTCTTGAGGACTCATGCCCAGATTACATGATTAAGGTACCTAGAGTTGAGAAGGTTTCTGTTTTTTCTATCTGTATTTATGTGTGGTTATTTTTTAATGGCCGATGCTTCTTTCAAAAGGCTGAGGAGTGCTTGAAGCGTGAGAAGGAGCGAGTTGGTCATTATTTGCATTTTAGCAGCGAACAAAAGTTGTTGGAGGTATGTGGAAAATCTTTCCTTTTTCAGTTTTGTAGTATTTCTATAATTAATATTTTATGTGCAGCAAATATTTCAGTTTCGAATTTAGAATGCTGCTCTGTCTTCCTTGAATAGTGCTCGACATATTTCCCTGTATGACCCTTGCATTGTTATAATCTTGAATTTGGACAGAAAGTGCAAAATGAATTGCTTGCTCAGTATGCAACACCCCTGTTGGAGAAGGAGCATTCAGGATGTTCTGCTTTGCTTCGTGATGATAAGGTTGGATTGAAAACCTTATATATTATTATCTAATGAATGACTTCCTAAGTCCTAACAGTACTGAATATTCACTGCATCCCTCTATTGCTGCAGGTTGAGGATCTTTCTAGGATGTACAGGCTCTTCTCCAAAATCACCCGTGGTCTAGAGCCTATATCTAACATGTTCAAAACGGTATTAATTTCCCTTGCAGGGTTCCTCTGTTCCCTTTTAGCTCACTCATTTTATTCCTTTGAACCATGATGTTCAGTTCTGATTGAGTTATATTTGTCCGCAGCATGTTATAAATGAGGGTACAGTCTTGGTAAAGCAAGCAGAAGATTCTGCTAGTAATATGAAGGTGCAGTATCTTTTAAATTATTTATGTTACCTTTATGCACTTTTTGATTCATATATATAGAAACAGAAAAAAATTAACACATTAATAGTTTGCAACAGCCTTCATCTAACCTCTGTTGTCAGGTTGCTAAGTCCCATTTCCCAGTCCTTTTCTTTACATTACCACTTTTGTATGCTTGATTTTCTGCCACTTGGTTGTTTGATTTTTCTTGCTATATTTGATTAATTTTCTGATTCCCTCCATTATTATTTTTACAATTTATTGCTTTTACAGCCAGAGAAGAAAGATATGGTTGGCATGCAGGAACAGGTGTGTGTATCTTGATCGCACTCTGCTTTTGTTGTGTGTTATGTTAGCTTACTATATTCTTGTTTTTTAGGTTTTCGTGTTGAAAATCATCAAGCTGGTGACAAAATGTTTCCAGGGACATACATTCTTCCATAAGGTCTTCAGCTGAAATATCTCATTTTCATTTTGCTGTTGCCATAAAATTGCAAATGGTGTCTCATTCTCATGTAATTCTTACCACAGGCACTTAAAGAAGCTTTTGAGGTGTTATGTAACAAAGGTGTCTCTGGCAGTTCGAGTGCTGAATTGGTTGCTACCTTATGCGACAATATTCTGAAGAAAGGTTGCAGTGAGAAGCTCAGTGATGAAGCCAGTAAGGATGCCCTTGAGAAGGTACATCTGTTTTTTTCCTTTTTTTTTTTCTTTTGCTGTTACTTATGCTATGTTGTTGTTGTTGTAAAAGGCTATGTTGTTGTTGTTGTTGTTTGTTGCTGTTACTTAATTTCCAGCTTCTTTTTCACTCATGCTCTTTCAACACTTACTTATGCCCTAATCGATTTAACTGTGGTAACAGATCTATCAAGAGATTAAAGGACAAGTTAAAGATCCAGTGATTGCTCTGGTGAGGCCTTGCATCTCTTTGTGAATTAATGGTAGTACAAAATGGTTGGTTAACATATACTAGCTCCATTCTTTATTTGCTTGCTGTGTAGACATTAATATGATCTCCAACATATGTTTCCGACCATATTTTTTTCTTCTAATCTACATGTTGGAATATATTGAAATATATAGTAAGAACCAAACAAACTGCTGTTCTCTCTTCCATGTGGGAAATCTTAAAACTTTTGTGCGCATTAGTGGCCAATTGTCTGATTGCATAAATCCCCAAGCTTCATCTATTTGAGAAATGATATTTTTTCTTTAACAGATAGACAAAAAACGTGAGGGTGAACAAATTGATCAGGCTCTGTTGAAGAATGCCTTGGATATTTTTGAAGAAGATTTCTTGCTCACGGACAAGGGTATTACAGAGTACTACTCTATCAAGGCTCAAAGCTGGATTCTTGAGGACCCATGCCTAGATTACATGATTTACATGATTAAGGTTCCTATAGTTGAGAAGGTTTTTGTCTCTTTCTATCTGTGTTTACGTGTGGCTATTTCTTAATGGCCGATGCTTCTTTCAAAAGGTTGAGGAGTGTTTGGAGCGGGAGAAGGAGCAAGTTTGTCCCTATTTGCGCAGCAAACAAAAATGGTTGGAGGTATGTGGTTTCCAGTTTTCTAGTATTTCTTTAATTGTAATATTTTATTTGCAGCAAATATTTCAGTTTTGAATTCAGAATGTTGCTATGTCTTCCTTGAATAGTCCTCGACATATTTCCCTGTATGACCCTTGCATTGTTATAATCTTGAATTTGGACAGAAAGTGCAAAAATTGCTTGTTGAGCATGCAATCCCGCTGTTGGAGAAGGAGCATTCAGGATGTTCTGCTTTGCTTCGTGATAATAAGGTTGCATTGAAAACCTTATTTTTATTCTTATTATTAATGAATGAGTCCTAACAGTATTGAATATTCACTGCATCCCTCTATTACTGCAGGTTGACGATATTTCTAGGATACATAAGTTCTTCTCCAAAAGCACCCGTGGTCTGGAGCTTATGTCTATCATGTTCAAAGCGGTATTAATTTCCCTTGCAGGGTGCCTCTGTTCTCTTTTAGCTCACTCATTTTATTCCTTTGAACCATGATGTTCAGTTCTGATTGGTGTTATGTCCGCAGCATGTTACAAATGAGGGCACAGCCTTGGTAAAGCAAGCAGAAGATTCTGCTAGTAATACGAAGGTGCAGTGTTTCTTTAGCTGTTAAATTACTTATGTTACCTTTATGCACGCTTTTTAATTCGTATATATAGAAGCAGAAAAAACAACACATTAATAGTTTGCAACAGCCTTCATCTAACCTCTATTGTTAGGCTGCTAAGTCCCATTTCCCAGTCCTTTTCTTTACATTACCACTTTTATATGCTTGATATTCCGCCACTTGGTTGTCTGATTTTTCTTGCTATATTTGATTAATTTTCTGATTACCTCAATTATTATTTTTACAATTCATTGCTTTTACAGCCAGAGAAGAAAGATATGGTTGGCATGCAGGAACAGGTGTGTATCTTGATCGTACTCTGCTTTTGTTGTGTGTTGTGTTAGCTTACTATATTCTTGTTTTTTAGGTTTTCGTGTGGAAAATCATCGAGCTGCATGACAAATATGTAGCTTATGTGACAAAATATTTCCAGGGACGTACACTCTTCCATAAGGTCTTCAGCTGAAATATCTCATTTTCATTTTGCTGTTGCCATAAAATTGCAAATGGTGTCTCATTCTCATGTAATTCTTACCACAGGCACTTAAAGAAGCTTTTGAGGTGTTCTGTAACAAAGGTGTCTCTGGCAGTTCGAGTGCAGAGTTGTTGGCTACCTTCTGCGACAGTATTCTGAAGAAAGGCTGCAGTGAGAAAAAGCTCAGTGATGAAGCCATTGAAGATGCCCTTGAGAAGGTACATCTGTTTTTTTTCTTTTGCTGTTATCGAGCCACCGTAAAAACTTAGCCACTCTTATGGAGATGAAACCCAAAATGCTCTGTAACTTGTCTCTTCTGGGTTTCACCTCTAGCCTACCCCAACTTGCTTGGGATAAAAGGCTATTGTTGTTGTTGTTGTTGTTGTTGTTGTTATTGATAAATTATGTGCCAAGAGCTTTACATTTGATTGTGTCTGGTTTCCAGGTGGTGAGATTGCTGGCATACATCAGTGATAAAGACCTATTTGCCGAGTTCTATAGGTGAGTGCTTGTTATCCTGCATGGTTTTATTAATGCTTGTGTAATTTAAAGAAAATGCTTGTGTCAAAGTGTGCAAGGTAATAGTGCCCTTTGGAACTTAGTTATGTGCTTTTTAATATGTGAACTGGCTTACAGGAAGAAACTTGCAAGAAGATTACTTTTTGACAAAAGTGCTAATGACGAGCACGAGAGAAGTATACTGACAAAGCTCAAGCAACAGTGCGGGGGGCAGTTTACTTCAAAAATGGAGGGCATGGTTACAGACCTTACTGTCGCTAGGGATCACCAGACTAAGTTTGAAGAGTTTGTAGCTGGACATCAAGAGTTGAATCCTGGGATAGACTTGGCTGTTACTGTTTTGACAACGGGATTCTGGCCAAGCTACAAAACTTTTGACATAAATCTTCCTGCTGAGATGGTAAGTTAACTGTTTGATCACTAAAAGGGCACCAACCACTGCACTTGTATCATGGAGCATGTTAGCTGATTTCAAACAAATCATGTTGTTTATGTTCTTTGAAATTGAATTGGCTTTATATTTGTCTGCTTCTAGGTGAAATGTGTAGAGGTTTTCAAGGAGTTCTATCAAACAAGAACAAAGGACCGGAAGCTGACATGGATCTATTCCTTGGGAACCTGCAACATCAATGCTAAGTTTGATGCTAAACCTATTGAGCTCATTGTTACGACATATCAAGTAATCCTGGATCATTTCTGTATCACAATAGATGGTACTATATACCTGTGTGATGGTTTTTAACACGTGTCTTGTTTTGACAGGCTGCATTGCTACTGCTGTTCAATGGATCTGACAGGCTTAGTTATTCTGAGATTGTGACACAATTAAACCTGTCAGATGATGATGTGGTGCGTTTGCTCCATTCGCTTTCTTGTGCAAAATACAAGATCCTTACCAAGGAACCGGCAAATAGATCCATCTCACCCAATGATGTTTTTGAGTTCAACTCTAAATTTACTGACAGAATGAGAAGAATTAAGGTATTTCCCGCTTTCACTGTTGTTTTGCTGTTCGGTAAGACTTAAGAGTTTAGTTACTATTATGCTAATATTTCATTTCATTGTCACTCTTTCTAGATTCCACTCCCTCCTGTTGATGAGAAGAAAAAGGTTGTTGAAGATGTTGACAAAGACAGGAGGTATGCAATTGATGCATCAATTGTGCGCATTATGAAGAGCCGCAAAGTTATGGGTCATCAACAGCTGGTTGCTGAATGTGTTGAGCAACTGAGCCGCATGTTTAAGGTATGGACAGTATATCTCCTATTTGAGAAGTTCTTCGTAGCTTAGTCTCTGTTACAATACCTGCACGACTAAACTTAATTTCTGCTGTCAGTTACATTTTTTATTTAGTTCTTGGTATAAGTGTATCAGTAATTCGGTTACAATTTTCTGCCCATGCTACATTGGGTATCCTGTTGTTGTATCAAAAGTAATTACGTCTTTTGGATTGAATTTGATGTCATTTTATGGTAGCTCTTAGTTATGAATGGCATTGTCACATGTCCCAAACAAGGGCCTAGGTTATTAGGGTCAATCTACAAGATAACTGTTAACTCAGTCTCTGTCTGCTTAATCTAGGACAATCATCATATACGAAGAAAATTGGTTTTGCTATTTTTGTTGTATTCTGTTCATTTTCTTACTTGGGCCTGTTTGATACTACAGCCTGACTTCAAAGCCATAAAGAAGAGGATTGAGGATCTCATCACAAGGGACTACTTGGAGCGCGACAAGGACAACGCGAATATGTACAAATACCTTGCCTGATTTGGTGGTTAGTGGCAAAGTCCAAACAGCTCCCAGACTAGTGCGATACCACGGGGGTGGCAATCTCCTGCAAGGTCGTGGTGCGTCAACAACTTTTACCATGATTTGCAGCACGTTTTGGTGATTTGTATACGTATGGGTCCTGCTCCTGCCACAGTACGGGTTGCTCGCATTTTGTAAATTGATCGTTAAATAGGATAATTGTGTTGACCTACATTAGATATAAGATGATATGAGGAATAGGAGGGGCACTCAAGTACTTGTCCGTACCTTCTATGCCAATGCTATCTGTATCACTGTTTCAGTCGAACTGAGATGAGATGATGCTTGGAGTTGTTTTACTATGGAATGGTGGATACTATGTGAATTTGCAGTATCGTTTTGGGGCTGAATTCACCTGCTTTTGTTTTCTAGGTAGATGCATATTCTGTCTAGCGAGATGCGTATTCTGCCTTGTCACCTGTTGGTTTGTGTGTTTGCCAGAGGCCAGAGCGGCGCCAGGATTTCTTGAACTGCCGTCGGTAGACACTGGCCTTTGTGGATTAAAGGGCTGTTTGGAAAGATAGGCATAGTTATTACTTTTACTTATTAGCGGTCTCAAGTTAACGGAAGTCACATTAGCTATGACATTAGAAACTACGGGATGGTTTAGTATGAGATTAGTTTCTTTATGAGATGGTTTTATACCTGACGAGGGTCACATATAGTTTCTTTAAAATTAGTTTTGTGCAATTAATTGCTGAGCGTCACATTAATTAGCTATGTATTAGTTTTGTGCAATTAATTGCTGAGCGTCACATTAATTAGCTATGTATTCGTATCTTGGTTTTTGGGTATCGATATTATAAGAAATAATTTCTCTATTAACTAAAATGCACATTTGCATTTTACATCTATACCTAATAATAATAAAGAGGCAAAATTTTCGCTGCGTTTTTCGTCCATCTCCGATCTCTACGAGGATTATGTTTTTTTCTATCAAAGAGGCAAAATTTCTATTTTTTATTTAGCCGGGCCAATACGATTCTATTACGGCAGGACTTGTGTATTCGCGTCAATGTATTCTTGTGCCTCTAACCATGTCCGTGTTTGCCTCTTTATTCTTGTGCCAGATCCATCTATATAGATTTAAAAAAAATGCTAAAAAGAAGTTTTTTTGTTCCTGTAGGCATCAACCCTCGTTCCTGTACGCATCAACCCTTTTCCCGTTGGATCTTAAATGCCGAGCTTTTCGATGAGGTCAAAATAGAAATAGGAATAGGAATAGGAATTAGCCAAAACAATAATAGAGATTAGGCAACAGTATAAATTAGGCCAAACAAAATAAAAAGAAAGGAAGGCATATGAATCTATATCAATAATTTTCATTGTCCGTTTTTTTTCTGGCAGTGGAGTGCAAGTTGCCGCTACATTTCATTTGTTTTTTTTAGTTTTTATTCTGTTTTGTTCTCAAGTACTATTAATTTTAAAATAAATGACAAAACAAATCATACATGATAAATATAATGTTGGGTCGAAAATAATTATACTTTTACGTTTTGAACCATTGTCCCTACGCTAAGAAATAAAGATTCGCACTACTAAGTTGTTGATAGAGTTTTCGTCACAAACTAACTTAGGGGGTGTTTGGCAGGACTCCTCTAGAGGGGAGCCAGAGCTGTGGGAGGAGCCACAGTTGGGAGGAACCACACCTCTATTTTTACTAAGAAACAACAACTCTAAAAAAACGTTTGGTGAGATTCTTCCAGAGGAGTCGGAGCTGGAGCCAGCAAGAAGCCCTGCCAAAGAGGTCATTCTATCCAATCTATAACTAATATCAAAGAGAAAAAAATCTTTATCACCTAAAATTTTGTCCAGCCTCTCGCATTTGGTTTTTTGATCGATGATCTCGGCTGTTGTTTTTGGTTCAGACTTAGCTCGGCTGTTTTTTCTCTAGAATCCAAATGCCACTCTTAAGTTAGTTCGTGATAAATATGAAACCTGGAACCATTCCTTACATTGAGAAACAAACGAGCAACCCTTCGTTGCAACCTCTGTTGTCGCATTTTTTTTCCCAAAAAGTAGTTAATTTAGTGCATTCAATTGTTTATTTAATACTCATGAGAGGTTAATGTTTTATTGCAGTTTTATTTATTATAGACCTCCATATTTAACTAAAATTAAGGCCAGCCCAGCTAAAATCAAATAAAAATAGCTAGCTTTAAATGACTACATAATAGTACCTGCCATTGCGATATATAGACGCGTTTGCTAGCTACTAGCATAGAGTATCGGACACATTTGCTATTGGCACGAGTACTAGACACATGCCCCCGGTGCAACGCACGGGCATGTTTTGCTAGTGGTACTTATTAATGGACATAGGAACCATCTACAATGCCACATTAGCATTTTGTTTACTTAGAGCATCTCCAACAACTTCCAATAATTCACTTGGTATATCTTGTGTTATAGCAACTTGGTATTTTATTTTCCAAGTGAAAAAAAGATGTATCTCCAACAACTTGGTATTCCAACTTGGTAAAACTAGAGGATGACAGATGGAACCCGCATGTCATTGCTAACACGATGTTGACTAGCGGGGTGGAAATTTTGACTCGCGATTTCTCGACAACGGCTACACCAAATCGGGTGAGGTTTGATCCTACGCGATCGTAACGAAAAAGCGAAACTTTTGAACATTCCCCATCAAAATATTGAGCAGTGCTCGACGGCGGTGCGGGTGCAGCAGTGCTCGACGGCGGGCGCGGTCTTTACGCGGCAGTGGCGGGGCGCGGCTCAAGGCGGGGCGGCGGGGCCGGCCGGCGGCGAGCGCGGCCGAGCGGCGCGCAGCGAGGCGCGGGCCGAGCGCGGGCTGAGCACGGGGCGAGCGGGCGGGGCCAAGCTGCCAAGGCGACACGCCTGTACGCGCGGAGGGGCTTTTTTCCCAAGTTGCTATTTTACCAAGCCTGGATATACCAAGTTGGAGATGAGATTTTGTGTTTTTGCCAAAAAATATAGAATATCAAGTTGATATTGAGAGTTGTTGGAGATGCTCTTAGCATGCTAATTAATGGACATGGGAAGCATCTAGTTTCTGGGCTGAAATGTACCCTAACAACTAGTAAGAGGCTAGACTAAAAAGATATTTGACGTAGTGGCAAAATCAGACGCCAAGATATACACAATATAGAGGCTTGTGGGAAACAAAAAAAATTCAATGGAATTGCAATTGGCCTCAAATCTGGACATGCTTTTGCACGAACTTGTGTCCCTACAATCATCATTCAGTCCTGCAACTGTCCTAACCCCAATTCCTTCTGCCCTGTCTTCTTTTTTGAGTCCATCTATATATAAATATAAATCCTAGGGAGCCGAGAGGTAGTCAGGTAGAGACGCAACTAAGAAACGACGGGATTCTCCTACATGAGCTGCTGTTTCCGCATTCCACCTTAGCTCACGCACTCGATCACGCTTCACGCCGGCAGCGGCGGCGGCAGCACGCAGGGTTCGCCCACCGCGGGCTCGGCCCTGGACGCGTCGAGGAACCTGCGCTGCTTATCGTCGGCGAGGCAGAGCAGCGACGCCTCGCAGGCCTCCTGCGCGTCGGGCGACGGCGGCGCGACGGGACGAAAATCCATGAGACGCGCGTACTCGGTGAGCAGGTGCAGCATGTAGTCGTAGACGGCGTGCATCTTGAGCTCCTGCACGAGCTGCTTGCCGCGCCGCCCCACGCGCTCGGCCTCGCCGGGGTTGGCGTTGCCCCAGTCGACGGCGTCCCGGGTGGACTCGCACATCATCTCTGGCGCCGCCCTCACCGGCCAGTAGTTCACCCGGGGCTCCAGCCCGCGGCTGAAGAAGTCCTGGTACCTCGGCTCGATCAGCAGCGCCATGGATCCGCAGGCGAGGATGTACTTGAGGCTGACCGACCACGCGTACCCCCCCGCGTAGATCTTGTACCGGTGCGTGCACTGCGACGAGAGCCTCGAGTGGCTGTACCCGTGGCTGTACCCGGCCTTGGCCTCGTCGCTCCAGTTCTGCCGCAGGATCTCGGCTCGCCAGAGCGCCGTGTCGTTGCACCCCAGCAGCGACGCCACGTCCGGGTTCCCCTTCCAGTATGCCGTCGCCACCCTGTCTGCCCACCTCGTCGCCAGCGCGCCCGCTCCGATGCTCCTGAACTCCCTGTTCCATGGCTCGATGTTCGTCTCCGGCCTGCATTGTATCCATATATATATATGTATGTATATATATATATATATGTATGTATATATATATATATATATGTATGTATATATATATATATATGTATGTATATATATATATATATATATCCCTTACCAGCCCCAGAAGGACCAATCGGGGAAGGGGATGTCGAAGTGGTCCCGGGTGGTGCAGTACCCGAAGAGCGGCGGGGGCGGCGGGGATGCAGGTTCGCCGTCGCCACCGTGCTCGGTGCGGTTGACGGCGGGGCGGTCCATGCAGTCGAACATGAGGTCGACGTCGGGGACGCGCCCGGGGTACCACCGCATGAGCTGGAGCAGGCTCCAGACCGTGATGAGCACGCGGCTCTGCACGCACGCGTAATAGAGGTCGACGTGGAGCCGCGTCCCGCCGCCCGTGATGGTGACGCGCATGGACGCGCACAGCCGCGCCGCGTCGAGGAGGAGTGCGCGCGTCATGGCCCGCCCCGGCCCGCGCCACGGCGCCAGGTCCCCGTGGATCGCCGCGAAGCAGGCCAGACATTGCCGCCGCCGCGACGAGACGCGTTGGCGGTGTCCGGTGGAGGACGTGGATGCGAGGGCGGCGGCAGGCAGGCGATGGAGGGCGCGCGCCGGCAGGCGGCCCTTGGCGTGCGGGAACGGGTGCCACGGCGTCGGCTCCAGGTTGTGGCCCAGCAGCGTCCGCGTCCGCGACAACGCGTCGTCGTATGCCTGCGCGCAAGAAAGAAACAAACCGCCCGCCGGCCACCGCCGTCAGCCACGGCCACGCAAAAGAACACGCGACACGCGTATTTATATTATTGGTCCCGGCGGTCAACATCAAAATGTAATCTTGTACCGAGTGGAGGACGGCGAGGACGATGACGGCGGAGGCGGCGGCGATGGCGGAGACGACGAGCGCCAACAGGGGCGGGTACCACGGTGGTCGTCCCCGGCCGCCGGCGGCGCCGTCCGCCGCCATGTACGTAGCCCGAGGCCACGGATCGCCGGAGAAAACCCCGCCCGCCCAGAGTGGACCACTCTACAGGGGCGGCGGCCCGGCCTTTGTTGGCGTGGTGATAGATGTATGTGATGTGCTCGCTACTGATCCTCTCTCTCCTTCACCTAAAACGCGTGCACGATTCTAACGAATCTAAAACCAAAAGCCGGTGAAATTAGTTCGAGTCGTGCAAATCAACCCGTGCATTCAAAAGTGCTCATCCAAAATATTCGGATCTGACGATTAATTCATAAAAATAAGATGCATTTTGCGAAATTGTGAGAAAGCCGGCACCCGTCTGCATGCATGCTCACCGGCATGGCTGTTAGTTGCCTGGTGTACATGCTCCTCGGCGCCACGCCACGGCCATGGCCGCCGAACACTCACCGGCGAAAGCCCAACGAACTAGCGGAGGACGAGGACGAATTGTTTGTTACTTTGTTACTTCTGCGCTTCCTGAATTTTCGTGCAACGAACCAGTGTCCAGTCATCCAGAGTGGTACCAGGCGACCAGCCGCCACATCGATGCATCACGCCACGCATTATTGGTGCCCAGAGCTAGCTCTTCTAGCTACTGTAGCTTTTATTTATTTATTTATTTACAGTCAACACATGCTAGTTTTACCTGGTCCTATGATCCTACCCGATCCGCGAGATTCTACTTGCATCTGGAAAAAAAAAAAAGAGATTTATTCTAGTTCTATTCTATTCTTATTTTATTTTTTTTACTATAGTTATAGGCAATGTATGCTATGGAAACTAGCCTCCCTAGCCATCGGATTAGATTTCTGTGGTCTTGATTAAAGTTTCTATAGTTTGCACAGGAGGCTAGTTTCCATAGCATAAATTGCCTAGAAAAATAGCAATATTTGCAGCACAAAATACGTATTTACTCTACTTTGTCAAGGATCTAATAGCATTGATGCTAAAAAAAAGAGAGGATCTAATAACATTTATCTGGTATCATAAACATTGGTATATTTTTTATGCAAATTTATTCAATTTTAAAATGTTTGACTTGGTACTATACATGCATAATTGTATTTTTTCTAACAAAGGGAGAGGGTAAATTACTTGTGAACAATTCATTGGCTTTCTGTTTTTGAGGCTATGTTCGATACTGAAACATGCCTTCGTTTTAAGAAGTACACAGAATTATCACTGATTCTATCTTTTGTGATAGAAGATGAGGTCGATTTTTTTTAAATAAAAAAAGGAAAAAGTCTAGATAACCCCCGAACTATGGAGCAGCGTCTAATTTATGACACGAACTATAAAACCGGACATCCAGCACATTAAACTTTGAAGTGTAGTTCAATTTACCCCCAGGGCGGTTTGGGACGGTGGTATTGGCCGACGTGGCGCCCAGCGTGGCAGCCGCTGCCACGCTGGCCCGTGGCCCACGCAGGGTCCATGGTGGACTGCGCCCACTCCACTTCCCCCTTCTCATGGTCCATGTGGACCAAGCGCACAGCGCCTCTCTCTTCTCCTCCCCTTCCCCAACCTCACGGCTGGACGCAGTCGTGCCCTCGACGACGGCGAGCAGGAGACACAAGGCTCCGGCGAGCCTTATCTTCGGCAAGGTGGGGCTTCGGCTTCGCGAGGCCATGACGGATGCCATGGCAGGGCTGGGGCGCGCTCTTGGTGCCCCGGTTCGCCGGCACGCGATCGGCGGCGGCGCCCGGCGGCACGGCGGCGGCAGCAAGGCGTTGCGGCGCGTCGGAGGCAAAACCAAGGCGCGCATCGACCATGCGGGAGCGAGGCTAGCGCGGCCAAGGTGCAAGGCGGGGCCGCGAGGCTCCCGACACGGTTGCCCTGGGCAGCGACAGCTCAGTGGCTGCTCGGCGGCGACGGCAGCCGCGAGGAGATGGCCGGGGCAAATTTCGCCCCATCTTCTATCCCAGGCATCGATTGAGGCTCCTACGGGCACGGCGGAGACGTGGCCAAGATGGCCCTCGCCGTCCGGGACGAGACAGAGCAGGGGCGCCGCGGCTGTGGCGACACGGAGCGCGGGCGCGCCGTCGCCATCCACGACGAGGCGGAGCAGGGGCGCCGTGGCAGTCCCGACGCGGAACGCGGGCGCGCCGTCACCGTCCGCGAGGCCAAAGAGCGTCGTGGCGGACTTCGTCTCGTCCGTTGCCGTCGATTCGAGCTCCGCCGGCGAGGTGACCACCGCCGCCGTCGATTTGAGCTCCATAGCGCCACACTCGGTCGCGCGAAGACGAGTGGTGGACGGGCTCGGGGTCACCGGAGGTAGAGGCCGCCGACGAGGTGACCACGGCGCCGTACTCGGTCGCGGCGAGGAATGGCGGGGGAGCTCCTCACGGCCGCCAGCGGCGCGAGCGTGGGGAGCCCCGCACGGCCGCCACGGGTGCTCCGCCGCGGCCTGCCCGGTGGCCGCTGGCGCGAGCGCGGGGTCACATGCAGCGCGGGGGTCACGCACGGCCGCCACGGGGTGCTCCGCCGCTGCCCTGCCACGCTCAGACGGCGCCGGCGCGCCGGCGCGCGGTCACGGGCGGCGCCGGCGCGCAGCCACGGGCGGCTTGGAGCAGGACGAGGCGTATTTCAGCCTATGTGGCACCTGACGAGTGGGGCTCATAGGCCAACATGGCAAAACCACGCCACGTTTAATGCCACACAAGCAAAACAACCTACTAAAACCGCCCAGGGGGTAAATTGAACTGCGCTTCAAAGTTTAGTGTGCTGGATGTCCGGTTTTATAGTTCGTGTCATAAATTAGACGCTGCTCCATAGTTCAGGGGGTTATCTAGACTTTTTCCAATAAAGAAATGAGAAGGTATTGATTCTTTTGATTGGAATACTAGTCCTTCCGATAGCTGATATATTCCATTTGGAAGGAACAATCTTTTTTTTTTTTTCAAGAGGGGACAATAGTAGAGATGCTCGAACTACATTTATTTTTTATCAATGGTATTTATTCGTCCACCATATTTTTCTTATTATCATAAACATGTCAAATTAGTCTTTACCTTTATCTTATAGCCCAATAAAAAGTTACCCAGCAGAGAAAATAAATGTTACAGGTAAAGAAAGGAAATGTCCTACAAAATCGAATAAGATCTTGTCAACTTTTGCCGCACTTTTTTCAGCATGGAAACAATATAACAAGAGAGAGATGGATCTGGATTCTCGGCTTTTAAATTTTTAGTTAACGAAACGGCTGTAAATGTGACATGAACAACATATTTGAGGATGATAATATTTGAGTGGGGATATATGGATGGTCCCTTCATTTATTTATTTATCGACAAGATTATTCTTGTGACCCTAGTTCCAGAACTGAGATTTAGTTTACTTGCTAGTAGTTGACTACTACAGTAGTACTAATCAACTGAGTACTACATGATTCTTTGGGGATGCACTTTATGCTTCATGTCCTGAACCAGACATATGTAATACGATTAACAAATACCTTCGGTGAAAGAAAATTCCCTTTAGTGTATAATGCAAGCCACATACATTGTAACCTTTTGTCTTTTTTTTTTTTTTTTTTTTTTTTTTTTTTTGAAAAATTGTAACCTTTTGTTATCTATCTATGTTTTTTTTTTTTTTCTCAAGCGACGTGTGAGAGCTACGAGTCACTACATTAAAATAGGAAAAACAGAAAGAAAAAATAACAAGGGAGAGACACATTCCCAGAAACACCCCAATGAAATCTAACTCACACACCCACACCCACACCCACGCAGTGTTCAGCCTATGGATTGAAACACAAATATTAGAGGGGGCCGATAGAAACGAAAACCGATGAAATCAATTGAAAATTTTCAAATTTTCACAGTGATTAAGCTATGAAAAAAAATAAACGAAATTACCAGTATGTACATTTACCGGAAGTCACCGGTAGGAACGAAAATGCCAATTTTCCATGAAACTAGCCGAAATTCTGAACCCTGTCCCATGGTCTTGTAAACAAATATTCTTATGGTTTATGTCGTACTACAAACATTTATACTCCTCCTTGACATGCATTTGGTGTCTTCCTTTGCAACGCAAAGTGCTCCTCAAAGTTCTAGATAAAACCCTCTTTGCTATCAGCATCTCGTGGACCCAAATGCAGGCCTTTTTTTCGCTAGCTCCACAAGAGAGAGGCCTGGCATGTGAGTGGCTGCCTTGTGCTCCTGTCTTGTCGCCGCAAGTGGCAAAGGCACGGAATGTGTTGGACATGCACAAATGGTGGTCCATGTAGAGTTGACATGGTGGCCCATGCCATCATCGCTTAGAAGCTACTCTACTCTACTCCACTCTAAAAGTAATCTCGCTCATCCAGTCATCCTCGTATATAAAGGCAAAGAGGTAGTACTCCCTCCGTCTCAAAAAGAAAGACGTTTTGGATTTTGTGTCACAAGTTTGACTCGATTTGCAGAAAATATGTGCAGTATTTATATCTCTAAATAACTTTATTAAAAAACTAGATTTAAAGATCTTTCCGATAATACTAATTAATTATCATAAATATTAATATATTTTAATATATAATTGTCGGCATTTATTTCTCGGGAAGCGAGAAGGTTTTTCTTTTGGGACGGAGGGAGTACCTCTCTTAGTATGAAGGCAATAGAAAAATGAATGACGGTTCTTCCTTTCCCTTATGCAAATATCTAAGATTGATAGATGGCTGAAGATCCAGGGACAATTTTAATTACTCTTTCTTGCAGAAAATAACTCACCGTTCTCATGACATAAAGATAAAATGGTAGGATAGCAATCCTCCCAGAATCATCCTTCTCAAACTTCATGAAGTTTGAAGGGCTGAAGAAACGTTTGCATTTCTGACCAATTTGCTCTGTGCAGACTGTGGATATGGCAGAAATCTTCATAATTCATCTGCAGTATTCCAGGAATAAATAAGAAAGGGAGATATAATAATAATAAAATAGTGCTACATAAACAGCTAAAGAAACATAAATGGAGATCATGAATGTAGCTGTCATTGGTGAGCCGATGAGCCCAGAATGAAACTAGTATGCCAATATTCAAACATTCAGCAAGACTTAGACTTTTACAGATGGATGTGGTGTAAAATACATGTATCAAAAAAGAATCTCACCTTTTCAGCACCAGTAGCATCATCGATTACACAATTTTCTCTGAGACAAACCCACATGGCATCAAGATCATCAGCATTCAGCAGCAGCTCCGATTGTTTCTGTAATTGGTTTTGGAAAGCTCCCATAAGGCACAAGTCATGAAAAGGAACAATACCAACAAAATAAAGCTTAGCATGTCACCAGCCTGATGTTACCTTTAGAAACATGTACTTGGCCAACCTCTGAACTCTAGAGCTAATGGATCCTTCTTCAGGTTTCTGGACACAAGATGGAGATTAGTATCCACAACTAATGTGTAAGATTCTACAATAGAACCCAGTGCAATTACTGATGGAACCCAAAAGAAATTATTAGCCTCTACTGTTGCCGATAAATCTGTAAGTTTCATCTTAAGAGTACAAATATACAAGAACAAGAACAGTCAGCAAACTGAATAATGCACCTTCTTGTAAAAACTTGGGATGGAGCCAGCTTCGGCACTCTTCCGCTGCCTCTCCTTGAAAATCTCAAGCAATATCCTTTTAGTCTCCAATTCTGCAAATTGTGCGTATAGAACAAATCATGAGTGTGCTGTGAAATGTATATGTTGATTAACAAAGCAACCACCAGAGTCTAGTGTAGCATTTTATTTTAAGCTTGTTTCCAAAGAGAACATGCTAGTTTTTTGTATCACTTCCCTGCACCCAAGAGTAAGGAACTACCAAACTACTTTTAAGCCAATAATAATTGTAATAAATCACAAAAGAGAAAGGGTCCTAGCTCCCGTGCAGGTGCAGTGACAGAGAAGTACTAGCACTGAGCCCACTGTCTTGACTCTTGAGGCCGGGTATCCCTCTATCATCAAACTGTCCCTCTATCATCAAATTGTGAGCATGTAGGTGCAAGCTCAAGCAGCACACACATCCAAAATCTATAGCCTCCCTAAACATCACTACCACTTCCCAAATGAATCACCACCAAAATCAACAGCTGCAAATCAGTATCCAACCTTTTTCAGGCACCCGTGTGGCTGCATTACATCGCCATAAATCCTACGGTGCACAGATCCCATCCTCGCACCACACGCATTTCATTCCAAACTGGGGGCGGATGTAAGTAAACCCTAGTCCTAGCTAGCACCTAACCACCACCTCAAATCCAAGCGCGGAGCTCCGACCGATCCTAGCCTAGCGCGGAGGCTAAGGGAGGAGCGGACAGAGGCGAGAGGCACTGACTGACTGACCCATGAGGGCCTCGGATCCGAGGCCGGCGCCCTGGCCGACGAAGCGGCGGAGGTTGCGGACCCATGGCATGGAGGAGGCCGGCGGGATCCGCCTCCCGGCGGGCGCCGCCGCCGCCGCGGAGGAGGCCCCGTCGCCGCCGGCGTCCGCGCCGTCGCCGGAGGCCGTGCTCATCGCGGCCGGCCGCGGTGGTGGATCGGGGACGGGGGGCGAGCGCGTGGCGGAGCAGCGAGGGCCGGTCTGGGAGCACGCGGTTCCTTGCTCTGTGGGCCGCCCGCCGGGAGGAGGCCCCGTCGCCGCCGGCGTCCGCGCCGTCGCCGGAGGCCGTGCTCATCGCGGCCGGCCGCGGTGGTGGATCGGGGACGGGGGGCGAGCGCGTGGCGGAGCAGCGAGGGCCGGTCTGGGAGCACGCGGTTCCTTGCTCTGTGGGCCGTGGGGTGTGGTGGGACTGTGTGGGCGGACGGCACGAAAAAACCCTGAGAAAAACGGAAAATGGGAAGGACAGAGTTTTTTTTTTTTAAAAAAAGGAAGGACAAAGATGTTGATCGGCGACTATACAAGGGCCTTGTTTAAGATTCATCCAAGTTCCAACTTTTTTCACTCTCTCCATCACATCAATTTTTACCTGCATGCATGGAGCCTTAAATATAGGTAAAAAAATAACTAATTACACTTTGTTTGGATTCAAATCACGAGATGAATCTTTTGAGCTTAATTGGTCGATGATTGGACAATATTTGTCAAATACAAACGAAAGTCTTCTGAGTCGAATTCAAACATTTTGAATTCTAACTCCTATCTAAACAAGGCCAAGATTTCGAGATTTGAAGTTTGAAAACGCGACGGATTTTGCGTCAGCATTTTGGCTGTTGGACAAGATGTTGATCGGCCACTGCCCACTGTACAAGATCGGCACAAAATTTTTCAACAAAATTCCTCAGAGAAAAACGGAAAATGAAAAGGAGAAGAGAAGTACTAATAGAAAAGGACAAATTTATCAAGTTGCGTCTCAATAAACTATCGTCCTTTATTAATGATTGATTAGACTTGTTCCTGAACGATAATCATTATAAGTGGCATGAGAAATAAAAATATGTCGTTTCTTTATTACATGTATATCACGCTTCCACTCGCCAAGTGGTGGCAAAAGATGGAATTGACTTGAAGGAAGAAACTTATTTAGTTTGTGCTGGTCGAATGAATCCAGCGATAACTGTTATAGTCTCATTGTCCGAGCTATCCACTCAGTAGCATGCATATTAGAACGATATGATTTAAGAGATTCTCCAAACGATACTTCTGTTTTTAATGGCCAAAGTTTTTTGCAATAACAGTAAATAGTGAGAGCCTCAAAGTGCTCTATATTTTTTAAATATGTGAGTAGGCCAACCAAAAAAAACAGAAAATTCGTTATTAGAATTTATCAAATTGAAATATCGGTTTTCAATATCTCTTAACCCTTTGATGAAGTCAAGAACAGGTTCGTCACACCCTTGCTTAACCGATATCAAATTAGACAACTTCAAATTACTGGTTCCATTAGAAAAATATTGATAAAAGTTTTTTTATCTAATTGTGTTTGAGGACCAATAGAAGAACAAGGTAGTAACAAAAAGCGGTGCGGTAAGAAATATCGGAAAACTATGATTTCTCACATGTTCCATGGTACTAACTTCATCCAATTGATCGAGAAACATATTAATGTGCTCCCTTGTGGTCTTATTACCTTCACCATTGAATTTATAAAGCTACTTTTCTTTTTTTGACCGAAGTCAGGGAGGGAAACCCTGGCCTATTTTTTTGTTTTTTTAATAATGCAGACTGTTTAAATTCGCTCCCACGGGGAGTCGAACCCAGATCTGCTGGGTGCTACTCGAGTGCTCTAGCCACTAGGCTAGAGGCCCTTTGGCAAAGCTACTTTTCTAGGATCGAATGCCTTCATGTAATCAACATGTGAAGAATATGGCTTAGTATAACTCTAGTTGCTTTTAAAATGCAACCCCAAACTTAAAATGGCTTAAAACTTCATCCATCAAACGAATTTATCGATTTGTGAATTATTTGCATACTCCCTCCATCCCTAATTAGAGGTTATTTTAGTAGTCTTTAATTAATAGACCAATGTGCACTCAAAATGACCGTACAACCCCAACAAAGAATCTTATACATGGAACCAACCCCAACAAAGAATCCTGCGCATACAACTTGGGAACAACCCTCGCCTAGGAGCCTCACACTTGGGCTACTACTACCATTTGTTTATTAGTGCAGTGAATAACAGGAGTTGATATATGAAAAGTGGCCTACCTTGCAGCAGGTGCTAGAAGCTAGAACGTCTTCCTCCGTGTGATTTTTTTTTTTTTGAATGTTTAGCATTATTGGACGGAAGGAGTATACATTAGCTATAATTTAGGACAAAGAGTGATGTTTTTCCTTATCGCAATTCGCACAAAGCTTCTCTAAGGCCAGTTATGGTGTTTTATGAGAGTTTTATGCACATTAAATATGTTGAAGAGAGAGATAATGAGAGTTTTATGGGAGCAGAGAGAGTTTCATCCCCATGAAACTCTTATACATTGTTTCCAAAATATTAATACTTTGAAAACTATGCCATGAAACCCCCACTGGGACTGGCCTAAGGGTGTGGGTGAAGGAAGCGTGATACTTAATTAGCTGACGACTTGTAGACTTGTGCACAGATGATTAGGACTACCATAGATATAAATGAGCCAATGGCAATCCCTGAGAGCAGGGTTCAAATTAATGTCGGACCTGCGTGATGCTTCCATCATAAGGGCAGTCCCAATGCAAGACTCTGTGACAGCATATTTATTGAAGAAAGAGGGAGAAAAAACAAGACTCAAGTCTTATTTAGACTCCAAGTCCACAATGTTCGAGATAATAAATAAGTTTAGACTCTATAATAGAGTCTGCATGGGGACTGCCCTAATATCAACACATACTCATTACTCAAAGTGTAACAAAGGATTAATAACTCCACGTCCGTAGATAATAAGTTTAATTAAAACCTTAATTCATGTTTTTACTCCATTACTAGCTAAGTGCCCGTGCGATGC
Source organism: Themeda triandra (assembly GCA_018135685.1). Classification (NCBI taxonomy): domain Eukaryota; kingdom Viridiplantae; phylum Streptophyta; class Magnoliopsida; order Poales; family Poaceae; genus Themeda; species Themeda triandra. The sequence continues at coordinate 495,239 of JAENPR010000250.1, read as the reverse complement.
TACGGGTATACATAGATGTTTCTACGGTATAAATAGATCTCATGACATATGACATATAGTCGTATGCAATTCAATTTATTTTCTCAACAATCATCAATTTATTTTTTTTTCAACAACCGGGCAAAGTGAATTTGGATAATAAACCTTGTAACAAGGAAAATTTTGGCGAGCCAAGATCTCCAAAGAACACAAAGGGGCACAAGAAATCATGGGAAAATCAACCAAAAATTCAGAAAATAGAATAAACACACCCAACAAAGACTTGCACATATATATCCACTATATTCTCGTGATAAAGTAAAGTTGTACGGGGTTAAATGACAAACCAAATAAACACTACTACACATGTGAATGCTGAAGGTAGAAGCTCCCCAAAACGCCACAAGCCTCGCTTCATACGACCTCCTCATCGTTGTAAGCAAGGTACAACGCAACTCTCTTGCCGCACATGCCGCTAGGATCGGGTATGTGAACACCTGCAAAATAAGCATGCCATGGATCAATCTCATTATCTCACGGTATGGTCATCGCAAGTCTTAAGCACCGATCTGAAACAAGCATAGTATCGACGGCATTCATTGCTTGAAATTAACAAAGACAAGATGAACGAATGAAGTGTCCAGTTATTTGCATGAATGGATGCTAGAAATACGACTTGAATAAATGAAAGTAAACAAATAAAACAAATTCAACGCTTAGGTTGTCATATTGTCTCTACAAAAGCTAAAGTCATATTGTCCAATGTGTTAATTTGTTCGGACACGAGTATTACCACCACCGCTACTCAAGAAACACCCACATTGGACACGGATGATCTTTGCCGAATCTTGAGGACCAAGACCAATGCCCGATCCACCGCTACCGAAGAAACACCGCCGCGGACACGAGATGATTGATCTTCTTGAATCTTGAGGACCAAGACCCATCCATGCCCGGTCCGCGTTAGGAGCTCAAGGCCGCCCGGAGTCCGGAATGTGTGCATTGTCAATGCCATGCCCGAATGGGTCAATCCGTCATGGCTCATGAGTTGTATTGTATTAGTTAACTAAAAACATGAGAGGGGAAAACAAAGAAAGGTAAGCGTCTGCGACAGAATATTCGATTAAGCATTCATCGTCTAACTCTCGTGCCACCTCTTGCTTCCATATCTTCAACTCTTCTTTAGATATCTATATCCGGTATCCTAACAACGCACTAAAGACATGTAGTAGCATACGAAATAAATCCGTCCATATTTTAATTTTTGTTTGGCAAGTATTTTAAACAATCATGTAGTAATGACCGGCAAGAAACAAAGGATCGCTCAACATGTGAGTAAAGCCAACAAATCTGCTGCTACTGAACAAAGAAGACAGGTTAGCGAATTAGGCCGCTTACATGTTCACCTACTTTGCGATGCTGCTGCTGTCATCTTGAATGGATGGTCTTTGTGATGTCATGCTGAATGGAGTAGTGGCGAGGAGATGCCGGTAAAGTCATTACCTGGGTCGTCGCGAGGCGGGGTGGCTAGCTTGGAGGATACGAGCAACCATTCGGCGATATCCCTACTCTCAATTTGGATGTCATACCATGCAATGTTTTACCTCTGCAGAATAGAAAATTGATTCTCACCGTATTGTGGGCACACCGAAAAATACACATCATCATTCACACAACTTTTTTTCATTATTTTTTCACCATATAATAAGAGAAACCGACATTGCTAAAACAACAATTGCATTTTCTTTTTGCAAACCAACAATTGCAATTTCGGGACACCGGTTTCTATGAATTTTTTGAGTCTACAATGTACATAACTTTAACAAGTAGATAAGAGCATATAGTTTGACACACTTTAGAAGCTCTACTAAGCACTAATGCAGCATTAGTAGAGCTTCTAAAGTGTATCAAATTGTATGTAATGCACGACATATTGTCATGAGCATGAGAGGAAAGCGGGGAAAGCATTGCAATATCCCACTTGTCAATGACCCACCATTGTAAGCTGTTCATATGCATCTTGCTTTTCTAACGCCTTTTCAAAATACATGATATAAGAGCCTTTCCATAGCTCTACAAATATACACCCGACACCTAAATTATCTTAGTTTGTCATTGTTTAATTAGTTCTAACTGCTAATGCTAAACTACTAAAAATAGAGAGAATTCGTCTATGCATCCGCAAAGTTCCCACTTAATATAGGTAGGATTCATCCACTAATTATGTGAATAACTCTTTTATCCATTGCAAGGGAAGCTGTCAACTTTGTAGCAAGGCAAAGCATATCAAGCAATTCATACAAAAAGATGTAACATATCAAAAGTCTTCTTGATTTGGAAGGGCAAGTTAACCACCATACTTGTTTGGCCGCTAGATGGATCGGAAGATGTAACACCTCTGGTGTTTAATTAACTAAAACATGCCATGTCATCATAATGCATCGCAAAGCATCCATGATTAGGTTCACCTTGATGTGCATCAACTAAAACGAGTTTAAATTTATAGGTTGAATGTGCTCTTTGCAAACTTGATTTGCGAAAACCTGTTTTACCCCCTTTTCGGTAGTTCAAAATCCGTGAAGAATTAGGGGTTGGTCCAAAAAGCTTTATTGAGCATCTTGATGAGAGCAACAAGTTTGCTATTCAAAGTTTTTCAAGTTTTCAAAAGAATTTCAAATTATTTTAAAAATACCGTTTTCCGGCTACTTGTCCCCTTTTGGTTTTAAAGCTAGATTTCAAAATCTATTCAAAATTTGGAAAAATTATTTTGGGAAAATTGTTCAGTTTGAAAAGTAGAATATTTCATAGTTTTGGAGATTTTCAAGTTTAGTTGAAAAATCAAAAGTAATTGCAAAAATTAGATTCTAGGGTTTTTGTCCCCTTTTCAAATTTGATTCAAAATTCAATTTTCTGTTTAGAATTTGAAAATGCTCCTTTTGAGAAAGTTGGAGATCATGAAAATTTAGGGGGACTTTGTTTTTGGAAATTTTTGAGTTGCCATGAAAAATCTTGAGTAATTGGAGATTTTTGCTGCTGGTTACGGAATCACCGTGGCCGCGTCACTCTGTCTTTAACCTCTCCCTGTTCCTCCCGTCGCGTGGCCGCCGGCGCCATGCCGCCTTGCCGCGCCGACCTCCAGCTCGCCTCCGCGCTCGAAGGCGCTCCGCTTCGACGTGTCAGTCGTCGTTTTGTCGTCCTGGTCTTTTAAATAGCGAAGCCGTCGCCATCTTCTCTTCTTCTTCTCCAGCCGCCATCCGCCATTGTTGCCGAGGCTTCACCTCAAGTCATCATCGTCGTCGTGTCACCTCAGCTCAAATTGATCCCACCCTTAGCTTCGCCAAGTCCTTGTGCACCCACAGAGCTAGAGCATGGCCCTCCATTCTGCTTAAATCGCCGGCAATCCGTCATCTTCTTCCCGCACGGTCGCCGGAGCCGCCGCAAACCTCATCGTCGATTCCGTCGCCGCCGTTGGTCATTTTTCTAATTCCTCTCGCCTCTGAGCTCGCCTTGATGTCCTCTACTTGATGCTTCCCTTGGTCTTTGATTTGGCGCACAGAAATCGCCGTGACACCGACCTTGCCAGCCGGAGCACGCCCTGCCGCCATCCCCGCCGTCCCCGCGTTCGGTGAGCACCCTGCTCTGCCGCCTCCTAACCTTCATCATCATGCGCATCTGAGACGCAGTGACTTCCTGCGTATAGTGGTGTAGCCAATTAGGCCGAAGTCGCCTTGTCATGGACGGAACACGGCTGTCGTCGTCGCCGCTCCACAGGGTCCGCCGGCACACGTGTTGAGTCATGGTCGGTCGTTGCTAGGAGTAAATTGGTAGGCTAGGCGCGTTCGCGCCTGTCGTCTTGTGGTTGTTGCTCGCGCCAACGTCGCCGGGAAACTCCGGTGAGCTTCCCGAGCCGCGCCGCCGTCGCGTAGTTCCGCCGCCGCCGGCGCGTGGTGCTTGCTCCCGCTGCGTCCGCCGTTCCATTAGCCACCCCGGCGGGTGCGCCATGTCGAGCCGAGGCCATAGATGCCCTTAGCGCGGCCCGGAGACCTCACCGCCGCGGGCGAGGCCGCCCGAGCCACCGGTTTCCCTGTTGGAGCTCGCGGGGACCTCATTCGGAGAATTAGGAGAAAGCCAGGGTGCTTGGTGTAAAGTCGCTTGACCCAGTGAATAGTGGACTGGGCTAGTTTGTTATTTTGTAAAATTCCAGGGGCGTTTTTGCAAAACCGCGAGGGCCAGGCCTCGGCCGGGCCGAGTGGGCGGCTTTGCCTTCACCCCCCGGGCCGGCTTGCGTACTGTCTGAGTGGGCGGCACAGCTTGATCGGCCAGGCCGGGCTGCTCCCACTCGCGCATGGCCGGGCCGGGCCGGCTGAGCTGTGGGCGGTTTCGGCCCGAAACCTTTTCCTTTTTACTTAAGTTTTTATTCTTTTCTTTTCAAATGAATAGTGAAGCTATTTGTTATTTTCATATAAAATTATTTATAGCTCCAAAAATTCTACAAATTTTTGTGGAAGCTCTTTGGGGTATTCTCTATCTAGGAAAAATTTAAAATATTTATTTTGAGTATTTTTGCTATGTTCAAAAATTAGCTCTTTTAATTGAAAAATGAGTCTTCCTTGATTTTTAGTTATTTATTTGTTATTCCAAAAATCATGAAAATTATTTTGTAGCCTTCTTATGGTCTCGAGGAGTTCAAGTTTAATTTTTGGATTTGATTTGGCAAATTTTATTTTATTATTTATTTACGCTTGGTTATTTTATTAGTTAGTCTCGTTAGATTGCGACGTTTTCGTGAAGGAAAGTTGTACTCAATTTATTGATTGATTTATTCATTCTTCAAGCATCATGTTTACTATTTCATCATATTGATTCATATCATGTTATCGAGTAGTTTTCGTTAACGTAGAGTATAACGTTACCAAACGAGAGATCAAGGAAGAGCATACCCCGGAGCCAGGTGTTAATCCAGAGCCAGAGATCGTCTACCCCGAGTACCAAGGCAAGCCCCAGATGCATTAAACCTTTACCTTGATTTTATAAAATTTTTTTATCTATCAGCTTTGAATTGTTGCATTAAAGGCTAGGAGTTGAGTGAAAATCCACAAAATGCATTACCTGTCTTATTCCCGTATTCCTCTTTACCTGTTTAAGAAAATGCATAGAATTGCTTAGCCCTGCTTATTTAGTTAAGTTTTCAAAATGTCAAGAATGAAAAAGATAAGATTGGCTTTTATTGTTGGAATCACTTTATTAGCAATTAAATTGAGTCCGGACGGCTAACTTGCATTGGGAAAGGAGTCCCTCTATAGTGTTTCCGTCTGTTGATGCCCTAAGGACCGTCCGTTGGTGAATCGGTGATATCGAGACCCTAGAAAATCCACACACTGGGTGTTGTGGTTGATATATGGCTGTGGTTGTGTCCCGGTATATCATGTGATCTGGTATGCAGCGGAGTTAGAGTCTCCGGTATATCGGTGATCTAGGTCCCAGCTGGGTAAGAATGGATTCGAATCGCCGTGCTTCTCGGAGAAGAAGACTCGATCGGTGTTCATCATCGTAGTAATAACTTAAATTATGATTAGGCATTAATTGAGGTTGTTTGGTCAGCTTGAGCTTTGGCAAGAGAGCTGTTAATTTACAACTTGGTTTTTCAAAAGCTTTTCTGCAAAAATCTTGATTCTTGCAAGCCTTACCTTGTCCCTCTGACCTGCATTTCTTAGTCTTCACCCCTCTTTTTCGTCGGGTTAGTCTTGTTGAGTACTTTTGTACTCAGGGTTTGTTGAACCCTTGTTGCAGGTGAGCATCAGGAGCAGGTTTGCACTGCATCCTGTTGTATGACAGTCGTTGCGGAGAGTGACGACGAGTAGAGTGTTTGGCTCTTGGGCAGAGCAATCCGTCTGGTTGTGTATTTAAAGCTATCTACCACTACTCCACTACTATTATGGTTTGTAATAATTAAACCTTTGGTTTGTAAGTTTTGAAACAATTGCTTTGTAAACTTATGTTATTGTAATCCTTCCGCTATTTTACTCTGATGTATTTTATTTGAATAAACTGTTGTAATACTGCAATGTCTCTTTATAATGATTGATCCTGCTTGGAGAATCGTGGAAGTTTCGGGAATCTACCCAATAGATCCTTTTTAAGTCTTATGGCACACATGCATTGCTATCAGAAGTCTGTTAAGACAATGATAAATGCATGTGGGCCATATTATTTAGGAGGTTCTGCCACACTGGGTATCGAGCCGGATCATTATTTAAAGAGTTATTGTAGTATTCATTGCGAAAACTTCAAAAGGTTTTGGATCAATTAAAAACCTAACTTGACTATTTTGGGTCCAAATTGCTTATTCCTTATCTATGATTCTTTCAATCGACCCTTATTCTTATTGTAAAAGTGTGGTAATGGAGTAGCATAATATTGCCCTATGTTATAAAAATTACCTTTACGCATGTGTTTCTTTAAAAACCTTTTATGCTTAGATCGTAAGTTCGATTCATGCATCATGCTTAATTAACTTGTTTAAATTGCCTTCCTTCTTAAAGTGGTTTGGGTTAAGTAGTATCAATCCTATTCATGCTAACCTTTCCGATCTCAATCCATTTGCTCTTATCTTATCTCCTATCCGCTTTAGGATGGCTCGAAACAAGTGTACTCCCGCAAGATGACGGGACCTAAGGGTGTGCCTCGCCATCGGCTAGCCTCAAGAGATTCCACCGGTGTCGTGATTGTGGAACCAAGTGTGTGGGCTATTGGCGATACCGCACACCGACTTTGTCAGGGAAATGGCTGAATCCAATATTGAAAGATCTAAGGATGCCGTTCACATTCAACAGATGAAGAGCCATTTACGTCATGTAATGGCTGATAGGAATGAGTCATGGGGAAGGGAAGAGGTGTTAGAAGCCCGTATTCAAGAGTTAGAAGATCAACTTGCTCAACGGACACCTGCAGCAAGCCATGTGTCAGGAGAAGGTACCAGTGGTGAGAAGGAAGAAGAAGTTTCAAATTTGTTATGCTTCGAAGATGAGGATGAAGTATTGGGTTTCAGGTATGATGATGATGGAGAAAACTTTGTAGCTGAAATGTCCATAGAGGATGAGAGTGATGAAGAAGATGATGAAAATGCAGTGGAATGGGATTATGGTGATGAACCCGAAGGGTACTTTGAAGAGGCATATGAGCCGGAGGAAGATCCGAGAGATAGTAGAGGAAGAGTCGAAGAGGAGATTTGGGAAGAAGTGTTTGAGGAGGAGCACGAGAATGATCAAGTAGAAGAGGATCGGTGGTTCCTATAAGTGACAGAGGATGAGTATGAACCAATGATTTCGAGTGACGGTGAGATGTGAGTTAGGAATTGTGAGACAGTTGTGTAATATAGTAGTGTCCCTGTTCTTTTCGAAATCTTAGTATGGGTTGGATTTGATAAGTCTATGAGTAGACTTTGTATCAAAAATAATGTATCATAAGTGTGTTAAACTTCTGTAACATCAGTTTGTTTAGTTCAATAAAGTATGTGAATAAGTGTGGTAGTATTGAAGGATCAGGATATAGATGTGATCCTTGGGATGAATTGGATGAGTCGGCACGGAGTTGTTATTGATGTGCTGAATAGGACAGTAAAAGTTGTTGGAACACGGTTCCAGCAGGTTTTATATTCAATCGTAATCACAATTACAATGCTAGAGTGTGGAGAGAGGAAGCTCTTCCACTCCCAGGAATCATCCCCCTACAACAGGGGGGCTCCTTATATAGCCGATCCAGCTCCCGTACAAAAAGACAATACAGCCCCAATGGGGAAACAGGGAAACCCTAATCCTATGACCCTTCCGGAGTGGGGCCGGGCGGGGCAAGGTCGTCCCTGGAGTATTCGGCGGTCCGTGGGCTCCTCCTGGGCACATTAGCGTTCTACGTCTTCCTTGCTCCGGGCCGTTGGTGGGCCGTCTTCCATGGGTCGAGACATCCCAGCGCAGGCCGGTGGCCTCCGCCGTCGTCTCGATGCCCCCGCCGAGGTCCTCGACTTGATACCCCCGACGGAGGTCGGGTCTTTGTCTCCGGTTCGGTGCCTCCGCCGGAGGCCGCACGCCTTAGTGCCGGCCGATGCCTTCGCCCCGGATCGGAGGCTCGCGCCTCCGCCTAGTGTCTCCGCCGGCGGCCGGAGACCCGAGAGGTCTCCGCCTCCGGTTCGCTACCTCCGCTTGGAGGCTCGAGGTCCGGCCGCCGGCTGTTGTCTCCGGATGGCCTCCGGAGGCCTTCGAGGCGCAAGCCGCATGGTCTCCGGCGGCGGTACCACACCTCCGATCCAACCCTGCATAACAAGCTAAGACAAACTGTAGCAAATAAGATGAATGGGGGTTAGTTGACCGTAGGCTCATGCCAAGTCTCCGCTGCTGAGATGCCTTTTCCCAACATTCCCCCCTTGAGGGTTAGGTCCAGCGGAGGCGGGCCCTGGCCATCAATTCCTGGCTTGATTAGCGGAGACCATGCCCCCCCCCGGCACGTCTTAGGTGGACCTCGGTTTTTCTTTGGCGTGCGAGTGTCTTTTCTCGTCCGTTGGATCGAGGTCGGGTTTTCGACCGTGCGATATGTGACCGTTGCGGTGGAGGGACGGTTTCTTCTCGGGTCCGTCGCCGGCCACTATAAAAGGGGAGGGGGTAGGTGAGAGTTTTTTACCCCGCGCCGTAACTTTCGCGCTGTAGTTTTCTCCGCCGCTTCTCACGCCACCTCTGCGCTTGCTTGTTGCCTCCGCTCTCGACCGTGGCACCTCCGCTGCGACGCGGTTGCCTCCGCCACCACTACACCGGTCCTTATTCCCGGTTTCAGAGAGTGAAGGTTGGAGGTTGGCTGGATCTTTTTGAAAAGTGTATGCTTGTTGCTGCGAAGGCCAGAGATCTGGAAGAGTCTCTCTCTGACGTGGAAGCCTCCGTCGAAGACCTCATTCCTTCACACAGCCCCGGAGGTATGGCTGCTATTACCTACGATTTTGGTCCTAGCAAGATGACCAAGGCGATGATCGAAGACCTTGAGCAACGGGGTGTCATCCCGGTCGGACGTGCCAAACTTCCGGTCGGAAGAGATCGAGCCAACCCCGCCGGGGTATGCGGTCGTTTTCAAGGATTTCTTTACTTGCGGCCTTCGGCCGCCGGCCCATCCTTTTCTCGAGGAGAGTTCGGGGAGTTCAATGCTCAAATTCACCACCTAACTCCTCATGCCTTCTTGAACCTTAGCAAGTTTGTCCGGGCGGTGGAGTCTTATGGCGGAGAGAGATCGATGTCAATGCCTTTGTGAGGCACTATGAACTGCAAAAGCAACCACGGTCGTTTGGCGAAGACAAGGTGAAAGCACGGTTTGGGGCTGTACCTTTATGGCGAAAAGGTTTCGGATGAGCGATTGGAGATCTCGTGGTGTCGAAGGGCAAGTGGGAGCCGGCCAATTGGATGGAATATTGGTTCTACGTGCAGACCGTTGGTGTCACCGGGAGGATGAGGACGGCGGTAAGATTGTGAGGTACCCCGGCCTCCGCTATGACGGCGATGAAGCCTCACACCAATTTGAAGCCTCTTCCGAGCGTCTTCCGTTGCGGCCTCCACTCGCGAGAAGTCCCGCCGAAAGGCCTTCGCTTTGGCTTGCAAATATTCCGGAGGTCGCGACCTTCCGGAGGAGATAGTGGCCTCCGCCGGCGGCCCTTGGCTAAGGAGAGGCCAAAGTTTGAGATTGTACGGAAGGAGTTGCCGATTTTCGGAGAAGTTGCGGGCATACCGTGCCTGTCTTCGGTCTCAGTTTACCTCGAGGGGAGACCGGGACCAATTTCGTTAATCGTATTGAAAGGAAGGTTGTGGAGCTAATCGGAGAGGTCTCCGAACGTGAATACCTTGCGCGGAAGGCGGAGGGCTGGTTTGATGCCGCGCTGAACCGCGTCTTTGAAGAACTTCAAATCCGCTATTCCTCCCGGCCTGTCCCCGGCAAGGTGCTCCGGAAGATAGAGTCTAGGGCATTGAAGAATGCCGCCGCCGTTGCTACGGTCAAGGCGGAGGCATCAAAAAAGAGGAAACGTTCTTGCGTTGGCCGCGGGCCTTCCAAGAAGGAGAAGACCTCCGAGCCGGAGGCCGTTGAGGCTTCCGCATCCGCATCCCCAATGCCTCCGAGGCCGGTTATCAAGGTGACGACGGGGAAGAAGAGGTTGCCAAGGAGGCGGTAGCGTCCGCTAAGCCCTCGCCTACGGCGGAGGCGAGGGTGGCTTCACGCCCCTCCGATTCCGCGGGTCCCCTCACCGGAGGTGTCCGTTCACCCCTTCCCTAGCGCTTTTGCCGAGCCGTCTAGCTCGAAGACGGTGGTGGTGAAGAAGAAGAGGAAGAAGCGAAGGGGACGAAGAGGCCGGAAACCGAGGCGTCGCTTTCTCCGCTCACCGAGGTTCGTGAAATCCCGACGACATCTCCGATGATGATTTTGTTGGGAGTCCCGGCCATAAGGTGTCGACAAGGCGGCTGCCGGCGGCAGCCTCTCCGGTGAAGGGCGGGTCTCCGCTCCCCCTGTGACAAAGGTCCGTGGGCGGGCTTTCTCTTCGTAAGTTAAAATTTTTTTTTTTTTGACTTTGGCTAAGTTTCTTGGACACCACTCCCTCTCTTTTTTTCTTAGGGTGAGAAGACTTCTAACCTTTTTATTCTATAGCCGAGCTTGCCGGTATTGGGAGCATGAGGCCTCCTCCCGGTGTTGATTTGGCGCGTGTTCCCGTGCGCGTGGTGCACGGACTTCGCCTACGGGCGGAGGTTCTACTTCCGCCGTCGTGCTACCGGAGGTAAAGATTCTTTACTCTTGTCTTATTTTTAGCTCACACGTTGATTGCACTATTGGATTTGCTAAGATGTGTGTTCGCTTCTCTTTCAGATGCCTCCGCTACGTTTGGTGCGTGGGGTTTGAATGTTCATGATATTTTCGAGCATTACGGAGGTTTTTGTCATGTTACTTTACTGCTGTCTCCGCGAGTTTGGGCTGTTGCGGGCTTGTACTCATGATCATTTTCTCTATGGTTTTTGTTTTGATCCCACCCAAGTTGACAACTACCTTGATGCGCTGCCCTACGAACGCCTTTCTCGCCTTCAACCGGAGCACCACCGTATGGTGAGTGTGCTTTGGGCTTTTGACCTTTTAATCTTTTCCTTGTTGCTTTTTTCTCAGTTTATTACTGTCTATAGACGCATCACATGGCTTTCGCTATTGAGCACCGAGGAGCTGTGGAACTTGCCCAGCGGTCGCGAGCCATTGAGGCCCTGAAGGGAGAAGTGGAGACCCTTGGCCGCGAGAAGACTGACCTCGCGGTCAAGGTTTCTAACTTGGAAACCGCTCTCCAGCAATCGGAGGCCCTGAAGAAGGAGGTTGAGGATTTGGAAGTGAGGCTCAAATCTGCTAATGAAGCCAAGGACGTTGCAATCGAGCGGGCCAATAAAGCCACGGAGGTGTCGAGAACCTCCGCACCTACCTCCTCGATGGAAAAGACTGGAGACCTTTCGGAAGGAGGCGGAGGGATTGGTCGGAGATCGAGGAGATCGGGGTTGCCGGTGCGAAATTGCGGAGACATATCTCGTCTCGTACTTGAAGAGTTTGGTGGTGTTGCCTCTCCTCTTCCCGCTAACCGTCGCCCGGTGGATTGATGTCTTGGATCAAATCCAATCTCGCGAAGCCATCCTATTCGTCGGAGGCGTGTCCGATTTTGCGGCAAAGGCCTCCGCCACTTTGGTTTAATTAAGGGATTGGTTCGCGGAGGTCTCGGACATTAGCGCGTTGGTCTACCGAGAGATTTCCGATTCCTCGTAGCTCGGGAGACTTCCCGCCCAATCCGCAAGACCATTCAAAAATTCTTGAAGTCTTTCGGGTGCCTTTTGGCGGGCGGAAGCCGTTCTTTTGCTGCTCACGCGATGCGGAAGGTGAAACTTCTCTTCCTTTGTCTTTTATGTTTATCTTTTCTTTTGCTTCTTCACGGAGCTAATATTTCTTGTGTCTTTAAGGCCGCCGCCGAGGCCGACACCGCTTAGGCTTGTGATGAAAGGTGTCCCCGTCCTTGGTGAGGCTTCCCAACCAGCCGCGGCGGAGGTTCTCAAGTTCCTCGGGCGACCGTGTCTCCGGCGAGGTACGAGGCGGCGGAGGCCGCATCGAAACCCGTGGCACACACCGAGACTCGCGCCCTCCCGCGGAGACCTTACAAGAGAGGCAAGACGGAGATGCCGATAAAGCCGAGGCCCACGACGTCCGCGGGGAGGAGGTAGACTAGGGTCTTACTTTTCTATGTCTTATGATGTAAATACACTTGTTACTTTTGTTGTGGCGCCCAGTGGTGCGCGTATTGTAATGAAACTCATGGGTCAATCCTCCCGCGGTCTCCGATTTTGGGCTCGTGCGGGAGGTGGAACCCGCAACCCTTATGCGCGATGGTGTTTACGTTAGCGGTTTTTACGTGATTGCTTTGGCGATCGTGTTCCCCATCGCGGCGTTGATGATATGTTTGAATTTGTTCGCGCTCAACTAGATGATAGGCGCGACACCTTCGTTGGGTCGCTAGCATGGAGGGGTCCTCCTTGAATTTGTTGCTCGTCGGTTTTTTACATGAGATGTTTCTTTTTCCTCGTTGCCTTTTTCTTTTCGGAGGCTATGTATGTATTTAGTTGCGGCCTTTTGCACGAGGTTTGTCTTTGTGGAATGGGACTTAGATGTATTCATTTCATACGCGAGGCTATGGAAGAAATCTTAGATTATCGTATACATGTTTTTTACCGGTGTCATATGCTAATGTTACCGATTCGAGCTAAGGTATTAAAGCGGAGGTATTGTCTTTGCTTACATGTATTTTTGTAAACATGTCTTCGCGCGCCGCAACGTTAGTCCATACTACGTTTGAATTGCGCGCGGAGGTTACTTGTTGGATTCCGGAGACTTTTGTCGGGAACCTTTTATTGATCATTTTGAATGGTCGGCTTGTTAGGTTACATGGTTCCATGCTAAGGCATGGAGGTTATTGTCTTAGTGCTGCCTTTTCTCCAACCGTAGCTAATTGGACATGGTCCCTTGCTAATGGGGACTCTCAACTTGTGACTAGGTACCACCCGTCTTCGGGCTCACTTTCACGTGATGTTCCGCCCATACATTGCGTGATTTTGACCGGGGATAGGGGACGTTACGAATTCTTACGCGGTGTCCCCCTATCCCGTTTTCTTCCCCGAGGCAAGGCTCATTGGTGCATGCTCTTAAGAAAAGGGTGGTTTTCATTTTGGTTTGTGTGGCCCTCTGCTTACGAATTCTTACGCTGTCTCTCTCACGCTCTTGTGGAACTCTTGTAAATATACATCGACCTCCATCCCCCTACTCTTAATACGTGCTTTATGTGATCTTTGGGGGTGGATGCTTTGAAGCGCTTTCCTTTTATAGGCCTTGGCATGGCCGATTGGATTAAATGTCTGTCCTCTTTGGTACCCTTCTTAGTGAATGCTTGTGGATTCTCGTGTTTGATTTCTCGTGATATGCTCTCTTGATTGCTCGAGGACCAAAACAACCGGCCGATGGTACTCTGCGGTTTGAATGAGCTTGATTGCTACTATGGGTTATGGTACGATCTTGCTCGTTTAATGTATTAGATTGCGATCAAGGCATTTATTTACCTTTCTCCTCCCTAGGGCTATATAAGGCTTATGGTTTTTGGTGATGCTTGGTCATTTGGGGTAGTGTTCGCCGGGATTTTGATTTAGTGAGAGCATGGTCTTGCCGTTAGATGCACTTGAGCCGATACGAGTAAGAATTCGTAATAGCTATATCACAATGGTGTGTCGCTCTTCCGCGAGAGGTGCAGAGTGGTATCCGGCTACGAGTACAACCGCGCTTGCTACTTGGCCTATTCTTCTGAGGTGTGTAGTGGGGCGAGCTAGTCCGAGGTGTGTCGGTTGGCGCTTGTGTTTTGGGTACCGGGAGCCAAAGTCCGCCAAGTACTAAGGCTCCTCCCTTCTCGGAGATGGAGAATTGCGGCGCTCTTTGCTCTTTTGCGAGCTCGTTTGCCGATTGTAATAGTAAGAGGTGTCATACCTTCTCTAGAGTCTACACTAGTTGGAGCTAGGGCATTGGTGATTCTTGTAGCCTTAATTTCATATTTGTATGCAAATTAATGGACTGGAGTGGCTTGCTCAGCCGCCGTGTTACCTTCTCTTTGTTTCCGGTTGCCTTTTTTGCTTATGACGATTAGATTGCTCCGATTTCTTCAATTTTCGGTTTTCGTGTTTGGCATGCCTCCGCTGATCTTGCGGAGGCATGATAAGCCGCTGGCTGATCAAGCGATCTTTGCTTTAATATCGGTGCCCTAGCTGCTTGCTGGGTCTTTTTCCGATTTTGGTGATGCCTTTTTTGGCTTTTTGTACCCCTTAGTGCCTCGATCGAGTCTTTTTCCAGGGTTTTCAACCTTTTTGAGGTCGCTTATTTTGTACCCCTTAGTGCCTCGATCGAGTCTTTTTCCAAGGGTTTTCAACCTTTTTGGAGGTCGCTTACAAATCTTTTTGAGTTCCGCGGTCAAGGCGAAGTTTGAAGTGACCTCTTCCGATGCTTAAAGCACCGTCGAATATTGCGGCTGCGTTGCCGCCGCTTTCGACTTTGCTGCATTCGCTTTTCTCGGGGCCCTCTTTATATATTGCAGAGGTTGATTACAACGGAGTTGCCTCGTTAAAAACCTCACCTCCGATGAGGAGTCCCCGCGTGAGGAAAAGAGTGCAATCCGGTTCGAAGGGAAAGAAAAGAAACATGAAAATGAACTACTGGATGCCTCCGCTTATAGTTTTACGGAGGTTCCTTACATTTTAGATGTAGTATTTCCTAAGGTTGTCCACATTCCAGGTGTGGGTTGATACTTTCCCATTTTCATCCTGTAAGAAGAACGATCCTTTCCTTCCTGCTTGGTGAGCTAGGTAAGGTCCTTCCCACTTTGGTTGCAGTTTCCCTGCGTTTGGTGCATTTGGTTTCCGGCGGAGGACCCAGTCTCCTTCTTTGATGTCTTTGATTACCACTTTGGCATCCCTCCATTTCTTCGTTTGGTTTTGGTACTTGATTATGTTGTCCACAAACTTCTAGTCTCTCTCGCCTCTATCATCTCTTTGTCGTACTCTTCATTTTCTCGCTAGCGCTTTGTTTGTGACCCGGAGACTTTGGTTTCTTAACTCTTCCATCATAGCTTCTTCCCCATATAGCAACTTGAAAGGTGTGAAGCCGGTAGCCCGTGAGATATTGGTGTTGTGAGACCACACGACCTTAGGCAACTCCTCAACCCACTTTCCTTTCTTCTTCAGCCGTGCGTGTTTTTGAGATTGCCGAGAATATGATCCCGTTGGACCTCTCAACCGCCCCGTTGCTCTCCGGGTGGTATACGAGGCAAAGGCCGCTTTGTGCCAATGCTTCAAGTACTCTTTGAACTTGTCGAAATCGAATTGCTTTCCATTGTCTACTGTCGGGGTTCTTGGAACACCGAATCTGCACACTATGTTTTGCCGTAAAAACTTCTTTACATTTTCAAGTGATGGTTGATAGTGGCTTGGCCTCAATCCACCTTGTAAAATATTCTACGCCACAACCGCATACTTGCTACCTCCTTGAGCTGGTGGGAGCGGCCCAACGAGGTCCATACCCCATCTCTCGCATAGGCCACGTTAGGGGATGAGCCGCGACTCCCCCTGGCTTGCTTTGGTTTGGTGAGAAATTTTGGCAGGCGCTGCACGTCTTCACTATGTGTAGGGCATCTTTGATGTGAGTGGGCCAGTAGAAACCTTGACGAATGGCCTTTGCGGATAATGCCCTTGGGCCTATGTGGGATCCACAAATCCCTGCATGAATGCTGCGTAGGAGTTCCTGGCCTTCTTCATTGCTTAGGCATTTGAGTAGTGGTTGCACTATGCCTTTTTTGAATAGCTGTCCCTCTATCACGGTGTAGCTTCTTGCTCGAGCTGCCAGCCTTGCCGTGCTGGCTTCATCTGAGGTTACATGATTGCCACTGATTTGATCTATGATTGCTTGCCTCCAGTCTTCGGAGTATATTGGTAGTACCTCCGCAAATGCTGTTTAACCTTGCCGTGGCTGGTTGCCAGTAGCTCTTGGTAAAAGGTGCCTCGCCGGCATGTCAAGCTTATTTGCCGCCTTTGCCAACTCATCACCTCCATGTTTTCTCCTCTCGGTATGTGCACGAGGGTGAAACCTTTGAATCTCTTCTCAAGGCTTCTCATGACCTCTAGGTATCTTGCGAGTTCGTTCCCTCGCGGTGTACTCTTTTTCCACTTGACTCGCTACCAACCGTGAGTCTGTGTTTACCGGCACGTGGGTAGCCCCGAGTGCCTTTGCTTTTGTCAACCCCAATATGACACCTTCATACTCTTTTGTATTGTTTGTGGCTTTGAAGCACGGTCTAGCCGCATACTTTGTCCCGACTCGATGGTGAAAACAGGATTGCGGAGGCCCGGCCCCCTGGACTCCCCGGGCACCATCTCGTGTAAAGTGTCCAAAGTGGGATACCTCCGATTTTGATTCGGAGGTATTTGTTGGCACCCATTCGAGAGAAAGTCCGCTAGTGCTTGCGACTTGATTGCTTTACATTCTTGCAACAAACTTGATCTCGACCGAGACAGCCTTCCGTAGCCCACTTGCCAATTCTTCCCGAGGCTTCTTTGTTGTTCGGGATCTCGGCCGGTGGCCGCGCTGTTGTCGTATCGAATAGTGTGGTCCCGAAAGTAGTGCTTTAGCTTCCTTGAAGCCGTGATTACCGCATACGCTATCTTTTCAATCTCCGTGTAATTCGGCTTTGCTCCTTGCAATGCCTCGGACACATAGTATATCGGCCGCACCGCTTACCATTTATCTGTCTCTCTTGCACGAGTACCGCACTTACGCCCCCGCCGATGCCGACACGTACAACGAGTGGCTCGTCGCTATTCGGGCCGCCACCATTAGGTCCTCGCCATGTATTTCTTGAGCCGCTCGAAAGCTTCGATTGCTCGGTCCCCATTCAAACTTTTCGTTGGCCTTGAGTGCCTTGAAGAAGGGGAGGCTGCGTTCACCGATTTGGAGATAAACCTATTCAATGCCGCGATTCTTCCCGTGAGTCGCCGGACCTCTCTTTTGTTTGATGGCTCGGGCATGGCCGAACGGCTTTTGTTTTGTCTTGGATTGGCCCCGAGACCTTCGGTCCGACGACGTATCCCAACATTTTTCCCTTGCCGACTCCAAAGACACATTTTTCGGGTTTAGCTTCAATCCGGCCTCCCTAAGGTTCGCAAAGGTTTCCTTGAGATCTTCGAGATGGTTCTCCGGTTCTTTGCTTACCACGGCAATGTCATCTACGTAGGCTATGATGTTTCTCTCGCAACCGAGACCGTAGTACGGCTTGTACCATTCTTGCGAAGGTCGACCCCGCGTTCTTGAGCCCCTCGAGCATTCGCACAAAGCAATAGGTTCCGAGTTGGTATAGTGAAACTTGTCTTTTCCTCGTCTTCTTTCCCGAGCCGGACCCGATGATATCCCGAAAAACAAATGTCCGGAGGGAGAATCTTTTGCATCCGGCGGCCTTATCAACCGAGGCGTCTATTCGGGTAGCGGGAATGGGTCTTTTTTGCATGCTTTGTTCAGTCGGTGAAGTCGATGCACATTCGCATTTTGCCATTCTTCTTTGGAACAAGCACCACATTTGCTAGCCATTCCGAGAGTATTTGACCTCTCGTATGACGTTTGCATCTAATAACCTCTGCACCTCCGCCTTCGCGGCCAAGGTTCGTTCTTCTGACATTTTCCTCTGCCTTTGTTTCCTTGGCTTTACGTTCTCGTTTAAATCTAGGGTGTGCTCGATTATGTCTCTCCCGATTCCTTTAAGGTCTTCTGTCGACCATGCAAAGACATCTCTTTTTGGACAATAGGCTAATTAATTAAATCCGTTCTTTTCGATAGATTTGCTCCGATCGTGACCTTCCCGTTTAGCCTTTGCACCGCGTCAAGGGGCACCGTTATTGTGTCCTCCCCGGTCCTTCATGTCCGTCTTTCCTCCGGGCATATCTCGTGGGTCATCTCGATGCCACCGTGTTTATGTTTCTGTGGGCCTTGTATATTGCTCTCTCTATGTTCCCGGCTTCCTTCGGCTTCCTCGAACCGCGATTATTCCATGCGGTCTTTGGCATTTTCATGCAAAGGTAACCCATGTGGATTGCCACATTGAACTTGTTTGCGAATCCTCTTCCTAGGATTGCATTGTATGGGTAATATATGTCTACTACATCAAAGGTGATGTATTCTCGTTCTCGCGTTGTCCCCATCTTGAAAAGACACGGGTAGGGAAATTTTTCCGAGGGCGTGAATCTTCCTTCCTCCGAATCCTATCGAGGTGTATCTGTGGTTGCGGGCGAGACTCCGCGAGCTTCATTTGATCGAACACACTTGCGAAGATGATATCTCGCCGAACTCCCGAGTCAACCAAGATTCTCGTTTATCTCCCATCCCGCCACATTTGCTTTTATGACCATCGCGTCGGTGTGAGGGTAACTCTCCAATCGGAGGTCCTCTTCGAAAAACTGATTTGGGCCTTAGACCATTCATCGTTGTTCGGTGTGCTCCCCGCAAGCCACATTGTTCACCAATCGGAGGTGATCTTTTTTCTCGTTTCTTTGTCTCGAATTCCATCGCTGAACCGCCGGCTATTGGTAGTATCATTCCTATTGTGGGCGGAGCGAGTGGGGGTTCATCGATTCTCAATCGGAGGTTCAGCCTTTGGCATGGTACGGGGCGAGTGACCTGCCGCGGAGGTGCCGGTAGTGCCTCGAATTGCCTTTGTTGCGGAGGTGGAGGTAATGCCGCGTCGCCTCGCGTTGATGTGAAGACCGAGGTGTTTCTACCATGGATATCTCGTGGGGGTCGAGTGTTGACATAAGTGACCGCACTCTCCGCTCCGCCGGGTGCCCGGTTGCCGTACCGAGACATCCGGGTACCGCACAGCCGCCACGCCGGGTAGGGACGGTGGATAGTACTTTTCGTGCGACGTTCTGCGAGGGAAGACACCGTTAGTGTACCCCGGATAGCTTGGGTTGTACTTCTTGATGGTGTTGTGTGGTGAAGGTGTGATTCACTTGTCCGCTTGGCTCCGGAACGGGTGGAGGTGGCCGTTGCTTGTTCTTCATCCGATCCATTGTTTCTTTGGTTTCGGGGCATTCCTTGGTGCTATGCCCCTTTTCTTCCCCATGGAAGATACAATAGTGCCTTCTTGGTTTCGGTTCCTATTCCAGCTTCTTCGACTTGCTCTTGTTGGAATTCCGGTTATTCCGAGCCTTTGTGTCTTGGCCGTTCCTCGGCTCCTTGTCCGCCGAACGTTGAGGCCGGGCCGTTTTGCACATTGAAGACTTGCCTTTGCCGAGCATTCTCCGCCCGTCATAGGACTGTTGTCTCTATTGTTGTTCCTACCGGAATACCTTTGCTCGGCCTTCTCCTTCATCCAGTCTTTTTCCTGAGGTCATTGTCTCGATCTGCGGTATTTTTCGAACTCTTCATGCAACTTTTCCATGGTAGCCGGCTTTTCTCGGCTAGGTGGCTTGCGAAGGGTCCAATGCGGAGACCTTTAATTGTTTGCCTCTATCGCGACGCCGTTCCGGCACATCCGGCGCCTTCGCCCGAGGTGTAAGAATCTCTCGAAGTAATCCCTTAACGGCTCTCCCTTGTCATGTTTGTTGCCGAATGAGCAGTCTGGCGACGACAATGACTCACTTGAGAAACCTTTGAAATTGGCGATTATCTTATCCCTCGGGTTCTCCCATGAGTAGATTGTGCTAGGCCGGCATGGAGTACCATGTCGGCCGCGTCGCCCTCGCGGCGATAACGAAGGATTTGGCTAGGACACCGTCATTTCCTCCCGCGGAGGCGACGCCGCCTCAAAACTCATCGAATTGCCGTGGATCTGTTTTTCCATTGTACCTAGGCGGACCATGGGCTTGTAGCCCGGAGGCCATGGTGCTTTCGTAAGCCTTCGACAAAGGGGGATTTCGGGTCGAACGTCCTCTGGTAAACCATGATCTGAGGTATCTCTGGGGGTGTTGCGGCCATGTATTGGCTGAGTTGTGGGGTTGTCATAGTATTGTTTTGATGCATTGTTACGGGTTGCATGCTCTGAATCTCCGCTTGCAATATTGCCATTTTCCGCCTAATCTCCTCCGCCTTTCTTTGGTAGGTGTGTATTGCCCCGTGCGTAGTGCTTGCTCGCTCTCGCTGTCTCGTTCGCTTCCATGCGCTGCATTTCGGCTCTCGGCCGACTTACCTCATTTTCCCCGGTGTTGGTCACCGGCCCGGTTTGCCAACGGTGGTTCATCTTCGCCGTGATCATCGTCGCTCCGGGTCGTCTTCGTTTGCCTCGCCGAGGCATGTGCGTTTGGGGCGGACCTCCGCGGGCCCGCCCCTCCGCGGTGGTTCGTGCCTCCGCGGTGCCTCCGCCTCGGCGGTGGCACGTTTTCGCGAGCGGCGGCTGCCGCTACTTGTCTTCTTGTTGGCATCTGTGAGTGATATCCTCGGCCAGACACACGGGTGGGCGCCAACTGTTGGAACACGGTTCCAGCAGGTTTTATATTCAATCGTAATCACAATTACAATGCTAGAGTGTGGAGAGAGGAAGCTCTTCCACTCCCAGGAATCATCCCCCTACAACAGGGGCTGGGGGGGCTCCTTATATAGCCAGTCCAGCTCCCAGGTACAAAAAGACAATACAGCCCCAATGGGGAAACAGGGAAACCCTAATCCTATGACCCTTCCAGGTGGGACTGGCTGGGGCAAGGTCGTCCAGTGGAGTATTCAGCGGTCCGTGGGCTCCTCCTGGGCCTGCCAAGCGTTCTACGTCTTCCTTGCTCCCGGGCCGTTGGTGGGCCGTCTTCCATGGGTCAGACATCCCAGCGCAGGCCGGTGGCCTCCGCCGTCGTCTCGATGCCCCCGCCTTGAGGTCCTCGACTTGATACCCCCGACGGAGGTCGGGGTCTTTGTCTCCGGTTCGGTGCCTCCGCCGCAGGCCGCACGCCTTAGTGCCCGGCCGATGCCTTCGCCCCGGATCGGAGGCTCGCGCCTCCGCCCGTGTCTCCGCCGGCGGCCGGAGACCGAGGTCTCCGCCTCCGGTTCGCTACCTCCGCTTGGAGGCTCGAGGTCTCGGCCGCCGGCTGTCTCCGGATGGCCTCCGGAGGCCTTCTGAGGCGCAAGCCGGCATGGTCTCCGGCGGCAGGTACCACACCTCCGATCCAACCCTGCATAACAAGCTAAGACAAACTGTAGCAAATAAGATGAATGGGGGTTAGTTGACCGTAGGCTCATGCCATGTCTCCGCTGCTGAGATGCCTTTTCCCAACAAAAGTAAACTTACCTAATAGCAGTTCTCAGCTTCTTATCCAACTTTCTACTCTCAAGAGAAAAGTTGAAAAGGTTTGTGCTACCTCAGTAAAGGAAATTGTTGACGCAAAATGTGACCGCCCTGCGTCTCACACACAGCAAGCCGGAAAGCCTAGCTTCAATCGGGTGCCCGGGCGTCTGAATCCGGAAGCGTGCCAGTCGATTTGACCTGAAAGTCGACAAGGGATAAAACGGTAAGATCATAACTGGAACGTGCTGGGTGAGACCAGACAGTTCCATCTTTACGGCCCTGAAGCCACTTACGACGACACATAGCTATAGAAGCTATCTGCCAACAGATTGCAGTTCATTCGGCTAAAGTGACATAACTGATGTAAACATAATGAACTTGCCGAATACAGTAAATGAAGACATGTTTGAACAAGATTAAATTATTAAAGCATATCAAACTATATCTCAGGTTTAAAGCATCATCAAGCACTAAATAACTAAAGATGAGTAACTTATAAATGTAAATCTACTAAATAACACATGCATAGGCTATTCCAACTAGTCTGCCGCACGTCTAGCCTTCATAAACCCGTCGAGCATAAACCCAAGCAAGCTAATCCACCGCATGATACCACTCGCTATGAATTTACACCACCCCTTACTATTAGATCAATCCACCGCATGATACAATCTAACAGTAAAGAGCTAAAAGCACGTAATTACCTAACAGATCTATAAATACTCGCTACATGTATAGGCATAACCGTATCGGCAAGATTGCCGAATCGGGGTCTATGAAGAAGGAACAAACAAGTAACATGTAAAAAAGACCTATCAGATTAAACCGATCTCTAGTCCACCGGATGACTAGCTCTAGAGTAACCCAAAGACCTGCATCTGCCGCACGATACCCAGTCCTGTCAAGGCTTATCTACATCTAACGTGAATGAACCCGCAACACGTAACAACCTAGATTGATCTAATTCGGCTATATGAGCTTGATCTACCCGATATTGAATAAACATGAAAGGAACGATCAACAAGCCGAAAAGAGCATCAATCTAGATTGGGCAAAAGAGTGTTGCAAACAAATAAACATTAAATAAAACATACAACACGTGATAACTTAATGAATCTATTAGATCTTGCCAAATCTAAGAGAGCCGATAACTATCTTTACTCATGTCTTAATCCGCCGCACGATACAAGGCACAAGCAAAAACTTCCCATCATTAAGCTTAAATCTCGCCGCACGATACTAAGCAAAACGGATGAGACTACTTGCATCATAATCTAAATCCGCCGCACGATACTAGACATGATAGCAAGGTTGCTTTGACTTACGGAGGTCGACGGATCGATTGGCCCTCTCGAAGAACTCGACGACACGACTAAAGGACTCGAAGGGTGGCACGTAGCCGGTTGTATTGAATTGGTTGTGAACCCTTATTACAATGGTCGAGGGCTTATATTTATACCCCGGACGTAACATGAGTCCTAAGCATCTACGAACCGTCTAAACAAAATTGGAAAGACAAAAACATGCTAACTCTATCCATAATCGGAGTCCTTGACCATCACAACTCCTTCTCTTTTGATCAACTTCCCTTTCCTTTTTCCGTCTTCAAACGAAGCGATTCTTGCCGACCGCTTGACCATTTGCCGAACACATGGAAATTAGCCGACCGCATATGCATTTGCCGAATCTCTCTCTCTCGCCGCCCGCGGGTCCACTTGTCATATTCCCGACCAAATTCTCGTGTTAACACATGCCCCCTCAATTTTGAGATAAAAGGGTTTTATTTCGAAATTGATCGTCGTCTTTCGCCTAGGTCAAGACCGCCAACGCCCACGCCCGCCACTTGAGATCTCGCGCTCGCGCTTGTCTTCAATGGCGACGGAGACTTCAACCGGCTCCATCATGGCAACAGAACTCAAGAGGAGCTTCTAGAGGTAACTCTACCTCTTTCACCCATTCGGCAATTTTCTTGAATTATTTTCCGAGATGTGTTCTTGATTCATCCGCTTTACTTTTATAAAGGAAATGAAGAACGAGATTTTGATTCCCAATCTTGCTCATCCTGGTTCATTCTTTCTTGGCCCACGGGGAAATCCTAATCCAAGGGAGTTCATTGAAAAAGAAACCCCGAGAATCCCTTCAAATCTAGGATCGCTCCCCCAAACAGATGGCCAAGCACCATCAAAACATGGCCGCTTCCTTCAATTGCGGGATGGCGTAATCGGTATCGCAGGATGCGATCCGAGAACAAGACTTTTGGGAATCTCAAGATATTCAAGACCTTGTTTGGAGCTTTCTTTAGCCGAAATGCCTAGAAACGACTCCCTCCTCATAGCTTCTCATTTTTGGTCCGACGCCATTAATGCGTTCATCTTCGGCCATGGCCCAATGTCAATCACGTTGTCAGACATTTTCATGATGACTGGTCTGAATATCACCAAACCAACCTATCCCTTCAAATACAAAAACACCAGCTTACAGAAGGCAGTCAAGCCAGGAGGAGGTTGGACCAAGTATATTCAGGCCTATGCTTCAACTGGCACCGTATCTGATAAGGAATACAAAGCTTTCATGAACATGTGGTTATGCAGATTTATCTTCTGTGGCAAGTCCAATGAGCCTACTCTGAATCACATAGTGATGGCCGAAGAATTGGTCAGGCAAGCCGATTCCTTTGGGGAAATATCTCGCTAGGAGCATTTTACCACATGATGCATCAAATCACTGTTCGATGAGGAATCGGGTGAAATCTCCTGTGTCAATGGACCATGGTGGCTTCTTCGGATGTGGCTGCAACTATATATGCATCGATTGTCTCGTTGATCTCCACAACCCGAACTTTCCTTCAATCAACTACGCCGAAGGTGAAGATCCCAGATACAAGTCTTGTCAGACATATGGAGAGGCTGCATCTTCAATCATCATTGATTTGGACCTGGGCCATCTTTTCAAAATCTTCTACAAGGGCTTCCACCACATGGTTTGGTTCCCTTTCGGGGAAAATGAAGATCTAACTCTTCCTTGCATTCGATTATGAATCGGGCTGCATAGATGATGACTCTAAGGACATCTACAATTCCTTCATCAAGCCCGTGCTTTACCTAAAGGCGGAATTTCATCATGGCCGATTGATAAATTCAACCTATGAATTTTACAACCCTAATATGGTTGCCAGGCAACTTGGACTTGGTCAACCGCCCCCAAGGCCATACTTTTCGACATCATCGAGCCCGAGAGAGTCATTAACGAGATATCACCGAGGCCAATAAAGTTTTTAATCTTGGGTCTAATCTCCCAATATATGAACCCAAACCCTTGGTGATAATCGAAATAACTCACTCTTCATTTGACCTTTGGTGGAAAGAATGGCACTCTCACATCTTGAGCACAAGTTCATCCTTTGTGCCAAGTTCTAATGCCTTCATTTACTTCTAGCGATGAGGTAAATTTCTTTATAGCTCCTTCCACTTTATACATCTTCCTCGTGCTTAAATATCTTTGTGAACAGGATAATGCTCCTCCAAGCCCTCCAAAAATTTTATATTGGCAACCCGGCCCCAAAGCCGCTTTCTGGGACATGATGCTCCAAGTCTGACAGCTTTTAACAAGATACCTGCCGAGGGTGCAGTGCTGAAGGACCTCAAACGAAAATCTACAGCTTCTTCTATCAGTGACACTGCTATCCCCAAGAAATCAAGATCAAAGAAGGTAAAGCCAAACCAGGTATGCATATCCTTGACTTTTTCCATTACCATCTGCAACTGGACTTGTGCTTATGGCTCTTGATAAACACAGGCCAAACCCCAAAGCCCTGACAGGGTAGTGAATTTGGACAACTCCCCTGAAACTTCTACTGGCCAAGCAAATGTCAATGAATCTGTCGGTCATCCAGGTGCGTATCTGTACTAGAGTTCTTTCTTGTTCTTCCATTTGCATACCAGTCTCATTTTATGCTTCGACTCGGATGAACAAGGAGAAACGGAAGAAATTCCTCTCCATCGGACAAATGAACAAGGAGAACCCCTTCTCCAAGAGCTTCAAGTTTCAACAACTCTGATAATTCAGGATGCACCAAGCCATGATATTGTCAATCCTGAAGTAACTGTGGCATCAACCACCCAACATATTGATGTTACTCAGGAGGCAATCGATCAAGTAATTGCCGAAGAGGTATTATTCTTGCTCCACTCGGCTATTTTTCCATTCAGGCCGAATCATTTGGCTAAACTACCTTCCTTGTTTACCAACAGGATACTGCTCATCCTCAAGCCAGTTTTTCCTTTATCGCTGAAGAGTTTGCTGGGGATAAAGATGATGAAGTTTCTTCCAACCAGCGTTATCATCGAGAGAGTCAAGCCAAGCTAAAGGATATAATCTCATTTCGAAAAAGGATATTGTTGCTTTGACCCAAGATTCGAGACAAAATAAGGGAAATAGCAGAGCTTATTGATCAAGAGCTTCCTTCTAATCTCAAAGCCGCCATAGATGCCTTATCACACCTTGATGATCACTTTGTTGCTATCAAGAGAGCACACAAGAATATGTCCACCAAAGTTGATCTGGAGAAAAGAAAAGTGGCCAAGGAACAGCAGTCAAGGAGCTCTATTCGGCATCAAGTCAACTCGAGCACCTCTTGAGCACCTTAGAACCAGTGCCGCCGTCATGAGAGAAGAAAGAACCAAACTTGAAGCTCGACTAGCTCACCGAATGCTAACATTCATCCCATGAAACCAAGCTCGCAAATCTGCCATCTCTCGATTCGGCTAAGTCCAAAATACAATCGGAGTCATCAAGGAGACGCGGCAAATTAAAAGCAAACCGTCCAACATCCAAGACTCGAAGAAGAAGACCAAAAGCTCTTGATGAAGTCAACCGAATCAAGATCGATGCTCTTGCTTTGTCATCAACTCTTTCTAAATGTATAGATGCTTGGTTTGTACTTGAAGATGTAGACACTTAGGCTTGACCCTGTCATACTTGAAAACAATTCCCTTTCTCGGAAAAATAGATAATCCTCATTTTTCTCTTTCTTCTCTCGCTTTTGCTATTCGGCTCTTCCAATTACGACGCACTCATAGATGTGTATATCGAACGTAACTGTTGCTTTGTCCCAAGTATTATACTTTAGCCGAATGGCCCTCATCAGTTTACTTAGCCGACCGAACGCATGGCAACTGAATCGCCAGTAGTAATGGGCTCGGCCCAACTCAACATCGGCCCATAGGTGTGGAAACCCTATCTTGTCGCTTGGTTTTCCCGCAGTCTCGCCACGGCTCCCACGTTCATAAATAAGACCAGTCGGCTCCCACCATCATCACATCCAAGCACAAACAGTTGCCATCATCTCTAATCTCTTCCACTTCCTCTCCGCCTTCAAGCCCCAAAAACCCCACCACCACCCATGGCGAGCGGCGGCGACGCGGCCCAAGCGTCCCGCTCGGGACGAGGCGGGAGGGAAGCGAAGAACCGGCGCCGACGGTGAGATCTTCAACCTTTTGAGTTGCGCTGCTTGATAATTTTACCCGATCTAAGTCTCGGCCCCCTTGCGGTTGTTTTATTTTCTTGATCCGTTTCAGGGCCGTCGGGAACACCGGCGACTATGTCGCCAACTTCCGGAGGCACGCCGCCCGGCTCGTGCTCGGCCTCGGCTTCGCCTCCGCCTCCCGCTCCGCGGACGTGGCGGAGGAAGCAACCGCGGTGGCCGTCGTGCGCGATGAAGAGACAACTTCTCCATCTTGCTCGCAGTTCCTTTTTATTTAGTCGATCTTGATTGCACCACTTTTGCGGGACGACGAGGATCAGCACCGGCCAATGGCGTTTCTGGCGCCGGCCGCGGCGTTCGGACGCCCCCGCCGCTCTGCTCCGGCCCGGCTCTGCCTCCTTTCCGGTCTCGGTGCACGCACCCGGCTTCGTCGAGTGCTTCTTCGTACCGCCCTATATGGGACGGGAACGACGAGGAGATCCGCGTACACCTGAAGATGGACGCCGCCGCGTCCGCAAATGCGAGGGATGAGGATGAGCGATGGAGCTTCTTGGTGCGAAAACCAAGAAGTTCGGGATTGCCCGGTTGGAGTGGGAGGACACTTGCCGGCGATGACCGAGACCATCACCGGTTTGTTCTTCTACCATTGCTTGATTTCCGTTCTTCTTGATCCGCACTCACCGGCTTTGTCTTGTTTTTCTTTGCGAGACCTCAACGCGGAGCCGGACCGCCCGAGGTTGGCGGCGACGCGCGGCGGCCAACCACGTGAACGCCCGAGGCGACCTTGCGAATCGCCTCGGGCGGTGCCTGGTCAAATCGACCCGGCTTTGCCACTTCACGGCGTGCGCCTCGGCCGCGCTCGGTCGCGGGAATGTCGTCTGGGCCGGGGACGACTACGCTCCCGATGCCGGCCGGCTTCCGGGCGGGCTTCCCACGAGGTCGACGGCATCGAGGGCCTCCCGGTGGCGTACGACGACCACGCCAACGCCATGGCCAACGCCACCAACCCGAGTCCGTCCTCAACAAGCTCTTCACCGAGGAAGAGGAGTAGCTTGTACTAGGACTGGCGCGGGTTGTAAATAAAAATTTTAATGAAGAATGTTGGTCTTCTCCCTGTTCTTGCTTATCTGTGATGATATTCATTTGTTGCACTTGCTTGAACTATCATCCCTTTACTTAGAACTCAACCGCAACATTCTTGCCGAACGAAATTTTCCCGAACGCACAACGTTGTCTTAGCCGATTAGATCTTGGTCCTAGTTCCACGACTTGACGGTTTGTAGCATAGTACTTCAATTCACTTTATCTCCTCCCGATAAACCTACCACCGAGAGATAAAACTGTTCATTTATACTTTTAAAAAAATTGGCTAAAGGCGATACAAGCGTATCGGCTATTTGTGCTCAAGACGATACACACGATATCGGCTATTTTTGCACTAGAGGCGATACAATAATATCGGCTATTTTTCTCCAACTTCTTCCTTTTTGTTACAAGGCGATTTTTATTCAATCGGCTATATCACGTTTACGTCATAGTCACAATTAAGATCCAACTTCGACACTTGGATAAAACTTCTTAAGGTACTGCCATTGGTGGCTCTAGTAAGTTCTTCTCCAAATAGCGTTTTCAATATATACGCATTACCAGGTGCACAACCGACAACCCGAAAGGTCCTTCCCAATTTGGTGACCATTTGCCAAATGTCTTATCCTTTGTACCAATTGGCAATATTGTTTTCCAAACCAATTCTCCTTCGCAAATTGCTTAATTTTAACTCTCTTGTTGTAGTACTTGGCAACACGCATTTTATTCTTCTCGATGTTTTCCAAAGCTTTAAGACGAATCAAATGCAAATCTTCTAATTCATCCATCATCAAATCCTTATAATCTTTTTCTCTGTCAGTCCTTTTGTAACTCAACTCTCCTTGATCCCGATTGCAATTCCCAAGGCATTATAGCATTATGTCCATAAACCAACTCATATGGAGATGCTTGTGTGGATCCATGGCAAGCCATTCGGTAAGCCCACAATGCTTCATTAAGGACCAAGTGCCATCTCCTTGGTTTCTCATCGATCTTCTTGGGATAATCTTGATCATGATCTTATTTGATGCCTCTGCTTGGCCATTGGCTTGTGCATAATAAGGAGAAGAATTATATAACCTTATCCCCATGCTTTCGGCAAAGTCACAAAACTCTGAAGAAGTGAACTGAGTTCCCTGATCAGTTGTAATGGTCTGTGGAATCCCAAACCTATGAATTATATGCTCCTTGACAAAACTAATCATATTTTCGATGTGACTGTTTTCAAAGGGATAGCTTCAACCCACTTGGTGAAATAATCTTTGCCCGGCAACACAAATTTGTGTCCTTTGCTAGATGGAGGATTGATCTGTCCAATTAAATCTATACCCCATCCTCTAAACGGCCATGGTTTGATTATTGGATTGAAGCGAGATCTGCAGTGCTCTTTGAACATTACCAAATATCGACAATCTCGACACCCTTTGTAATATTCAAAGCAATCCTCCAACATAGTCGGCCGAAGTACCCTGTCCTTCGATTATCCATTTCATTCGGTAAGCCGTGATGTGCACCACAAGCTCCTTCATGAACTTCAAACATAATCTTCTTAGCTTGTTCTTGACTCAAGCACTTGAGCAACACTCCATCTATAGACTTGTGGTACAACCGATCATCAAGAAGTACGAATTTAAGGGCCTTATACACGAGCCTTCGGAAACTTTTTGAGATGGGTCTTTCGAGATAACGATAATGTCACTTCTCCGTCATCATTTATCTGATCACAATTGAAAGCACCTTCTTCCGCTGCATAGACTTCATGATTTTCCCGATATCCGAAGCGGCTTGAGCTAATCTATTTGCTTCTCCATTGTGCTCTCTAGGTATATGATGCAAAGTCACTACTGAAAAGCTCTTCAAAAGTTCCCGACATTGCTCATGATATTCTTGTAATATATCGTTCTTGCATTCATATTGCCATGTCAATTGATTAATCACCAATTCGAGTCACCAAATACTTCAACGACAACGACCTTCACTTCTATTAACAAGAAGCCCTCTAAGCAAAGCCTCATACTCGCTTGATTGTTAGTGACAGGATATTCAATTGAAAAAGCAAACTCAAATATCTTTCCACGTGGGGATACCAAAAGAATACCAAGCACCACCACCTTTGTCACATGATGATCCATCAAAAAATAATGCCCATGGGGCAATGTTAATCATATCAACGAGATAAATCATGATGTTGAGTAATAAAATCGGCAATTACCCTTGTCCTTTCACCGCTTTTGCCGACTCATACTTTAAATTAAACTCGACGATGCTAGTACCCATTTGCCGATTCTTCCATTTAAAATCGGCATTGACAACATGTGTTTAATTACATCAAAACTAGATATCACCACACATTCAAATTTAACAAATAGTGCCGAAATTTGGTGCATGAGTAATAAACACACAAACGAGTTTTTCTATAGCCGAATACCTTGTTTCGGGATCTAGCAGTTTTTCGGCTAATGTAAGCTATTACCCTCTCTTTACCATCAAACTCTTGCATAAGGGCGAGATCCTATTGTTAAGCTATCGGCCGCTACATACGGCTTGAAAGGCTTCTCAAGTTGTGGAGGTACCAACACTTGGTGGTGCCTTCATATATTGCTTGATCTCATCAAAAGCCTTTTGCTTTGTATGTCACCCCAGAACAAATTTCCGATCCTTCTTGAGCTTCAACAATGGAGAGAAAGGCAATACTCTTTCGATAAATTGGATATGAATCTTCTCACGAAATTGATCTTGCCCAGCAATGATTGCAACTCGTAAGGTTAGTTGGGGGTACAACTTTGTCTATTGCTTCCATGCTCTTTTTCCCAACTTCTATCCCTCCTTTGTGAATCAAGAACCCCAAGAATTCACCAGCCGAGACTCCAAAAGCACACTTATTTGGATTCATCTTTAAACCATGTTTCCTTGTGCGCTCCAAAGTCTTCCTTAAATCGGCTAAATGTCTTTCATGGTCTCGGATTTGACTACCACATCATCAATGTAAATTTCCACAATTTTGCCGATCAACTCATGAAAGATATAATTCATGGCTCTCGATAAGTTGCACCAGACATTCTTTAATCCAAATGTCATTACTATCCATTCAAATAACCCAATGTGGCCGGGACATCGAATGCGTCTTTGCAATATCTTCAAGCGCCATGAAAATCGATTGTAGCCAACATTGCCATCCATAAAGCCGATGACTTCATACCCTCGCTGCATCCACTAATAAATCGGCCCTTGGCATTGGGTAACCATCCATGGGAGTAGCTTTGTTGAGATCTCGAAATCTATACATACTCTCATCTTCCCATTCTTTTTGTAGACGGGTACTATGTTTGAAATCCACTCGCATACCGCATGGCCGAATAAAGTTTGCTTCAATCAATCTCTCAACTTCTTTCTTTACATCGGCCAATACCTCCTCTTTATAGATTTTTCGTGGAGGTTGTTTGAAAGGACGAAATCCAGGTTTTATAGGCAACTTATGTTCAACAATTGATCGATCCAATCCAGGCATTTACGTGTAATCCCAAGCAAAACAATCTTTGAACTCCTTCAAGAACTCTATTAATTTCAATTTATATTCGGGTCTAAATTTGCACTTTGATATACATCGGCCTTGACTTTGTATTATCACCAACATTGATCTCTTCTAACTTGTCGGCCGACATGAAACCACGACCCGACTTGCCTTTGTTGCCATCGATTGGATTGCCCATTAAAAGTTACTTGTCGAGCCGACCGCTTGGATCGTTTGATCTCTATCGAACACATTGACGGACCTTCTTTCCATTTCTTACCCAAAAGGCAATCTTGTCCATCGTACTCCCAATAAGCGAGGCTCGGAAGTTGCAACACTCATTGAATCATCGGCTTGAACAATCTCTACATCATCTCCTATCCACTTTGAATAAGAATTTGATGCATAGTTGAGGGTACACGGAATTAGCATGGATCCAGTCCCTTCCAAGAAGCATGCTATATGCCCCCTTGCCATCAATGACAAAGAAAGTAGTGATCAAAGTCTTGGATCCAATCATCGGTTCCACATGTCTTGCTCCACGAGTATCGAAGCATTGCCAAGCAAAATCTCTAAGGATCATGTCGATGCAACAAATCCTCACTTGTCATACCAAGCTTTCTCGAAAGTAGCATAGGGCATAATATTGATAGCAGCCCCTCCATCAACAAGCATCTTGGTTAAAGGCTTGCCATTGACATATCCCTTCGAGGTATAATGGTTTCGGATGACGGTTTTTAAGCGGCTTGTCAAAGACTCGCTTGCCGAGTCAACACAAGTTGAGCCATCGGGTCTCGGCATTCGGTTTCATCAAAGTCTCGAGTACACTTCATCTTGAACTTCTTGATCTTCGGGGGCTCTAAACTCTAATGGGATAAAGAACACCATGTTAGTATCGGTAGAAGGACCTGTCCATTATCCTTTTCTTAGGGCCCACCTTGGTTTCTTTTCGGCTAATTCTGCTTCGGCTCTTGATTCCTTAAACGCCGAACTCTTCTCTTGGCTTTTCCTCAAACCGGGAGGGCACCATTGACTTCTTTGCCACTTTGTATGAGCTCTCTTCCACATTATGGGCACTTCTTTGTGAGCCCAAGCTTGAGTACGCAAATCTTTTCCCCCGATGTCCATCAAAAAATTTTATTTTTTAGGCGCCGATCGTTCTCTCGGAACTTTCATCCCAAGTCTATCATGAACGGGACGGTTGACTCGAGATTGCTGTACTACGAATATTGATCACTTGCATTCGGGGCAATTGTTCTGGCGGGCAACTTCAAGCCTTCATTCCAACGATGTGCGAAGAAGGAGCAGTTCCAATGCGACTTGCTCTTGTTCTCTCTGTACTCTTCTTGTTCTCTTTGGCGCACCTCGCCTCATATCTTTGACGCTCTATCATGAATCTGCGTTCCTCTTCAATGTCTTGCTCCTCATCATACTCCATCTCCTTTTTCCCTCGCCACTTATTCAACAAGTGTTGTCTTTGTAACTCTGCGCTTTGGCTCGGCGTGTATTCGGCAATTTCCTTACCGCATCCGAAGTCGACCCTTCTACGGTCGGCTATTTACGAACCGTACTTGTTGCACTTCCTCCTTGGTAACTTGCCGATTAGGGTCCATGACACCACTCTCCTTGGCTCTTTCGGAGGTCGAACCTTCATCTTTCCCTTTTCCTTGGACTCACCGGCATCAACCATGCCTATAGAGAAAGAGACCATGTTACGAGGGGAATGGGTTTTTGTCTACTTTCATCTTGCCATCAAATCTCAAGTGTCCATCTTGAATAGCTTTACGAATCTTTACTCGAACACTCGGCAATCATTGATATGATGAGAACTTGTATCATGAAACCCACAGTACTTCTTATCCTTTACCCCTTCGTATGCGCGGCATAGGATGTCCTTAAAGGCGGTTGACGCGTCCTCTGAATCGATACAAAAAGAGCTTATCTCCGCCTTCTTGACATCAAAATCATAAGATCCCTTTTCTTTGCTTCACCCATCGATGACCGACCAAAGTAGGCTCTTTTGTCGGTTCAACTCTCGCAGCGGCTACTTCATCTTCATCTTCATATTCGGATGCTTCTTCCGAAATCCACGATACATGTCAACGGTTACTTGTTCTTTTCCGAAACGAGCATCTCTCTCGAACCCTTGGGCTTGATTGCTCATTCTTGTCAATTTTTGTGCAAGCCGTCCAAGGTCTTCAAACTCCATGCCGAATAGCTTGTCTACGATATGTGGCGGCATGCCCCAATGACCAATTGTGCGAGTTGGTCATCGGGAATAGTCGAGAATAGCACATGTTCTTCGCTTCTCCGAATCTATGAAGATATTCCATTGGTGTTTGGTAGTCTTCATCCTCATAGCCCACATATCAACCATCTTCTTCTCATTGGTTCTGTGTAAAAGTATGCATGGAACTTTTGCTCCAGTCTGCCCATGTTCTAATGGAATTGGCCGGCCGTGAAGCAAACCATGTGAAAGCCGCCTACTGTCGGAGACATAGGAAAATATCCGATTCTCCAAGCTTCATCACTAGCAGCTTCTCCAAGTTGCATCAAGTACCCGCTAACATGTTCAATGGTACTAGTGTCATCTTGACCAGAGAATTTAGTCAAATACGTCGGTGGCTTTACTCTTGGTGGAAGAGCTACTCTATTGTACCACTACGGAAAGGGAGATTTGTATGCATATGTTTGATTCTTTGGTTTAAGGCCGAACTGATTACGCATCATATCGGCCGATTCATTTAGCGGAACATCATTGGCATCTTGTGCTTGCCTTCGGAAGGTACTCTGACGCACTCATATACCCTGATTCGGCAAAGCATTAAGGGCACTATAATCGGTAAACTCATTGTACCCATCTCCATAAACACTCTTCGCAACTGTTTGCCATTGGAGAAATCCTGTAGCGAGATGCGGGTATATCTGTTGTTGCACCAAAAGCTACCTGGCCATGAGTTTGCTTCTCGGTCACGGGGAGGCTTCTCTTTTTCATCATGAACAGCTCCATCCTTGCTTGTACCGATCATCTCTCCTCCCCGGTTGGCTTCCCCGAAGATTGCCGAGTATTAAAGTAACCGGTCCAGCAGCTCTCCAAATCTTTCTTCAAAGCGCTTGTCAACCTCTTTGGACCAAAAGTATCGGCCATGATTTTGCGGAAGGTGCCCGGAAAAAGGTGTTGTGATTCAACATAGTGTCTCCCACGGCTTTGTAAATGGCTTCAACTACCCTCTCGCATCTCCTCTTCGTCGATAATATCGGCCGACCGACGAGAAGAACTCGTGGCAGTGATTGCTTGACGATCACTCTGCCACTCTTGTTCTTGGAAAAAGACATCAGACATTTCTGCTGATACTGTTCCATTGCTTGCTCTACCATCTGGCGTTGCTCTGGCTGCAGCTCGTCCATGGTCACGTTTAGAACGTGACTGTTGTCAATTTTCGATCCCATCCTAAACCGAGAAGTGGTCCCAATCGGGCGTGCCAAAAAGTGTGTTGACGCAAAAATGTGACCGCCTAACGTCTCACACACAAAGAAGGGAAAGCCTAGCTTCAATCGGTGCCCGGCGTCCGAATCCGGAAGCGTGCCCGTCGATTTGACACGAAAGTCGATAAGGGATAAAACGGTAAGATCATAACTGAACGTCTTTGGTGAGACCAGACAGCTTCCATCTTTACTACCAAGCCACTTACGACGACACATAGCTATAGAAGCTATCGCAACAGTTGCGCAGTTCATTCGGCTAAAGTGACATAACGATGTAAACATAATGAACTTGCCGAATACGATAAATGAAGACATGTTTGAACAAGATTAAATTATTAAAGCATATCAAACTATATCTCGGGTTTAAAGCATCATCAAGCACTAAATAACTAAAGATGAGTAACTTATAAATGTAAATCTACTAAATAACACATGCATAGGCTATTCCAACTAGTCTGCCGCACGTCTAGCCTTCATAAACCCGTCGAGCATAAACCCAAGCAAGCTAATCCACCGCATGATACCACTCGCTATGAATTTACACCACCCCTTACTATTAGATCAATCCACCGCATGATACAATCTAAAAGAAAGAGCTAAAAGCACGTAATTACCTAACAGATCTATAAATACTCGCTACATGTATAAGCATAACCGTATCGGCAAGATTGCCGAATCGGGGTCCATGAAGAAGGAACAAACAAGTAACATGTAAAAAAGACCTATCGATTAAACCGATCTCTAGTCCACCTGGATGACTAGCTCTAGAGTAACCCAAAGACCCGCATCTGCGCGCACGATACCCAGTCCTGTCAAGGCTTATCTACATCTAACGTGAATGAACCCGCAACACGTAACAACCTAGATTGATCTAATTCGGCTATATGAGCTTGATCTACCCGATATTGAATAAACATGAAAGGAACGATCAACAAGCCGAAAAGAGCATCAATCTAGATTGGGCAAAAGAGTGTTGCAAACAATTAAACATTAAATAAAACATGCAACACGTGATAACTTAATGAATCTATTAGATCTTGCCAAATCTAAGAGAGCCGATAACTATCTTTACTCATGTCTTAATCCGCCGCACGATACAAGGCACAAGCAAAAACTTCCCATCATTAAGCTTAAATCTCGCGCACGATACTAAGCAAAACGGATGAGACTACTTGCATCATAATCTAAATCCGCCGCACGATACTAGACATGATAGCAAGGTTGCCGGACTTACTACGGAGGTCGACGGATTGATTGGCCCTCTCGAAGAACTCGACGACACGACTAAAGGACTCGAAGGGTGGCACGTAGCCGGTTGTATTGAATTGGTTGTGAACCCTTATTACAATGGTCGAGGGCTTATATTTATACCCCGGACGAACATGAGTCCTAAGCATCTACGAACCGTCTAAACAAAATTGGAAAGACAAAAACATGCTAACTCTATCCATAATCGAGTCCTTGACCATCACAACTCCTTCTCTTTTTGATCGCCTTCCCTTTCCTTTTTCGTCTTCAAACGAAGCAGCTTCGACCGCTTGACCATTTGCCGAACACATGGAAATTAGCCGACCGCATATGCATTTGCCGAATCTCTCTCTCCTCGCCATGCGGTCCACCCGTGTCATATTCCCGACCAAATTCTGGTGTTAAATGTAAATTAAAGATATACCAGTTGTTAGGGAATTTCTAGACGTGTTTCCAGATGAATTGCCTGGGTTACCTCCTGACAGGGATATAGAGTTTGTGATTGAGTTACAACCTGGTACTGCTCCAATTTCTAGAAGAGCTTATAGAATGGCACCACCAGAGTTAGCAGAACTCAAGAAGCAATTGCAAGAATTGCTTGACAAAGGCTTTATCAGGCACAGCAAGTCATCTTGGGGATGTCCTGCAATATTTGTGAAAAAGAAAGACAAAACTCTGAGAATGTGTGTTGATTATCGTCCTTTGAATGAGGTGACTATCAAAAACAAGTATCCTCTACCTCGTATTGATCTTCTG
The DNA here is from genome assembly GCA_018135685.1 of Themeda triandra. NCBI lineage: Eukaryota > Viridiplantae > Streptophyta > Magnoliopsida > Poales > Poaceae > Themeda > Themeda triandra. Next base: position 458,318 of record JAENPR010000250.1, on the reverse strand, counting down.
TTTGATCAATTAGCAGAGGCAAAGGTGTTTTCTAAGATTGATCTCCGATCTGGGTATCATCAAATCAAGATACGCCCAGAAGATATTCCAAAGACTGCCTTTACCACTCGTTATGGGTTATATGAGTATTTGGTCATGTCTTTTGGACTTACCAATGCACCAGCTCATTTCTCCTATCTTATGAATTCCGTCTTCATGCCTGAGCTTGACAGATTTGTAGTGGTATTTATTGATGACATCTTGGTGTATTCTAAGAATGAAGAAGAGCATGCTGAACATCTTAGAATTGTTTTGCAACGTTTGAGAGATCATCAACTATATGCCAAGTTTAGTAAATGTGAGTTTTGGCTAAAAGAAGTGAAATTTCTGGGACATGTTTTGTCAGAAAAAGGTGTCGCTGTTGACCCTAGCAAGGTTCAGGATATACTTGATTGGGAACCACCGACGACGATACACAAAGTTCGCAGCTTTTACGGGAATGGCAGTTACTACCGTCGTTTCATCCCCGATTTCTCCAAGATATCAAAACCTATCACTGAGTTGTTGAAAAATGATGTTAAATTTGTTTGGTCACCGTGAGTGTGAAGAGGCTTTTCGGACATTGAAAAGATTAATGACCACTCGCTCCAGCTTAGCACCAAATATTGAGAAATCATTTGATGTTTATTGTGATGCTTCGGGTACTCGGTATTGGATGTGTGTGCTTGATGCAAGAAGGGAGAGTTATTGCTTATGCTTCTCGCTTAAAGAAACATGAAGAGAATTATCCAACTCATGATCTGGAATTAGCCGTTGTTCATGCTCAAGATTTGGCGACATTATCTATTGGGTAATAAATGTTATATTTACACAGATCACAAGAGTTTGAAGTATATTTTCACTCAAGATGAACTGAATATGAGACAGAGAAGATGGTTAGAATTGATCAATGATTATGATTTGGAATTGCATTACCATCCTGGTAAAGCAAATGTGGTTGCCGATGCACTCAGTCGAAAGAGTCATTGCAATTGCTTGACAAAGGAAACCTCGACATTTCTTTATGTTATGAGTTAGAAAGATTGGGTATAGAAATGGTGCAACAAGGAAGTTTGTCTAATATTACTTTGTTGAGTCAACACTCCAAGATCAAATTATTGCAAAATCGAAAGCGATAAGGGAATTAAGCATCTCAAAAGAAAGTTAGAAAAGAAAAAGTCTCTTGTTTCACCATTGATGAAGCAGATGTGTTATGGTATAATGATCGGTTGGTCATACCAAAAGTTCCCGAACTACGTCAAAAGATCCTTGATGAAGCACACCTCTCAAAATTGTCTATTCATCCAGAAGTAATAAGATGTATCATGATTTGAAGCGAAATTTTGGTGGACCAAGGTGAAAATCGAAATTGCTAGATATGTGGCTCGGTGCGACACTTGTCGAAAGTGAAAGCCGTGCATTTGAAAACAAAGCAGGAGAACTCCAACCATTACCTATTCCAAATTTTGGAAGTGGGAAGATATTAGTATGGATTTTATAGTAGGTCTACCCATGACTAGAGGTTTTGATTCAACTGGGTCATAGTGGACCAACTTACCAAATCTGCACACTTCATTCCAAAGGCAAGAAATATATCCAACAAAGACGTTATGCTAAATTGTATTTTGAGCATATCGTAAAACTCCATGGTGTACCTAAGACTATAGTGTCCTGACAGAGGTACCCAGCTTTGTGAATAATTTCTCGAAACAATTGCACGAGTCAATTGGTACCGATCTTTTGCACAAGCATCGCTTATCATCCTCGCACGGGGGTCGATCGAAAGAGTAAATCGATACTTGAAGATATGTTGAGAGCTTGTGTTCTTAATTTTCCAGAGAAATGGGATGAATGTTTGCCTTTAGCAGAGTTCTCGTACAATAACAGTTATCAGGAAAGTATCAAGATGGCACCATTTGAAGCATTGTATGGCCGCAGATGTAGAACTCCATTGAATTGGTCAGAACCTGGGGAAAGAAGATTCTTTGGGGTGGATCTTGTCAAAGAAACAGAAGAAAAAGTGAAGCAGATACAACAGAATATCAAAGTGGCACAATCCACGGCGTAAAAGTTATGCGATAAAAAGGCGTCAACCGTTATGGTTTAATAAAGGAGATTATGTTTATCTAAAAGTGTCACCGATGAAGGGAGTTACTCGATTTGGAGTCAAAGGCAAGTTAGCACCTCGTTACATTGGGCCATTTCAGATCATAGAACGATGTGGGAAGTTAGCTTATCGTCTAAAACTGCCTGAACAATTGGCAGCTGTGCACAATGTGTTTCATGTATCACAACTCAAGAAATGTTTTCTGGTAACCGATAAGGTTGTTGATGTTGAGGGAATTGAACTTGAACCCGACTTGACTTATTCTGAGTATCCAATTAGAGTGTTGGACCAGAAAGACCGTGTTACTAGAAGCAGGACAATTAAGTGGTACAAGATACAAGGGATAAACATTCGAGGAAGAAGCTACTTGGGAGACGGAAGATTATCTCGTTGGAGAACTTTCCGGAATTCTATGCTTCTATCTAAGTTATAATTCCCTCTATGAGTTATAACTAATCTAGTGTGTGAGGTAAAAACCCTTTTTCTTATGTCCTTAGTTGAAGTGTGTTTTCTTGACACATTTCCTTTTCCATTACTCAACCCAAGGCTTTAAATCTCGGGGCGAGATTTCTTTAAGGGAAGGACCGTAACACCTCTGGTGTTTAATTAACTAAAACATGCCATGTCATCATAATGCATCGCAAAGCATCCATGATTAGGTTCACCTTGATGTGCATCAACTAAAACGAGTTTAAATTTATAGGTTGAATGTGCTCTTCTCGTGCAAACTTGATTTGCCGAAAACCCCGTTTTACCCCTTTTTGGGTAGTTCAAAATCCGTGAAGAATTAGGGGTTGGTCCAAAAGCTTTATTGAGCATCTTGATGAGAGCAACAAGTTTGCTATTCAAAGTTTTTCAAGTTTTCAAAAAGAATTTCAAATTATTTTAAAAATACCGTTTTCAAAGACTTGTCCCCTTTTGGTTTTAAAGCTAGATTTCAAAATCTATTCAAAATTTGGAAAAATTGTTTTGGGAAAATTGTTCAGTTTGAAAAGTAGAATATTTCATAGTTTTGGAGATTTTCAAGTTTAGTTGAAAAATCAAAAGTAATTGCAAAAATTAGATTCCAGGGTTTTTGTCCCCTTTTCAAATTTGATTCAAAATTCAATTTTCTGTTTAGAATTTGAAAATGCTCCTTTTGAGAAAGTTGGAGATCATGAAAATTTAGGGGGACTTTGTTTTTGGAAATTTTTGAGTTGCCATGAAAAATCTTGAGTAATTGGAGATTTTTGCTGCTGGTTCTCGGAATCACCGTAGCGCCGACGTCACTCGTCTTTAACCTCTCCCCGTTCCTCCCGTCGCGTGGCCGCCGCGCCATGCCGCTTGCCGCGCTGAGCCTCCCTCCCGCCTCCGCGCTCGAAGCGCTCCGCTTCGACGTGTCGGTCGTCGTTTTGTCGTCCCGTCTTTTAAATAGCGAAGCGTCGCCATCTTCTCTTCTTCTCTCCAGTAGCCATCCGCCATTGTTGCCGAGGCTTCACCTCAAGTCATCATCGTCGTGTCACCTCGCTCAAATTGATCCCACCCTTAGCTTCGCCAAGTCCTTGTGCACCTGACGAGCTAGAGCATGGCCCTCCATTCTGCTTAAATCGCCGGCAATCCGTCATCTTATTCCCGCACGGCCGCCGGAGCCGCCGCAAACCTCATCGTTGATTCCGTCGCCGTTGGTCATTTTCTAATTCCTCTCGCCTCGAGCTCGCCTTGATGTCCTCTACTTGATGCTTCCTTGGTCTTTGATTTGGCGCACGTAAATCGCCGTGACACCGACCTTGCCGCCCGGAGCACGCCCTGCCGCCATCCCCGCCGTCCCCGCGTTCGGTGAGCACACTGCTCTGCCGCCTCCTAACCTTCATCATCATGCGCATCTGAGACGCAGTGACTTCCTGCGTATAGTGGTGTAGCCAATTAGGCCGAAGTCGCCTTGTCATGGACGGAACACGGCTGTCGTCGTCGCCGCTCCCTGTAGGTCCGCCGGCACACGTGTTGAGTCATGGTCGGTCGTTGCTAGGAGTAAATTGGTAGGCTAGGCGCGTTCGCGCTGTCGTGCTGTGGTTGTTGCTCGCGCTAACGTCGCCGGAAACTCCGGTGAGCTTCAGTGAGCCGCCGTCGCGTAGTTCCGCCGCGCCGCTGTGGTGCTTGCTCCACGCTGCGTCCGCCGTTCCATTAGCCACCCCAGCGGGTGTGCCATGTCGAGCCGAGGCCATAGATGCCCTTAGCGCAGCCGGAGACCTCACCGCCGGCGAGGCCGAGCCGGCAGGCCACCGGTTTCCCTGTTGGAGCTCGCGGGGACCTCATTCGGAGAATTAGGAGAAAGCCAGGGTGCTTGGTGTAAAGTCGCTTGACCCAGTGAATAGTGGACTGGGCTAGTTTGTTATTTTGTAAAATTCCAGGGGCGTTTTTGCAAAACCGCCAGGGCCAGGCCTCGGCCAGGCCGAGTGGGCCGGCCTGCCTTCACCCTGGGCCGGCTTGCGTCTGTGCCGAGTGGGCCGGCTTGCTTGATCAGCCAGGCCAGGCCTGCTCCCACTCGCGCATGGCCGAGCGTCGGGCCGGGCTGAGCTCGTGGGCGGTTTTCGCCCAGAAACCTTTTCCTTTTTACTTAAGTTTTTATTCTTTTCTTTTCAAATGAATAGTGAAGCTATTTGTTATTTTCATATAAAATTATTTATAGCTCCAAAAATTCTAAAAATTTTTGTGGAAGCTCTTTGGGGTATTCTCTATCTAGGAAAAATTTAAAATATTTATTTTGAGTATTTTTGCTATGTTCAAAAATTAGCTCTTTTAATTGAAAAATGAGTCTTCCTTGATTTTTAGTTATTTATTTGTTATTCCAAAAATCATGAAAATTATTTTGTAGCCTTCTTATGGTCTGAGGAGTTCAAGTTTAATTTTTGGATTTGATTTGGCAAATTTTATTTTATTATTTATTTCTGCTTGGTTATTTTATTAGTTAGTCTCGTTAGATTGCGACGTTTTCGTGAAGGAAAGTTGTACTCAATTTATTGATTGATTTATTCATTCTTCAAGCATCATATTTACTATTTCATCATATTGATTCATATCATGTTATCGAGTAGTTTTCGTTAGAGTATATACGTTACAAACAGAGATCAAGGAAGAGCATACCCCGGAGCCAGGTGTTAATCCAGAGCCAGAGATCGTCTACCCCGAGTACCAAGGCAAGCCCCGGATGCATTAAACCTTTACCTTGATTTTATAAAAAATTTTTATCTATCAGCTTTGAGTTGTTGCATTAAAGGCTAGGAGTTGAGTGAAAATCCACAAAATGCATTACCTCCTTATTCCCGTATTCCTCTTTACTTGTTTAAGAAAATGCATAGAATTGCTTAGCCCTGCTTATTTAGTTAAGTTTTCAAAATGTCAAGAATGAAAAAGATAAGATTGGCTTTTATTGTTGGAATCACTTTATTAGCAATTAAATTGAGTCCGGACGGCTAACTTGCATTGGGAAAGGAGTCCCTCTCAGAGTGTTTCCGTCTCGTTGATGCCCTAAGGACCGTCCGTTGGTGAATCGGTGATATCGAGACCCTAGAAAATCCACACACGGGTGTTGTGGTTGATATATGGCCGTGGTTGTGTCCCGTATATCATGTGATCTCGGTATGCGACGGAGTTAGAGTCTCCCATATCGGTGATCTAGGTCCCACTGGGTAAGAATGGATTCGACCGCCGTGCTTCTCGGAGAAGAAGACTCGATCGGTGTTCATCATCGTAGTAATAACTTAAATTATGATTAGGCATTAATTGAGGTTGTTTGGTCGGCTTGAGCTTTGGCAAGAGAGCCGCATTTACAACTTGGTTTTTCAAAAGCTTTTCCGCAAAAATCTTGATTCTTGCAAGCCTTACCTTGTCCTCTCGACCCGCATTTCTTAGTCTTCACCCCTCTTTTTCGTCGGGTTAGTCTTGTTGAGTACTTTTGTACTCGGGGTTTGTTGAACCCTTGTTGCGGGTGAGCATCGGAGCGGGTTTGCCGCATCCTGTTGTATGACAATCGTTGCGAGAGTGACGACGAGTAGAGTGTTTGGCTCTTGGGCGAGCAATCCGTCGGTTGTGTATTTAAAGCTATCTACCACTACTCCACTACTATTATGGTTTGTAATAATTAAACCTTTGGTTTGTAAGTTTTGAAACAATTGCTTTGTAAACTTATGTTATTGTAATCCTTCCGCTATTTTACTCGATGTATTTTATTTGAATAAACTGTTGTAATACCGCAATGTCTCTTTATAATGATTGATCCCCGCTTGGAGAATCGTGGAAGTTTTAGGGAATCTACAAAGACCGAGATCCTTTTTTAAGTCTTATGGCACACATGCATTGCTATCGAAGTCTCGTTAAGACAATGATAAATGCATGTGGGCCATATTATTTAGGAGGTTCTCGTCGAAGATGCAAGCACTAACCTCCATGTGGTGTTGCCGGATTTGCTAAAGTAAGTAACTCAAGGATCGGGTGGATTCGTGGAGAGGCCACGTACTCGAGTATGCCTTATAATTGGCCAGCGCTGAATGCTTTTTAGCCCGAAGCTATTTAAGTTGAGGGCAATCATTCCACATGCTCATTTAGCAAATTATATAAAAATGGTACATTGAACCCCTTTTCTCTTATCTTAAAAAGTATACTCAATGCACAATTACGCTAAGAAGCATCAACAAATCTCTACAATTAATTGAGATTCTACAACTACTAATTGATCTGTTAATATAAGGACCGGTACTCATGAATCATATTTTGAAAACAATTTTGAACATTTTAGGATTATACGTTTAGGCAAGTTTGCATCAATCAAAATTCAGAATCGTAGACCATAAGATGCAACATGAAAATTCAGTTCTTCGTTTCATGTCTCCTCGTCCGATGAATTTATTGTAGATAAGATAATACGACATTGCATGCTATACAACAATTGAAGGGATGAAATTTGATGGGAGAAGCTAATTTCTTTTTTTTCTTTCTTCATAATTACTTTGTTTTTAAAATTCAGAACCTTCTTATTTCTTACATTTTTTTCTCTCGGCCATCTCATTTTCTCATGGCACAATCACAAGTTCACAATCAAAAGGAATCAAGAGGGATGAATTGTCCAAGTATTAGAAACACAATTATGTCCACTGTCTTGGCTCCACACTTCTTTGCAATTGCATGAACCACCGCAGCTAGGTTTTCAATCCGAATAAAGCAATTTCTTCAAATATGAGAGTGCAAATAACAAATGAAAATAACAACATATTTGCACAATCGCATGAAGCCAGATTACCTACTTCATGCTTCTTCTTTGACTTCATGCCTTGAGAGACAACAGTGCCAATTGGGGCTACATGAATATCGACACAAGTTGCAAATTTTCAAGGAAAAAAATATCAAGACTAAAGCAGATCGGCAAATTTGACAATCTCTTAACCAAAATGACAACAAGTGAACTAAGTACGGAATGCAAACAGATATTAAGAAAAACAAATCTGATATACCGAGTACGACTTAGTCTGTGCACCGAAACCAAGCAACATGACTGCAAGTGGAGTGCCTACAGAAGACTTGGATATAAAGTGCACAAACTCAAATGCTGCTGAAACATAATACTCTCATTGTTCTACCTGTACCGAGTTTAGTTGATAAATGATAAATATAAGTTATTCGAACACCTACCAATTGCAGAGGCTTCTGCTCCCGTGGAATAACAAGCGACCTAGCAATAAGCACAAACTCGCAAAGATAGCCGGCCACTCCTTCACACCAACAGAAAGTAATATCCATCAAACCGCCAAGCACATAAACCAAAGCAATGACAGACTTGAACTACCTGGACGCATCCGGATGGCAACTTGAGCAAAGCTCTCGACGGGCTCGGACCGAGGGCACTCCATCCACTCATGGTCCGCTCCGCCGTCTCGCACGAGTACACGCCGCAACTCCCTCGGCCCCAACTCCTCCCGCGCGAGGACAAGGCCCAGCCGCGGAGGCCGCGCGCCCGCCCGGGCGAGGCCGCGCGCCCGCCCGGGCGAGGCCGCGATGGCCACCCACGCGAGGCTGCGACGGCCGCCCAAGCGAGGCCGCGAGGCCGCCCGCGAATGCCGCCGGATGAGCTCCGCCGCCGGCTAACCCTAGGCCCACGTCGCTAAACAACAACCACCAAGCATGAGCTCCGCCGCCGGATGAGTGGAATCGAGCGGGCGGACAGGAATGAGTCGAGCAGCCCACGGGTTCCGCCGATTCCCGAGCTAGGCGGTGGCGGTTGGCCAGTGTCCGCGTCGCTCGCGCCGCTGGGCGAGGTGCGCGGGGCGGTGGTGGAGGACCAAGCATCGCGGCGGTGGGCGGCGCGGGCGGACGGGGCGGGCTCGGCGCCGGCGGCCGAGCGGCGGGTCAAAACCTCACACCAACTCGGCAACAATATGAGATTCGCATATATGACATGACATGACATACATATATATATGCATAGCACTATAGCAGGCTGCATGGTGAATGAAAACACACTTGCAGAGAGTAGCTAGTATTATGGCTCACCTCAAGCGGGTGCTCAACTTTTTCGTCTGGGTAAGCTATCATCTTCATAGCGGTTGCAATCTTCATAGTATCCCAGTCCTGGCTGTTGAACCCAGATATCTCCATAAGGTCATCTGACATGTGAAGGCTCCTGGTGTGCTTCTTTACAACCAAGTCAGTGTCATAGAAGAAGCAAGCTGTTTCCACTATATCATCGTTGACCTGGATGAATACAGAGGGGCATTGATCAAAGGCATGATCCAACCTTTTTTCGATAACAAAAGGTTTGTAAGTAGCAAGATAAATATTTTATCCCAATGCTTGTTCCTGAAAACAAACCTCAGAAACTAAAACAAATAGGCAATAAAATGAATCAATATAAGTTTTCCTCTTTCCACCCCTTGTTTCTTCTCCTTTGTGAAATTGGCCGTTTTTTTAAAAAAATGAGACTTTTGTTTATTTACAACAGAAAAGATTTTGGTAACAATAAGATTTCCAAGAGAATATATGGATCAGTACTTGACACATCAGGTAAATGGTAATTAAGACAGTCTGTGAGATAAAACTCACCATCTCTGGCTTGACATCAAAGTTATGCTGGCGCAAGATCATTTCCAGACCTTTACTCATTGGGAGGCGCTCCTCCTTGGTCAACACCTTTTGCTCTTGAGGCACCAAACTGCGCATGAGATTCTTCATTCCCCACATAAACTCCTCCACAAGATCATCATAGAAGCACGTTATCCCCTACAAAGACCACAGTGAAAATGGTGATGAATATAATCCATGTGTACAGAGCATTTTAAACTAACTATACCTTGCACACAGATTAATTACCAGCTCTTGGTCTGCTTCGATTATTTCTTTATATTCGAGGCTTCCAGCCAATAGTCTGTTTAAACAGTGGCACCAAACCTTCAACATATCTCTCAATTGTTTTCCAACACCAGTAGTGCGGTTAATGGCAGCCGACTTGTCCTCAAACTCTTGAAATTCTCTCAGCCAGATCTTGGTAAACAAATAAAATAACAAAGATGACCACTGTGAGAGATGGTTCAACCATCACGCAACATATCTCAGCTGTGGGAACTATGAGAAAGGGAGATGTGCAGAGGATTGGGGTGTTCGGTGATCATGAAATGCATCTCAACTGTGGTAGAGGAGGGGAAAAAATCCAGTTGGCGTGTTTTGTTATTATATTTATGTTTATCAAAAAGTAGTCGATCTTCCATGTAGGGCTAGGGGAAATGGATTTTTTTTGACAAGTTAATGTAAAATGCTTTATAATTTTTTTTTGACAAGAAAAAATGCTTTATAATTTAGAAACAAGCAATGCAACACGTGTAGACACATCACTCTAGCAGCTACAGTATGAAATTAGTACCACACAGGTGTCCAACCATTGTGAATTGCTTGAAATCAGTTCTTCAAAAAGGTGAGTTTATGTAGGAGCAGCACAAATTATTTAGGTAACCAACTAACCATACAAAATTAAGTTTAACGATACCAGCTAATGTCATGTCAACAGTCAACTAACAATCACCCCTCATCACAAATGAAGGAACTGCAACCGTAAAAAAATTCAACAATGTGCATTAGCGCATTACTCAGTACACACACGGGCACACAAAGGGTAGAAACAGAGAGCGGGGAGTTGTACTAACAAAATTCTTCGTCATGTAGTCCTTGACGAAGTTGGCCCAAATGTGCTGCGCACGAGTGGAAACAGTTAAGTAGCCGGTAAGTAAAATCGTCGACGGTGGCTGAAGAAATTAGAGTGATTAAAACAATGCAGATCGACGATCAACGCATCCATACGAACCTCGACCGCGTTCTCCTTGTCCAAGAGCGAGGCGTCGATGGCAAAGACGGCGAATCCAGTGGGTGTCTCCAGGAGAAGGGACTTCAGCCAGGGCACGCTCCCAACGATTCTGCATGCCAAGAGAAATCAATTCGCAACAATACGTGTCAATTGTTTGTCAAAAAAACAATACGTGTCAATTAGCAACACATCACGTTCTTCTTCCTTTCTGACGATCGGATAGTTGCCGGAGGGCGGACGTACTCACCTATCGATTTCGGCTTCTTCTTTGTCGGGGTCGGCGGCGATGGCGGCGGCCCTCTGGCGCTGCTTTGCGCGCCCTCGTCGCCCCATCGTGCGGGAGATGGCAAGGCGGCGGCGGCGGAATGGATCGCGGTGAAGTGCAGTGGCGGCGCAGTCCCTACTCTCTTCTCTGTCTTAAAAAGCGGCAAATATACAGGTGACAGGCCAAGCAAGGGCCCTCCTCCAGGCGGTTTTCATTTCCCCATCATCTCCCGTTTTTTCTCTTCATTTTTATATTTGCGGTGCGTGGAGGAAAGGAAAGGCACCATCAGTCACCTCGCATGCCTTCTCCGGATGGATGATGTGCGCGTTAGAAATCCGCGATGATGGCGCTTGCTGGCACTTGCAACGGCTCCATCATCGTCATCGTCATCGTCATCGTCAACAACGACAAGCACCTGCTGCCCTACAACCTTTTTAGAGCGGCCCACAAGCCTCTGATGATTGGTTGCATTTTACAGATGGACACACAATGCAAGCGACGTGCCCAAATATGAGAAGAGAAAAATATCAGTAATGATACCTTGTGTGTTTTTTTTTTTGTACAATAATATACTTTGTGTGGGTTCCATCAATACAAAGATATATAAGATTTCTCTTCTAATGACTCTTGTCTAGCAACTTGTTTGTTTTTTAAATCCTCATTGGGTTGACTTTGGCATAGAAGGATTGCTCGTATTAGACTGAACCAACTCAAATAGACGGTGACGAAGGAGATGGTAAAGATGTGGTGTTTGAGGACAAAATGGGTAGAATGCTAGTGTGCCAAGCTAGCTAGCAAGTGGGGAGAAGCCTACACCCCATCAACTCCATAATGTCAGCTCCCAAGCAATGCTCAAAAACATTATTGCATCGAGTTTTTTCTGTTTGCTCTTGGCACGTATGTAAGTGGCGAGGCAATGAGGCATTGATTCTAGAACAATGCACATGTCGTAAGGTCCAACACTTCGAAACCAGTCCAAAACAAATATTAGCAGTTTGCATCATGGGATGTAGATTCATCACCTCGAGACCTTGATTTCCTCTCCGTGATCACGACGATCAGATTAATGGCCCGGAGTCGCTACACCCCTCAAGGCCACAAATTTGGCCATCTGTCGATGAAAGTGACACCGACGGTGGATGGAATAGTGATCCCGTCGTGGCAATCACCGAAGTCCTCGCAGGAACATATAATCGCAACCGAAAATTTATTTGGACTCAACCCTAAGACACTAAAAAAATGTGGGAAAAAGGGTGGATCCACTCCATTGTTTTCTCTAGCGGACGCACTGGAAGAGTAAGAAGGAGAGAGGTCTAGGTGCAAAGATGGTGATGACAGATGCAAAGGAGCAGGCGTTGCTAAAGCGACAGTGGCTCTACCTAGGCAGACCGTGGTGACTTTCTAACTTCTACTATTTTGTTATAGGGTAACACGATAACATATTAGATGAACTTTAAGACAACGATATAAAGTTCTCTGTCACACTGCAAACACAGGGCTTAGGCTAGTCCTAAATAAGACCATTCTAATTCTAACTAGATAAAATTACAGTAGCTAGAACATCGAGGTAGTGTTTGATTCACATGTTGTATGACACAATCGAAATTGCATCGTAACCCCTTTACGTTCAAATGTTCAATTATGATTTGGTTGGCACTATACCGCCCCACTTATCCCGGACTAGATCCCCGTACTCAACTTCTTCTATGCGACCGTACTTCACTTTCAGCCCTCTTGGCTTCAACCTCGTCAATGACATAGTGTTTTCTCTCACAATGAATGAGCAAACGAACCGGGCCACGGAAGCTCTCACAATTTCATTTCCACTACCGCCATGATTTGGTACATTCCCTTTTGCGTTTACGGAAGCTGAAGCAGACACCTTGCAAAAATGTATTACTATTATTCATTATTATTCAAAATGTTTTTTTACCAATATACTTATTTTTTTTGATAGGCCGATATACTTATTTTTTTTGATAGGCCGATATACTTATTTGGTGTCATGGTCAAACGTATAGATTTTTTTAGAAAAAAGTCAAACGTATAGAATAGTTTAAGTTTAAATTGTATAAAATCCAGAACTAGCTAAAGTAAACAAATTACTAAACAGCTAACCCCATTTATTTATTATTAGGAGCTCGGGATTGAATATCTAGAACTCGTAGTTTGATTTCGTTGATCAAAGGATCCACAACTGGCGCGAGGCACGTCATCCGGGCCGTCCACCCCGCGATCGGACGACGGGGAAGGAGTCTGAACCACACGGGATCTCCCCACCTCGCGTGGGCCCCACCAGGAAGGCGGTCCGCCGCGGCGCCCGAACCCGAGCTGCCCGCCCCGGCCCCTTCATTACGCCCGCCCACGCCACGCGCTCGCCCGCCCCTCTTCCCGTTCCGCCCCGCTCGCCCGCTCGCTCGCTTCTCGAGGAGCCCTCCTCCCTCCCCAGGCGCCCAAACCCCCCCGCGGCGGCGGCGCTAGGGTTTGCTCCGCGCGCCGGCGCCGGCACCGCCGCTACCTCCGCGATGGCGGGGCAGGAGCGCCGCACCATCGATCTGGAGGAGGGGTGGGCCTTCATGCAGAAGGGCATCACCAAGCTCAAGAACATCCTCGAGGGCAAGCCCGAGCCGCAGTTCAGCTCCGAGGACTACATGATGCTCTACACGTACGCCTCCTCCCTCTCCCCTCCTTCCTCGTCCTCAACGCCGCCGGCGGCGGCGACTGGCCGCTAGGGTTTCGGTTCCCCGCCTCGATCCGCTTCGATCCGGTTCTGATCTAGGGTTTTGGTTCCCCATGTCGCAGGACTATATACAACATGTGCACGCAGAAGCCCCCGCACGACTACTCGCAGCAGCTCTACGACAAGTACCGGGAGTCGTTCGAGGAGTACATCACTTCCATGGTGAGCCCCGCCTGTCCATAACCCTCTCGCTCATGCGAATGTCTGTGTTCGACCTAGATTGTCTTGTATCTGGGCAGTTTGGATGGTGTTTTTTTCAGCTTTGGTGGATGGATTGGGGCTTGCTATGGTTGATGATCGATTGGGACGAGAATGGCCTGTGTATATGGGGATGTTCTCGTTGCCCTTTGCTTTTCTTCTGCTGTATAACATATTGCTTGCTGATGACTAGTCTCACTCTGTACATAGACATTATTTTTGGGGAAAAACAGAGTTGTTTGTCATAGATGGTCGGTCGAACACTTGTAATATATAGTTGGGACGAGAATGGCCTGTGTATATGGCGATGTTCTCATTGACCTTTGGTTTTCTTCTGCTAAATAATACATTGCTTGCTGATGACTAGTCTCACTCTGTACATAGACATTTTTTCTTGTGGAAAACAGAGTTGTTTGTCATAGGTTGTCCAACCCTTGTAATATATAGAGTTGTGCTGATCTGTTTGATTGTACTTTGTAAATGAACTAATCAAAACTTTTACGCTGCAAATATTGCAGTTGTAGCGCTCTCTTCCCCTTCTTTGTCCATCTCTTGATTTGTACAGGATTGTTCAATATCTTTAAATGATTGTAAGCATTTTGATCAGGTGATGCTGCCTTTGTAACAATCCTGTGCTTATTTACTTGTATTGTATGCTTGAACCTGGTGTTCTGTTGAATCCACTAGATTCTTGCAGCACCCTTTAATGGACAGGAATTAGACATTAACCGATGCTATCTATGGCAGGAAGATAAATAATGGTTTGCATAATTGAGTACCCCATGCTAGTTTCAATTTTCTGGAGCTTTTCTGTAGCTTGCTAATTTATTGTTTGACAGACATTTGATTTGTAAAAGAAACCTGTATACCTCCCTTTAGCTACAGCTGTTTTTATCACTAGAGGTTGAACCCATGAGTCCATGCCCTGATTTTGTATGACACTTTAATCTAACTGTAGTACTTCACTGTAGTTGTACATTCACTTCTGAGAGCTTTCTCACTAAATTATAATTTCATTTCATGCAGGTACTACCTTCGTTAAGGGAGAAACATGATGAGTTTATGCTGAGGGAGCTAGTACAAAGGTGGTCAAACCACAAAGTCATGGTTCGCTGGCTCTCACGTTTCTTTCATTACCTTGACCGGTACTTCATATCAAGGAGGTCACTTACCCCACTTAAAGAAGTTGGCCTCACTTGCTTCCGAGAGTTGGTAAAACAACAATTACTTAATTTCCAGCTTCTTTTTCACTCACGCTGTTTCAACACTTATTATGCCCTAATCAATTTAACTGTGGTAACAGATCTATCAAGAGATTAAAGGACAAGTTAAAGATGCAGTGATTGCTCTGGTGAGACCTTGTTTCTCTTTGTGAATTAATGCTAGTAGTAGCTCCATTCTTCATTTGCTTGATGGTCAGACATCAATCTGATCTCCAACATATGAAATATAGCAAACAGCAAACAAACTGCTATTCTTTCTCCATGTGTGAAATCTTAAAACTTCTGTGGGCATTAGTGGCCAATTGTCTGATTGCATACATCCCTAAGCTTCATCTAGTTGAGAACTGATATTTTTTCTTTTAACAGATAGACAAAGAACGTGAGGGTGAACAGATTGACCGTGCTCTGTTGAAGAATGTCTTGGATATTTTTGTTGAAATCGGGTTGGGTCAAATGGAGTGTTATGAGAATGACTTTGAAGATTTCTTGCTCAAGGATACTACAGAGTACTACTCTGTCAAGGCTCAAAGCTGGATTCTTGAGGACTCATGCCCAGATTATATGATTAAGGTACCTAGAGTTGAGAAGGCTTGTCTCTATATTTACTTGTGGCTATTTCTTAATGGTTGATGCTTCTTTAAAAAGGCTGAGGAGTGTTTGAAGCGAGAGAAAGAGCGAGTTGGTCACTATTTGCATATTAGCAGCGAACAAAAGTTGTTGGAGGTATGTGGAAAATCTTTCCTTTTCCAGTTTTCAGTTCTGTAGTATTTCTTTAATTAGTATTTTACATTTGCAGCAAATATTTCAGTTTTGAATTCAGAATTTTGCTATGCCTTCCTTGAATAGTCCTCGGCATATTTCTCTGTATGACCGTTGCATTGTTATGATCTTGAATTTGGACAGAAAGTGCAAAATGAATTGCTTGCTCAGTATGCAACCCCGCTATTGGAGAAGGAACATTCAGGATGTTCTGCTTTGCTCCGTGACGATAAGGTTGGATTGAAAACCTTAATATTTTTAGCTATCTAATGAACGACTTCCTAAGTCCTAGCAGTACTGAATATTTGCTGCATTCCTCAGGTTGAGGATCTTTCTCGGATGTATAGGCTCTTCTCCAAAATCACCCGTGGTCTTGAGCCTATATCTAACATGTTCAAAACGGTATTAATTTCCCTTGCAGGGTTCCTCTGTTATCTTTTAGCTCACTCATTTATTCCTTTGGACCATGATGTTGAGTTCTGATTGAGTTATATTTGTCTGCAGCATGTTACAAATGAGGGCACGGCCTTGGTAAAGCAAGCAGAAGATTCTGCTAGTAATAAGAAGGTGCAGTGTTTCTTTAGCTGTTAAATTACTTATATGTTGCCTTTATCTGCGCTTTGACTCATATATATATAGAAACAGCAAAAAATCCACATTAATAGTTTGTAATAGCGTTCATCTAACCTCAATTGTCACGTTGCTAAGTAGTTCCCATTTCCCAGTCTTTTTCTTTACATCACCACCTTGTATGCTTGATATTCTGCTACCGCTGTTTGATTTTTCTTGCTGTATTTGATTATTCTGATTTATCTTCCCTAATTTATTATTTTTACAATTCATTGCTTTTACAGCCAGAGAAGAAAGATATGGTTGGTATGCAGGAACAGGTGTGTATCTTGACCACACTCTGCTTTTGTTGTGTCTTATGTTAGCTTACATTTATTCTTGTTTCTTAGGTCTTTGTTTGGAAAATCATCGAGCTGCATGACAAATATGTAGCTTATGTGACAGAATGTTTCCAGGGACATACACTCTTCCATAAGGTCTTCAGCTGAACTATCTCATTTTCATTTTGCTGTTGCCATAAAATTGCAAATGGTATCTCATTCTCATGTAATTCTTACCACAGGCACTTAAAGAAGCTTTTGAGGTATTCTGTAACAAAGGTGTCTCTGGCAGTTCTAGTGCTGAGTTGTTGGCTACCTTCTGCGACAATATTCTGAAGAAAGGTTGCAGTGAGAAGCTCAGTGATGAAGCCATTGAAGATGCCCTTGAGAAGGTACATCTTTTTTTTTCTTTTGCTGTTATTGATAAATTATGTGCCAAGAGATTTACATTTGATTGTGACTGGTTTCCAGGTGGTGATTGCTGGCATACATCTGTTTTTTTTTTCTTTTGCTGTTATTGATAAATTATGTGCCAAGAGATTTACATTTGATTGTGACTGGTTTCCAGGTGGTGAGATTGCTGGCATACATCAGTGATAAAGACCTATTTGCCGAGTTCTATAGGTCAGTGCTTGTTATCCTACATGGTTTTATTAATGCTGTGTAATTTAAGAAAATGCTTTTGGGCAAAGTGTGCAAGGGAACAGTGCCCTTTGGAACTTGGTTGCGTTTTTTAATATGTGAACTGGCTTACAGGAAGAAGCTTGCTAGAAGATTACTTTTTGACAAAAGTGCTAATGACGAGCATGAGAGAAGTATTCTCACAAAGCTCAAGCAACAGTGCGGGGGCAGTTTACTTCAAAAATGGAGGGCATGGTTACAGACCTTACTGTCGCTAGGGATCACCAGACTAAGTTTGAAGAGTTTGTAGCTGGACATCAAGAGTTGAATCCTGGGATAGACTTGGCTGTTACTGTTTTGACAACGGGATTCTGGCCAAGCTATAAAACTTTTGACATAAACCTTCCTGCTGAGATGGTAAGTTAACTGTTCAATCACTTCAAGGGCACCAACCACTGCACTTGTGTCATGGAGCATGTTAATTGATAAAAAAACATGTTATGTTCTTTGAAATTAAAATGACTTCATATGCTTCTAGGTGAAATGTGTAGAGGTTTTCAAGGAGTTCTATCAAACAAGAACAAAGCACAGGAAGCTGACATGGATCTATTCCTTGGGAACCTGCAACATCAACGCTAAGTTTGATGCTAAACCTATTGAGCTCATTGTTACGACATATCAGGTAATCTTGGATCATTTCTGTGTCACAATAAGTGGTGCTATATACCTGTTGATGTTTTTTTAACTCGTGTCTTGTTTTAACAGGCTGCATTGCTACTGCTGTTCAATGGATCTGACAGGCTTAGCTATTCTGAGATTGTAACACAACTAAACCTCTCAGATGATGATGTAGTGCGCTTGCTCCATTCGCTTTCTTGTGCGAAATACAAGATCCTTACCAAGGAACCGGCAAATAGATCCATCTCGCCCAATGATGTTTTTGAGTTCAATTCTAAATTTACTGACAGAATGAGAAGAATTAAGGTATTTCCCTTTTTCACTGTTCTTTTGCTGTTTGGTATGGCTTAGAGTTCAGTTGCTGTTATGCTAATATTTCATTTCGTTGTCATTCTTTCCAGATTCCACTCCCTCCTGTTGATGAGAAGAAAAAGGTTGTTGAAGATGTTGACAAAGACAGGAGGTATGCAATTGATGCATCAATTGTGCGCATTATGAAGAGCCGTAAAGTTATGGGTCATCAACAGCTGGTTGCTGAATGTGTCGAACAGCTGAGCCGCATGTTTAAGGTACTGACAGTATTATCTCATGTCTCCTATTCGAGAAGTTCTTTGTAGCGTAGCCCCTGTTACAATACCCGCCCGACTGAACTTATTTCTGCTGTGAGTCACAATTTTTATCTAGTTCTTGCAATAATCGTATCAGTAATCCATTAGCAATTTTCTGCCCGCGGTACATTGGGCATCCTGTTGTTGCATCATATTCCGTTCTGTAGTTCCCAGATACACAACACTTCATATGTATCTGAATCTCACTTTTGTACTAATTCATTGATTTATTGATGTATCTTGAAAGAGGTCAAAACGACCTACAAAATGGTACAGAGGAAGTAAGTAATTACATGCACTTTTGGATTGAATTTGACATCATGTTATGGTAGCTCTTATACATATGAATGGCAAATTGTCACATGTCCCAACCCAAGGACCTAGTTTGTTAGGTTCAATCTACAAAGATTACTGTTGACTTTTCCGTGGTTGTGTAATCTATGATTATATGAAGAAATTTGGTTTTGCTACTTGTATTCTGTTCATTGTCTTACTTGGACCTGTGTGACACTACAGCCTGACTTCAAAGCCATAAAGAAGAGGATTGAGGATCTCATCACAAGGGACTACCTGGAGCGGGACAAGGACAACGCGAATATGTACAAATACCTTGCCTGATTGGTGGTTAGTGGCAAAGTCCAAACAGCTCCCAGACTAGTGCGATACCACGGGGTGGCAATCTCCTGCAAGGTCATGGTGCATGAACAACTTTTACCATGATTTGCAGCGCGTTTTGGTGATTTGCGTGCGTTATGTCCTGCCACAGCACGGGCTGCTCGCATTTTGTAAATTGATCGTTAAATAGGATAATCGTGTTGACCTGCATTAGATATATGATGATATGAGGAGTAGGAGGGGCACTAAAGTACTTGTCCGTACCTTCTATGCCAATGCTATCTGTATCACTGTTTCAGCCGAACTGAGATGAGATGATGCTTGGAGTTGTTTTGCTATATGGAATGGTGGATGCTAGGTAATTTGCAGTATCGGTTTGGGTTTGAGTCCACCTGCTTTTGTTTTCTAGGTATATATGTATTTCCTCCTGCGTTGTCACTTTGGTTTATTTTGTAGCCAGAGTGGCGCCAGGATTTCTTGAACTGCCGTTGGTCGGCCTTTGGCTGTTTGGATAGATAGGGCTACTAGGCGATCGAGTTAACGGAAGTAACATCAGATATAAGACATTAAATGATATGAGATGGTTTATACATGCCGAGTTAGTCACCAGAAACTAGATGGTTTTATTATGCTTGACGTGTCAAAAGTACACTATGTACATACTCCCTCCGTCCTGAAAGGATGACGTTATGGGAAACGCGTCTTGGTCAAACTTTCTCAACTCGATTGGTAGATTTGTAGAAAATACGAGCAACATTTTCATCTTCAAATAATTTTGTTAAAAAACTAGACTTAAAGATTTTTCCAATGATACTAATTATTTAGCATAAATATTTATATATTTTAATATATAATTGCCGGCAATTTGAAAAAGTTGACTTTTGACGAGAATGGCTATTATTTTGGGACGGAGGAGTAGAAATTATATAAACCTAGTAAAATGATTAGTTTCTTTAAAACTAATTTTTGTCCACGTTCTACAATCGCTCTAGAATCAACGACAAAGATGGATTTCAATAAACAGGCCCGCTATTCAGCTCGTCCGCACCGTATCCGGGTAAATGGTCCGTACTAAAGTTTTTTCCTTAATACTTGCTTAGTTAAATAGACATGATATGTAGAAACCATTTTCCCCAGTAGTTTGGTTAAAATTACCTTTTGTCTATAAAATGTTCTCTCTCTCAGTATCGATCAATCATAGCTCAATTCTTATGTAAGGACCAACCAAATCTAGCTCAATTCTTATGTAAGCATTGACAAACCAAATCTATTTGTATCTTGATTCTATTTGTAACTTAAATCTTATGTAAGCATTGACCAATCGATCATATTTATTCGTATTTTGGTTCTCGTATAGATACAGTTTTTTCTATATAAGAAATGATATCCGTCTCCATCTTTATTATCTACAAAATGCACATTAGTATTAGTATTTTGCTTAGTTGGTATACTAATTAATGGATGGACTTGTCATATTAGCAATTTGCTTAGTTTGCATACTCGTTAATGGACATAGGAACCATTAGTTTCTTGAAAATGTACACTCGTAAGAGGCTAGACTAAAAGATTAACCCACCTGTTAGCCTACATATATTTGAACGGGCTTTTATTCATTCATTCATAATCCTTTGCTGTAAGATAACGTAAAGTGCAAAACCAGAGGGCTTGGGAACAAAAATAATGGAATCGCCATTGGCCTCAAATCTGGACATGCTTTTGCACGAATTTGTGTCCCTACAATCATCATCATTCAATCCTGCAACTGTCATAACCCCACTTCGTTCTGCAATGTCTTCTCTCAGAGTCTATCTATCTATATAAATAAATAAATAAATAAATCCTAGTGACGCCACCCACCTAGCTCGAATGATCACGCTTCACGCCGGCAGCGGCGGCGGCAGCACGCAGGGTTCGCCGGACGCGGGCTCGGCCCTGGACGCCTCGAGGAACCTGCGCTGCTTGTCGTCGGCGAGGCAGAGCACCGACGCCTCGCAGGCCTCCTGCGCGTCGGGCGACGGCGGCGCGACGGGACGAAAATCCATGAGCCTCGCGTACTCGGTGAGCAGGTGCAGCATGTAGTCGTAGACGGCGTGCATCTTGAGCTCCTGCACGAGCTGCTTGCCGCGGCGGCCCACGCGCTCGGCCTCGCCGGGGTTGGCGTTGCCCCAGTCGACGGCGTCGCGGATGGACTCGCACATCACCCCCGGCGCCGCCGCCACCGGCCAGTAGTTCACCCGGGGCTCCAGCCCGCGGCTGAAGAAGTCCTGGTACCTCGGCTCGATCAGCAGCGCCATGGAGCCGCAGGCCAGGATGTACTTGAGGCTCACCGACCACGCGTACCCCTCCGCGTAGATCTTGTACCGGTGCGTGCACTGCGACGACAGCCGCGAGTGGCTGTACCCGGCCTTGGCCTCGTCGCTCCAGTTCTGCCGCAGGATCGAGGCTCGCCAGAGCGCCGTGTCGTTGCACTCCAGCAGTGCTACGCGCAGCGGCGACGCCACGTCCGGGTTCCCCTTCCAGTACGCCGTCGCCACCCTGTCCGCCCACCTTGTTGCTCGAGCGCCGGCTCTGATGCTCTGGAACTCCATGTTCCATGGCTCGATGTTCGTCTCCGGCCTGCATGGAAAAAAAATCGATCTTGTTGACACTTCATCCATCGCCATCATCAATCTTCTTGACACTTGATCATTTAATAAAAAAGATATTGACAGTATTATATATATAAATATATATATACCGCTTACCAGCCCCAGAAGGACCAATCGGGGAAGGGGATGTCGAAGTGGTCCCGGGTGGTGCAGTACCGGAAGAGCGGCGGGGGCGGGTCGCCGTCGCCGCCGTTCTCGGTGCGGTTGACGGCGGGGCGGTCCATGCAGTCGAACATGAGGTCGACGTCGGGGACGCGGCCGGGGTACCGGCGCATGAGCTGGAGCAGGCTCCAGACCGTGATGAGCGCGCGGCTCTGCACGCACGCGTAGTAGAGGTCGACGTGCAGCCGCGTCCCGCCGCCCGTGATGGTGACGCGCATGGACGCGCGCCGCCGCGCCGCGTCGAGAAGAGCGGGCGTCACGCCGCGGCCCGGCCCGCGCCACGGCGCCAGGTCCCCGTGGATCGCCGCGAAGTAGGCCGGGCACTGCCGCCGCGGCCGCCGGTTGGTGTTGTTGTTGTTGTTGTTGTTGTTACCGCCCGGCGACGATGACGCGTTGGCGGTGTCCGGCGGAGGACGTGGATGCGAGAGCGGCGGCAGGCAGGCGATGGAGGGCGCGCACCGCAGCGCGGCGCGCGCCGGCGGGCGGCCCTTGTCGTGCGGGAACGGGTGCCACGGCGTCGGCTCCAGGTTGTGGCCCAGCAGCGTGCGCGTCCGGGACAACGCGTCGTCGTACGCCTGCGCCCACAAGAGACAAACAAACAAACCGCCCGCCGGCCGGCGCCGTCAGTCACCACGTCGACACAAGAAACACGCGGTCAAAATTGAAATCTTTGTACCGAGTGGAGGACGGCGAGGACGATGACGGCGGAGGAGGCGGCGATGGCGGAGACGACGAGCGCCGACAGGGGCGGGTACCGCGGGGCGCGTCCTCCCCGGCCGCCGGCGGCGCCGTCTGCCGCCATGTGCGTAGCCTGCGCCCGCGGCCGCGGATCGCCGGAGAAAACCCCGCCCGCGCAGAGTGGACCACTTCACAAGGGGCGGCGGGCGGCCCTGCCTTTGTTCGCGTGACAGATGTGTGTGTGCTCACTACTGATCTATTCTCCTCTCCCCTAAAACGCGTGCACGATTCTAACGAATCTAAACCCAAAACCCGGTGAAATTAGTTCGAGTCGTGCAAATTAAATCAATCCGTGCATTCAAAAGTTATCGTCCTAAATATTCGGATCTGACAATTATCATAAAAAAGATGCATTTTGCGAAATTGCAAGAAAGCCGGCACCCGTCTGCATGCATGCTGCTGACCGGCATGGCTAGTTTTGCCTGCATGTATGCTCCTCGGCGCCACGGCCATGGCCGCCGAACGCTCACCGGAGAAATCCCAGCGAGCTAGCGGAGGACGAGGACGAAGCATCGTGCAGTTTCACACACTATTTGTTTGTTATTTCTGTGCTTCCTGAATTTTCGTGCAACGAACCAGAGTCCAGTCATCCAGATTCCAGAGTGGTACCGGGCTACCGCCGCCACATCGATGCATCATCGTGCCATGCATTATTGGTCCCCAGAGCTCTACTAGCTACTGTAGCTTTTATTTATTTATTCACAGTCAACACATGCTAGTTTTACCTGGTCCTATGATCCTACCCGATCCGCGAGATTCAACTTGCATCTGAAAAAAAAGAGATTAATTCTAGTTCTATTCTATTCTTATTTTATTTTTTTACTATAGTTATAGAAAAATAGCAATATTTGCAGCACAAAATACGTATGTACTATACTTTGTCAAGGATCTAATAGCATTGATGCTAACAAAAGAGAGGATCTAATAACATTTATCTGGTATCATAAACATTGGTATATTTTTTATGTAAATTTATTCAGTTTTAAAATGTTTGGCTTGGTACTATGCATGATTGGATTCTATTTTTTTATAACAAAGCGTGAGGGTAAATTACTTGTGAACAATTCATTGGCATTCTGTGTTTTGAGGCTATGTTCGACACTGAAACATGCCGAGTTACTTGGTTGGTTTTTTTTCGCGATCGGGTCTTCTCCCGTTTTTCATTAAGAGGAAAGAAAAGGCCCAAAAGAGAGAGTAGATCACGGATACAAAGAGGCTCACAAGTAATCCAAGGATTACGGCAAAGCCCAAAAACGAAAAAGCAAACCAAACAAAAAGAAGATACAAAGGAGGAGCGAGTGCCCTCAGCAAACAAACAAACAAGAAAGATACAATAGAGGAGCGACTGCCCTCAACACCAACCTACAACTAGGGATACAACTGTGCCTGCAAAAGATCCAAAGCAGTAGTTTCCTGCGCCAAAGACGAAGCCGCGGTGGCAAAGCATCCACCCGGAGAGCGAGCATCCAGAGCAACGGCGGCAAAGCATCCGCCAACGAACCAGACAAACACGGCGGCAAAGCATCCGCCAACGAGCCGAGCGACATGGCGGCAAAGCATCCACCCCTAACCAAACGACCCCGGCGGCAAAGCGTCCGCCAACGAACGAAGAGCACGGCGGCAAAGCATCCGCCAACGAACACGGCGGCAAAGCATCCGCCAACGCACCAAGCGACCACGGCGGCAAAGCATCCGCCAAGAGAGTGATTGCGGCAAAGCATCCGCAGCAGCGACATCGGCGAGGTCCTTCGCAGCAGGAAACCCTTGCAGTGGGACACATAAAGCACAACAGGCACAGTAGGAGCTTGCCGGGGAACCGGGTGGAGGGTAGTGGGAGAAGAGCTGCAGAGCCACTCCAACAAGGCCTTCAAGAAGAGCATTGACATCCTCGGACGCCAACCAAGTTGGGAAGCAGGCGAGCAGGACTTTCGTCCCAAGCCCGGTCCAGACGACGAAACTTCAGCGACGCCTCCAAGGAGGTAGATGACACACAGCGCCACCGCCGCCGGCCCAGAACAACCGGGCGGGGTTTTCACCCTGTTTCTTGCCGTGGACGCGGGACACTCATCTGCAGGTTCCTCCCACCACCGAAGCACTGTCAAACAGCAACTACACCACACCAACCACAGATGCAGCGCAGAGCCGGGGGCGCGCAGATCCGGCAGCCGGGGGCCAGAACGGCACCACCGCGCACCCCACGCCCCACAGGCCTGCCAGCCAAGGCCATCCCCGGCCCCCAATGTCGAGGTAGAGGGAGGCGGGCCGGGACGGAACGGATCCGCCGCCCCGCCACAGCCCAACCGTCCGCCAGGAGCGCAGACGGCCGCCAGGGGACAGGACCCGGCGCAGCAGGCCCGAGCCGCGCGCAGCCAGCCGCCAGGACGCCCCACGGCGCCGCCGGCCAGCCCATGGCGCCGCCGGCGCAGACCACGGCGCCGCCGGCCACCAGGATGCCCCACGGCGCCGCGCCCGGACCACCGGGGACGGATCCGTCGAGAGGGAGGCCGGATCCGGCCCGGAGTAGCCCGGATCTGGCCCGCCGGCCGGCGAACACGCCGGAGAAGCTCGACGACGATGTTGAGGAGGTGGAGGGATGGGAGGGAGAGGGAAGAGGTGGGAGGAGCTGGGAGGCGCGGGGCCACCTTTTCGGGGCCACTGCAGGCCGCCGCCGTCGCACGCCGGAGGGCGGCGGCGGCGGCCGGGGGAGGAGTCTCGGGAGGGGGGGCCTAGGGCCGGCGCGGCCTGGTTGGTTTTAAGATGTACACATAATTATCACTGATTCTATCTGTAATGATAGAAAGAAGATGAAGTCGATTTCTTTTAAATAAAGAAATGAGAAGGTATTGATTCTTTTGATTGTATACTAGGCCATCCAATAGGTGATATATTCCATTTGGAAGGGAACAATCTTCTTTGTTCATGAGGGGACAATAGAGATGCTCAAACACATTTATTTTTTTGAGTGATAGTATTTATTCGCCCACCATATTTTTCTTATTCGCATAAAACATGCCAAATTTGTTATACCTTAGCCCAATCGGTTGATAGGACTGTCCAGTGGGACACACCTTTTCATAGGATTTTTCAGGATTTACCGTCCTTATGTGTTAAGTGGTAAGCGATGTTTCCGCCTACAAAGAGGCGCCAGTGGTGACTTCGAGAATCTCCAGAACTGTCGGATCGGTCCTTCGGAGGTGCTCATAGGGGTAGAGTTTGCGTAAGTGTGTTCATAGAGATGAATGTGTGTGCTTGTTATGAGCATCTACGTTATACTGTGCAATTCTAAAAAAAATGCTACAAGTAAGGAAATTAAATGTCCTAGAAAATCGAATAAAATCTTGCCATTTTTGCCGCACATTTTCATCATGGAAATAATATAATGACAGGAATCTTGAGTTCTAAATCTTGATCAATGCAACGGTTATGAAAGTGACATGGACATATGCATATCTGAGGATGATAATATTTGAGCGGGTATATAGATGGTCCATTCATTTATTGCCAAGATTATTCATGTGATCCTAGTTGCTGAACTGAGATTTAGTTGTGTACACTGCTAGTACTAATCAACTGGGTACATGATTCTTTGGGGATGCACTTCATGTTGCAAATCCTGAACCAGACATATGCAATACAGTGAACAAATACCCGCAGTGAAACACCCGCAAGCCACATACATTGTGACGACCTTGTGTTATCTATCCATGCTTGTTCTTTTTTAGGAGGAAAAAAAAAAAAACAAGGGAGTGGCACGAGTCACAATCCAAGAAACACCCCTGACAAACTCCAACTCTCACACTCATGCCTACATTCTTGGTCCTGTAGACAAATATTCGCATGGTTTGGTCTTGTGAACAAATATTTGCATGGTTTAAGTCGTACTACAAACATTTATACTCCTCCTTGACATGCATTTGGTGTCTTCCTTTGCAACGCGTAGTGCTCATCAAAGTTCGATAAAACTCTCTTTGCTATCAGCATCTCGTGGACCCAAATGCAGGCCTTTTTTTCGCTAGCTCCACGAGATGTGTGGGCTGTGGGCATGTGAGTTGTCTTGTCGCCGCAAGTGGCAAAGGCAGTGTCGCCGTCGCCACACGGAATGAGTTGGACACGCACAAATGGTGGTCCGTGTAGAGTTGACATGGTGGCCCATGCCATCATCGCTTAGAAGCTACTGCACTCCACTCTAAAAGTAAATCTCGCTCATCCAGTCATCCTCGTATATAAAGGCAAAGAGGTACCGCTCTTACTAGTATGAATGCAATTCTTCCTTTCCCATATGCAGATATCATCTAAGATTGATAGATGTCTGAAGATGATCCGGGGAAATATGTGCTAGAAGTCCCATCTTCTGTGACAATGTCAAAACCAACTTAAAAGATATATTTCCATCACTACTCATATGCTAAAGCTAGAATGCAAACTCACTTCTGAAACAATTTATAGGAAATTGATAAATTTTAGGTGGACTGGCCGTGCACGTACACTAAAAGACAAAGTTGCAAAAAGTTGCCTTCTAGTGTAATTGATGTTCGCCATTTCAGTAAGAACTTTTCTACATTGAGTTCGCATCCAAGTTTTACATATAACAACATATATCAGAATTGTGGGTGCATTATGAATGTGCTAATATCTTAAAGCTGTACTTTTTGTAGTTGATTTTCATTTTTTTAATAAAGAAAGTAGTTTATTTTCATGTTTGCATCGAAGGTGATTCTCATCACATTTTTTTTCACAGATGTGAGATGACAACTACCAATGCAACAAGTATATAGATGGACGTAGATAGAGGGGTCACAGTTTGGTCGGTGTTGCTCCGACTCCGTCTATGCCGGCAATTTTGACACCGGAGTTGGAAGAGTCACACCAAATGCGCATGCAAGGAGAAGAGCTTCTATCTGAGTGATGAATAATAGAGGAGTTGGATCTATTTTACGAGTATAATTAAGGTCATGGAGTCAGTCTTGCCAAACACACTCTTTATTGCATTCGAATGATGGTACAACTTTTACATATAACCACTATCACATTAAGTACATGAAAAAACCCAATACGTACTTGGATGTGCATGTGCTTATAAACTCGATACTATACACCAAAGACTTGACAAAACCTTTAGATTTTCTATAGGATTGGAACTTAACAAACTTATTGCTACAACAATATATCATCGTACCATGCCACTTGAGTTAAACACAGTGAAACGCCTCAAATGCTAATCTGTATTTATTATATTTATTATTATTATTTCTCCAGGTAGCTATTATATATATTGAATAAATAAATTGCTAATTTTAAATATATTGAATAAATAATTTATGCCGCAACAGGTTTCCCCCTTTTTTCAAATTTATTTATGCCGCCGGAGATGACTTTGGCACCGCCGCCTTGACGGCTTCGAACCTGGGCTCTTTGGCCTGGAACTTCTGCTTGGCGTACACGTCCATGTAGTCGCCGAACATGTACTTGGGGTACGCCTCGCCGCCGCTGGCCTGCACCGCCGCTGGCGAGATGGTGGCCTCGTTGGCCGGGTTGTAGAAGGAGGCGATGGAGCGGCGGTTGCCATCGCGCATGGGCAGAACGCGGTGCCACGCGCTGCGGTACCGGCCGTTGCTGAGCACCTCGATCTGGTCGCCGGTGTTGACGACGATGGCGCCCGCGAGCGGCTGCACGTCGGTCCACTGGCCGTCCTTGAGCACCTCGAGGCCGCCGACCCTGTCGTCCTGGTACAGCAGGATGACGCCGCCGGCGTCGGTGTGCGCGCGCAGGCCCGTGATGAGGTCCGGGCGCGGGCACGGCGGGTAGTGGCTGACCTTGGTGCCGAAGAAGGGCTCGTGGCGGCCGTCGCCGGAGAAGGCGGCCTTGATGGTGCCCCGGTCCAGGCCGAGGTTCTCGTCCATGGCCTCCATGACGCGCTCGGCCAGCTTCCGCAGCTCGGCGCGGTACTCGCGCATGGTCTCCTTGAACGCCGCCGGCTCCGACGGCCACTGGCACCCGTCGTGGATGTAGAAGATGTCCTCCCAGTCCAGGTCGTCCACGGGCGCCACCTCCTCGCCGCGCCGCTCGGCCTCGACGAGCGCCTCCAGCGTGCGCACCGGCTCCGACGTCCTGAACCCGGCCTCCCGGAGGCGGTAGCAGTCGGAGGACACCTTCTTGACGCGCTCCAGGAGCTCCAGCGGGATGCCGTGGTTCACCAGCTGGAAGAACCCCCACTCCTCGCACCCATTGGCGATCTGCGCCAGCGTCTCCGCCCTCTCGGTCGCGGCGCCGTCCAGCTTGGAGAAGTCGATCACGGGAACCACCATTGTTGATTGTGCCTTGGGAATTGAAGACGTTAGAACAGATGGATTGCTGTAAAGATGCAGTTGCAGTAGGGAGCACTAGCTAGTAGGGTTTTGTGTGATGGTTGAGCGAAGGCTAGCGAGCTTGGAGTTCGAGCTGATGAGTTGAGATGGAGAGCTCGGCATGGATGGCGCCCGTATATATAGAGAGCGAGCTCAACCCACTGCCACGGATGAGGAGGAGGAAGCTTCGGTCAAGACACAGGCATTGCAGATATGGACCTGGACTGGACCTGTCGTGCTCCTGCCATGGCTTCCTCTAGCGGCTAAGGCGTGATGAAGCTTCTCAGTGGCAGAGTCGCTGATGCTTGTGGTGGCAGTTTGTTCTTTGCGACAAGAATTCCAAATGCCAGAGGATGTCTCTGTCAAGGTGATGAGCTACATCAAGCATTCAATCACATCGCCAGCGAAGCTTTGACTCGGTCAGAACGGGCATGCATGAACGATGGTTCGTATCCTACTTCGTCAGTTCGTCCATAGAGGGGCATTTCTATATTTGGACCTAGTGTATATCTATACATAATACATTATATATAGTATCTAAAGCACTTAAAATGGAAATGAAGGAGTATTTAATACGAGCAGGTGCATTATTAGAAACCAACAATAATAATGCAACTTGTTGGATATCACTCTCTGTCTGTCTAGCCCATGCTTGAGTGTTTTATACTACTTTTATTTATGCTAAAAAAATTGCATTTTCATCCATTGCATTATTCATCCGTGCAATCCAATATTCCAATGTTCAAGATCATCCAGACCTTCAAGCCTAGCTAGTTTCTTGTTCAGATAGTGTCCTGTCTCCTGTGGTGTCACTGTCGCCTTAATTATATGCCTAACTGTGTGGCATCTTCCTGACGACGTCTTGGTGCAGCATCTTCCATATTCTGTTATTCACACTTGCATTGCCAAATTGACAGCAAGTGATTTCTCGGACCATATTCCACATTGATGCCTTGGGAAAACCTCCAATTCGACCTCGTGCCTAAATCCCATCAGCCAAATGTGCCGTAATTAAAAACTTGCATGGCCTCTCAGAAGGTTCGCTAGCTAGCTTTCAATAAGAATCCATGCATGGAATTTCCAAACCTTCACTGAGAAAGCTCTGTTTGCGTGGTATATATCCGAGCGAATAGGAATAGTTCTGGTGGGTTTGTTTTCTTCGTGTTCTTGCATCGGCTTGTTTCCTCGATCATACGCCGTTTAGCCATTTTATTAGGGGTGAAACGATTAAAAAAGTCTGTTTTTAATTATATAGGATATAAAGTGCTGATTAAATAGAAACAATGTATTACAATGTAGTGTTTAAATGATATTTAAATGAGCTAAAGTACTATTTGAACGAACATTGTTATTAAATGAACAAAACTTAGAAAAAAAAAGTAAGGCCCTGTGGGCAATTTTGGTCTTTTTTTTACATAATGCAACCATATCCAGTTTCGTCCCTACAAGTGAGGAATCGTACCAATGCACACATTTTTTTTTAAATCATTTATGATCTCATAAGCCAAATAAACTAACTCTGTAATTCTAAAGACATAACTCCAACAGGGCAACGGATCTAGTGCAAACTCATTTCCCGTGCAAACTATACAAACTCTAATCTGTACCGCAGGATGTTGATCCAAGGGGGCGCATGAGAGAGGTGGAAGGAGGGATTTGTAAAAGTGTGATTAAGAGCGGGCGGTTAAGTGCAAAATTACCCAATCTCTCCGCGCCCCTTGGATCAACATCCTGTGGTCCAGATTAGAATTTGCACTAGATCCATTGCGCTCCAACAGTGGGGATCCCCCTGTTGTTTTTTCTAAGTCCACCTATGGGGTCAGAGGTGAGGAAGGCTATTGCCTAAAACATGTCGCATGTTGGAGGCATAGTCATCAATTTCGTTCCCATAGTGAAAATTCATTTATCAAGGAGCATACGTATTCCTCGGTCCATGTTCCATGATCCAATCGTTTCAGGAACTTTGTGTCTATGCCTCCAACATGCGACAAGCAAAGATGACACATTCAATCTTGTTACCACTCCAAATATGTAGCTGAAACTGGGACCTAATCATTTCTTTGAATTTCAATACTTTCTTTGTTGTGAACCCACGTAGCAAAACAACTAAACAACATCTTTTATACTCCATCCATTTCAAAATTATGTCATTTGAGTTCTTGTACATAGTTTTTGTTTTCTGTACCGCTTGATATATATTCGATATGTCTGGATACTAAAAGTTACTAAAACAATTTATAATTTAGAAAGGAGAGAATATCAGATATTTTTTATGAGAACCGATGGACACATTATAAACCAACAATAATGCAACTTGTTGGATATCATTTTTATGTTAGTGTCTGTCTAGCCCATGCTCGAGTGTTTTTATATATTATAAAATGTATGCTCTCCCCAAAAAAGAATTTTTTGAGCCATTCATCCATGCAACCGAATTTCCAAAATCTTCCACGCTGTCAGCCCTAGTTTTCTCTTCTTGTTTAGGCTGGTCTCGGTGCGGGTTTCACTGGGGTGTAAATGCACATTTATTAGGTTGCCACATCAGCAGAAATACCCTTTTTGCATTAAACGAGGAGGAGAGAGAAGGAATGAGTTTCACCATTCTAGGCCGTGAAACCGGATAAAATCCCCACTGAGGCGTTTTATCCCATGAAATACCCAATCGCGAGACGAGGCCACCGCACGTCATCCCCTAGGCATTGAAAAAAATTTTGTGAAACCGTGCCATGAAACTATGCATTATGAGAGAGCTCTATTTCATTCTAAAGTTTCACATCTTGGTAACTGTAAAGTGAAACCTCCCATTGAGACTGGCCTTAGTGCCGGTGGTTTCAATGTCGCTTTATTGCCTAGTAATTGTCTTGGCATCTTCCATATTCCATTCTTCTTATCATAGTCGTTACAAAATTAGCATATCTTAAACCTAACCTAGACCTCAATTGAATTCTCGAACCATATACGTTACCGATATATTGGGTCATCTTCCCTGGAAAAAACATGGACTAATTTCCATAAGTAGCAAATTGTGGCCATAAACATGCATGCTTCTCCATCATCAGAAGGTTCGCTAGCTACTTAATGCATTAAGAGCCCATGGAATTTGCAAACCGTCGCCGAGAAAGCTTTGGTTGCGTGCCATATTCCCGTACGAATGAATGATAGGAATAGTCCGGGTGGGTTTCTTGGTGTTCTTTGCATTGGCTTTCTTATTCTCGCAAGAAAAATGTGGGCAAAACCGCGAGAAAGATAGAGCTAGCTTGCACGGCCAGAATTGGATTTCTCGTGCCCTTCCTGCGAATCTGGACCTGTCTCCGGCGGGCACTCAATCCAGATTTGAGTCACAGACCTCACAGTGGACTGAGTGTTTCTTTCGGTCTTTCCTCTCCTGTGTTTTCTCTGCAGATGCGCCAAATAGTCCATCTGTAGCTGCAGCTATAATTGGGACCATAAGAATTATTGGTCACGCATGTTTCCATCCGAGAAATCTACGTACGACCATCCGTAAGCAATCACATCTCAGGGCTTGTTTGGTCGCACTTCAGTTCACCATAGTTCAGGTAATTCATTCCAAACTCCCACCCTATAGTATAATAATCCGTTCCAAATTGTAGTTCGTTTGACTTTTTTTGACCCCAACTTTGACCACTCATCTTATAAAAAATTTATGTCAAATAACATTTCTTTTGCTGTGGCCTGCTTTACTAATAAAAGACCTTCTAAAATGACTTAAATTTAACCATATTTGCACTAATTTTTTGAATAAGACAAGTGGTCAAAGTTGGGAAAAAAAAGTAAAACAAACTAAGAGTATATGTGGATTTTCTACCCCAATTCATCCCATTATATATGAATTGAGGTGGATAGATTAGAATGCAGCGAAAGAAGGCTGTATTTGAAATACCAGATTTGGCCGTTAACTCTTGCAAAAGATCAGATGCACTTTTCCTTGATAGGCCGGGCAATAATTTTCATTTTCCTTTAGAACGCCTGTACCTAAGGCTTACCAGTTAAACTCCTTGTTGGCTCCCTTTATATCTAGCTTGGCCTTAACAGTGCATCTAATGATATTATTAATGTGTTTCTCTCAACTCATACATCTAATAATAACATGCATGTCTCCAATACAATGGACCATGGCCATCTCCCCTCCACGCTGCAATTTGGATTTTCCTCCCGCATGCTGGAATATCAGCATCAGGTCGTCACATCACGTGCTCTAGAAAAAGGCTAACCTGCACAGCAATTTGTGCTGTATATTTGTAAATGCCAACTAGTAGCTAGGACCAGGACCAGGACCAGTACCTGAAAATTGATTACAAGGCTGGCAAATGTCTCAATCGTCTCAAGTTTTCTGCATAGATGCATGGTCATGTTGAATTAGACACTGATTAGGGAGGATTAATTCAAGGGTTAGTCCTCTGAATTAAATAATCTGTCTTGTTCAGGTGAACTTGGAATTCTCTGCTGTTCTTCTCTCCTCTCTCCATGGATGAAGTCATAATGTGGACCAAGGAAGCCATGGATGAAGTCATAATATGGACCAAGGAAGATGCATGTGTGCATGCTCCTGTGCTTTGAGCAAGTCATCTGACCATGTATAAAAATATATGTGATCTAATCTAATACCTGCTTCTGCATATGTAACGAAGTCCTCTGGATGTTAGTTGTCGATCACTGTTAGTTTATGACTACTGGTCATTGATGTATGTATATGCTAGTACAGTCCCAGGACGAATTAGCCAGCGGTGGCGGCCACGTGGCACATGCAGAACGAAGAACAAGCAATGAAAACGGGTTAATATATATAAGGAATGTGACGTGGATGGATTTGGATGCCAAAGATCACGGAGAGAGATGGAGGACTTATGTACCATCTGCAAAATTGCACATAAAACATGAAGGATTTAGTTCAGAAGCAACAAAGCTCGAACCGAATTTTAGTCTTTCTGCAGAGACCACAACAGTTTGAGGCACGCAGAACACTATTCCACACATTGTTCTTGAGCAAAACATGAATGAATGCATCAGCAATTCAGCAATCAGCATGCATGCATCTGCCGTACGTCATGGTTTGCCGGGACTCGATCAACGGTCAGCAGTCAGCATCGTACGTCCAACATGCATCATATGAAATTCATGGCCAAATCTTTGTTCCAGGTAACATGCATGGTGTGTGACATCGTACCTTTTAATTTGGTACTGTTTATCTTTTTGGCATTTAGCTCCACGTATTATCTGTCCAGGAAATAAAGTAGCTACTGTTAATTTTGACCCTGTAATAATTTTGCCTCTAATTTGGACAATTACTTGATCTATAAATACTAGCCAGCGACGACTTATATCATAACTTTTGCAAACCATTGTCATTTATATTATTACTACAATACCATTACCTTCAAAATCTTGTTTTTCCTGACGGAATGATGTATGTATCCTTGATGGTCGGGTAAGCCCAGAGGTAGAAATTGCATTTCAATCCTACCCATTTGCATCACTATATGTTATAAGCAAAATTTTGTCCATCTATATTCTAAGAACTTTATTTTTAGAATAAGTTAAGTACAAAATTTACAGAAAATGTGCCTTTTGTTGTTGTTTAAGTTATCCTCGGAGACCCCACACACCGAGGGGTTTGCCGAGCAGAATGAGGATGGGGAATTCAAGCAGTTGGACCATTTGCATTGTTGGGCTGACAACGGCTATTGCTGGCACAATTCAGAACTATCCTATTTTAGCTCTATTTTTAATTTGTTTCCTATACATATACACGTATATACACTATATCTATATGTATAAAATTTCTTTGAGGAATAATGAATATTCAGCTGAATACCCTTAAATAAAGGTAGGCCCACCCCTCATGTAGCATGCCCAAGTCATTGTGAGTGTAAGATCTACTGGAATAGGTTAATTTTGGAACTTACGCTTAAACTTATTAGCTCGGCTTATCAGATATGGCATAGTGTTTTCTCTTACAACAAAACAATATGAGCCAGCTTATAATCCAGAAACCATATCAGATATGGCATAGTGTTTTCTCTTACAACAAAACAATATGAGCCCGCTTATAATCCAGAAACCATCGGCCGAACAACCAATCAAAGATGAATATCTAATATGGATATGTCGTTGAATGCTAATATCCATCTATGTGTTCATATCTATATCTGACACATCATCCGTGTTCATATCTATGCTTGTATATATCCGTTTATATTGATAAGGCTGAGCGCGCTCTCTCGTCCAGCTCATTTCATTCTCATTCACTCACCTGCACACACTCTAGTCATGAGACCCACCTTCTTATTTTCAAAAAGAACCAAGAGTTGGCGGCGTTGCCATGGGCATGGCCGGTGGTACAGACATGGGGATACAACGACAGATGAAGTCGCGCCAGCCATAGAGGCTGCTTACAAGATGGGAGGGCAGCCTTTTGCGCCAAATAACAAAGTCATCCCGAACTCGAGCTAGAACTTTTCTACACCTGAACTCTTCACCGCGAAACGTGTGAGCGTTTCTGCAATCCCAGATTCGCCAAAGAATGGAGAGGAGGACGAACGGCCACAACAACCGGCTCTGACCAGATGGAATGCGCGCCTCCCAGAGTTCCACATCTCTCATGTTCCGGAGATGACTGAGGCCAAGGGTGCTCCAGATTTGCGTGCTCGTCTCGCACAAGAAGAAGGCATGATCCTTGTCTTCAGGACCAAGATGGCACCGGTCGCATTGATCAGATTGCAGGACGTACTTTGAAAGAAGGTTGGTCTTCGTGCTGAGGCGGTCCTTGAAGAACAGCCAAGCAAAGATCTTGACTTTGTTGGGCAATCGCGTAGCCCAGATTCATGTAGGTACAATCTTGTTGGATATATGTATTGTATATAGGTACAATCTTGTGAACTGAAATAGGAGTATTACGAAGAACCTACATTAAGAATATGAAGAACGTACTACTCGTCCCGATACAAATTATAAGACGTTTTGGCCTTTCTAGATTCGTGGCTTTTGCTATGTACTTATTAGACATACATTATGTTACATAGTAAAAACAAGATATCTAGAAAAATCTTATAATTTTGAATAGAGGGAGTAGTTTTCTTGCAATCAACAATCCGAGAATAGGTGAGGGTTTTTTTTCTAAGGGATATGGTGTTCTCGTTAGAAAGAGGATGTTTTAAAAATAATGAAAATGGTGTTTGCTAACGAAGGACATGTATCTTCTCAAATTTGCATATGCACACTAGATTAGCCATAGTCATTCATTTGCTCATGATTCGCTCCAATGGGCAGGTGAGAAAAAAAAATCACATCTCCTACATTTCAGTTGCCCTGAAACTTAGAGTGCTATCAGGTGATGAGGATCCCTTCTCTTCTCTTGTCTCCCTCTCTTCTTGTTAGGGGGCACAGACCTGTCAGACAATGGGAGGGCGGCGGTTAAGTTTTTGGCAGCGCGGGAGGCGGTTGGGCCAAGTCGGGGCAGTATGCACATGGCCAAGGCGGCGGCGGAAGGTAGGGGTGGGAAGGAGGCCACTGCCGGCGGTATAAGGGTCTCGCCGAAGCTCCGTGGCCTCGGCCCTTTAGTATTGCGGCAAGGCAGTGGGCGGTGTGTCGGGTTAGCGTGGCACCAACTACCGAGGATGGGGTAGGCTGGCAAGAGGCAAGGGTGTATCAGCCCTAGGATCTAGATCAGACAGCTAGAAAACAATCGGATGAAAGAAACGTTGTTTTCAGGCTTCTGAAATTTAGCACTTGAAAAAAAATTCATCAATTGAATAGTAGCTCGCGATGTCGTCGAGTTAATGACTGTTAATGAAAGGCCATGATGGGAAAGTCTCTGTCCGAGTAGTTTCCTTTGACCTCTCCTCTCTATCGATACATGTCTGGCAATTTTCTCGTCCGTTGAAGGGATAAATAGTAAGTACTTCCATCTATAGTAGAGTAACATTTTCCTAGTCAGGTAGTCGTACTCCTATCAGGCAAGGACAGAATCGTCACCATTAGGAGAAGTCAAGGCACTGCCCATGACGACACTGGCCTGCCTAGCTGCCGAATCCAGTACAGCATCCAACACGAGCTGCCGTGCCAACCAAATCTGCCGGTGGCCTCCCAGAAACTTCTCCAGCCGTTTGGCACATGCTCAAACTTGCACACTTGGTACCCTATAAAACCACAGCCATGGCCTCCAACCTCAAGCCATCCCTTCATCGATCTGCATGCAAACCAGCCTTCACTGAATTGAAGTTGTCCTAGTTGTTGCAATACCACATAAAGATCCTTTCTCGATCCGGGAAGAGATCAAGAACATCGTCTTCTTTTCTCTTGTGCTCATTCATCAGCCATGGTGGTTCCCGTGATCGACTTCTCCAAGCTGGACGGCGCCGAGAGAGCCGAGACCCTGGCACAGATCGCCAATGGGTGCGAGGAGTGGGGGTTCTTCCAGCTGGTGAACCACGGCATCCCGCTGGAGCTCCTCGAGCGCGTCAAGAAGGTCTCCTCCAACTGCTACCGCCTCCGGGAGGCCGGGTTCAGGACGTCGGAGCCGGTGCGCACGCTGGAGGCGCTCGTCGAGGCCGAGCAGCGCGGCGAGGAGGTGGCGCCCGTGGACGACCTGGACTGGGAGGACATCTTCTACATCCACGACGGCTGCCAGTGGCCGTCGGAGCCGGCAGCGTTCAAGGAGACCATGCGCGACTACCGCGCCGAGCTGCGGAAGCTCGCGGAGCGCGTCATGGAGGCCATGGACGAGAACCTCGGCCTGGACCGGGGCACCATCAAGGCCGCCTTCTCCGGGGACGGCCGGCACGAGCCCTTCTTCGGCACCAAGGTCAGCCACTACCCGCCGTGCCCGCGACCGGACCTCATCACGGGCCTGCGCGCGCACACGGACGCCGGTGGCGTCATCCTGCTATTCCAGGACGACAAGGTCGGCGGCCTCGAGGTGCTCAAGGACGGCCAGTGGACCGACGTGCAGCCGCTCGCGG
Source organism: Themeda triandra (assembly GCA_018135685.1). NCBI lineage: Eukaryota > Viridiplantae > Streptophyta > Magnoliopsida > Poales > Poaceae > Themeda > Themeda triandra. The sequence goes on along the minus strand of JAENPR010000250.1, from coordinate 420,406 downwards.
GCGCCATCGTCGTCAACACCGGTGACCAGATCGAGGTGCTCAGCAACGGCCGGTACCGCAGCGCCTGGCACCGCGTGCTGCCCATGCGCAACGGCAACCGCCGCTCCATTGCCTCCTTCTACAACCCGGCCAACGAGGCTACCATCTCGCCGGCGGCGGTGCAGGCAAGCGGCGGGGAGGCGTACCCCAAGTACGTGTTCGGCGACTACATGGACGTGTACGCCAAGCAGAAGTTCCAGGCCAAGGAGCCCAGGTTCGAGGCCGTCAAGGCGGCGGTGCCAAAGTCATCTCCGGCGGCTTAAAACTTGCTAGTACGGAGTATAGCCTTGAAGAGTCAAATAATATTTATTTGGGTCGATATATTTTTAGTTGCTTCATTGTGACACAAATCAATTGTGTTATAGTGGTATGTAAGTGTGTTGTTCCTGAAAATGACTATCTTGCATTTGTAATATTACTCTTGTTCCTCGTGTGGAATAGCATATATATTATGATCCTTTTAGCTGTTTGATAGATAAAATCTTGTCACAAAACTGCATGATTATGATTTCTTAAGCCAAGATGGACTTATACACATATATATATGCTCTAAATTTGTTCTAGGTGGTTATAATACTATTATTGTTCCTTTCTTTTCGCTGGACCCAATAATTCAATGTTGAAATCAGGCATTTTACAATCTTATTAATGGAGTATTTGTCATTTTGTTTGCTTGAGCAGCAGATTTATGGTAGGACAATTTGTGCTTGTTTATTTGCATATTTAAATGTGCCTATTATTGTTGCATCATTTCCCTGTACTATAAGAACTAGGTAAATACCCCCATGTGTTGCTACGAGAATTTTTAATAATATTATGTGTGAATGTCTGCATATGTATAAATTTGATGAGAATTGGAGTATTATGATGGAATGCAGCTACCGACCATTTTATACTATCATTATTTATCTTCCTGCCATAGATAGCATCTGTTAGCGTATAATTCTTATCTCCCTACATGATCTATAAGAAATGAGCTGCAATGAACAAAGAATGGGCACATAATTGTTTGTCAAGTAGCTGGGTCAATTGTTTCACCAAATCAAGATATTAGTAGGCATGCATGATCACAAAGTAGTTTTCTGGAACCATACCATGACTTCAGTGACTATGTGTAAGTACTCTCTTATGCCACTTGTAAAGCTCGGAATCCTTGCTCGCGAACCAACATTTGCATAGTGTGCATTGGTAGTTTGTGCTCTTGTGTTCATGCATGAATCTGTGATGCACTTTATTGTGATGTTCATCCATTCCTCCCGCACTGAAGAGTCTTGGGTTGTGTCTTGTTTTTCCTTTGCAAAGACGAGCCTTGAGAAAGCAGTGGATGCAAGGCTTTCTCCCCTTGCCACATTTAGCCACTTGTTGAAACAGATACTAGGCAAATACAGTAAGAAGCATTGAAGATAATCAGATCGATAAATTAGGAAGCACATAGAAACATTGTCAAATTCTCCTAACATTGATAAATTAGGAAGGACACTATCTATTTAGTGAAATTATGAGGAAAAAATGCATGGGTGCCTCTGTTGGGGTGGACAAAGAGGCACTCATCTTCCGTCTTTTCTAAAGGTTCATGTGCCTTGCTGGCTAATTCATGATAAAAAGATAAATCCTGCCATAACCTGTTAATCTATTTATCCAGGCATAAATCGCAGAGCAATCATCAATGGAGCAAGAAACGCATCCATCCAATCCAAGAGACTAAACATGCACATTACACTCTAACATTTAAGGCAACCGAACTAGAAAAACCATAAACTAGAATCACTATTTTGAAGGTAATATTTTTAGTTTATCATGCACTTATTATTTTCTAGAATAAGTTTATGTCATGTGTCATTTCACTAACTCTTCATATTTTTCTAGTAGACTCTTATTTCTACAAGAGTAAATCGATTCAATTTCACAAAGAGACAACATACACAACACTGTAATTATACGTGTAGTACATCCACTCACCAAAATATCAAGGAAATTGCTCTAAGTAAAGGTTATGAGCTCTAGGGCTGCAAAATTAGGGTAAGGACAAAAAAGAGGAACATGGAAATCATCAAACAATAAAAACAAAATCATGGATAAAATATTGGAATCCCGAAGGACAAAGAGGAGGATTTGGCCTCCATTCCCACACAAATCTTCAGTTTACACAAATTTAATCTCAAGAACAAACCCTAAGGGGAGCAGAAAAACTAGAAGGGTAGAATAAAAATGCTCAGGAGGTATGGATGGTTGGAGCATCCCCTCCCTCATTTATACACATGATTAACTTGCCTCTAGATATTTTGAGCCAAACCAGTGACCCAAGGACGGAATGTTCCAACTCTTTTTCAATAGATTGGACAACCACACTTCCTGTGCAGATTTGCTTTGCCTCGACGCAAAACCCCTATGATTTCGCCACGTGCCTCCTCATTCCTCCTCGGAACCTCTACCAGGTTTGAGGCTCAAACCCATAAACTGTCCACCAGTGGTTTTGAGGCTCAACCCACCAAACCTTCCATGCCTAGTTTTGAAGCCCAAACCAGCAAACCGCACAATCTAGTTTTGAGGATCAAACCAACGAACCCTCATGCACACCTTGCCAGGCGTGACTAACCAATGTCGACGCTTGTTCGACCTCTGTAAAACATGACACCTTTGCCTTCCTTCTTGACTTGACCGACGCCATCTACACCTCCTATTTAGATGCATGTTCGGCCTCCGCCAAGTGCCATGATGCTATTGTCCTCCTTGACTTGGTCAATGCAGTCTTTATCACCCATGTACGCTTGCGCTTGTTGATGTCTCCAAGTGTCAGCCACCGTGGCTAGTCACCAATCTCCTAGTACCTCGGTCCAAGGCTCACATCCCTCCTTCACCACTCTCGGTCCATCGGCATAGCACATGTCAACTTGACCTTCACCTTGTCGTCGACCACTGCCTTCGAGGTCCACACTCCTATGGACCATAAGAGACATGTTGCACAACACACTCACACCATGGTTAGTTCACAAACTCAACCCGAAGCAACAACTCATTGGCAATCACTCATCACAAATACGAAACACATGGGCACATATCAACCTTATGTTCGAAGTGACCATACATGCATACTAATATCTTAACATATTTGTGTACACACTAAATATGTTTGCATTTCTTAATTTTGTGTTTTATGTTGCCAATGAGCTAACACTTGAACACTTATGACAGAAAAATATCAAATGCTAGCATCATTGTTTTTAGCATGCTTGATATAATCAAGTGGACATTGTGTACTAAAACTGAGGAAATAACATCAGGATTAATGGTGAGACAGTAAACCTGCCTTGTATACTTGTTTTGCACGACAAATTTAGCATTTCTTGCATTGTGCAAAGTGAGGTCGGAGGACATGGATTAGGTTTGGTTGAACCACATTATACCACACAGTACTTATTGCACCTCAGTTACCTTTATGTCTGATGTGTGAGATGGACAAAGTCAAGTTACTTTTTCTTGGTGCATTTTCCCCTTTGTTGTTTCTCAGTTTTCCTTCTCTTCCAATGATAAAAATGTGAAGGAATTCATCTACATCAAGAAGGTTGCCTATATAAGCCTGAGAATATTGCCTTTGTTCCAGTCTCCGGCTTTGAGGATGAAAAGATGATTGAGAGATTCACCAATTTCATCTGGTGCAAGGATCGTACCTTGCTGGTGGCTGTTGACCAGATCAACGAAATCAAGAGGGCCGATTTGTACAGAATCGATGATACTATAACTACCCATGTGGAGACTGATGCTAAGTATGTTATGATGCACCGTGAAGCTGTTCTGGATGCCCTTCCCGGTGATAACAGTGGCTTCAACGTGAAGAACTACTTTGTTGTGGAGGACCTCAAGTGTACGTGGACACGTGGTTATACGCTCTACAATTCCAAGGGTTACTCCGGCAGGCGGCTTCACCTCCCAGTATACCTCCCAGGCCATCATGAGGAAGAGAGGAGAAGGATCCCACCAGTGTTCCACGGTTTACCGAGCTATTGGTGTCATTGGTAAGACTTGGATGCTATGGATGTTCTATGCTTGGCACTTGAGCGTCAAATCACGAAATACTGTTATGATTTTCCCTCTGTTTTGTTGTGGTCGTGTGGGGTTTGAGTGCCTTTATAGGGTCAGTTTTTGCCTCACCATGCAGTTTCCACAGCCAATTTTTGTCATGGCTAGTGGATTGCAATGTGAAGCTGCGTGGGTTGATCTATAAGCGCAATTTCCTCTGCATCTGAAGTGCCGGTGCTTGTTTACTGATAACTTGCTTGCTTTTGTTGTGGAAACATCCCTGCACTGCATGGAACGCATCGATCCATCAGAAAATCTATTTTCATTCCTCTTCTCTTCAGCACAGGCCTAACGGCCAGGGTATTACATATAAGCAGTCAATTTGCCACAGTTTTGTCCAGAAATCTGATATTCCCTGACTCCCTTCTGCAGACCCTGAGCTTCTTTCTCTGTTGCTGCCATATCTGGGTGTTGTATTTACTGTCGCCGAACTTTTTTTTTTCTTTTTGAGATGAGGATCATGTCGTCGAACAGATGGAGCAAATTGGGGCCGAGGTTTCGTTGCAAACGGCCTAGGCCACGCCGCCGGCGCCGCACGACCCCGCAACCGCAAAGCTACGTCGGCAGGCCACGACGCCACCGCGAACGCATCGTTGCCGGCCACATGAGAGCGCTCCATCGCAGCCGACGCGGCCAGGCTAAGGCTTCGCTTGATTAGCGGGGATTGAGGGCTCGAATTAATCCAGGTGATCGTCGAAAGGTCACGTCAGAGCGTGCGGTGCCGGGGTCGGGCGAGGAGGCGGATGGCCATGGGCGCGACGACGTGTACGGCGAGGAGCGGAAGATTGGCGTGAGGAGCTAGCGCACAGCGAGTTTTGAGCCCCTGCTCTTCTCCATGAAGCGCTGCAGTGACCCTGGACGCTATCCGCCGTGGCCACGATTTTCATCTCCTGGGTTGACTCTACCTCGATCCGTACCCGGTCGGTGACTCGGTGTCCACGCATAAATCCCAACTCGTGGCGTCAACGAGCTTCGCATCGGGCCCTAGCCGCACGTACGCCCGCACGACGCCATGGCGACGACGGCGTACCCGGATTGGGCGAGCCTTCCAACGGAGATGGTGGTGTTAGACCCAAAAGATCATTAGCAGTGCGATCTAGTAGATGCATGTTCTTACAGTAGATAGTCAGTGAGGAGGAGGAAGAGCTAGAGGGAGAAGATGGGTAGGTTTTACCGGAGGGCTTCACAGGGGCAGTGGAGGAAGCTCCGGCGGCGGCGCTGCTGCTGCCGTCGGCCATGTCGTCGAGGCAGAGGCTGGTGAAGCGACCGGCGATGTAGTCGTCGAAGGCGCAGTGCATGTGACGGCGAGCGGAGGTGCTTCCCGTCACTGGCTGCGCCCCTAGGATCGGGTTAGGGTTGTCGGTGGGTGTGGCGGCTCACGGTGAACCTCGTACTGAGAGCCGCCGGCGCCCACCTCTTTATATAGCGCAGGGTGACAGGGGCCCTCCAGCCAATAGATGGGCTGGGCGCCCCCGATCAGGGCGCGAGGTTCACAAGGGGCCCGAGTTGGGCCGTTGGGCCCAACTCGGGATTGAGATGATCCTAACAGGTGGCCACGGTGCTGGAGTCGCTGGCCACCCCGGCTGACCTGTTCCGCGCCGGCTGCGTCTGCTCCTCGTGGTACGCCGCCTACTCCTTCGTCCGCCGCGTCCGCATCCCCATCACCGACACGGCTCCCTGCCTGCTCTGCTCGGCCCGCGGCGACGGCGACGACGACGACGACCCCGGCGTCGCCACGCTCTACAGCGCCACGACCGGCGCCACGTTCACGGTCCGCCGCCCGGACCCACGCTGCGCGGCCGGCGCTGGTCGGGTCCGCGCACGGGTGGCTCGCCACGGCCGACGAGGCGTCGTCCAACCTGCACCTCGTCAACCCGCTCTCGGGCGCGCAGGTCGCGCCGCCGCCCGTCACGACGCTCCACCATGTGGAGAGTTTCGTGGACGGCGACGGCAGGGGCAACCTCGTGTACTCCGTCCAGGAGAGCTTGGACCCCGACGAGCCGGAGCCGCCGGTGCTGTACCCGGCGCAGAAGCTGCGCCTGTTTCTGTACTACAAGGTGGTCATGTCCTGCAGCCCGTCCAAGGGGCGAGACTGCATCGTCCTTCTTATCCATCGTCCTAGGAACGGGTTAGGGTTGTCGGTGGGTGTGGCGGCTCACGGTGAACCTCGTACTGAGAGCCGCCGGCGCCCACTCTTTATATAGCGCAGGGTGACAGGGGCCCTCCAGCCAATAGATGGGCTGGGCGCCCCCGATCAGGGCGCGAGGTTCACAAGGGGCCCGAGTTGGGCCGTGTTGATGGTTGTTAATGATCAATTTTATATGTCAACCAGAGAGAGAAAGAGGGGTATAATCTGTTCACCACCAAAAACTTAGGGTTTAAACTGACGAATTCCACAAGTTTTGGTGAATATGTGTTTCCGCAGGGGATTATCAGGAAAACATCCAAGGAGGCCCACATGTCATGATTACATAGAGAGAAAGACCGAACGGGTAAAATTGTATACTCTAGAAGACTCCAGAAGGCGAACCCTGGAAGCGGAGACCCACCTGGCATAGGGGTGAGTCGGCCGACTCCCCCCTTGGGTCGGCCGACTGGCCACCTCCACCAATCAGGTGGAGGCTCGCGGATCCTGCCTCCACCGACCTTGAGGAGCAATAATTATCGTCCGTTTAGGTCGGTTTGATCCGATGGCCGTGGTGCATCCTAGGGGGCTATATATTCGAGCCCTGGCCCCCCGGCGAAACCCTAATTCATTCTAGAATTCATTATTCGAGAGGTAGCCATCGGAAAAGCCGGGGTTCAAAGAGAGATCTCCACCGAGAGAATTAGAATAGCTACTCTAGATCTTCAAGTTCTACATAGGTTTAGACTAGATAGAGGAAGAATCGGGCGCCGTGCTCGGAATTCCGGATCTTCATCATCGAATTGGTATTATCTTGTATCTATTCTTGTGACTTTATTCTAAATATCATTATGTTTCTATTTATTATGTTCCTAGTTTATTCTAGTTCTACATTTGATATGGTTATGATTGGTAATAAGTTTATGTATATGTTTGCAAAGCGCTTAGCTCTCTTCCGGGGGGTTAGGTGGTAGATTTCATGTAAGCATGGTGCTTAGATGCCGTTTACCCGCAAATGCACCCTATTGGCCGGGTCGTGTGGTAGATCGCGGAAGTGACAGGTTCCGTTGAGTCCTCTCGTATTCCATCCCCCGTTGGTAGGTCTAGTAGAACCAAAGTTGCGTAGTAAGTCCCGCTATGTCTTGGCTTGTTATAGCAATGATCCTTATACATAGATGAAGAGTCTTTTGTGCTTGTATATGATAGTGTAGAGTTGGAGTAGATGAATGACTTAGTAGATTAGAACCTACATAGGATTTCTATTTCTTGTGCTAATCGATGTCAACCTACCTTTGTGAGTAGTCTATATCTAATCTCTCGTGTGATTTATACCCCGAGCTTATTACTTTATATTCCCTTATTTATCATGGTTTACCCTCTCGCAAAGTATGTGACTGTGTAATCAATCACTCATAGGTAGTCGTGTTTAGCAAGTTCATCTCATTGTTTAAGTCCTTAGTTCTTTCCTTTGAGCTAAATATAAATAACGATACCGGAATACTTCCTGGTAAAATGCTACGATGGTGTATTATCTGTTCGCTTGCGGATCCCATATTTTTCTTGACTAGAGGAGCAGTTTCTATACCAACACTTCGGCGCCATGCTAGGGATGACAACTTAGCGTGAGTGGTGTTAGAGGTGTCAACAAGCATTTTTGGCGCCGTTGCGGGGACTGTTTGAATAAACTTTTAGAGAAAAATTGCTTAAGTAGATACTTAGAAAATGAGTGATTGTCACTAGTCACCTCTACTTTGGCGGGTTCACCCCCGTTGTTTTTTTCTTTGTCTATATTTTATACGGGGTATTAGCAGGATTGAATCGATTCATTCAAACTCTCGATCATCGAGTCGGTTCAATCAAGAAGGAAGCTCGTCACCAATCAAGATGGTGAGAAGACCTTCTGGAGTTCTCTGCTCCAACAATAGAGAACATCCGCACCGGTCCAAAGAATAGAAAATAATATGGAGTTTGAGCTCAAGTCAAGTCTCATCAACATGGTGCAAGCTATCCAATTCAGTGGAAAGGTACATGAAGATGCAAGTACACATCTACAGGACTTCATGGAGATTGGAAACACCATCGCCATAGATGGACTTAAAGAAGACCTCATACTTCCTCGCCTCTTTCCATTCTCACTAGTGGGAAGAGCGAAGCAGTGGTTCTATACAAATAAAGAAGATATCAATACATGGGCAAAATGTTCCAAGGCCTTTATAGCAAAATTCTTCCCAATAGGCAAAACCAATGCCTTAAGAGGAAAGATTACCAATTTCCAACAAGAAAGACGGAGACCATGTCGAAGCATGGGAGCGTTTGCAAGGATATATCCAAGATTGTCCCCATCATGGAATGGAAGAATGGTTACTCATGCAAGGTTTCTATCACGGATTAACTCCGAAGACGCGTGAGCACCTAGATGCAACTACTGAAGGATCATTCTTATCACTCACTCTTGGGAGAGCTAAAAGACTCATGGAGAAGATAGCAGATAATCAAAGCCGGTCCAAGACAATATTCAAGATTGTCACCGAGTGAAGAAGCAATAGAAGAAGTGAATGCATTATCAACCAAGATGGATGCCTTACTCCACCGGCTTGACCAGAGGGCCAAGTACAAGGAAGATCAAAGAGCAATTGAAGCAACATATAAGCGAAATTCAAGTCCCATCGTGAGAAAGGTTCCACATTGGGTGCAACCACCCATTAATCAAGGTACTCGTTTAGGTAATTATGCAAAGCAACCTACTTTAAGAGAGTTGGTTCTACAACAGTCCAAGATCAACTCATCTATGGAGGATAGGCTTGCTTGCTAATAACAAAATCTTGGAAAACTTAAGTATTAAAATGGATAGTTTCTCCTCTCGCCATTAATGATCAACTAGAGTTCAATAAAAAGATAGAAGAAAGGTTAGCAAAATTGGCCATTGCTTTGCTCTTTGCCACTAACCCCGAGCGGGTGAGATCTATTACTACAAGAAGAGGAGTTCCACCCGAGATCCTCCCTATCCAAAAGGAGCAAAAAGGCCAACCATGCTACCACCAAGGCGAAGAAGAAGACTTCCAACCCGAGCTAGAAGTATTACCACAAGAATCAAGAAGCCGAAGTACAAGATCGGGAAGCAAGACAACAATTTTGAGATACAAACTACCTACCATTCCCTAGGAGGAAGAGAGGACCACAAATGATGATGAGCAGTTTGGTAAGTTTGTGGAGGTAATTCGAAAGTTATATGTCAATATACCTCTGCTGGATGCCATACAGTCCCCACTTATGCCAAGTACATAAAAGATATTCTTAACAAGAAGAGACCACTTGCCATCCAATGAAGTGATCAAGCTAACCGAAGAATGTAGTGCGGCCATCCTCAACCAACTACCGTAAAAGAAGAAAGATCCAGATGTCCCACTATTGACCGCACAATTGGAGATCAATATTTCAATAATGCACTCGTGATCTTGGAGCAAGTGTCGGTGTGATGCCCGCAGAGCCTATTACAAGCTCAACCACACCGCACTTGAGCCAACATCAATGTGTCTACAACTAGCCGACCAATCGGTCCGTTATCCGTTGGGCATTGCCGAAAACATCCCGATCAAGATAAGAGAGTTCTTCGTGCCGGTAGACTTTGTAGTACTTGGATATGCATCCGACTCAAAGGTGTCACTTATACTTGGAAGACCCTTCTTAAGCACCGCCAATGCACACATTGATGTCGGGAAGGGAGAAATCAAGTTCACTATAAATGGGCAAGAAGAGCAATTCGCATTCAAGTCGAAACAAGAGCTCAACAAATCCGCGAAGATAGTAGAAGAAGATCGAGACAAGACAACCACCGAGAGACGAGGATGCATCTCGGGATCATCAGCGGAATAAATATTTTGGAAGGTCCAATTCGGAGGACTTTAAAAATCCGAATCCTCGCCGGAAGGTAACTCGGTATTTATCCGCGTTTTAAATTGCATCTCTTATAATTTTTTTAGGCATATTTATTTCCAAAGATTGCATTATAAAAATTTCTCGGCCCCACATAAATAATTTTACGGTGTGTGACAACCCGTCAAAAATTTTTTTTATCGTGGTGGCACAAAAATTTATCATTTTATGCATTTAAATTAGTTTACCTTCATTTAAATTTCTGCATTGTTTATAATTTTTATCATGGCATTTAGTGCTTGGTGGGTCCCTCACCATGGGTCCCACATGTCATAGACTACACCTCACATACATCAAATCACATAATTTCATCCACTTCCACTCACCTCCACTATCCTCTCTTTTCCACCGCCAAAACCACTCAACCGACCAAAATTTCTGGATTGACAAAAGATCACGCAATAGCATGTGAAGTGGCAGCCATGTTGGCCACCTCAGGTGGGCGGCCGACCCCCACCATTGGGTCGGCCGACTCTCCCCCTCCTCCTCTATAAATAGGCCTCCTCCCATGGCTTCCTTGCACCACCCACATTCTAGAATTTTAGCCAAACCTTCTCGCTCTCGACTTCGTGTTTCCGGAGAAAGTTAGAGAGAAGAGGAGAAGAGTAGGAAGAGAGAAGAAGTGAGAGAGTAAGCAAGAGTTTAGTAGCAAGTGAAGGGAAGGGATAGTGCTGAGTAGATGATCACAAAAAAATTAGTGGAGATGCTGTCCAAATAGGATAAAGAAAATCTAAAATCAAGGGGAGGTTCTGTCAAAATCAAGACCTGAAGTTTAGAACTTTTTGTCATGAAGAACGACTAACCCCCGGACCGGCCGACTGATGGCTAACCACTAACCTTGTGCTAATCCTTCTCTCCACTAGTGTTTGTTTTTGTTTGTTTTGAGATACTTGCAGGATGAAGGGCGTTTTGCGGGGATCTCGGGAACCTTCGAAAAATCGGGACAAGAAGTGCATCCGCGAACTCGGTGGCCGGTTCCGACATGAGTGTCGACCCACCACCGAAGCACCGAAGCACCTGTAGCAGCACTGCACCACCACCAAAGATCTCGAGAGTCCTAATGAGAACATCCGACCTCGCCCGAGAACCGCCCGAGAAGGAGGTATACAAGAAGCTCAAGAACAAGCGTTTCATCCACACGCCGCCATCGATCCGACACTTCGCTAGAGACAGTATGGCTCAAGAATTCGATACAATTTTTCCACTAGTTGGTTGGACTTCCTTTGCAAACCTCACCGAGAAGGGGATTAGGCTTTTGACCATAGAATTCCTTAGCACCCTTCGATACACGGACAATGGAGTTTATTTTAGAATGTTTGCTCTGAATATTCTGGTCTCTTGGAGAACCCTTAGTGACCTCCTAGGTTTCCCTCAAGATGCCCTCATAGATTTAAATGCAGCACTAGGTGATTTTGATGCACATAGGTTTTGGAGCAAAGATTTCTAGAGCACCGTACCACTTAGCGCACCGCACCGCATGATCATAGAGCATCCTACGCTTAGATTTTTGCACCGTTGGATAGGAGCTACCTTTTTCCCACGTTATGACGAGAGCAAGATCGAGTAGCCGACTTGCGCTTCTTTGCGCGGGCCAAGAAACAAAAGTGTCTCCCGTCCATCTCCTAGTGAATCATTGGATGAGTGTCCCCGGTTACAAAGTAGGAAGTGTGGCCATTTGCTCGCTTATCACTCGCATTGCCACAAGCTTAAAGTTATTAGAGGGAGCTACTTTTGAGTACATTGAACATCATAGAGAATTTTATGACCTCTATACTTTTGGCCAAGGTCACTTACTGAAAAAAGTGAATGATGTTTATTATGCAAAATATGGTGAAGCTGCGATCCGGTTACCTAACTCGGAACTGGCTTTGTATTATGTGCAAAACTATCATGTTGAGTTGCAGGCAGAACCAGTGAATGAGAGAGCACCTCGAAGAGTTCGCTCGGAGAGGGTGACAGGAAATCGTGAACCAGTTTGGCGTGGTGCCGAAACCGCCCGAGAAGAACCAGCACATGCCAGTTTCAATGAGTGGAATGTACCTCAGCACCACTCACTAAACTCATGGGTGTACCCACCACAAAGCCAACCACATCAACCATTCTATGGTTACTACCCACCATACAACACCCCAGGAACATCAGAGCCAGGACCATCAGAGCCAGGACCCTCACAGCCACCAAGATACTCTTATGACCCCTTTGGTACCACTGATGAAGAAGAAGAACCCCACCAAGACTTTGAGCCACGTCGCCACTCCGATGCCACCGGTTTCATTTTCACCCAAGAAGACTATGATGAACAAGTAACCTTCCAAAGACAACACCACCGCTACTCGAATCGCCATGATCGGGTGGAATGACCAGCTCCGGTGGAACCGAACACCACCCGCACACTAGGCACCATTCAAGAGAACCGGAAGAAGCCGCTTCCATGCCGCATGGCTTGGTGGACCCGTTGCACATCCACTATCCACCACCACCGCCGCAAGGCTAGCTTGGGGAGGACCCCCATTATCAAGATAAGTATTTCTTTCCTTTTGTTTCGTTTGTTTGCTTTCGTTTGTTTATTTTTCTTTGGTTTGTTTTATGCATTGAAAAAAAAAATCAGAAAAACTAGAAAAAACCAATAAAAATGTGCTTGTTGTTTTAAGAAGTTTGCTTTCTTTAAGTGTGTTTACATTTTGAGTTTGCCCTAAGATAAAAAACCAAATAAAAAGAGTGTGCAAGTTTGTTTTCAATTCAGTTTGCTATAAATAAAAATGTGTAGACTTGAGGATTGCGTGATGGAAATGATGAATAGTTGCTCGCTCTAATTCTTTGCAAGTACCTAGCTTTAAATTTGAGTTCTCCCAAGATTTGGATACACTTTGTTTGACAACCGGATTTACTCTACACCTGAAATCTGTGGGAGCATATGCTTAAGCTAAGTTTAGGTAGTTGACGGGCATGATATGATAATAGTCTCGAGCTTTGTTCATTGTGTTCCAAAGTGCCACTAAATTCTGGAAATTTATTTGTGAAAATTATAAATGTTTCATGATGAGTTCCTTATATGACAGAGAGTTAAAATTCCTACCACAAAGCCAAACTTGATCATTAGAATAGGAAGCCTCCTCATTTGTTTAGGGCTCGTGCTTTGTCGGCCGTGTTGTATCCTTATGAACTCATCATACAAACTAAATCCTGGTTTCACACACTCACATGCACCCCTACTTCTACCCCGGAAGTACGCACCACAAAAAGCCTATTATTATCCATTGAAATTGTTCTACTCTTACACTGAGAGTGAACACCCAAAAATATCCCCCTGTTCATTTTTGCTAGCCATTTATCCAAGATCAATGCTCCAAGTATCATTTGTTATCCCCGATGTGAAGTTGTCAAGATTGAGAAGTGTTCCATTCAAGAAGTATTTCATTCCTTTTTAGGCTGCAAGAATTGTAAAAAAAAAAAAAGAGAAAGAGAAAAGAAAAAGAAAGGAAGATCTATGAGCACGGTCATTGTCAAGTTTCCAAGTTCAAAGTTCCAAGAAGTTCCAAGTTTTATCCAAATAAAGGAGCATTGATAATTCCTTTGTGCACCCCTTCTCCTCCCACAAATATTTCTCTCTATTTTATATATATCATCCACATATAAAACCACACATGCACACACCGATTGGTTGTATGTTGAGTTCCTTCGGATCCATGGTTCGATCATGCCAATGCATTAGTTCTCCACACCTATGAGCCCCATATAAACCTTTATTAGAGTAGGGTGAGAGAGAGAGAGAGTGAAGGCTCATCTATAAATGCCTTGAACCACAAATACTACATATTCTAAGAGTAAGAGAAAAGGCATATCTCCTTTCAATGCCTTAGAGAGGATCCAAAAATACCACATATTGAGAGACTTGAAAGGGTTGTATTAAGGAACTCGAGTTTTTATTGAAAATCTTGTAAAAACTCCGCAAACGTAGGTGGAACAACAGAGCATGAGACAACAAGTGCTTGACTTAATTGTTCTGTCTTTCAACTACTCAAGACCCAAGTGCAGGTAAAAGCCCCATGGTTGAAAGAAACATGAGTAAGTTTGGGAGTTATGATAGTTCACTCTAGTCTGGGGATGAATTCTTGTTTAGAGCATGTGTGTTTGTTAAGCATGAAAGCATTGCGGCAAACTCTTGATCCATCTTCGTAGCTATTTGCTCGGGGACGAGCAAAGGGTAAGCTTGGGGGAGTTTGTTGACGGTTGTTAATGATCAATTTTATATGTCAACCGAGAGAGAAAGAGGGGTATAATCTGTTCACCACCAATAACTTAGGGTTTAAACCGACGAATTCCACAAGTTTTGGTGAATATGTGTTTTCGCGGGGATTATCAGGGAAAACATCCAAGGAGGCCCACATGTCATGATTACATAGAGAGAAAGACCGAACGGGTAAAATTGTATACTCTAGAAGACTCCGGAAAGGCGAACCCCGGGAAGCGGAGACCCACCCGGCATAGGGGTGAGTCGGCCGACTCCCCCTTGGGTCGGCCGACCGCCACCTCCACCAATCGGGTGGAGGCTCGCGGATCTCGCCTCCACCGACCTTGAGGAGCAATAATTATCGTCCGTTTAGGTCGGTTTGATCCGATGGCCGTGGTGCATCCTAGGGGGCTATATATTCGAGCCCCCCGGCCCCCCGGCCGAAACCCTAATTCATTCTAGAATTCATTATTCGAGGTAGCCATCGAAAAGCCGGGGTTCAAAGAGAGATCTCCACTAAAGAATTAGAATAGCTACTCTAGATCTTCAAGTTCTACATAGGTTTAGACTAGATAGAGGAAGAATCGGGCGCTTTGTGCTCGGAATTCCGGATCTTCATCATCGAATTGGTATTATCTTGTATCTATTCTTGTGACTTTATTCTAAATATCATTATGTTTCTATTTATTATGTTCCTAGTTTATTCTAGTTCTACATTTGATATGGTTATGATTGGTAATAAGTTTATGTATATGTTTGCAAAGCGCTTAGCTCTCTTCCCGGGGGTTAGGTGGTAGATTTCATGTAAGCATGGTGCTTAGATGCCGTTTACCCGCAAATGCACCCTATTGGCCGGGTCGTGTGGTAGATCGCGGAAGTGACAGCTCCGTTGAGTCCTCTCAGTATTCCATCCCCGTTGGTAGGTCTAGCGTAACCAAAGTTGCGTAGTAAGTCCCGCTATGTCTTGGCTTGTTATAGCAATGATCCTTATACATAGATGAAGAGTCTTTTGTGCTTGTATATGATAGTGTAGAGTTGGAGTAGATGAATGACTTAGTAGATTAGAACCTACATAGGATTTCTATTTCTTGTGCTAATCGATGTCAACCTACCTTTGTGAGTAGTCTATATCTAATCTCTCGTGTGATTTATACCCCGAGCTTATTACTTTATATTCCCTTATTTATCATGGTTTACCCCTCTCGCAAAGTATGTGACTCGTGTAATCAATCACTCATAGGTAGTCGTGTTTAGCAAGTTCATCTCATTGTTTAAGTCCTTAGTTCTTTCCTTTGAGCTAAATATAAATAACGATACCTGGAATACTTCCTGGTAAAATGCTACGATGGTGTATTATCTGTTCGCTTGCGGATCCCATATTTTTCTTGACTAGAGGAGCAGTTTCTATACCAACACTTCTGGCGCCATGCTAGGGATGACAACTTAGCGTGAGTGGTGTTAGAGGTGTCAACAGGCCGTTGGGCCCAACTCGGGATTGAGATCATCCTAACATTCTCCCCCTTGATCTCATCTTTAACTTTATCTTTAACTTTACTCTTTCACTTTAACCTTTTCATTTTACTTATTCCATCTCGATTTGTGCATAGAACATGTTTCATCGTCACGGTCTATTGCCGTTGGATTTCACAAATACAATACACATCTCTCGGTTTGAAATAAATAAATACTTTATCTTTGGGCCCTTATTATTATCCAGAATCATAGGCTTCGCCATAAACCCATGCCGGCTACGTGTTCAACGAACACTTTGGGTGGTAAGCCTTTTGTAAGCGGATCCGCGAGCATCTTTTCGGTGCTTATGTGCTCAAGATTTATAACACGATCCTGGATTTTCTCTTTCACAACATAGTACTTTATGTCAATGTGTTTGGCAGCACCACTTGACCTATTGTTGTGAGCATACTCTATAGCTGGATTATTATCATAGTATAGAGTCATTGGTCCATTGATGTCATCGACCACTTTTAAACCGGGTATGAATTTCTTTAGCCAATTCACTGCCCGATGCCTCATAACATGCTACAAACTCGGCATACATAGTAGAGTTTGTAGTAACCGTTTGTTTTGAGCTTTTCCATGATATAGCTCCTTTTGCGAGAGTGAACACATATCCGGATGTAGACTTTCTCACATCTCCCGCATAATCGAATCTGAGTATCCTAAGATTTTTAGCGAGTCGATCTTCGTACGTTAGCATCGGGTCTTTTGTTCCTTGTAAATATCGCAAAACTTTCTTTACCAATTTCCAGTGTTCAACACCTGGATTACTTTGGAATCTCGCCCAGCGGCCGGTTACATAAGCCAAGTCGGGCGTGTGCATACTTGAGCATACCGTAAGTGTCCAACTGCTGAAGCATATGGAACACTTTTCATTTGGTTGAGCTCATACTCATTCTTGGGACACCGAAAATCCCCATACTTATCGCCCTTGACTATAGGTGCGGTGATGGACTACATTTATGCATCCGGAATTTCTCCAAGACCCTTTCAATGTATGTCTTTTGAGACAGTCCTAATACCCCTTTCTTCTATCTCGGTGAATTTCTATGCCCAAAACATAGGAAGCTTCACCAAGATCTTTCATCTCAAACTTTGAGGACAAAAATCTTTTTGTCTCCCGTAGTAGACTCATATCATTACTTGCAAGTAAAATATCGTCTACGTACGGACTAGGAAAATGTATTTCCCATTCTTAAACTTTGTATAAACACAATTGTCCTCGACATTTGCTTTAAACCCAAAATTCTTTACAGCTTTATCAAACTTCAAGTTCCACTTTGCCTTGAAACTTGCTTTAACCCATAAATCGATTTCTTTAGGCGACATCCCATCTTTTCTTTGCCTTCCACGACAAAACCTTTCGGTTGTGCCATGTATACATTTTTCTCCAAATCCCCATTTAGGAATGCCGTCTTCACATCCATTTGATGCAACTCTAAATCATAGTGTGCCACCAATGCCATTATTATTCTGAGAGAATCTTTACATGAGACTGGAGAAAAGGTCTCAGTGTAATCAATTCCCTCCCTTTGTGTGAAACCTTTAGCCACAAGTCGTGCTTTAAATCTCTCTATGTTCCCTTGGGAGTCATATTTTATTTTGTAGACCCATTTACGGCCTACTTTGTTTGGCTCCTTTGGGAATTTCTTCCAAGTCCCAAACATCGTTGGCACTCATTGATCTCATTTCATCTTCCATGGCTTCAAACCACTTGGATGAATGATCGCTTCTCATGGCTTGTTCAAATGAGGTGGGATCACGCTCCATTTGATACTCTTCGGTGATATTATTTAACTCATATATATCACCGGAGATAGCTGGCCTTCTTTCTCTTTGAGACCTTCTAGGGGCCTCTACATTTGGCACATCTACTATTGGAGGCCGAGATTGCTCCCCCTCATTTGTGGCAACATTTTCAATGGGTTCCCGCCGAACAAAGTTCCTCATTCTCCTCTCGTTGTTACCACGGGAGGAACAACAACGGGTTCTTGCTCCACGTTGTCTTGCACTATTGGTGCGGAACAATAGGTAGCTCGAAAAATGGCTCCCGAATCACGGATTGGGTGCACACACCCGCTTCTCTTCAAGATCAATTTTCCGAGTAGCCATACTCCCCCTCATCATTTCATCCTCTAGAAAAATAGCGTGTCTCGTTTTCACAAACTTTGTGAGTCTATCGGGACGAGAAACGATAACCTTTTGACCTTTCGGATAGCCAATAAAATGGCAACTCACTGTTTTGGGATCAAGTTTCCCAATATTTGGGTTAAACACTTTAGCCTCAAAGCAGACACCCCCACACACGCAAGTGGTCTAGTGAAGGTACCCTTCCCGTCCATAATTCATACGGTGTTTTGGGCACCGATTTACTTGGCACTCTATTGAGAATGTGAATGGAGGTTTTTAATGCCTCTATCCACAAACTCAATGGTAAATCGAGTAACTCATCATACTCGCGCACCATATCCATCGTGGTACGGTTGCGCCTTTCGCCTACTCCATTTTGCTTTGAGGTTCACCCGGCATGGAATACTTGGGCAACTATACCATTTTCCCGTAGGAATCTTGCCAAAGGTCCAGAACTTGACCATATGGGGTATGCCGACCATAGTACTCCCCCCACGGTCGGACCGCACTAGCTTAATCTTTAAACTATGCTGATTTTCCACTTCACCCTTAAATATTTTAAATTTATCCAATGCTTCATCTCTTCCTTTAATTGGATAAATATAGCCAAACCGGGAGTAATCGTCGGTGAATGTAATGAACGAATCATAGCCATCCACACTCTTTACGGAAAAGGACCACATATGTCGGTGTGAATGATCTCTAATATTCCCGTGCTTCGTTTGGCATTCTTTTTAATTTGCTTTACATATTTTCCTTTTATGCAATCGATGCATTGCTCTAATTCAAATAACTCCAAAGGAGGAAGAATTTCATTCTTTACTAGTCTTTCTATTCTCCCCCTCGAAATATGGCCTAAACAACAGTGACATAATTTCGCCGTTGCGTTTGTAGTTCGCTTTCTTTTTCTTTTCTCATTTGTAGACGAGGAAACGCTATCATTCACATTACATATGGAATTCACACTTTCACATAGTGATGACATATATAATTCGTCTTGTCGGAAGGCAAGACCAACACAAATATCATTAAACCAAATGACACATTTGCCATGTCCAAAATTACAGGTAAAACCTGAATCATCCAACTTTATTACACTTATCAAATTGCGCTGCAGTGTAGGAACATAAAAAACATCTCTCAAAGTAAGACTATAGCCATTAGGTAAATCTAATGCTACATCTCCTATTGCCTCTACTGCAGCCTGTACGCCATTCGCAACGCTAATGGTCTCTTCTCTTTTTAGCGTAGTTCTCGTCGAAATGAATCCCCTCAGAAAGAATTTGCAACATGAATAGTTGCACCGAGTCAATAAACCATGTTGACTTTGAAAACTTTTCATACGAGAGATTCATTTACAAATGAAATAACATTCTCACCCTTTTTCTTCATGAGCTCTCTTAACCAATCGGGGCGGTCGCCTTCTTGTGCCCCTCCTTACCACAAGCCGGACAAGTTGTCACCGCCCGTGGCTTGCCCCGTTCTTTGAAACTGTGGTTTCGTTGCATAGGACCTTTCTTTGCTGTCGGGAGCCGGGATTGAAGGGCCTTTTGCCCTTCCCTTTGACCAGTTCGCTTGGCCACCATGTTGGCCATTGATCCCGAGCTCCTCATCAACACACCGAGCAATGAGCTTGTCTAAGTCCCATTTCTCGTGCCGCATGTTGTAGTTTATGACAAAATTCTCATACTCTCTAGGCAAGGAAGCTAAAACAAAATGGATAAGGAGCTGTGGTTGTATTTCCGATCCATTCCTTTCAGCTTATTTGCCAAGTGACTCATTTTCAAAATATGGTCACGTATGCTACCTCCTTTGAACTTTTCATTTGTCAATTGCTTGAACAAATGGGTAGCATACACTTTGGAGGAACCAAGTGAACTGGTTCTTGATCCTCTCAAAGTAAGCAACAAAGAGTGTCACACTTTTCAATTGACCCCGTAAGAGCCGGGTTAATTGTATTCTCAATGACAAGACAACATTTCTTGTTGTCACGACCCATCGAGTATGCTTTATGTCATAAGCCATCTTTATGGGTCCAAAATCTTTCACCCTTTTGTCCCATGCTTCATCACTTTCACTTTGGTCTCCCGCACCGGTTCCACAGGGCTTTGTGGGACACGGTTCGTGAGCACCCAAATAACCTCGCCTATAGTGAAAGTGAAGTCAATCTTCCTCTTCCACTCAAGGTAGTTGTCTCCGCTCGGTGGTGGAATCTCTCTCGGGCGTACATCGGGAGGAACTACCTGAAATTACAATTCATATGAGGTGAGAACATAATATAAAATTTACTTTGCAATAATTCTAAATCACCGTTGGGCAGAAATAGAATTAATGTAGGCAACAACTATTAATCCACATCATAATATTGCTATTAATCAACGTTGGTCGAATAATAACAACATTATAATCACAGTAAAAATTATCCATTTTCAAATATTAAACTCTCCCGTTGGTTCGAATTTAATAAAGAAAACGATAACTACTTTAAATACGTAGCGGAAACTTTAACTTTTGTCATAATCAATTTTCCAGAAACTTTAAGATACTTTACTGCTATCGATGCAAAAATGTCGTTGGATCAAATTTTGCATGGAATTTGCAGCAAAAAACTATTCAATATGATCAAAATATCATCAAAACTTTTTCTGGAAAATCAAAAGGGAATTCTTTCACTAGTTAGCAATCTGCCCGAAAGCCCGCCACGCGGCCCACAGCGCGCGCACCAAGACAAGACGCCACGCGGCCCACGGCCGCCGCACGCGCTTCGCCGCCGCCCGGCGGCCCGGCCGAGCGCGCTTCTTCATTTTTTTTTATTTCCTGCGCTTAAATGGGCCGTCTAGCAGTAAAACCGCCCGGCCCACCCGGCCTTTCCCGCTCGCTGGCGGCGCCGTTCCGCGGCCAGGCCCTAACGTGGGCCTGGGCCGCGGAAGCGGCCTGCCGAGCACGCCCGCCTGGGCCAGAAGTCGGCCCGGCCAATCGCGGCCGTTGCTTGGAATCGGACGGCCGTCCGCGAACTTCGCCCAAACAAAAACCGCCGGCCGGCCTCCACCCTGAAACCCTAGCCCCATTCTTTCCACTCCTCCACTCTCTCAGCGCCGTAGCTGCTCTCCCCTTCTCTCTCTGCGCCGAGCAGCAGCATCCACGGCGGAGTGAGGCGGCGCCGCCGAGCGGCTCGCCGGCGGCGGCTCCCCTGTCCCTTCCCTTTCCTCTCCATGCGCCGCGCAGCAGCAGGAACCGGCCATGGCGGTCCGGAGGAGATAGGGTGGCGCCGTCGCTGTGCCCTCTCGCCGGCGCGCGCGCTCCCCGTTGGGTGAGCGCGCCACCGTCGAGCGGCCTCGCGGCGGTGCCCTGTCGGGCCGGAGCGCCCCGCGCGATGGCGAGTGGCCCCAGCTCGTCTGTCCGCTCGCCGTCCATGAATATGGCCGGCAGCAAGGTCAGGACGGACGGGCCCCAGGTAAGGCTCATCTTCTTCGTCCCCTTTTCCCTGTTAGGGTTAGGGTTAGGGTTTCACTTTGCCGATTCGAAATCGGTGTTGGTTCTTTCTTTTCCCCAAATCCCAGATCCACTTAGGGTTAGGGTTGGGGTTTTCTGTTTCTGTCCGGATCAAGTCCGGCGAGTCTTTCTTTTGTGATTCAAAACACCACTAGATCCACTAACTAACCAGGCGTCTGATACCATTGTTAGACCCAAAAGATCATTAGCAGTGCGATCTAGTAGATGCATGTTCTTACAGTAGATAGTCAGTGAGGAGGAGGAAGAGCTAGAGGGAGAAGATGGGTAGGTTTTACCGGAGGGCTTCACAGGGGCAGTGGAGGAAGCTCCGGCGGCGGCGCTGCTGCTGCCGTCGGCCATGTCGTCGAGGCAGAGGCTGGTGAAGCGACCGGCGATGTAGTCGTCGAAGGCGCAGTGCATGTGACGGCGAGCGGAGGTGCTTCCCGTCACTGGCTGCGCCCCTAGGATCGGGTTAGGGTTGTCGGTGGGTGTGGCGGCTCACGGTGAACCTCGTACTGAGAGCCGCCGGCGCCCACCTCTTTATATAGCGCAGGGTGACAGGGGCCCTCCAGCCAATAGATGGGCTGGGCGCCCCCGATCAGGGCGCGAGGTTCACAAGGGGCCCGAGTTGGGCCGTTGGGCCCAACTCGGGATTGAGATCATCCTAACAGGTGGCCACGGTGCTGGAGTCGCTGGCCACCCCGGCCGACCTGTTCCGCGCCGGCTGCGTCTGCTCCTCGTGGTACGCCGCCTACTCCTTCGTCCGCCGCGTCCGCATCCCCATCACCGACACGGCTCCCTGCCTGCTCTACTCGGCCCGCGGCGACGGCGACGACGACGACGACCCCGGCGTCGCCACGCTCTACAGCGCCACGACCGGCGCCACGTTCACGGTCCGCCTGCCGGACCCACCGCTGCGCAGCCGGGCGCTGGTCGGGTCCGCGCACGGGTGGCTCGCCACGGCCGACGAGGCGTCGTCCAACCTGCACCTCGTCAACCCGCTCTCGGGCGCGCAGGTCGCGCTGCCGCCCGTCACGACGCTCCACCATGTGGAGAGTTTCGTGGACGGCGACGGCAGGGGCAACCTCGTGTACTCCGTCCAGGAGAGCTTGGACCCCGACGAGCCGGAGCCGCCGGTGCTGTACCCGGCGCAGAAGCTGCGCCTGTTTCTGTACTACAAGGTGGTCATGTCCTGCAGCCCGTCCAAGGGGCGAGACTGCATCGTCCTTCTTATCCACCGGCCGGACGGCGAGCTCTCCTTTGCCCGCGTCGGCGACGACCGGTGGACTCACGTCACTACCCAGACGCTCACATGGGTCAGCAGCTACCGTGACGCTATCTACAGCAAGGTTGATGGCTTGTTCTACGTGCTAAATTTCGACGGCTCTATGAACACGTTGGATTTGAGTGATCCTTCGTCTCCGGTGGCCAAGGACATTATGCCGCGAGCGGTACCGTGGAATGAACCTATCAAAGATCTTATGGTCACGCCGTCGGGTGATGTCTTGCAAGTGTGGAGGCTGAAAGAGATCCAGCGGTTGGACACTCCCGTTGAGCTTCCTGTGGGGGTTGCCCATGAGGTTGATGATCCGTACATGGTATCTCGAATAACGGATACTTTCATCCACAAGCTTGACATTGATAAGCAGGATCGCGTGTTGTTGTCGAGCATTGGAGACCATGCTGTATTTCTTGGTTATAACTCCGCGATGTGCGTCTCTACCAAGGATTTTCCAGAGTTGAGTCCAGACTCTGCTTATGTTACCGATGGCTTTGACGAAGAAATGTGTGGCAATAAGCACAATTTGAGGGAGATTGGCATTTGGGACTTCAAGACTGAGAAACTCCGTGGCCTTGGTGAGGTCGAAACTTGCAGTCCATGGCTTAATTGGCCTTCACCGATTTGGATAACACCATCTCTTCATTAGGGTTTGTTTGGTTAGTTCTAATTGACATAGAATTGGGAAGAATTGAGGATTTATTTCGTTACTTCTAATGACAAAGGATTGGGAAGAATTGAGGATTTATTTGGCTAGTTCTAATGACAAAGGATTGGGAAGAATTGAGGATTTATTTGGCTGCTTTTGTGCACTCAATCCACGCAGGTTCAAGTGGATTAGCTAAGATTCCAACCAAATACACGTGGATCCTTTTGTTCGTTTCCACCTCAAATCGAAGGCGTTGGAGGGGATTGAGAGGGATTAAGAAGAAGTAATGGAGGGTTTTATATCCTATACAAGTTAAAATCCTGCTAGATCCCCTCCAATCCTCTGACATTGAAGATTAAACGAACAAACCATCTCGGGAAAGAATTATGTTGGAGAGATGTCCATATTGGTAGAAGACACATTCCCATGTTAGTTTACTGGTTTAATTAGTTGTATTATATATTGTCATTACCTTGAATAAAAATAAACATGTGTTAGCACTTATCAATAAAAATAAAGATGGATGGATGTTTTCACCCCTCAAACATGTGTACATACTGTGTTCTTTTGATTACTAAAATTCTTTGACTCAAGCATCGACCCGTCACTTGGCCGCAGTCCCATCCAAACACGATGCTCGATTTCGATTGTCGGCATGTGTGCTGCTGCTCTGCGTTGATGAAGGCATTCAATCTGTCAGAATAGCTTGCCAAACATGTCATGCGGTGGACGCGTTTGCAATGTTGTATTTAGTAGCGTGGACGTGTTCCTTGTCCATATGTGTTCACCATGACGATTTGTTTCTGTCTCCCCTCGATGGCAAGACAGTATCCCCTGTAGTATGATCTTACAAGACAGAGAGCTATCCCCGCACACCGCCCATCCGCGCCAGCAGGGGCACCCGCCGAGACTCCGTGGGATGCGCCGAGGACGCCCGCCTGCCGGATCTACAGCCTGCAGGGCTGACGCGCCGGCTCCCTCGCGCCGCCGCGACCGGCAACCCTAGCCGGAGGCCAGGCCTCCACGCCGGGCGGCGCGCCTACCAGGCCACCGCGACGGGTCCCTCGCGCCGCCATGACCACCTTTGCTCCGCATCGGGAGAGAGGAGGGAGGAAGGAGAGAAGAGAGGTTGGGAGAGCTGACTCGGGAGAGAGGAAATCGGTCTGCTCGCCCCCTTAGCCAATCACAACTCGACAACAAAAAGTAGCCTGACACAGAACCCGGCACTGGCCACTCCCCGCTCGACAACGCACTGGGAGAGCGGGGCCCGACGGAGAGTAGGAGCGTGCGCACGCGGCCGGTGCCGTATAGGTGTCCAGAGGCCAGTGGCCATCATCCGATGCTCATCCAGCGCTGTAATTTTTTTTTGCTACGTAGCCACCCTCTGGCCGCGTTTTTTTTTTTGATCAACCATATCTGTATTAAGTTAAGGAAACAATACATGTAGAAATACAGATACGGTGGAGCAGGATACAGAGTACAGCTCAACCACCATAACAGCACAGAGGACCTTAACAAAAAAGAAAATTACACATAAGCCCTTAGGCCCTCCACGCCTCGAAGCATCCGGAAGAAGCCACCAGCCACCGCCGACGACCATCGGAAGCCATGGCCACGAACCCGAGGTCAGAAGGAGCTCCATCGCCACATGGCTTTGAGAAGAACCGCAGTAGACACTCGCCCTTGGACGAGATGAAGGCAACGCCGAGGAAACATCGGTCGGGGACACACCCCAAGCTCCAACGACCATATAGCGGGCTCACCGGCGCGACAAAAATCACCGCGGGAAGATGAGCCTGCTCCACTCGCCAGTCTACCACCAGAACCGGAGCCAGCTCTGCACCTACCAAGCAAAAGGCCGGCGTACATACCTTCGTCGCCGGACGCGCCCCCAGCACCACCACGTCAACGGGGCCCCAAGCAGCGCGGTCTTCCTCGCAGATCTCGCCGACCTCCTCACCGGTGACGCAGAAGAGGACATCACCGGGGCGAAGAGCAGGCCGCGAAGGCTTATTCGCCGGCGCCGTCGACGCATCGCCTCGCCGCCAACGCCGAGAAACAGCAAGCCGCAGGGGAGATAGGCCCCCCCGGCAAACCCTAACTCCGTCGCCATAGATTGACGACGAGTATATACTAGCTATCCTAGCTATACAGGCCCTCCCGCCAAGGAGCCGGACGCCCCTCTCATCCCCGTCGCCGGCGAGGGCGCCGGAGGAGAGGGGGCCGGCGGATCGACGGAGGAGAAGGAGGTCACCCTCGAAGTCGCCCTCTTTCACTGTAGAAAGGGGAAAAACGATTCGAGGCTGCTAGCCTTCGATCGAATCCCCTCTGGCCGCATTTTGGCTTGGAGTTCTAATATCTTTAGATTTGTTTGTCTCCCCTCGATGGCAAGACAGAGAGCTATCCCCTGTAGTATGTATGATCCCCGAAAGGCCAAAATTTATGATGAGAGACTAGCTTTAAGTAGGATATACGAGCCTATTTGGTCGGTGACCACAACGTCATGCCATAATTTTGAGCTTTTTGTCACGCCATCATGACGGTGTTTTTGAAGCAAAGAGAAACATTAGAAACAATGGGAACCGAGGTGGTAAAAAACTACAAAACAAAATAGTTTTCTAAAAACACAACAATCACTGCAAGCATCACATTGTAGAAGAGTCTAATTATCCGTGGTCTAGACGAAGACGTCGGAGAGCATACGCGCTCTGCCGCTCTCGCATAGTAAACCAGAGTAC
Source organism: Themeda triandra (assembly GCA_018135685.1). Classification (NCBI taxonomy): domain Eukaryota; kingdom Viridiplantae; phylum Streptophyta; class Magnoliopsida; order Poales; family Poaceae; genus Themeda; species Themeda triandra. The sequence goes on along the minus strand of JAENPR010000250.1, from coordinate 394,195 downwards.
AAAACAGAGTCGTACACTACCAAAACAGAGTCGTACACTACCACTACCACGGCCCACAGGAACAGCACAGTTTCACTCTCTGTCTCTGTCTCCGGCGAAGTCCCTGTTGCTGCTGCCTGCTGCGAAGTCCCTGTTGCTGCTGCCTGCTGCTAGTTGCTACTACGGCTATTTCTACTACTGCCCCGTGGGCCCCACGGATACAACAAGGCAGCTCTGACCATTGACCATGCAGGTGCCGCGACCCCACCTCTGCTGACAAGCTCTGCATGCATGCAAGCTCGGTCACTGTGCTCGGAACAGGTGGTAGGGGAAGAAGCCGTTCTTGTCGGTGAGCGGCTCCACCATCTTGGCGATCCCCGTCATCAGCCTCCACACCTCCTCCTTAAACTCCTTCTCACCCCTCTTCCATGCCGGGACCTCCTCGCCGGCGGCGTTGGCGTTGACGGCACGAGTAGGTGGGAACTGCTGCTGCTGTCCGGCGAGCTGCTGCTGCTGCTGCTGCAGAGGGAAGCCGGTGGGGCGAGGCTGGTACGGCAGCGGCGGCGGGAGCGCGGAGGGGCCCTCGCCGTGGCCGCGAGGTGGCGGGTACGCCAGCATCTGGCCCTGGGGAGAGACCAGCGGAGGCCCGTCGGCGACGCGAGGCTGGTGGTACGGGAGATGCTGCTGCTGGTGCAGAGCCGGCGGTGGTGGGAGCTGCTGCTGGTTGACGTTGGCGGCGCGCGGAGCCTGCTGCTGCTGCTGCTGCAACGCCGGGCGCATGGGCGGCTGCAGCTGCGCGCGCTGGGGCGGCGGCTGCAGAGCCTGGGTAGAAGAAGCGAACCCCACGGACTTCGCGGCCTTGGCCAACATTGGTGCGCCAGTGTCAGTGCCATTGCCGCCGGCGAGCGGCGCGGGCGGCTCGAGCTTGCCGCCGTCCACAACGTCCAGCATGAACTTGACACGGGAGACCTCCCTGGTCGTGGTGCCAGAGTTGTTTCCTTCATCGGTGCTCTTCTTCAGGATCGACTTGGGCTGCTGCCCCACCCCCACGGCGGCCGGACGCGCCGGCACGGCCCCGGCTCTGGACATGGGCAGGGGTGCGCCGTTGCCGGAGCTGCCCGGCCTGAACGGCGCGGTCTCCATGAGCCGCAGCTCGGACGACCGCTGCTGCTGCTGCGGCTGCGGGGCCGGCGCTTCCGTCGCCGTCACCCCCGGCGGCAGCGCGGCCCCGGACTCGACCTCGCGGAGGTGGTACTGCGTGTCCACCTGCCCGAACATGGCGTTGGCCTTGGCGTACCGCAGCGCGGCCTCCGCGTCGGCCTTGAACCGGTAGATGACGCGGCACATGTGAGACTTCCAGTACACGCGGATGCCGTCCACGTCCAGCGGGCCGAACCGCGCGAACCGCGCCTTGAGGGAGGCCACCGACGGCAGCGTGCTCTTGATGGGGAACTTCATCATCAGCGCCGTCGGCGACGGGGTCCGGGCCCTCGGCGCCGCCGCCGGCTCCTTCTTCTTGGCCAAGCCCATCTCCTTCTTCGGTGCTGCCACAGCGGTGGTGCTGTCTTTCTGCTGCTCCAGACCGGCGGCCTTCTTCTCGCTGGCCAGCGTCTTGATCTTATCGAGCTTGGCTTTCTTCTTCACGGCCAGCTCCCCCTGCCGGTCCGAAGGCCCGCGCTTCACGCCGGCCTTGGTGGGGTCATTGCTGCCCGCGCCAGCAGGCCTCGGTGTAGCAGCAAGCTTCTTCTTCTTGGGCAACTGGCCGTCTGCTGCTCCGGCGGTGATACCACTGGGCTTGTCCAGACCCACCTTCTTGGACTCCTCAGGCGGGTCGTTCTCGTAGCTCTTCTTGTAGTATTTCGAGCGGAACGCGAGGACGAAGGAGAGAGCGGTGTCAGAGACGCGGCCCCGGTCGGCGGCGCCATGGAAGGGGGCCAGCGGGAGGTTCCGGATGTCCGACAGCACCTGCGTCAGGTCAAGCCCGCTGGGGTCCTGAACCACGGCGGCGGGCAGGCCGGACAGCTTCTTCTTTTTCTTCCTCTTCTTGGGCTCGCCGCCAGCGGCGGCGTCCACGGAGTCGGGGCTGGCATCCGCATCGGCATCAGCACCCTCCTCCCGCTCGCGCTTGCGGGGCTTCTTGGGTTTGGGCGCCTTCTTGGGCCCCTCGGCCGGCTGGGCGGCCAGGTGGGCGGCGCCGGGATGGGGTACCTCGACGAGCGGGGCGCGCCTGTGGAGCATCATGAAGTCCTCGTCGGCGATGGAGGACCCCTGCAGCGGCGGCGTGGGCGGGTCGTCGCTGGGCGGGAATCCAGGCGGGCCGTCCTCCATCGCGGGAGCAGGCGCGGGCGCCGGCGGCGGCGCGTCCGGGAGCTGCGGCTGGCGGTGGGCAGCGGAGGAGGAGGCCTCGGGCGCGGGGTCCCGGCGCTTGAGCAGGTACTGGTCCTTCTTGCTGCTGGACTTGGCCTTCATGGCGGAGGCCCCCGGCACGATCTTCTCCATGAGCCGCGCGGCGGCCCCGCCCGCGCCGCCCCTCCCACGGCGGGCCGACGCCGGCGTGGCCTGCTCCGCCGCCGTCTTCCTGAGCCCCCCTTTGAGCGGCCGCGCTGCAAGGCATCGTCAGAGTGGGCCATGTCAGTCAGTCACTCTGTTTCAGTCAGCAGCAGGAAAGTAGAACAACATTGCAGTCAACGCAAAGCCGGAAAGACCGAGTTCTGGCTACTACCAGTACAAACGTGAATGCTTCAGAAACGATAAAAAATAGTATTTTCTATGTGCAAAAATGAAAGAAAATAATGGCACGATTATTGTGTAAAATAAAGAAACTAATTATGCCTAATGCAAGTATTTCTTCTAAACACAGTGTCAAGTGTGATGGTTCAGACTTGAGACGTGTCAGTCAGCTTGTCGGGGTGGCTAGACGGCAACACCAGTGATGGATTCGAAATGGCTTTTTTGTTATTATTTTATATACACAAAAAGGACCCAATCGACCGGTTATATATTATAGTAGTGATGGCCAGGAGATGCATCAATTAAGGGCTCAAAAGCCAAGTTTAGTTTAGCCGTAATTGCTTGGGAAACGTTGATTTCCTTCATGTGTGATGGAGAAGCTAGCGGCTGGCATATGCGCTTGGCGACGCTAATTTTCTGTAGACGTGGCGGCAGCCCGCCCGCACGGAGACGCCAGGCAATCTCCCTAGCCGAGAGAGGTGGTGCATCGGATGGGTCGTGCCTGCCTGCGCCGTTGCTTTCACCTCTGGCAAAGGCACTAGCTCTAGCATCATCTTCCATTCCAGTGTCGAAACGTGCACATGCGCCGGCACCAGACACGTCTCTGATGCATGGATTAGGCACCTCACGGTCACAGCCACTTCACTAAGACCACTTCTATTCATGAATCAGGTGCCATGACTTTTTCTCCTCCTCTTCTTTGTCTATTTTTATAAGATTATTATAAAAATAGAATTGAAATTGCAGCAACTACTGTTTTTAGATCAAGTCCTAATATTTTTTTAGCAAAATGGAATGGTTGATTTGGTCCCTAGGCCAGAACGGGCTGAACCACGCTGCCCTCCTGGGCCCAGTGACTAGCTCTAGGGTGGCTGGCCCGGCTAGCAGCAGGAGGAAGGAACAGAAAAGCTACTACGCTGACCACCACCACCATCACCACCACCAAGGTATATCATATTCTGCACTGCTTCCTGTATCCGATGCCACCACGGGGCTAAGCTCCAGGATTAGTGTTTCCTTCTAATCTATTGCCTGCCTGTTTATATAATCCATCTATAGGCTTGCAAAAAGGATCCTGTTATCTGCCCCAAGACCGGTGCGAAACAAAGTGCCAAGAGCTACCAAAAAAACCTATAACATAATATGGCCATCATCAGTCTTTCCCCAGCGTGGCTTCATACCGGGGAAAACACTACGCTGATACTGGAAGAGATGGCTCATAAAGCTTATCATCGCAGCGATGGTGCACGCACGCCACGCCACTGGCTACTCCAGTCTCATACAGCTCAGAATCTTTCATGTTAATGTTAGATTCCTAGGAGGCAGTCCAAGCAATACGCTTTGTCAGCGGCTAGCCATTTGTCAGTGGGTGTGCAATTGTTCCTGGTTTCTGAGGCAAGTAATCTCGCTCCAACAACCACTGATGGAATCTAAAGCATTTCACCAAGTTACTGGCCATGTACAAACCCTTGTACAGGCTGCAGAGCGTGGTAAATGGGTGACATAATGGAAGATCAAGGGGAGGAAAGGCAAGATGATGGCATGTGGAACAAGGCAAGTCACTCATGGATTCTATCCTGCAGGTTTCGCAGTTGTAATGAGTTCACTCTCAACGTTGGAATGTAGGATGCAAGTCTGATAGGACTTGCTTTACTTAGGCAAAAACTCTCCACGGGGACTTCCACCTGATGCCTGTGAAGTGATAACTATAACTCGTTCTTAAAATGTTAGGATTTTTATTTATTTATTTAAGGTGCACACAGGAAAATCCTAACCAAAATCAGTTACTCTGAATGCTCAGATGATTAACATATCTATTCAACATATATTGTATATATACATGCTTGTAAAGATAATAGCTACTAAGCACCACAACAGAGTAATGTGGAGCGCAGAGCCTTCCTTCACCATGTACATGTGGACTCAACCAGCTTACCTCAATGCCTCCTGCCCATGATGAACAGGCGAATGATGCATCCAGAACAGAAGATGTTAGGTGCAAGAATACCCCAGAGTTATCAATCCTCACATCTCAATGAGTCACCAACATATTTAATCATCACTCACATGGACATTCATTCAGAATCAGTTTCACACAGTTTATTGCTGTTCTTTTTACAAAACATGAATTTCATTGCTCTGTACTGACTCTGACTACATGCATAACTATCAACTTGTCTAATCTAGGTGCACCCACTCCTTGGCAAGCAAAATTAACAATTTGAACAGATATGCAGCTTTTATATATGAAGCAGTAATTTAATCTGATCTGATTTCAATCAATGCAATGAACAAAAAGACGATGCGAAGCACAAAAACTAGAATAGGAAGGAAGCACATATTCCAAAAATATGATAATTGACGTGGCAGGGCAAAGAACTAAATATACTACAGAAAAAACTTCCTAGACATGTCAAGATTCCAATAACACCATGATGCTAACTAGTCATAGCTTTAAAACTTGATGCAAACTAGTCACAGCTTCAAACACTTGATGATCCCAAGATAATGGATGATTTTTTTTCCTAGAGCAGAGTTAGAATGAGAAAATACCTAACTAGCATACAAATTAGGATAGTATGATATAGGCACATATATGATACAGTCATGTATATGTGAGATATGCATGTCTCTTATTTTACTAGATTGGATTATATTATGTGAAGCAATACAAGTTACCATTTAATCAACAAACTTATGCATGACTAGTATCACCCCCAAATTCAATAATCACTCTTCCTGTCAAAAAGATGCAACATCCTTCATGCAACAAGCAGTTCAACAGAAGTGAAAGAGAAACCAATTGAATCAGATCCACTCCACTATTCACATCAAAATAATTGTTGCTTGATCTATAACAGCAGTAGTAACATTGTTTAGCCATCAATTTCAAGTACACAGCAACAAGAACAACAGCGCAGTCAATCGTACATCTAGAATTGGGCATGCGAGTGTTGATACCTCGTTGAGCTCGCTCTGCCGCGGCTTTCTGCTCAGCAGCACGCGCCAGCTCCGGATCCACCCCGAACGCTTGGGCGTAGGTGTTGTCTACCGGCGAAAACACAGCGCGGCGGTACGCCGAGAACAGCCCGGCCATCTCCATCCCAGGCACGGTGCGCACGGCCTTCTCCGCGGCGTCCCGCTGGCCCACGGCGACGTCCAGCAGGTAGTCGAGCGCCTTCCGCGGCACGAACCGCTGCCGCGCGGCCTGGATCTGGTCGCGGTGGTAGTCGGCGTCGGTGTCGAACGCCGGGACGTCGACGAGGAAGAAGTTGCCGTCGATGGGGTGCGGGCGGAAGGCGCCGGGGTTCTTGCACGGGCAGAGGAGCGCCAGCGCGCTGCGGCGGGCGACCTCGTCGACGGCCTCGGCCACGGCGGCGGCGAAGCTGCTGCGGGAGCCGCCGCCCTGGGCCGCCTTCTCGGTGAAGTGGTCCTCGAAGGGGACGAGCTCGCCGGGCTCGAACCACCCGTAGCTCGAGTCGCCGAAGAAGGCGACGAGCACGAGCCCGTCGCGGTGGCCGCGGTGCACCTCCTCGTCGTCGGTGAGGCTGACGCTGTAGATGTGGCCCGGCCACCACGGGTGGGACTTCACCTTGGCCCACACCATGTCGCCGAAGCGGGGGCCGCCGCTCGCCCACGCGACGCCGCCGGCGGGGACCATGGCGCCTCCGGCAGCGGGGTCGGACATCCTGTGGAGGGGAGCCGAAAACCTAGATTTGGATGCGGGGTCGATCGGTCTGGGCTTGGGTTTGGGTTTGGGCTCGGGAGGAAGGTGACTTGGGGATCGGAGGAAGGAGGGCCATTGCTCGAGATTTTTATTATTTTTAGATTTATTAGATTTAGGAAAAAGTGGGTTTTCCATTCTTTCTATTGCAAGTTTGATAATAAAATGGAGAAAATACAGAGTGAGAGTAGGGTAAGCTTTTTCTCCTCCTTTTATAATGAGTGTGTAGCAGTTTTGATGAGCAGCCAGGACGATATTGTGGACGGCTGAGCGCCTGGGTATATATGAGTTCGTAGGCGGCTAGATAAGTGCGACTCTGTGGGCGGCTGTGTATGGCGGCTGCGTACGAGTTCATACGGTGGGCGGCGAAATAGGTATAAGTTTGTGTGCGGTTGCGGGATTGATATGGTGGGTGTTACGTGGGTGTGGTATAGGGCAGGTGGGTAAGAGTGATTTGGTGGACAACTAGGTGTGGTTTAGTGGGCGGTAAGAGCAATTTGGTTGACGACGATGAACAACTAGGCAGGTAGGATCCCAGGGCAGCTGGATAGATGTGTGATTTTATTAGCAGTTGTATAGATGTGAAATCTAAAAAAATCCATCAACTACAAATATCAACTAATTATTGGGTCTATAGTTTTTGCCAAAAGATATTGTTTGGGGAATACAAAATAAAAAAATAACACACGTGGGCACACACACGCAAACACGCGCGCACACACGCCTTTACCCACAGTCGGAGATGAACCCATGTTCCCGTCTCCTCCATCCACCCTGGCTGGCTCCCCAGGGTCTGGGCATGGGTTTAGGCTTGGGCTTCGGAGGAGGGTGTCTTGGGGGTCAGAGGAAGTAGGGCCATTGTTCGCAGCTTTTATTATTTTTAGATTTAGAAAAAGGGTTTTCTCATTCTATTACAAGGTTCATAAACAGATAAAATTATAGAGACCTACTAAAAATCGAGTGGGATGTTCCTCCCATTTTATAAGCACGGTATGTAGAGGCGCTTTATAATGAGTGTGAAGCGGTTTTGATGAGCAGTTAGGATGATATAGTGGGCGGCTGAGCGGCTCAGTATATATGAGTTTGTGGACGGCTAGATAGGTGCGACTCTGTGGGTGGATGCGTAGGGTAATTATGTGGGCGGCTACGTACGGGTTCATACGGTGGGCGGATGAGTAGGTATAAGTCCGTGGGCGGCTGCAGGATTGATATGGTGAACGTTGCATAGGCATCATATAGGGGTCTATAGTTTTCATAGTATAATAAAATAATTAAATGGATAAAAAATACTGCCCTCCTGAAGAGGCGATAATTGATATCCTCACACAAACACACACACAACACACTCACTAACACATGAAGTTACGCATGCATGCGTGCATGCCCACAGACACATGCTGACACACCAGCACACACGCGTGCAAACCCCCTCAACCTCCCCCCCCACCCCCACACGGTTGGAGAAAAACACTGTCAATTCTAAACAAGCCAAAGGTGTGACACACATACCCCCCCCCCCCACACACACGCACACCCCACCCCCATGGCTGGATGTCGATTCTAGATAAGGTAAGGGTGTGACACATACAACACACACCCATGAACACACACACGCATGACCCCCCCCCCCCCCCCCCCCAATCCTTACATGGTTGGAGAAAAACGCTTCTAATTCTAGGCAGGCTATAAGTGTGTCACACACACATATTAGGAGGGAAAATGATGTCATTTCAACGATATCAATTCTAGACAAGCTAAGGTGGTGTCTTGTTCTCTCTTAAAAGTGTCATTTTAGATATGATCTGATTGTCTCATTGTAGGGTACTACTTTCACGGGTTACAAGGGACACTCCAATTTGATGGTCATTAGTGGAAATAAGATGATCCAATAGCGCTCAAATGGATGATAGTGATTTCTTCAAATTATGTCAGTCACTTTGTATGTTCTTCATTCATGTGCAACCATTAATTGGATCAATTGTCAGAAAATTGAAGGGTTTCAAAGACTTGTCAGATGATTTGATACAGTTTCATACACATGACCTTCTATTTTGCAAGGGTACAATTGAATATGTTAGTACTATTTGTAGATGCACAGACGTGCTCTAATTGATTGCATCAACAAACAAATTAGTAACAATAATAGGAACACATGCACATAGGATGTTTTTGGAAAGGTGAAGCTCCAACGTATTTATGATTTCAACACTTTTTAAAATTCATTAAACTAATTGTTGTTTTATTGTCTTGTTAACCAATCATTAACAAGTCCTTGATAAGTATCATGACTTCTTTTGGTGGGAGGATGACCGTCTCGCTTTGTAGTGCAAGATAATCACATTATATGCTTTCTTTTTGAATATCTGTCAAAGAACCACCATGGCCGGTTTACCGCTAACCACCATTGCCCTAAGAATAACAAATGTGTGAAGCTATTCTTGTCCAATGGCCACGTGCCCACACCAGGGTACAAGAGCTCTAGGCCATGCACAAAATTGCCCCCTCCAAAAACGCCATGAGCTGTGCTTAGAACGAGCTGGAAGGCCAAAACCATCGTTTCGCCATCTACCAACCTTCCATCCTCCTCCGAGTCTCCTCCATTCCGACACACAAGAAGCCGGCAAGAAAAAGATCGAGCAGCCGGCGCCCGGCGCCACGCGGCAATGGCGGCATCGTACCAGGTGCTGGAGGTGACGCTGATCTCGGCCAAGGACCTAAAGCGGGTAACGCTCTTTAGCAAGATGCGCGTGTACGCCGTGGCGTCCATCTCCGGCGGCGACCCGCGGCTGCCGACGCACCGGACGTACGCCGACCGCGAGGGCGGCCGGAACCCGATGTGGCACGCCCCGCTCCGGTTCACCATCCCGCCCGCCGCCGACCCGCGGTCTCGCCCTCCACGTGCTCCTCCGCGCCGAGCGTGCCTTCGGCGACCGCGACGTCGGCGAAGTCGTCGTGCCCATGCAGGACCTCGCCGCCGCCTCGTCGCCTGAGGGTGCCAACGCCGAGCAGAGGCACCTCAGCTACCAAGTGCGCCGCCCCGTCAGCGGGCGCAAGCGCGGCGTGCTCCACATCTCCTACAGGCTCTCCGACGCGCCGGCGCCGGACGCCCACGCCCACCGGTACGCGCACGCCCCGCCGGCGACGTCCATGTCGTCCAAGCGACACCCCAGCAAGGGCGCCGACAGCGCCATCACGGCGTACCCGGTGGCGACGACCCCGCGCGGCGGTGCGCAGCAGTACCCACCGTACCACCACCCGTACCGGCCTAACGCTCCCTACGCCGCTGGAGCGTACCCGCACCACCACCAGTACGGGTACGGCGCTTACGGCTACAGCGCCACACCGTACGGGTACGGTGGCCACGGCGCCGCGCCGACGGGGAGGTCCGGCGGCGGCGCAGGGGTGGGCAGCGCGGCGGGGCTCGGACTCGGCCTCCTCGGCGGGCTGATGATCGGCGATATGATCGCCGATCACGAGGTTGACGCGGCGTATGACGGCGGGTTCATGGACGGCGCCGGCGGCTTCTGAATTTGTGATGGAGTCGTTGATCAATAACAAACCATAATGAAACGCGCGGCGGCGCCGGCGGGCGCCATTGATGCCAAACCCAAAGACACCTCCATCGTTGCATGGCTGTCCTCAGACGTTCTGATTCTCCATGGTTCCAATGAATGGATGCACTTCATTATCTCGTTGATTAACAATAATCCTACTAGGTAATCCGGGATAATTAAGATTGTAATTACCGTGTGTGTCGAAACGGGATGAGTTTTAACGACCATCTGTGGTTAATCTTGTTGCTTCTGGTGTGTCCTGTCCTTGTGTCAGAATATCTGTTCATGTTCTTGTAGACGCTGTGTTACATTTTGTTAGACCAGCTGCAGCGGGTCCTCCACGCGCTCCTCCACGCGCTCCTGCAGGAGAGAATCAGCTGCAGTGGTGTCCTCCAAAGAATCCTTCACGGGCCAGCGTCCTGCAAACCCAGAGGAATACCGGCTCTCCTCTACACAGCGCTGGGGCCCGCGCACATGGGTGACAGAGAGGAGGCCGCGCCTCGCATGCAGTGACGTGCAGAGAGAGAGAGCAGCGCATATAGCGGGTCCCACTTTTTTTCACTAACAAAAAATGCTATAATCTACAAACTAAAACACCAAATTAAATTTCGATCGTTACCATTAAATTTATTCTGATAAAACCTTCAAAACAAGATCTCACATGGATATATTTAGATAAAGTGATGAGTGGGCCCACACTGGATAAAGGATGCTATAAAGTATGTATGAGTGCGGAAGAAATTGTTCTGGAGGAGAGAATTTTGCTGACTAGGATGTATAAAGGAGAGAAATAGAGGAACGTGAGTGCAGATGGTCTTACAAGCAAGCACAAAGAAAAAAAAAAGACGGACATGGCCTGGGACGATGCTTGACTGATGATTGATCCATAAAATCTGTTTTTTCTTTCCTTGCAAAAGGTTGCCAAGAGATTGCCGAACGATGAAAAAGAAAATTTCATTTGAATGATTTTTTTTTCTGAAATATGCAAAAGGTTTGCACATCTTTGTATTTTAGGTCAAGAAGTAATGAATGCTATAGCGACATGCCATATGAACGTAGCACACTAAGAGGGTTTGAATGAAATTTCATTACATTGGTGCAGTGGAGAATAAGATCAGTGTGTATGTGCTGGCTAAGATCCTTTTCTAGGAATCATGCCTAAGCACACTTTTCATTTTAAAGGAAGGAGTTTTGTTACAACACTTACGCGGAATGCGGTTATGCCTACGGTAATTTGAGGTTGAGCAACTCCAACAGTTTGACAAAACCACTTGGCAAATCTCTATTTTTGGCAAAATCACAAAAAAAAACCTCCTCCAACAATTTGGCAAAACCACTTGGCAAATTGGCAAGGTTGGCAAAACCAGCCCTTCCCGGCGCAAATATGCGCGCACGGGAGCGCTTGGCATATCGAGAATTTGGCTGGTCTACGGTGGTGGATGCATTCATGGTTGCATGCATGCAGATGAAAAGAACAGGTTGTGGTATTTTTTTTTTGAATTGGCAAGCTAAAGATAGCAAACTATTGGAGAGATGTTCTTTTTTTTAGCTTGGTAAATCTTTTAAGAGTTGGCAAATCACAGAATTTGCCAAGTTAAAAACAGCAAACTGGGTTATGCATTTGGACTTGGCATTTACTAATTTGCATAAAACTCCTAAAAAACCCTCTCCAATGGTTATGCATTTAGCCTTTGCATTTTCATTAACTTGGCATTTGGAGGAGATTTGGCATATATGCCAAGCCCCTCGCGCTTGATTTGTCGCATGCGCCGCTTGCTCCGACGTCCCCGCGCACGACTCTCGCACCACATCCCTCCACCCATGCTGCCTATTTTGGGTAATTGCCAAGTTAAAATTGCAAAACGGTTGGAGATGTCCTTTTTTATTCCTTTGCATTTTGTTTTGAGAGTTGGCAAATGATTACAAATGCCAAAGCAAAAATACAAAACCCTTGGAAATGCTCTTAGAGATGCTCATATCTAGCCTCATCAAAACTCAGGGAAAATACAATATGAGATCATGCTCTACAATCTTAATGGACAAAAAATTATAGGTGACAATCGATAATCTATTTTCACATGTATACATACACTCTTTGTTTATTCAGGTTGCAAAAGGGCCTTCTAAACATTCAAGAGAAGCAAAACTAGCAGGCTAGCAGCTATACTACATACAGAACACGAAAGCGCAATGCCACAGAAAGTGTTGGATCACTTGATGAGGTTGGTGATGGCGGCACCGATGACGGCCATCTGCCGGCACTCGGCGCCATACCTCGCGAGCGCGTCCGGCATCGTTTCACCACCCGCCTTGAGCGCGGCGTCGCACCGGCGCACGAGCGGCGGCACGCGGCCGAACCTCTCCCGGGCCACCTCGAACCGCCGCGCGCCGACCTCGTCGGCGGCCTCCGCGAACGCCATGCCCACGGCGTCGTACGCCTGCGCGCACGCGCGCATCGCCGCCTTATCATTAACCCCGCCCGGCGCCGGTGGCGGGGCTGCCGGGATCGTCGTCGTGCCCTCTTCGCGGAGGTCGTACACGGCGTCGTCGCCGAGGCTGACGCCGATGAGCGCCGCCGTCCGCGCCAGCCCCCACAGGTCCGCCTCCGCCGCGCTGTGGTACGCCAGGAACTGCTGCGCGCAGAACACCGCGTCCACGCGCCGGTCCCGCGCCGCGGCCGCCGCGCACGTGCTCTCGATCGTCGCCTCCGCAACGCGCAGCAGGCCGGTGGACGAGGCCCACGCGACGACGGCCACCACCGCCATGGCCACGGCCAGAGGAGACGGTCGAGCCTTCTTCATGATCATGAGTTGCTTTGATTTGTTTGGTTTCTTGTCAAAAGTTGCAATCTTGTATATTGAGATTAAGAGAAAAATGGATGAAATTGCACAGACATGAAAGTGAGACGTCGAGGAGTTTGCATGAAACATGGACACGCCGAACAAGTGTCCGGTTTACAGTTATTTGTGTCTGAACTCTGAAACGCTGTAACACAAGATTCTATGGCTGGAAATACGGGCACACTAGTCGGTCAGTCACGGGCTCAACTAGGCGGCGGTGGCCACGGCCATGAGCGCGGCGACCTTCCTGGCAGCCGGCCTGTCGGCAACCCTCCGCCACCACGCGGCGACGGCGGGGCGCTCCTCGACGAGCGCGGCGTACTCGGTGCCCATGAGGTAGTGCGTGAACCCGAAGTGCGCGAGGTCCGCGAGGCTGACGCCGTCGCCGCCGCCGGCCAGGTACGCGTGCTCGCTTAGCCGCGCCTCGTACGCCGCCAGCACCACCCGCAGCTTCCCGGCGCTCTCGTCGACTACGCGCTGGTCCCGCGCGTCCCCGGCGCCGATCATCGGCAAGATCACGCAGTGCCGCACGATCTGCGAGATGGGCGGCTCGTACTGGTGCGCTGACACCTCCAGCCACACGCCCACCATCGCTGCCGCCGAGGGGTCGTCTTCCCTCAGCATGTCGACGCCGCCGGCGCTCTTGTAGTGCTTTCGGAGCACGTGCCTTGAAATCGCACGGGATTCTAGCGAAAGAAACAAAATGTATTTTATATGAATTTGTTCAAAATTTTATAAAATTGACTTTGGTTTAAATGTGGACGGAGGACTGGAGGAGGGAGTACCAAATAGGGTGAGTTCTCCGTCCTGGAAGGCAGGGATCTTGCCGAACGGCTGTAGAGAGATGGATTATGTGATATATGATTTCTTAGAGAGGATGAACTGATAAAATTTGACAAGATGATGATGATGATGATGATTAACGAGAGACGGCCGGGCATACGTACGTTACGGGAGAGGTGGTGCGGCGCCTTGTTCTCGCGCGCCGCCATGTCGACGGGGACGAGCTCGTACGCGGCGCCGACCTCCTCCAGGCACAGCAGCACCGTCGCCACGTACGGCGACACCGCCGAGCCGAACACCTTCACGACGTCGCCGCCGGCCATACGCCTTGCTCGCTACCTGCTGGGGCTTCGATCGTCTCGAACTCTCGATCGCCTGGATCCTTGGTTCTCTCACCGTGGCGACCGAGCTCCGAGCAGCTCGCTTCTCTGCTCAGCTTTTATGCTTGATCCGAGGTGAGATCTCACCAGCTGCGAGCAACAGGTTTCGTGGAAGCTGCGTGTGGGTCAAGGAGAGTAGGAGACGACTGACGGGGACCTCACTCCGGGTTTAGTTTACACTTTGCAGTACATCACTATGTTTTTTAATCACGTTTTTCTTATGAAAGGTGTTTTCTAATCATGTTGTCACTGCCAAATCTCACGGAAGTTGGTACTTCTCCGACCAAAAACAGTGCACGTCTCCCTTCTTTTTTTGACAAATGTGCACGTCTCCCTTTTTTTTTTTACAGACAACACGTCTCCCTTTGGCACGGCCCGCGAAGGGGCATTTGGCAAAACTGTTCCTCCTAGTGCATGAAACTAATACAAACATCAAAATACCCTACATTTTCCTCAGTTCTCCATATCTTCTTCTCCCCTATTTTCTCAATTTGCAGCCGGTGCTAGGGAGCTTCGTCGACCTACACACCTCAGTGGCCGCAAGCTTCGGCGCCCTACGTGCCCCAATGGACCTGCACGCCACCTTGGGCTTGCACTCTAGCACCTACGGGCTCCAGCGACCTACGCACCCCCTGGCCCCGCGCTTGAATTTTAAATTGTGAGAGCTTGAACCATATTTTTAGGAGAATAAATGATTTTGAATGATAAAAAAAATCATCAATTACAAGCTCTTTGTTATTCGTTTCAAAATTTTGAATTTCAAATTGTGAGAACTCGAAACAAAATTTTTAAAGCTATGTATAAAGTTTGTCTTCATCCAACTTGATTTCAAAAGGTTTCTCTGCACTATGGTTATCACAGCCAGTTCATAATACCAACCATTGATGAATTATTTTTCATCGCCAGTTGGTGACACAAGGGAGAGGTTCTTAACTGCCGGAATTAATCTACCAATTTCACCACCAGTTTGTAATACGAAACGACGTATATCACCAACCGTTTGGGGGCAAGCCGGTGGTGAAAGTACCGTTGGTAACAATGATTTTGTAGTAGTGTGTTATTCTAGGCCTTTTATCATGATGAATCTAGAATTTTGTCATATCCAAAAATTTCTATTTTAGGTTGTGATAGAAAACCCTAAAATATTTTTTTATTTTGATAAGTGTTTGTAGCATTTAAATTTATTAACAATTTAAATAGTGAAAACATATTTTTTTTTTGTTTTTATAATTTGATTTAATTTGTTTGTTTGCATTTATGTGTTTGCAATAATTCTATTGAGTGGAATTTTTATACAAATTATAATAACATATTTTATTCCTCACTTTTTTCTTCAAAAGTATGATTTTCAATCTTATGTTTCATAAATAAGTAGTAAGGTTGGAAAAGTGTTTTTATAAAAGTACAAAATATAAATGGTTTAAACATTGCTTTCAATTGAGTTAAGAAGACAAAACTTTGAAAAATATAAAGGATTAAACCTGTCTTGGGCCAAATTCCATCAAAGGCCCGAAGCGCAACTCCTTATTTCTCCTTTGACTCTGGCAGAATTAAAACCATTGGTATTAAAAAAAATAATACTATAAAATATATCTCATCATAGCATAAAACTAATACTTGTAGTTGATGATCTATATAGTTAAAGCGATATATAATTTGAAATGGAAGAAGTATTAAAAAATAAAACATAGTTTAATTTTACGAGAGTGGACCGTACCAGGCTAAAGGAAGTAGTGGACTTGTGGTGTATTCCACTTCCACCTCATGAAATACAGCTGTTTACCTCTGCTTTCGCTGTCGAGTGATTTTTCCGGGAAGGAAATGTTGAAGTGTCGTCATCCTCTAGTTCCCCGTCCGGCAAGGCGCGCCATGCACCACCCAAACACACGCCTCATATTTCAGAGCAACAAGTAGCCGCTCTGTTCGGCCGTTCCACCACAAGTGAGCTGAGGCAAGCGTGATTTTTCATAGCCGGAGTGGGCAGCAGGCGACTATGACGATCCGTTTCCCCGCCGTCGTCGTGGCCGCCGTCGCGGCTATCACGACGACGATCTCCTCCGTCGTCGACGCTCAGTTCTCGCCACAGGATTTCGTGGATCACCACAACACGGCCCGGGCGGACGTCGGCGTCGCCCCGCTCGCGTGGGACGACACGGTGGCGGCCCACGCCGGGACGTTCGCGACGGAGAGGAACTGCGGGAAACTGCCCTCCGGCGGCGGCCCCTACGGGGTGAACACGTGGTTGGGCACCCCCGGGCCCGGCAACTGGACCTGGAAGGCGGCGGACGTCGTGGCCCTCTGGGTACAAGAGAAGCAGTACTATAACTGTAGCAGCAACTCGTGCAAGGCTGCTGGACAGCTTTGCGTGCAGTACACCCAGGTGGTGTGGGCCAACACCACCAGGTTCGGGTGTGCCAAGTGCGAATACAGCCAAGGCACGTTCGTCGTCTGCGAGTACGATCCCCCGGGGAACGTTGAGGGTCAACGGCCATACGGCTGTGGAGATTTCATCCGGTCAGGTACTATATATATACTAACGAGACATCAGGCATTATATTTTGCTTTGGTTCAGTTTTTGCGATTACAAGTTCATGCGGGTGATCAGCTGAAAATTCGTCGCATCTCCAATAGTCTTTCTAAATCTCAGTTTCTAAATCAACGTTTTTGCTTTTTTAGTATCTTTTAAATTTTCAAGAGTTTTTTTATAACTCATGCGTACTAGTCATTCTCGTCTTTTATTTTTAGCTAACAAAAACCTACAATAGCCATTTAGATAACCCCCCAAGTAGCCTACCTTGTATAGTTGAGGGGGTTATGTAGACGTTTTCCTTTTTAATTTGGTCAAAAGACATTGAAGAGACTGTATTTCATTTCGTTTGTCTCATTATAGATGCTATTTTGTTCCACATCGATTGCATGCGATCTCGCCTTCGTGAAGGGTGTTTGGTTAGGAGGTGCTAAAGTTTATTGAGCTAATCTCATCCTATTTAGTCACTTTTACCCACACTACGATTAATGGGACTAAAATGTGCATTAGCCTATTAGTCAATCAAGTGTTGCTAAATGGGATTAAAGCCCACCTTTAATCAGGGTGCCTCTCACCTTTTAGTCACTTTGGATCCAAACACCATGACCAAGGAAGTTCGATTTGGACTTTGGGTATTTGTTAGGTGTGTGTTGCTGCATCATTGAGGCTACATCGAAAGTTCCGACCTTAATTCTGTGGAAAACTCCATGGTACAATTGCAAATTTCAGACTTGCGCAAAACTCCACAGTGCGCAAGTTAGATGTTTTAACCCTTGGTCGGAAGTTCTGATTTTTGTAGGGTCAGAAGTTGTGACTTCGTCGTTTGGATCCTTATCTCAAAGGAAACTTAGAGATCCCAAGTCCAAGTCCATCTGAATCCATAGAGTCTGTCTATACGTGAGTTGTGTGATTTGGCCATTTGATCACTCAAGCGATTGGATGGACCAAATCACACAAATAAAAGCCAAAAGAAAATTCAAGTGAGATAAACCATCTCCTCACTCAAGTAATTTAGATGGTCAAATCACTCAGATCAAAGCCAAAAGAAAATTCAAGTGAGACAAACCGTTGCCTCACATAAATTTCTGGAAAGGCAAAAAACACACGGGTAGACTTTGGTTTTTGGGATAATCACACAAATTTTTGACAAAAACAATTTTTTCCCAAAAACAAATTTTCCCAAAAAAAATTTCAAAAACAATTTTTCCAAAAAACAAATTTTTCAAAAACAATTTTTTCCAAAAATAATTTTTCCCCAAAAACAAATTTTCCCAAAAAAACAAAATTGTTCCCAAAAACAAATTTTCCAAAAATAAAAATTTTTCCAAAAAAACAAAGTTTCCCAAAAACAAATTTTCTCAAAAACAAAGTTCATGTACATTTTGCACAACAACAAAGTTTGGGTTCCCATAAAGTTTCTCAAAAACTAACCTTTTCCAAAAACAAATTTATACCACAAACACCCGGCAAAGACAACTCATCGATGTCGATAGCATCAGAAAAATTGCTACTTTCGACGTCAATAACATGAGCCTTCCTTTTCTTAGCCATCTAAAAAACCATGAGATCAAAAGTTTCAGTTAAAAAAGCAGAGGAACGTTGAAGCACACTAATATCTGAATGCTAATTATAGCACACTAATATCTGCAAGCTGAAAATGGATACTAATTATAGCAGTTTCACATGCAGTACGCGATTCAGGTAAATACAAACCACAAACTACCCCTTATCCCTAGTCTCACTTGCAGGATTGCAAAGCTGATAAACAAAAGGACGGGAGGGCGGCGGAGACGAGCGCGCATCAGAATGTGGGGTCAAATGAAGGACGACCAATATCAAAAGGGGGCAGATCCAACGGGACCAAAAATTCGAGTGAGCTGACTCCACAAATCACTCAAGCAACGTTTAGCTTTTGTCAATCCATATCTCAAAGGAAACTTATAGATCCCAAGTCTCAGTCCACTTTGCTTTCATTTGAACCTAACATTTTTTTGAACAAGGGTCAAACCCCATTTCCATTGCATAAGCCACATAAATGCAATAGAGTTTTATATACTAGCAAACATTGTTAGTCCAAATGGTCTCGTCAAACACAAAAAAATACTTATGGCCTATGTTAGGTGCCATTTTCCCTAGTCTGAGGTGGAAAACGCGCCAAGAGGCGTTGTGTGCTCGGTTTTGCCTATGAACATATGCGGGCCTCTTAAGTGGACCTCTTAAAAGACTTGCCTTCATAAACAGATTTTTCGAGACAACATTTTTGGCCGCTTCCGTACATAGATTTTGCAAGATGGAAATTTTTGTCGGTCTCCATAAATAAAATGACTGTCTTCGAAGATCCTCAATTATTTTAGGAGACAACTACATTTTGTGACAACCTCAATTAATGAAATGGTATGTCTTCTAAAATCAATCTTGTAGTGGTGGGGGACTCCGTTGTAGATGATTTTTTACCTCCAACATCTTTATTCCCGATTATAGAGAAATTGGATGGCTTATTCTCAATCTGGCGTAGATGCTCTAATTGATCGTTCAAATGATATGTAATGTAACATCAAATGTTGTTCGATGTTTGCAAATCATTCAAGTAGTTAAACAAGAATTATACTGTACTCATTGTTTGCAACAAAGGTGGGTCATGTATTGAAAATTTTGTTTAAGAGATATGCTCATTTGTATCGCATAATAAAATAAAAATAATATCGATAATGATACTTACCGTAATGCAATTGACCAGCTTTCCTTTTCTCTTGTCTGATTGTTCAACTTATACAGATAACGGGAATGGCAGTATCCCCAAGGTAAGCAGAGATAAGAGTAATGCTCCGATCCTGCCAATTATCTTACCTGTGGCCGTGGTTACGGTACTTGGTTTAGTCTCGGCTGTTTTGGTATGCTTCTTGAGAAGATCAAGGCTAAAGCGCAAACGGTCATGTAAGTTTCCGTCGTCACTGTATTTTGTTAATGTATTATTACAGTAGCTGCAGCAACAGCAACAACAAAAAGAATAGTTCTTTTTAAAACAAGAATCCTAAATAAAACTTTTTGATTAATCTGCCATTTAACAAATCTGATAATAAAATATGTGCTGAATACTATTAGGTTGTCAAGCATAATTAACAAATCCGACAATAGCTGCATTATTGATACATAATTAGATATTTTATTATTTACATCTTATATACTGTATTAATACTTTCTCTATAAATTTGATCAAACTTTGCATAGTTTGACTTAGAACAAACATGGATCCCTTATGATTTAGAATATATATTGGAGTAGTACTTTTTATGGCGTGGAGAAGAGAGATGAAGGTGGTTGTTCTGTGAAGCAATCGTCTTATGGACTGTAGCACTGTCGTGGAGTAGGTGGTGGACTTTAATGTGTACTGGGCTCTATTGGGCCACAGTGGGAAGGGGCTCACGTGCATGGACTAGAGTTTGGACAGAGGATGCTTCTGTTTCTCGGTTTGATCGGTTGTTCGTTCAGTTTGGAGGCACAACCAAGCACTGAACCGACGACCGAAGTTAGCATAATAAAAAACCAAAGCCGAACCAAAAAAAAAAAAAAAAAAAAAACGACATTTCGGTTCGATTCGGTACGGTCTTTAGTTTTTGAGTAAAATGTGCCCACCCTGAGGTGACCAACTTGTTTGGGTGACAACGCCCATTGCCGTCACTAGGTGAGGAGTCAAAGAGAGGAGGGAGTAAGGCCCGAAGGGTGTCGCTGGTTAAGCCGAAGAAAAGGATCGGAGGGCTTGTCATGACACAAGGTGACGACGGAAGGGTCATCCGCCAAAATATGAGAGAATAGTGTGGTGGGTAGGGAGAGAGACTAGTGGCTAGAGTTCCGACCGTCTCTAAAAATCGAGACTAGAACCCTATTTGACCGTATCTGTAAATAGGTGGACATGTCTCTTAATATTAGTTTTGTAGTAATCAATATGACATGACAAATCAGCATTTGTTTTTTGCACGTCTGTTCATAATGGATCCTTGATGTTAAAAACAAAATGTTTGTATTTCTTTCGCAGGTCCAACTAGTTCAGAGGATATTGAAGACCTTAAATCAATGTTGTTGGATCCAGACGTCATAAGAGCCGCAACACAAAACTTTTCTGAAGGAAATAAACTAGGAAAAGGAGGCTTTGGAGAAGTGTACAAGGTGATCAATTCTGGGAAAACCTTTTTACCAATTTTCCTTGTAAATTTAGCTCCATATACTAGCGCAAATTAAACTACATGCTAATAAGGCCCATCCGTAAAACTTGTAATGTAACTATATTACATTGAATACTTCAAGCTGATATTTGCAGGGTTTGATGCCGGATGGACAAGAAATAGCAGTAAAGAGGCTTGCAAGAGATTCTAAGCAAGGCTTACATCAGCTAAAAAATGAGTTGTTATTAGTAGCCAGGCTCCAACACCGGAATCTCGTGAAGCTAATTGGTGCCTGCCTGGATGGAGAGGAGAAGTTGCTTGTGTACGAATACATTCCAAACAAAAGCCTCGACTCCTTCATTTATGGTAGAGAAACCCTCTTTCATTTATGCTTGAATAACACTTCAGTTTCACTAGTTAGGGCAGTCACAATGGAAGAAACTATAGCAGTTTCTATATTCTAGGATTTCACACCAAGAAATTAATCTCCACAATGCAAAATTTTCTACAAAGCTTCATACATAAATTTGCCCAATCATCTACCGTATTTCTATCTTGCATCTCCGGATCCTTTGTGCGTTTGGCTCCTCTTCCTTTTCACTCCCGTACGTGTTTCCGGCCACCGGGAGTCTGAGGCGGACGGTGCCGTGCCGGTGAGGCCAAGTTCGTCTTCAGTTTCAGCTTGACGAGCGTGAGATCAATTTCAGCCACAACACCCCCATCCGGATCTTGTTGGCTTCTAGCTTGCTTTGACACGATCTTGCTGTCAAACTCTTCAGGGACACGGATCAATGCTGCTCTGGCTCTCTGCTGTGTGCGGATAAATCTCTACTTCTGTTACGCGGATCTCTAGTGCTGCTGCTTCAAGCCTGCGGGCTGCGGCGAGCGTGTGCGACCTCGGCCGGCGGGCCTCACTTCCCCGGGCACATCTAGGGCCCTTTTGGAACACAGGAACGCAAAACAGAGGAATGGTAGGAAACGTAGGAATAGAGGAAAGTGAAAAGTGGAAAACTATAGGAATGGAAACCACAGGAATGAAAAATTTGGACCGTTTGGATTGCAGGAAATAAACTATAGGATTGTAGGGAAAATTTGAACCACTTCAATAAACTATTTGCTTCTCCTTCGAACTATCTGCTTCTCATTCAAATTATTTCAACCATAGGTAATCCGTACACACAGTTGCATCTACTTCAGTTATTAGAAAAAAAAACTATGAGAATCTTCTCAACGTGAAGGCGTTCACATATCAAAGTGAGAAAACGAAAACAAACAAACTAATCCGCCGGCACAGCTAGCAGCAGCCAGGCAGAGCTTGACCCCGCAGGCCCGCACAACTCGCCGCAGCCGGCAGCCGGCAGCCGGGACAGAGCTCGCATGCAGCACCTCGCGGCGGCCGGGACGGAGACTCGTCCCCGCGCAGCTCGCGGCGGTCGGGATGGAGACTCGCCTGCAGCAGTTTGGGTCGATCGGGACGGAGATTCGTGCATCTTGCGGCGGCCGGGGTGGAGATCCACTGGCGCAGCTCATGGCGGCTGAGGCGGAGCTCGCCCCCGCGCAGTTCGAGACAGCCAGGGCAGAGATTAGAGAGCGAGCAAATCCGTTTCCTTCATTCCCTTGGCTCGAGTAGATTTTCTCATTCCCGTGTTTTGTGTGCATGTAGTTTCCTTTTTACAGGAATGGTAGGAAATGTTCCTGCGTTCCAAACGCCATCTCTCTTTTCCTTTCCTCTGGAATGGTTTCCTCCAAAATTCCTATGACTTTCCTTTGATCCAAACGGGGCCCTAGCCTGGCCCCCGCCTCGCCCGGCCCTTGCTCCAGCTTCGCGATGCCGTGCCGGAGGGGCACATCAAACGAAGGACTGCTGAGCGCGCGAACCCAACCGAATGGAGGAAAGGCTGTAGAGGTGCGCGATGCAGCAGAGGACGTCTCAGCGGCAGCCGGCGTCGAGTGGTCGCTCGAGCAGAGCACGAGGTTCATAGAGCACCGCGACACGGAGGCGAAGGACGACATCCCGGTGGCGGCCGGTGAGGGAGCTCGTGCAGCTACCAGCGGGCCTGCGGACGCGGCGCGCGTGTCTGGCGAGCATGTGCGGAGAAGTACGGCGACCGGTGAGGACCGTGCGGCGGCCAGCAAGAGCGGACGCGCGCTGCCCAGCGACGGCCGAGGCATGGCGCAGCGGATCGGATGGAAACGAGCAGCGTCTCCCCAAGGCGGTTTTGGTCGTTTCTTCGGATCTCGGTACTAGCGTACTAGACTTCGTTTCTCAGGGGAGAAACGGTTTCTACAATTCAGGCTCTCTCTCCTCATTAATCCCCTTGCCACGTCAGTAAATTGCTGAGTTGTCACGAGTAATTAAGAGAGATAGAAACTACTATAAATGCCCATTGGGACTTATGCTTACTTCACCTTTGACCGCTTTAACTGTATAGGAAACAATGAAAGCAACCTTTAAAAAGATATAGGCCTTCTGACTGTAAACCAACTACAAAGTTTTTATTTTTGAAAAATAACGTCAAGAAACAGTTGAAATAACGAATCTGAACAATGACACCTTAAGTTTTCTCTCCATGGAGTGTGAATTATATGGCGTTGATTTGTGTTAGCAAAACTGTGGAACAACTTGTGATTATCTAAACTAGCTAGTTGAGTTCCAATATGATTTGCTAGGAAGAGTTCCTTAATAAATTCTATATAATTCCACTAAACATGTATGCTAAGAATTAAAAATCATCAGATCATTAAAAATAATATCATATATTACGTTCCAGTCCCTTGAATCTGTGATGGAACTTTTTTTTAAAGCTATATAATATGAATTAAAACAACTTGTTGTTTTGATCCACAGAACTATCAAATTATTTACTTTTCTCAGTGCTATGAAATATGCATCCTTGTATTTCAAGGTAGTTCACAGTTAATGTGTTTACTATGTGAAGGTTTCCATGAACTTCTTGAATATGCGTTGTTTTCTTTGCTTTCTTGACACACCTCCATGTAGATGACGAAAAACGTGATGAACTATCTTGGGACACAAGGTACAAGATCATTTGCGGCATTGCTCGAGGCTTAGTATATCTACACGATGAGTCCCGTGTGAAAGTTATACACAGGGATTTGAAGCCAAGCAATATTTTACTAGAAATGGATATGAATCCAAAGATCTCTGACTTTGGGTTGGCAAGTGTATTTGAGGACGATCACTCAAAGCATATCACACGGAGAGTGGCCGGAACCTAGTAAGTCTTCATAAACTCAGTACACTATAAAATGATGTTTTGTTCTTGTTGAGCTATGCAGTATAATATATTTTCTCACACAAATCAAAACAAATTTTCAAATTTGTAGTGGATATATGGCACCCGAGTATGTGGTTCTTGGACATGTTTCCACCAAGTCGGATGTCTTCAGCTTCGGAGTGATTATCCTAGAAATCGTTACAGGAAGAAGAAACATTGTCTCATCATCAGAAACAATGATGGCTCATCTACTAAGCTATGTGAGTCTTCCATTAGCAAGGCCTTGTTTAGATGCTAAATTTTTTTCAACTTTGCTATTGTAGCACTTTCGTTTGTATTTGACAATTAGTGTTTAATCATGGAGTAGGATTAAAAGAATCCTCTCGTAAATCACAAGTAAATTGTACGATTAGTTAATTTTTTATCTACATTTAATGCTCCATGCATACATCTAAAGATTGATATGATGGAGAGACAGTGAAAAAACTTTGTAATTAATTTCCTGTTTGTGCACAGGTATGGGAGAACTGGACCAGGGGAACGATTACAGAGATGATCGATCCATCATTGCGTCATAGTTTTGCTGAAAATACGGTTCTTAAGTGCACACACATTGGGCTATTATGCGTTCAAGAAAATCCAAGTGACAGACCTAATATGTCCAATGTGATCCTCATGCTTGTTGGGAGGTCTACTACCTTGCCTGATCCATCTAGGCCTGCATTCCTCTTTAGGCTGGACGACGACAATAATAATCAATCCCATCATGAAGGTACAATTGAAAAGACCAGGATGCTCAAATAAATCAAACTTGTCACTGAATAAGGTGACGATCACAGAACTTGTACCAAGATAGCTAGCATATTGATTCCCAATTATTCAGCTGGAGTAGGAAAAATATGAAAAACCATACGTATTCAACCAGAGTGCGCTGACATGGACCCATCGAGACCGTTTGGATGTGAATGGTTTTTCCACGATTGTAAATCGGTTTTACTTCTTTGATTTGGCCAGCTTTGGCTTCTTGTAAAAAACACAGGTTTTGTTTCTTCTTCTAATACAAAGATGCGCACTGTCTCGTGCGTATTCGAGAAAAAAAGAGTGTAAATATACTATAAACTATTATGAATTGAAAGCAACGGGGCGCAGGGGAAGCAACAAACAGATAACCAAATGCGCAAATTCCGCAGAAGTGCAGTGGAATATCTCTCTCTCTCTCTCTCTCTCTCTCTTGTCTCAGTCCTTCCACGATAGACCATGCGAGCGTGCTGCTCCATCTTCTACGTCCCCACCAAGCAGATATCTCATAGGCAGTGGTGATCTCACAGGTTGTCATAGATACAGAGTTCAAGATATTCAGGGATATACCGATGCGTGTGTTCAATTGGAACACTTATCTTCCTGAAGATCCTAAGGAAGCTGCCATTTACCTAGACAAGAAAAGAAAGGCTACACTTGGCGAAGATGATGATGAAGTCCAATTGACTGATGATTGGTATCAAGATATGGTTTCACTTTTTAGGAAAACCCATCTTCCACTTAATGAAGAACGTGCAATGTACGCTTGCGAAAAAAAGAAACAAGACCCATCTTTCAGTCGCAGCTGTCTGAATATGGAATCCCCTGACCCTCAAGGAGATGAGCTGAACTCCACAAATCAATAAGTTACCTAAGCTGTTCCGTGGGTACTAAGTTATGTTTTTGTGATGGGCAATGCTAAGATACACTTTTTACCTCTAAGGAGGTAATATCTCAAATGAATCTCAGCTATTGATTTTTTTTATTTAATGAATTGCTTAATGGATTAAAAATTTAAAATAAAACCGGCATGCATGCCGATACCCCACATGCATGCATGCAGATTCCCCTAATCATGGAAAAAATGACGGGAAATAAACAACTTTTTTCTCGGTGGTATGTGCACATGACATGACACATTAATTATATGCATCAAAAGCTTATATTACCAGATCCAAAAGTTACAAAACGTTATCTGCACTAACACATTATGCACTCATGTTACCAACAATCATCTAACATATATGGTCACGCTAGCCATCCTTTGAGGTGTAATCTGATCAGGCGTGGTTTGAAAGTTGACACCGATTGCCCAGTATGTGGGCGAGTGGGAGAGGATGGAGCACATCTATTTTTTAAGTGTAAATTGGCAAAACAAATTTGGCGGCTGCTGAACTTGGAAGATGTTCGAGTTTGTTTGGCGTCCATCTCTGATGCTTATAGTGCTGTTGAATGGATCCTAGCACAGGAGAAACGGAAGAGGGAATTGATAGTAATCCTACTCTGGTTTATCTGGTCGGAGCGAAACAACATTAGGGAAGAAGGGAAGCGAAGACCGGCAGTTGTTATTGCAAATTGTATTGATTGGTACATGCATGAAAATGTGGTGCCATCAACAAATGTCACAAGGGTGTTAATCAGGAACAAGTGGACTAAACCTCCACAGAATGTCATCAAATTGAATGTTGATGGGTCCTTTATCCCTAGTGAGAAGGGCGGCAGCTGGGGATTTATACTCAGAGATAGTGAAGGTGATCTGGTAATGGCAGGGAGAGGGAAAGTTAATAATCTCCTGAATGCTTTTCAGTCCGAGCTGGTGGCTTGTCTTCAAGGTGTGCAAACGGCAAGTGATTTGGGGATCAGTCATCTAATTCTTGAAACAGATGCTCAAGAAGTTGTTAGTGCTCTAGGATCAACAAAGTATGATAATTCTGTCTTCAGTCATCTCATTGAGGAGATCAAATTTCAATCTAGAGTAAACTTTGTTAGTTTCAGCTGTATTCAGTCAGTAGAGTTTGTAATGAAGCCGCCCACGGGTTGGCAAAGTTGGGGTATATATGTTCTAAAGGCGAGGGAATCATTGTCGATTCAATCCCTGATGACATAGCTGTAATAGTTGCTAATGATCTGTTAGCCATTGAGTAATGAGAATCCCAAGTTTCAAAAAAAAAAAAAAAAACACAGGCTAACACACGTTGCCTGCACTTTAGACCTACACAAGTTACCTGACACGCTAACACGTTATGCCGACTCATGTTACCACGTACTACACGTTACCAAATATATCAAGTAAAAAGTTAGAAAATAAAAAGTTTACTATTTTTTAGGGAAAATAAAAAAGTTCACTATATTAGTTGGATCACGCATGCATCAATCGC
The DNA here is from genome assembly GCA_018135685.1 of Themeda triandra. NCBI lineage: Eukaryota > Viridiplantae > Streptophyta > Magnoliopsida > Poales > Poaceae > Themeda > Themeda triandra. Next base: position 367,103 of record JAENPR010000250.1, on the reverse strand, counting down.
ATGATCGCATCCAACAAAAATAATCTTTTATATCTATAACTTTCCTTATAAAACTAAATAAATATCATTTAATCTATTACCTTGAAAGAGGTAATATGTGACCATGACCGTCCGATCAAAACAAATGAACGGCTCACACAGTCATTTCGGAGTACCACAGCAAAACCCTTCTGGGATATAGTATTTTCATCTAAGCAGTCCTTGTGTGTTTTGTATGAACGGAACTCCCCTAATTACTCCAATGAGATTATAAAAAACAAAAGAGCAAAAAGAAAACTACTAGAGGTCGACATCTACTGGGAAACTGAAAACAACTCTAGGGGATGTTAGACTAATGTAATTAGGCTCATCCTAGTCTTTAGCTAATCCTAGTCTTTAGGATAGCGGTTAGAATTGTATGGATGCTATGGCTCCAACACTTGTATATGTATCGGCACTGTGAATGAATACAACAACACTTCAATCACTTTCATGGTATCACAGACGGTTCGCTTCTGCGACCGCGCTTCCGCAACCCTTGGCCGCCGCTGACTCCATCGCCGGTCATCCACGCCCGCCGCTGACACTGATCGCCGGCTATCCATCCTGCCGTCGCTGAGAACCCCCTCGCCGGCACACACGCCTGACTCGATTGCGCCGTAGCTGAGCTCTCACTCGCCGGCCTCGTCCCGCGTGTATCCACGTCGCCTAGGCCGATCGCGCGGCCCGGACCCCTCCATCGCGCGTCGTCCACGCGCGTCCTCGCGTCGTCCATCGTCCTCGTCCTCGCGCACCAACCACGCGCGGCCACGACCGGATCGCGGCTCGTCTACGTCGGATCGCGCGTCGTCGTTCCCGCTTCAGATCGCGCTGACGATCTCTGCACACGCGCGCGTGTACGTCTACATCGCCAAGGAGATCGCACCGGACGTACTGCACCGCGTGTACGTCTCTTCGACTGCACCGAGGCCCCGTCCAGTACGCCGGGCCTACGTCCACGACCTCGCTACGCCGACGCCGGGTGGCCAGATCGACTACGTCTACGTCGCGAGATCGACTACGTCTCGCGTGATCGACTACGTCTACGTCGGATACGCCGGGTACGTCTACGATCCGCTCGATCCAGAGTGGCCCCGTGACGAGCGCATCTGCCCGATACGCCTCGGCTCCACATGTGCCGTGCGATCCGGCGTGCGTGCAGCGAGAAGTTTTTCCTCGTGAAGTTCCCGTGCGTTCACTTGTGGGCCGGCTGCAAGTCAGCCCGTTCCCGTGAGTAAAAAAAAAAGAAAAGAAAGAAAAAAAAAGAAAAAAAAAAAAAAAAAAAAAGGGGAAAAGAGAGAGAGAGAGAGAGAGAGATGCAATTTTGGCGGCATCCGCCCGGCACCTCGGGGCAGCATCAGTGGCATCCACATGCTGCGTTCACCGCCGTGCCCCAACAACAAGCGCAGCAGCAATACTTCTTCTCCGGGCCGCCGCCGTCACATTACGGCCTCATCAGCGCCCCTCCTGGTTTTGGCTATGGAGGTGCCGTGCAGTCGCAACAGCAGCTCCAGCCATGGACCCCGATGCACGGAAGGTCCTGGGATATGCCGTCGCTCATCCACAACTTCAGCACCATGACGACGAACCCACCGCCGTGTGAGTGGTATGCTGATTCCGGCGCTGGCTCTCACATGGTCAACAACGCTGGTATACTATCCTCCTTTCATCCTCCTTCATCATCAAGTCCTTCATCTATCATTGTCGGTAATGGAGCTTTGCTTCCCGTTACCTCTGTTGGGACACACTCATTTTCTACTTCACGACGTCCTCTTTTTCTTTCTAATGTTTTAGTTTCACTAAGCATTATTAAGAATTTGACTTCTGTTCGTCGTTTCACTACTGATAATAATTGTTCCATCGAATTTGATCCCTATGGCCTATCTGTGAAGGACCTGCAGACACGGAGAGTGATCGCCAGGTGCAATAGCACAGGTGACCTCTACCCGTTCTTTCCGCCGGCACTAGGTACCACCACCGCCCTTACTGCCGTCTCATCCTCCACCACCCTCTGGCATCGTCGCCTTGGTCACATCGGTCAAGAGGTATTGTCCAAGCTCATTAGTTCCAATGCTATTTCTTGCAGTAAGCGTCTCCCTGATCATATTTGTCATGCCTGCCAATTAGGACGCCATGTGCGTCTTCCTTTCAACATGTCAAATTCTCGAGCGCTTCATCCCTTTGATTTAATACACTGTGATCTTTGGACATCTCCGGTTGTTAGTGTGTCTGGCTATAAATATTATCTTGTCATTCTTGATGATTGCACACACTATACCTGGACATTTCCTTTACGCCTCAAGTCCGATACCTTTGGCGTTTTATCTAACTTTTTCTCATTTGTGCGCACACAGTTTAACTCTCCCATTAAGGCAGTTCAGTGCGACAACGGCCGCGAGTTCGATAACTCCTCGGCCCGCACGCTCTTCCTCACCCTTGGTGTAGTCCTCCGTCTGTCGTGTCCATACACCTCACAACAGAACGGACGTGCCGAGCGCACTCTTCGCACAGTTAACAATATTGTGCGCTCCCTCCTTTTTCAGGCCAATCTTCCTCCGGTTTATTGGGCAGACACTCTTCACACCGCCACCTACCTGATAAATCGTCACCCAACCAAAACCCTAGACGGTCGCACTCCTTTCTTTGCCCTTTACGGCACTCAACCTTCCTATACCCATCTTCGGGTTTTTGGTTGTGCCTGCTATCCCAACCTCTCGTCCACAGCTCCACATAAATTATCGTCTCGCTCTTCCCTGTGTGTTTTCCTCGGGTACTCCTCTGATCACAAAGGATACCGTTCTCTCGACCTTCATTCCAACTGGATCATTGTCTCTCGCCACGTTGTGTTCGATGAGACTTTGTTTCCATTCTCCGAGATGTCCACCACCCCTCAGGATCCTAACACACTTGAGTTTTTGGACGATGCTGATGATTCCTCTTCGCCTATATGGCCAAGAGCTGTGACTGCAGGTATTCGTATCCCTAGCGGCACTGGGCCCTTCGCTACGACGACCGGTGCTGCTGCCCTTGTGCATCCTGCACAGGTTGCTGCTAGTAGCGCCCCTGCCACCTCGCCGACCGCGTCACCGGGTGCTGCTGCCCCTGTGCATCGTGCACAGGCCGTTGCCAGTAGCACCACAGCCACCGGTCGCACGGCCACAGCTACCACGCGGGCCGTATCGCCAGGTGCTGCACCGGGCTCCTCCTCCGCCGGGATACCTGCTGGCGCTGCTAGTCACAGCGCCCCATCGCCGACCACGTCCCAGGCCGGCGCTGCTGCCCCTGCGCCTCGTGCGCCGGTTGTTGCCAGTAGCGCCGCGGCCACCGGACGCACGCTCACCACCAGGCCGATCTCCATCGCTCCTGTCGACAATGTGCACTCCATGCGCACACGCGGCAAGGCTGGCATCGCACAACCTGTGGATCGACTCAACCTCCACGTTGTTCCCATGTCGCCTTTGCCCCGCTCAGTTCGCGATGCCCTATCAAATCCCAATTGGCGCTCCGCTATGCAGGCTGAGTTTGATGCACTGATCGCCAATAACACCTGGAGCTTGGTCCAACGCCCTCCCGGTGTCAACCTTGTTACTGGCAAATGGATCTTTCGGCACAAACTCCATGCAGATGGGTCTCTCGATCGCTACAAGGCACGCTGGGTCCTTCGAGGTTTCACACAGCGCCCTGGCCTGGATTACGATGAGACTTTCAGTCCGGTTGTCAAGCCAGCCACAATTCGGGTGATTCTCTCTCTGGCTCTCTCTCAGGATTGGCCCATCCATCAGTTAGATGTGAAGAATGCCTTCCTACATGGCACCCTCACAGAGACAGTGTACTGTGTACAACCCTCTGGTTTTGTGGATTCCTTCCGTCCGGACCTGGTTTGTCGACTCAACAAATCTCTGTATGGACTAAAGCAGGCTCCTCGAGCTTGGCGTCACAGGTTTGCCTCATATCTCTCTTCCATTGGATTTGTTGAAACCAAGTCGGACAGCTCTCTATTTATTTGCCGCCGAGGATCCGCTACTGCCTATTTGTTGCTTTATGTGGATGATATCGTCCTCACTGTGTAACACTCCAAAGTGTTATTAGTCAAATTGTATATAATTACATGGCATAAGCATCATTAAGTTAATTAATGTCATTGCATTTGATTGTGAGTTGAAATTTGAAATTCAAATTCAAATTTGAAAACCTAATTTTGAAAATACTAGGAATTTCAATATGGTCCAAAAAGCAAAAGTGTCATTCTCATTATTTTGAACAACTTTCGTTTTTGAAGCTCTTCAAGTTCCAATACGAATTTGTGAGTTTTTGAAAAAGTGGAAAATTCCCTATTGCTACGGTGCCCGCCCATGCTTCCCCCTGCTCATCGCCGATGCCGTGGCCGTCGCGGCCCTTCTTGCGCTCGGTCGCGTGGATGACCGCGTGGACGGCGTCGCGAAGCTGCCTGCCACCGCACGGCCTCATTCAAAGCTGCAGCCGGCCACTTCATCTTTTCCTCCTCCCCATTTTCCTTCTCTCGGTCGCCACCGAGCACCACACTTGTCGCCCCACAAATTCGTCCGCGTTGCTCGCTCATTTTCCAATTCCTCTCTTCCATAGCTCGCCACGAGCTCCTCTGCCTCCCGACCCATCGGTGCCTTACGCCATAGCAAGGTGAGCCGCTTCGTCGTGCCGCCGCCATGGCCGCGGGTTCGGCCTCGCGTGCCGGCTCTCGTCCGCCTCCTTGCTTCCTTTTCTTTAGTGTTTCAAGGTCGCCATCCGGGAGAAGGTTAGCCCTAGGACCTTGTGTGCCCTAGCGCCGTGACCTTGCCGGAACGCGGCTTGCCACCATGAGCTCCGCGCGCCGTCGCCACGATGCGTCGCCGCCGTCTCATTAGTCCACCGCAGCCTGCTTTTCTTGCGTCGTTGGATGCGCGTCATCGCGGGGAGCCGATTAGGGCCGGTCTTGTCACCGGAAACCTCACCGTCGGCAAGTTCCGCCGCCGGCCGGTCGCTTCCGGCGTGCTCGCTCGAGAGCCGTCCGGGGCTTTGTTTTGTAAATTTGATTAAGTCCGGGGGTCGGTGCAAAGTGCAAGACTCGGGGAATAGTGGCAAATTTTATTTTGGACCTATTAGTAATTTTCCTAGACTATGAGGCCTTTTTGCAAAACCGCCGGGCTGCTCTCTTTATTCTTTGCTTAGGGCTGCCTAGGCCGTGCGGTGGGCCTACCCGCACTTGGGCCGGCTGCCTTGCCGCGTGGGCCAAGCTTGCGCGCTGGGCCGCTGCGCTACCGCCCATTTGGGCCGCTTGCCCTTGCTTTGGGCCGCGCGCGCACGCGTGCCACGGGCCGAGCGGAGGGCCAAGTAGGCCGAATGGCTGTGAGCCAATTTTCCATTTGAAAATACTTTTCAAATTTTGTTTTGAATTCAAACTTTAGGAATTTATATCTAGAGCTAGGAAAGTCCAAAAATAATGAAACTAGTTTCGTTAGTTTCGTTTTGCTTTGTGCTCTACGCGTTGGTGTTATAAAAACTTTAGTTTGATAAACTTTTATTTATAGCTTTTAATTATTTAAAGAAAAGCCTTTTTAACTTGCGAAATTCATATCTAGGGTTTCACTTATCCAAAAATTGTGAAACCAAGTTCGATAATTTTGTCTCGATATTCTTTAGCTCATAAGACGATGAAATGCTTGGTTAGGTAATGTTGTGGTAACCCTTTTCGTGAGTAAATCATTAAGTAAGGATGAGAGTCGGACCTTTTAACGATTAGTGACCCTAGTTTACTTGGGACGTGTTACTTATCCTTCGTCCTTGTAAATGTCTTTATTATGTTGATTTCACTTAAGCATGCATCGTATCCATACATATTATCTAGGAACGATGATCGTTGATGGATCGATGAAAGGACGTCGAAGCCGTACCGAAAGACGGTGTTATGGTGACAATCCCGAAGACAATGGTTGATCAATGATTAAAGATGGAATCTTAACTTAATGTGACATTAAGTTATCCAGGCAAGCCCCGGAGCATTTTAACTTCCTAACTTTTTACAACTTAATATGCTATGTTTGTTGCATTAAGTTCTAGGAATTGAATTGGAACCCTTGCTGCATTTATAGCATTCCTTGTCCAGTTATCATCCCTGAAATCCTAATGATATGATACCGTAGCATTTGCTTAGCCATGCTTAAATGGTAGAAGTCGAGTGATTAATGATCACTTGCGAGAATTAGGATGATGGTTCACGGTTGGCTATATGTGCTATCATGCAAATAACCATATGGATGTAAATCGACGGTAAGGCGGAACGTGGACGTCACAGGGCCAGGGAGCTTTGTAATCAAGCGAACCGCCATACCGATTAATCACCTACAAGGAATGGAGCCCATGAAAGGCCCTTGTTTGGTTTTGATAATTGAGTGACAACTTTAGGTGGACTAACTTGTGTGATGGTTGAGATACACAGGAGTTAGTTCACAGGTACATGTGTGTGAGCAACATATGCCATGGTGGAGATGGCTTGGAGATGTTGTGAGGCTCAACACATGAGTTGATAAAGGAGCTCATTGCAAATGAGACATGACATGGAGTCATGTGACCAAGAGGTGAAGATCAAGATGAGGCTTGGCTTGATGGACCGGTTGCAAGTGTGAAGGGCAAGTTGAGGCTGCGAAGCGAAGGACCATGCGATGGTGAAGCTTGGGCAAGACTTGGTGCCGACGGACCGACGCAACGGTGAAGAGCAAGTGAGGTCAAGATCGATAGACCAAAAGTGTCACATGATGATATGAAGTGGATCATATCATTTGATGATCGTGTCATGCATGCGGTGCATTGGCACAATGGAGGATGACGGTGGAGATGGAAATGCGCAAGGCAAAGGTATAACCTAGGGCATTTCATTTCACCGGTCTAAGGTTGAGTAGAGAAGTACTTGACCGGATTTAGGATAGATGGCCGTACTATCAAGAGGGGTAATCTTGTTTGCATATCGGTCATCTAGTGCCACTTGAGCGATCTAACATTGCGATGTGCTAGGATCGAGTGGCGTTGTGAGATGAAGAGAAAATCCTTTGAAAATGATTGTGAAAATGCTAACACACAAGCACATGGAGTTGTACACTTGGTGGTGTTGGCACATTTACAAAGGTGGCGAATGTTCGCGCTGTGGTTTGTAGGGTTGAGTTGGGCTTGGGTCCCTCTCTCCCTCCCGCCGAGTTTGCGAGGCGGGATTCGGCGCTTTCGGGAAAATTGGAAGCATATTTTCCATTGCGCCGGATGCAAATTGTTGTTGGAAACATGCTATCTATGGTGGTCAAGTTGGTATACTTGTTGGATAGCATGGTGGAGAAGATTGCGTTTTCGACGGGTCAGGAAATCATGGATTTACAAGCGCCGGACGCGGCGGTCGGACGTGCGGCCGGCGGGCCGGGCGCGTCCGGCGCGTGGAAGGTTGGCGTGGGCGGCCGGCTCGGCACCGCTGAGCGCCGGACGCCGAGAGGAGGCGCGTCCGGCGCACGCGGACTCGGACGAAAACTTCTCGTGCCGAGTGCCGCGTGAGCACGTTCGCCCGACGCGCGCGGACGCGAGCGGCGGACTCGGGCGGGAGTCACTGTTTGGCGTCCGGCGGTTCTCTGTGCGTGCGGGCGGTGCTAGTGGATGCACTGGCCGGACGCGTCCGGCGGTGGTCACCAGGCGCGTCCGGCGCAGGGTTTCTGAGCAGATCGTGAGGTAGCCGTTGGGGATCAACGGTCGACTTCGAACGGTCGGTACACGTGGCGTGACGAGGAGCGCCGGACGCGGCTTGGAGCGTTCGGCGGTGGAGGCCGGACGCGTCCGGCGCTCGCGTTTCGGTTGCCCGAGGTGGCAACGGCTAGTTTCAGCCCTTGGGGCTATATATACGTGGTTTGGCCGGCTGTGGCCGGTGGCTGAGCACGCCCTGGCTATGTTGCCTTGTGTGGTGGTGCTTGGAAGCCCTCTAACTCACATATGCTTGGTAGTGACCATCCGATAGTGTGAGAAGAGCGATTCTAGTGCGAGTGCTTTGTGAGATTGCATTTGTGGCACTAGGTGGTTGTGTTGCAAGCCGGAGAGCTTGTTACTCTTGGAGGATTGCCACCTCCTAGACGGCTTGGTGGCAAGTGGCTCCGTGGTAGCACGCGTGGAGATACGGTGCTCCGGAGAAGAGATTGTGAGAGGTCGGTACTCACCTCGCGGGGATCGCGAAGAGTAGCCCTATTGGATTGCGCGTGTCATTGAGTTACCACCCTTGAGTGTGTGGGTTTGCTCGGTGCCTTGAGGGGCTCACTTGAGAGTGGTGTCTTGCGGTGCCTTGCGGGGCGTGCCTTGAGGGGCAAGTGACTTGAGGGTCACACCGAAGAACCATCTAGGTGAAAAGACCGGAGGAACCACCGAAGGTGTTGGTCGACACAACGGGACGTAGCTTGGGGGCAACCAAGTGAACCTGGTGAAAAATCGCCGAGTCATCTTGTGTCCACACTTCGCGGTGGTTTGCAATCTCTTTCACAAGCTTTGTATTTACTTTTCTTACATTCTTGTATAGCTTGTGTAGTTGCTCTTGTGGTTAGTTAGCTTGAGTAGCTTGTTAATCACCTTCTTGCTTGTGTAGCTAGAAGTAGAGAAAGTTGCCTTGCTTAGCTTGTGTAGTTAAGTAAGATTGAGCTCTTGGGTTTGGCTTGTGTAGCTTTGTCCATGAGCATCTAGTGAGCTTAGGTTGGCTTTGTGCTTTTGCTCATTAGAATTGTGTAGGTGCACACCCGGTTGCTAAAGTACTAGTTGCTTAGGTTTGTGTGACCTTGCAAGCTAGACTTGTTTAGTGTGCACTAGCTAGATTGGCACCTTGTCTTCTTGTTTAGGATCTTTTACAAGGTGCATCTAGAGACATAGATAGAGGGGTGAAAGTCTTGGTTAGGCCGATAGATTTAATTCCGCACTTATATCGGTTAGCCGGAGCGATTAGTTTTAAAAAGGACTATTCACCCCCCCTCTAGTCCGCCATCTCGTCCTTACAAGTGGTATCAGAGCCGGGTCTCTCATTTTAGTGGTCTTCACCGACCCGAGAGGATGGCGACTAGTGGGATAGATGTTGAGTGCTCTTGTGACACACACATTTTTGATGGCACGGACTTTGCACGGTGGAAACACCATATGCTTGATCATTTTCGTGCATCGGGACCTAAGGTTTGGTGGGTTGTCACAAAGGGTCTCACTCACGTGATGGACGATGAGAACCTTACCGAAGCTCAACAAGCTCTTTATGATCTTAATGATAAAGCTCTTTGCTTTCTAATGCTTGCTTTGAGTTTTGATGTGTTTAAGAAGGTGAATCATCGAGGAACCGCACGTATGGCGTGGGATTCCATCAAGCACATCTTCGGCGATGCCTCCACATGGGATGATGGCAAGTATGAGGTGGAGAAAGCCACGATGGTGCTACATGAGTGTGTTGAGCATGATCACAACAAGGTTGCTGTGAAAGATTGCTCAACCTCATGGTCAAGTGAGGAAGATGATCGATCTACCTCAAGCTCACTTGACAAGATGAAGGATGATGCCTCAAGTGATGCAAGTAATGATTCTACCCCAAACACACTTGACGATGATGATGGTTCATGCTCAATTGATGATGCTACTACAAGCTCTCCAACATCATCATATTGCTTCATGTCACAAGGTGACACTAAGGTATCAAGTTGCAATGTGATTGATCATGCCTCATATGATGAGCTTGTTAGTAGACTTGCTAGCATGACCATGTCTTTGGAAAAAGAGAAAGCCAAAACAATGAAACTTGAAAATGAAAACTCTTTTCTAAAGACAACATGTGAACAACAAAAGCATCTACTTTATGTTACTACTTGTTCACATGATGTGCTAAAATTGACTCATGAGGAACTTTGTGTTACTCATGACAACTTGTTGAAAGATCATGCTTTTCTCACTAAGAAATTTTCCATTGAAGAAATTAAAACTAGTGAGAGCTCATCACTTGGGTTGAATGATCAATCACATATGACTAACTCTTGTGATGTAGGGAAGAAGCATGTATCCACCTCTTATGATGCTTTACATGATATGCCATGTTCTTCACATATAGATGCTTGTTCTACTTCCTTGTCTTGTGAGACTAACATTTTGAAGGAGAACAATGAGCTCAAGAAGAAAGTGGAGAAGTTGAGCAACAAGCTAGAGAGGTGCAACAACTCCAAAGTCCTCTTCCGAGAAAATGTTGAAGAGTCAAAGGAGCTCTCATGACAAGAGTGGCCTTGGCTTCATCAAGAAGAGGAAGGTGACAAAGGGAGCAAGAAAGTTGGCCAAGAAGATGATGAGGCAAAAAGAAGAAAATCTATCTCATTTCATGTGCTATCAATGCCATGAAAAGGGACATCTCGCAAAAGCTTGCCCCAATGAAGATAAGCTCAAGTTGAAGAAAGAAGAAGAGAGGCTCAAGCATGAGAAGCCTCAACCAAAACCCCAAGATCTAGTCAAGATCAACAATGAAGTTAAAATTGATGACTTGAAGATCAAGAAGAAGAAAACAAGAAGGGGTGGAAGAGCTTATTCAAGGCATCCAACTCCTATTCTAGATGCCAAGATGATGATGAGCAAGAATCAAGAAAAGAAAGATTTGGCTCACATCAAGTGCTTCAAGTGTGAAGAGATGGGACACTATGCCTCGGGGTGTCCAACCAAGCTTGAGAAGAAGGCTCAAGCAACTCAAAAGAGGCAAGGCAATGAAGAGCATCACATGAGCAATGAAGAAAAAGCTCAATTAAAGAGAAGATGCTATTCATGTCGGGAAAGGGGACACATGGCTCATTCATGTCCCCTAGGTAACAATTATAAGCCTATTTCAATTGATGCAAATAATATGCTTAGAAAGGATGGTAATGGTACCTCTACGGTCTCTATTGCAAAACATCCCGCTATCCATACTAAGACTTTGCCTAGGTATGTGGCTCCTAACTTGAGAGGACCCAAACATGTTTGGGTACCATCAAAAAGTGGATGATTGTGTGTAGGTACCATGGCATTGGAGACTTGATTCAATTGAGTTCATTTCATTCATCATTTGATTGAATCAAGTATTGAAGCTTAGTGCTATTCCTCTCCCAATGCCAAGTCATGACAAGTGAAGTCCAATGTGCTACAACATACAAGTGCAATAATCAAGTTGTGGTAATCTATTGGCATTCGAAGGCTTGCAAAGTATTTGAGTTGAAGCTTGCTAGTAGATGATCATGAGCTATCAAAGGTATATTCCTAGTTGATCTATTCATTTGGGTGCATATGAGTTGATTGAATTGGATATATATGCATATGTTGCTTGCTATGAGATGTTTGAATGGATTAATTGTTTAGTAGTCAAATTTGGATTAGTTTGGTTCGATATGATCACAAGATGACTCTTAATAAGTGATTTGAATGGATATATGTCTTGTGTTGGTATTCAAACAAATTGATATCAAGTTTGACTCAATTTGAAGAGGCATAGCTCAATTGCTTAAAATCTGTCCCAAATATTTAGAATCTGAGCTAGCTGAAAAGACGGCCATGATTGAGTGATCAAATTTATTTGGATTGGCTTGAAATTTGGTATGGATGCTCTACACTTATGGTACAATATTCTGTACAAACTTCATGAAGATTGGATAAGAATTGCTTCGGTTTTGGAGTACATCTTGTCAGCAATAGTGCAGCAATTTTCAGCATGCAACAGTAAGGGAAGATGTGAAATCTGGTAGCAATCTAGAAGGCCAATGAAGCTCAAATTTTTACAGATGCTGGTAGACTTAGTGTTGCACATCTCCACCAAATTTCATGGCATTTGGAGCTGTACATTGTGAGATATGAATTATTCTTTGAAGGGTACAGAATCTGCCAGAAAAGTGACTATCATTGGATATATCAAGAGTCACTTAAATTGAAAGGTCCTCATGTTGGTTTCATGTTCACAAGTGGTTGAGGAACCTAAGTTTGGTTTTGAATTGGTCTAGAAGCATGAAGAATAATGAGTACAAGGTCATTTGATTGTGAAGTGTATTTGTTACACAGTTGGGTACTCAAATCGAAGATCAAGATCAAACTCAAGATGAAGATGAAGAAAAGGACTTAAGGAAGATTTCAAGTGATTCATCATATCAAGTCCAAAGGATCAATCAAAGAAAGGCAATTCAAGTGAGTGTCAAGGATAGTTCTTGGTGATCCAAGAGATATTGGAGATGCTCGGTTGAAGCAATCAAAAGGGTTGATAAAGTACGCAAGCAACACCCAAGATAGAGAGCAATACATGACAAGTCAAGAAATAATACAAGTGGTGCACAAGTGGTACCCATTCAAGTGGTATTCTCTCATGCAAGCAAGAATCACAAGAAGAAGCGGGCCAATCACAACAAGAAAGTGCACTTGATCTTAAGTTGTTTTCATCTCATATGGGTGAAGCATGGTATTCAATCATGGTATCTATTGGCTTCATCAAGCTTATAAATGGACTTCACATTGCTATTGGAGTAATGAAATTGGAATCTATGTGACTATCCTCTACTCCAACATAGCAAAGGTATCATTGTATTGTGCATGATCATTTCATCCCTTACTAGTATGCGGTTAGTGCATATAGTACATGCTTATTAGGATCATGCATAACAATGAAATGTTTTAAATTCATGGTCTACCACTATTGCTTGATTGTTTGATTTATCTAGTGGTATGAGTATGAGTTTGTTCATGAGCTAGTGAACCCAAGTACTTGATCTAGTTTGAATTGCATATAAGTTTCAAGTACAACATTGACAAGATAACCCTTCTAGTGAGGTGTGAAGAAGCTTGTCATTGGTTCAAACCGGACTTGGATGTTTATAAGTGATTCATATTGGCTCAAGTCAAAGAAATAGAAGCTCATGAAGACTATCAAGTTCAAGAATTGGTTATTCATGATAAATCCAACAAGTGGTCACCATAATGATAGTTCTTGCAAGAAATGTCTAGCTTATCACTACCTTCACAAATGGTGTTCCTACAAGTGGTATGGTACACATGGTTTTCATTCAAGTGATATCTAGTACATCAAGATGATGGTTCCACAAGTGATCCTCAACTTTAAAGTGATCAATTCAAATCAAGAGAAGCTACCCTCACCGACAAGAAAGTGTTTACATTGGTTTGACTCATGCTTTGTCATAGGGGGAGGAGCCCCACTTCATCGGTATTAGAGACAAAGAAACTTCAAGTGACCTACATGTAGTATCTTTGGTGCTATGACAAAGGGGAGTGCCCAATGCATAGTTACAAGTGGATTCCTTGCAACTACATGTGGATTTTACAAGTGGTGTCATTCCAACATATGGTGTTGTCCATCAAAAATGAAGATTCAAGACTCAACCATCAACCCCTAGTTCCAATCCTTTGCATCAAGAGAATTTTTCTTACATGTGGTATCTTCAAGTGGTATTGCTGCATACCTTTATGGTCATTGATGACAAAGGGGGAGAGAATTGTACAAAGATATGCGAAGAAGCATACAAAGGGGAGAATGCGAAGAAGCATACAAAGGGGAGAAATATGGAACAAAAGAAGCATACAAAGGGGAGTAGAAAATGGACATGGATCAAGAGGGAGCAACATTAAAGAATGGAGGAGGATAAAAAATTCCTGAATAAGAGAAGCACACAAGTAGGGGGAGCAAGCTCATGAACTTGTTTGATTGCATTTGTTATATGCATATTCATGTGCTTGCTTGCATTTGCATAAGTTTTCCAATTCAATATGCAATGCTTGTGTGGTGAATGCTAGTTATAGAACTTGTTTGATGATTTAAAAAACTAGCATGTATAGGGTGTTTTAGCTAGTCACATGTGCTTTACAAGTGGTACTAGAACCTTGCTTATAATGTTGATCTCATGAGGTATCTAGTGTTTTGTTTCATGTGATTTCTAGCTAACCATGATGCTAAGGATGAACTTCAATGGTGCAACTCCGATTTGTATCACGCTTCAAAGGTTTATCTTATACACCTTAGCATCACTTAGTAGTGCTAACTCTCCCAAAATTTCCATACTTATACATGTGTGCAAGCTTGAAACCAAACCATTTGAGCACACATGTAGGGGGAGCTATCACTACCAAGTTGACTTTGTGGTACTTATCCAAATCATGACGTTGAGCCTAAATGTTGGATAAGTGGCATAAAGTCCAAATATTCTTAAATTCCATATCTTTGTAGAGTTGTCATCAATTACCAAAAAGGGGGAGATTGAAAGGCCCTCGTTTGGTTTTGATAATTGAGTGACAACTTTAGGTGGACTAACTTGTGTGATGGTTGAGATACACAGGAGTTAGTTCACAGGTACATGTGTGTGAGCAACATATGCCATGGTGGAGATGGCTTGGAGATGTTGTGAGGCTCAACACATGAGTTGATAAAGGAGCTCATTGCAAATGAGACATGACATGGAGTCATGTGACCAAGAGGTGAAGATCAAGATGAGGCTTGGCTTGATGGACCGGTTGCAAGTGTGAAGGGCAAGTTGAGGCTGCGAAGCGAAGGACCATGCGATGGTGAAGCTTGGGCAAGACTTGGTGCCGAAGGACCGACGCAACGGTGAAGAGCAAGTGAGGTCAAGATCGATAGACCAAAAGTGTCACATGATGATATGAAGTGGATCATATCATTTGATGATCGTGTCATGCATGCGGTGCATTGGCACAATGGAGGATGACGGTGGAGATGGAAATGCGCAAGGCAAAGGTATAACCTAGGGCATTTCATTTCACCGGTCTAAGGTTGAGTAGAGAAGTACTTGACCGGATTTAGGATAGATGGCCGTACTATCAAGAGGGGTAATCTTGTTTGCATATCGGTCATCTAGTGCCACTTGAGCGATCTAACATTGCGATGTGCTAGGATCGAGTGGCGTTGTGAGATGAAGAGAAAATCCTTTGAAAATGATTGTGAAAATGCTAACACACAAGCACATGGAGTTGTACACTTGGTGGTGTTGGCACATTTACAAAGGTGGCGAATGTTCGCGCTGTGGTTTGTAGGGTTGAGTTGGGCTTGGGTCCCTCTCTCCCTCCCGCCGAGCTTGCGAGGCGGGATTCGGCGCTTTCGGGAAAATTGGAAGCATATTTTCCATTGCGCCGGATGCAAATTGTTGTTGGAAACATGCTATCTATGGTGGTCAAGTTGGTATACTTGTTGGATAGCATGGTGGAGAAGATTGCGTTTTCGACGGGTTGTTGGAAGGTTGGCGTGGGCGGCTGGCTCGGGCACTGCTGAGCGCCGGACGCCGAGGAGGCGCGTCCGGCGCACGCCGGACTCGGACCAGAAACTTCTGGTGCCGAGTGCCGCGTGAGCACGTTCGCCAGACGCGCGCCGGACGCAGGCGGCGGACTCGGGCGAGTCACTGTTTGGCGTCCGGCGGTTCTCTGTGCGTGCGGGCGGTGCTAGTGGATGCACTGGCCGGACGCGTCCGGCGGTGGTCACCAGGCGCGTCCGGCGCGAGGTTTCGAGCGATCGTGAGGTAGCCGTTGGGGATCAACGGTCGACTTCGAACAGTCGGTACACGTGGCGTGACGGGAGCGCCGGACGCGGCTTGGAGCGTTCGGCGGTGGAGGCCGGACGCGTCCGGCGCTCGCGTTTCGGTTGCCCGAGGTGGCAACGGCTAGTTTCAGCCCTTGGGGCTATATATACGTGGTTTGGCCGGGCCGTGGCCGGTGGCCGAGCACGCCCGGCTATGTTGCCTTGTGTGGTGGTGCTTGGAAGCCCTCTAACTCACATATGCTTGGTAGTGACCATCCGATAGTGTGAGAAGAGCGATTCTAGTGCGAGTGCTTTGTGAGATTGCATTTGTGGCACTAGGTGGTTGTGTTGCAAGCCGGAGAGCTTGTTACTCTTGGAGGATTGCCACCTCCTAGACGGCTTGGTGGCAAGTGGCTCCGTGGTAGCACGCGTAGAGATACGGTGCTCCGGAGAAGAGATTGTGAGAGGTCGGTACTCACCTCGCGGGGATCGCGAAGAGTAGCCCTATTGGATTGCGCGTGTCATTGAGTTACCACCCTTGAGTGTGTGGGTTTGCTCGGTGCCTTGAGGGGCTCACTTGAGAGTGGTGTCTTGCGGTGCCTTGCGGGGCGTGCCTTGAGGGGCAAGTGACTTGAGGGTCACACCGAAGAACCATCTAGGTGAAAAGACCGGAGGAACCACCGAAGGTGTTGGTCGACACAACAGGGACGTAGCTTGGGGCAACCAAGTGAACCTGGTGAAAAATCGCCGAGTCATCTTGTGTCCACACTTCGCGGTGGTTTGCAATCTCTTTCACAAGCTTTGTATTTACTTTTCTTACATTCTTGTATAGCTTGTGTAGTTGCTCTTGTGGTTAGTTAGCTTGAGTAGCTTGTTAATCACCTTCTTGCTTGTGTAGCTAGAAGTAGAGAAAGTTGCCTTGCTTAGCTTGTGTAGTTAAGTAAGATTGAGCTCTTGGGTTTGGCTTGTGTAGCTTTGTCCATGAGCATCTAGTGAGCTTAGGTTGGCTTTGTGCTTTTGCTCATTAGAATTGTGTAGGTGCACACCCGAGTTGCTAAAGTACTAGTTGCTTAGGTTTGTGTGACCTTGCAAGCTAGACTTGTTTAGTGTGCACTAGCTAGATTGGCACCTTGTCTTCTTGTTTAGGATCTTTTACAAGGTGCATCTAGAGACATAGATAGAGGGGTGAAAGTCTTGGTTAGGCCGATAGATTTAATTCCGCACTTATATCGGTTAGCCGGAGCGATTAGTTTTAAAAAGGACTATTCACCCCCTCTAGTCCGCCATCTCGTCCTTACAGCCCATCTTAGTCATGTTGAATAGTGCCTAGCACTTAGCTGGCTGGATCCGAGGTTATCCGCCGCGAAGCCTAGTAGCTCAACTTAGGCCGGATCGCGAAGAGTATCAAGTCTCACCCGCCGACAGGTGTTATAATTCCTGATCCATTGGCATATCCGGCGTGGTATGTCCGTGTGGGAAGTCATGTCCGTAAGTCCGAGGCGGGTGTTATAATTCCCGACCTCATGGCATGGTGGCAACCCTAAGTGAGGTGCTATTCGGATCCGTGATTCCTGAGTTGTACGAATGGTGTTCTACGGCTACCCTTAGCGGGGTGTGCCGGGAGAGTGTTAGGAATATTTCCCCAGCTGGGTTGTAATCGATTCGAATCGCCATCGTCTCCTGGATAGTGAGAAGCTTGACGGGATCATCTCCATACTTGAAAACAATAAGTTGTTTGGATGGTTAATGGAACTTCACAAGATAGCTATTGATCAACCTGTGTTGGTTATGTATTTCTCTACTCAGTTGATTGTTTAGCACAGGTGCAAACCTAGATAACAGGTTAATGAAGATTAATTTGATGCTAATAACAATATGCTTACTCTTATCATCTAAAGCTTTTACGCAAAATGAGTTAAGCTAACTCCACCTATAAAGCTTTGCATAATCCTTGGAGTCTTTATTTCTGTTTCATGTCGGGTAAGTCTTGTTGAGTACAATTGAGTACTCAGGGTTTTATTCCCACTTATTGCAGATCATAAGCCTGTTTTGCTGTGGCAACAAGATGGATCTGCATCCCACTACGGGAAGAGTAGACCATGGGCAAGGTCATCTCTTATATCTCATCTCAAATGCTTTTGTGGGATTGGACTTTAAACTGGCAATGTAAACTTTAAACTATGGTTTTGTTTTAAAACTATGCTTCTTCCGTTACCTCGCATTCTGGTTTGTAATAACTAAAGTGTACTCCGATATATTTAATCTATGTAGATTATTTGTAAAATGTTGTACAAGTGATGTGGTTATGCTGAATCACTACGATCTTGGTTTGTTGCAAGTTGATTTGAAATCCTTCGCGATTTTGTTGGACTACCGGGTTTATATAAGACAAAGTATGGATGTCAACGTATTAGCGGGGACATCTCGTACTTAATCTTGTATAAATTGGTCGGTTACAGGACAATGCATCGGAGCATGGTTCTCGCACTAAACATGTCATTTGTGTGTTAAAACAAAAGCTTTTGCGAAAACTTAATTTCAAACCTAAAGGTTGCCAGTGTTCATATCCCTTATGCCCATATAAGGACTTATAGGTGGCTTAGTTAAGTGCTAACTTGGGGGAATTTAAATTTTGCATCGACGCCTTTGCTAAGGTATGAAGAGTGATAACTTGACCGCAATAGTTACCTTGTGGTCTAATGGTGGTGGTAACCTTCATATATGAATTAGCCATATATGTCGCTAGTGTTAATGTTTGAATCATCGCCAAGGTAAGGTGAGTTGTGAGAGCATGATCGGACAAACGCCGATCTAGGGGAGTGCTTATATGGTACTGAAGTATTTACATGCCGAGAGCGTGTTTATATGGATGTCCGCATGTGAGGGTGTTTTTCCGCCATTCTTGGTGATGCCGTCTTCTGACGATGATTCGGGTATCGTGCACCTACATCTATGTATATTGGGAATATGCATAGATGGAGGGGGGTGCGTAAAATATGTTCCTGCTTTCCTTGTGTGTTATATTGGGAACTGTTGGGCTGAAATGAAAATTTCTTGCAGGTACACTAACAACGCTCACGTTAGTTCGACTAGTGCGATATAG
Source organism: Themeda triandra (assembly GCA_018135685.1). Taxonomy (NCBI): domain Eukaryota; kingdom Viridiplantae; phylum Streptophyta; class Magnoliopsida; order Poales; family Poaceae; genus Themeda; species Themeda triandra. Next base: position 348,456 of record JAENPR010000250.1, on the reverse strand, counting down.
GAGAGAACGTATGTATGCCACCGTCTAGAACGTTAGAATTAAGATTAGGATTGTAAGGACGTATGGATCGTGCATGCATCATGACATTCATATAATTTTTTTGCACTTGTCCTCCCTTATAAAACTTCTTACCTCAAAAGTTTTTTATACGTCCTCCCTCTAAAATAAAAACTGTCCTCTTACAAGAAGTTGCATCTTTTGATTCAAATGGCTCACATGAAGCATACTGCTTACAAGGTCCGCCGGAGGAAGAGTTCAAATTATCAAATTGTAACTAGTGAGTCATATGGTATTAAGAAGTTCCTGATGAAGTTTGCATTTCTTCGCTACTATGGAGAGTTGTCCGTGTGTCATTCGAATATAGAAAACCTAAAAAATCAATAGAGCTAGTAGCAATAACTTGAGAGTCCAGACCGGCTACGGTTGGCATAGTGGTTCTAAAAAGAGTTGTTCATGCTACGGCTAGTGTTTCCAAAAGGTGACCATATCTTGTGGTGTGGAGTCAATTTAATAGGTTAGCACTAGTTCATGGTATAGATAAAGCTGAGAGTAACAGCAGTCTAGCTATCAGTGCTATGTTCGTTTAAAGGAAGACTTACCCCTGCATGGAGGGCGTGGTTAAATCGTGGATATCACTATCCATCGCATTTCTGTTGTGAGGTGCGAGATGCAAGAGGAATTCCACACTGAGCTAGAAAGGACAACGAAGCAGCTGTGTCAGATGAAGACAACAAGAATGGCAATGTCTCAGGTGTGAATAACAATATAGAATTTGTTAACCATTTGGTAATATTTACTCCACGAGTTTCTAATCTTTGGGACTTAGTAGATGTGCCTTGATATACATCGTCACCTCAAAACCAAAGCCTAGTACAACTCCTTGATTCAATTGATAATTATGTCATGCATTGACTCCTCTCAAATCTGAACCATGCTGCCTCTTTGGTGTCGTTTAACAACGAAAATCTTCCTCGAATATCACTATGATTGTAACCTTTAAAGTACCATGATCCATGACTTGGAAACATCGTCGAAACTCGGAATCACCTGGGTGATGTTATTGCCGGGCTTCGCCGTTACCCAAGCCTATGACCGTGATCCTTTATAGTCCACAGTTAGGGTGATGTCATCTTGTCAATACTTCTTAGGGATTCAAAGTTGTTCTTCGAATTCCTAACTGCCTTGTGAATGTGACTAACTGTAAATCGTGGTTACATTCTTAGTCTTGCCAAACGTGGGTTACTGCTATTTTGTCCTATAGTGGTGCCGTGTTCTGTAACCCTGGTGCCGTGACGGAACCTAGAGTCTCTTGTGTGTCCTGATCACATAAGTTTCTACTAGGCGCGCGCAGGTATCGAGGTTTGTGGGCATGAGCCACTATAGCTCGCAACTAAGGTACCCCTACTCTTCTAACCTATCAGGAAAATTCATACTTGAACTCCTTGATGGCATTATATCTAGTCACAACCTGGTTGGCACGGGATGTATCCATGTCGTCTTGTGCCATAACCTATTCTTTCATCCTATCCTTGTCATCTCCGAATCTTGTGATCATCATTGCATATTTAACTCGTCTTGCACCTGACACCTCCATGCGAGATCTGTCTAGGCCATGTAGGATTTCATGTTGATTGTAAGATCGGGGATGGTGTCTTGATTTTAAAACTATCGGTGCCGCGACGAAACCGAGAGCCTCCTGTGGGCGGCCGACACATGGTTATGCTGCTCGGCACGCGTTGGTATCGTGGTTTTAGTCAGGATCCACCAGGAAAATACACCAATATGTCATCTTATCATGACTTCTTCCTTGGTTATCTTCTTAAGTCTGACCAGGAGGTCTTGTTGGACCAATTGTAACGAAACTTTCTTCTAGAATTGCAAAGAAGATAATCTTCGAACAAACAGGTCATTGACATAAACACTAACAGACTACAAGAGATGGTAGATAAGTGACTCTATTAGCCGTTTCCATGAGAAATGTTATTATTGGTTGGATATGTGTCATTCCTATTGAAGCAAAAGGAGGCACGCAACACTCAAGTCGGATAAGTTATTAGTGAGACACGGGTCAAGGGAGATTTATGTTTCTTCATAAGTGATTCCTTGTGTTCGTGATTTTATCCCAGTTCTCAATCGCTAGATGAATAGATAGTGATCATTTGTTTAATCGACCCTTTTAGGTATGAATCCTTTTGGCTGACTTCGAGAATGGTCATCTACATCGGCAACAACAATAATTGCTTGATACAAGATTTGAAGCCTCAGAACTTTTAGTGTTAAGAGACAACTAACTGCTCACCTACATGAAGCCTTAATGAAGTGACTCAAACGCTGGGGGAAATGTCATCAAACTTTGTGAACTCTCTCAATCTTTTGAGAAATGCAAAATGTTCAATGGATTTGAGAATTTGTTAAGGGCCTCACCAATCAGTGTTTTTACCCAAGAGGTTGCATCAGATTTAACTAAGATGATTGTCATCGCTTGGATATGGACACCCTTATATAAGGATCTTTACAAACAATGAGTCAACAAAGTTAGGTATCACATTTATGTATCCAATGGATGCCGATGCCACGACATAGTCACCAAAGACCGAGGATAAGTATTTTGAGTCGTGGACTCTCGGATTACTTCCGAAGTACTACCCTTTAGGGGAATCAATGAAGGAAATTCTTCAGACAAAAACTTTCCACAAAGAACAAGTGATCTGTCTTCATGGTGTGCTCAAGACTATTGTCTCTGATAGGAGAACTCAATTTACAGCTTGTTTCTGGCAAGTCTCCAACAAGATTTTGGCACTCAAACACTCCACAGCTCAACTTATCACCCGCAAACTTTGGGATAAACTGAGCGGGTGAACCAAATTCTAGAAGACATGCTTCGAGCTTGTGTTATATCCTGTAAAGGACCATGGGACAAATGGTTGCCTTTAGCAGAATTCTCCTATAATAATAGTTATCAAGACAGCATCATGATGTCTCCTTTCGAAGCCTTGTATGGCCGAAAATGTAGGACTCCTTTGAATTGGGTAGAAACTGGGGAAAGAAAGTATTATGGAAGTGACTTCGTCAAGGATGCCGAAGAGCAAGTCCGAAAAATCCAGAAGAATATGGAAGCGGCTCAAGCTCGACAAAAGAGTTACGCTGATAAGCGAAGAAAGTCTATTGAGTTCAAGGTGGTTGACCATCTATATCTCAAGGTGTCGCCCATGAAAGGTGTAAAACGCACCTAGTTATATTGGTCCTTATCTAATCATTGAAAAGTGTGAAAAAAAATATATTTTATAAACTTCAACTACCGCCTGAAATGGGAACTATCATTCTAGTCTTCCATATCTCTCAGTTGAAGAAATGTCTTCGCATCTCGGAAGAAGAAGTTAAAGTTAGGGGTATTAAATTACAATCTGATCTTTCTTATGAGGAAGAGCCAGTGAAAGTCCTGGATGTGATAAAGCGTGTGACTCGCAGTAGAGTGGTGAAATTATTTAAAGTGGTTTGGAGTAATCACAGTGAAAGGGATGCAACATGGGACCAAGAGGACTATTTGAAAAAAAAATGCTTATCCATTCTTCTATTCCAAATGGTACGCTTTTCAAAATCTCGGGACGAGATTTTCTTAAGGGGGGAAGGCTGTAACACTCCAAAGTGTTATTAGTCAAATTGTATATAATTACATGGCATAAGCATCATTAAGTTAATTAATGTCATTGCATTTGATTGTGAGTTGAAATTTGAAATTCAAATTCAAATTTGAAAACCTAATTTTGAAAATACTAGGAATTTCAATATGGTCCAAAAAGCAAAAGTGTCATTCTCATTATTTTGAACAACTTTCGTTTTTGAAGCTCTTCAAGTTCCAATACGAATTTGTGAGTTTTTGAAAAAGTGGAAAATTCCCTATTGCTACAGTGCCCGCCCATGCTTCCCCCTGCTCATCGCCGATGCCGTGGCCGTCGCGGCCCTTCTTGCGCTCGGTCGCGTGGATGACCGCGTGGACGGCGTCGCGAAGCTGCCTGCCACCGCACGGCCTCATTCAAAGCTGCAGCCGGCCACTTCATCTTCTCCTCCTCCCCATTTTCCTTCTCTCGGTCGCCACCGAGCACCACACTGTCGCCCCACAAATTCGTCCGCGTTGCTCGCTCATTTTCCAATTCCTCTCTTCCATAGCTCCGCCACGAGCTCCTCTGCCTCCCCGACCCATCGGTGCCTTACGCCATAGCAAGGTGAGCCGCTTCGTCGTGCCGCCGCCATGGCCGCGGGTTCGGCCTCGCGTGCCCGGCTCTCGTCCGCCTCCCTTGCTTCCTTTTCTTTAGTGTTTCAAGGTCGCCTGTCCAGGAGAAGGTTAGCCCTAGGACCTTGTGTGCCCTAGCGCCGTGACCTTGCCGGAACGCGGCTTGTCACCATGAGCTCCGCGCGCCGTCGCCACGATGCGTCGCCGCCGTCTCATTAGTCCACCGCAGCCTGCTTTTCTTGCGTCGTTGGATGCGCGTCATCGCGGGGAGCCGATTAGGGCCGGTCTTGTCACCGGAAACCTCACCGTCGGCAAGTTCCGCCACCGGCCGGTCGCTTGCCGGGCGTGCTCTGCTCGAGAGCCGTCCAGGGGCTTTGTTTTGTAAATTTGATTAAGTCCAGGGGGTCCGGTGCAAAGTGCAAGACTCAGGGAATAGTGGAAAATTTTATTTTGGACCTATTAGTAATTTTCCTAGACTATGAGGCCTTTTTGCAAAACCGCCGGGCCGCACTGGCCGAGCAGCCGCGTTGGGCCGGCACTCGCATTCTTCTTAGCCGGGCTGCCTAGGCCGTGCGGTGGGCCTACCCGCACCGGGCCGGCTCGCTTTGCCGCGTGGGCCACGCTTGCGCGGGCGGGCCGCTGCGCTACCGCCCGGCTGGGCCGCTTGCCCTTGCTGGGCTGCGCGCGCACGCGCTGTGCCGCGGGCTGAGCTGGGCCAAGTAGGCCGAATTGGCCTGTGAGCCAATTTTCCATTTGAAAATACTTTTCAAATTTTGTTTTGAATTCAAACTTTAGGAATTTATATCTAGAGCTAGGAAAGTCCAAAAATAATGAAACTAGTTTCGTTAGTTTCGTTTTGCTTTGTGCTCTACGCGTTGGTGTTATAAAAACTTTAGTTTGATAAACTTTTATTTATAGCTTTTAATTATTTAAAGAAAAGCCTTTTTAACTTGCGAAATTCATATCTAGGGTTTCACTTATCCAAAAATTGTGAAACCAAGTTCGATAATTTTGTCTCGATATTCTTTAGCTCATAAGACGATGAAATACTTGGTTAGGTAATGTTGTGGTAACCCTTTTCATGAGTAAATCATTAAGTAAGGATGAGAGTCGGACCTTTTAACGATTAGTGACCCTAGTTTACTTGGGACGTGTTACTTATCCTTCGTCCTTGTAAATGTCTTTATTATGTCGATTTCACTTAAGCATGCATCGTATCCATACATATCATCTAGGAACGATGATCATTGATGGATCGACGAAAGGACGTCGAAGCCGTACCGAAAGACGGTGTTATGGTGACAATCCCGAAGACAATGGTTGATCAATGATTAAAGATGGAATCTTAACTTAATGTGACATTAAGTTATCCGAGCAAGCCCCGAGCATTTTAACTTCCTAACTTTTTACAACTTAATATGCTATGTTTGTTGCATTAAGTTCTAGGAATTGAATTGGAACCCTTGCTGCATTTATAGCATTCCTTGTCCAGTTATCATCCCTGAAATCCTAATGATATGATACCGTAGCATTTGCTTAGCCATGCTTAAACGGTAGAAGTCGAGTGATTAATGATCACTTGCGAGAATTAGGATGATGGTTCACGGTTGGCTATATGTGCTATCGTGCAAATAACCATATGGATGTAAATCGACGGTAAGGCGGAACGTGGACGTCACGGGGCCGGGGAGCTTTGTAATCAAGCGAACCGCCATACCGATTAATCACCTACAAGGAATGGAGCCCATCTTAGTCATGTTGAACGGTGCCTAGCACTTAGCGGCTGGATCCGAGGTTATCCGCCGCGAAGCCTAGTAGCTCAACTTAGGCCGGATCGCGAAGAGTATCAAGTCTCACCCGCCGACGGGTGTTATAATTCCCGATCCATTGGCATATCCGGCGTGGTATGTCCGTGTGGGAAGTCATGTCCGTAAGTCCGTGAGGCGCTATTCGCGGGTGTTATAATTCCCTGACCTCATGGCATGGTGGCAACCCTAAGTGAGGCGCTATTCGGATCCGTGATTCTCTACTCGTTGTACGAATGGTGTTCTACGGCTACCCTTAGCGGGGTGTTTGCATAATCCTTGGAGTCTTTATTTCGTTTCATGTCGGGTAAGTCTTGGGAGAGTGTTAGGAATATTTCCCAACAAGATGGATCTCGGGTTGTAATCGATTCGAATCGCCATCGTCTCCTGGATAGTGAGAAGCTTGACGGGAGATGTGGTTATGCTGAATCACTACGATCTTGGTTTGTTGCAAGTTGATTTGAAATCCTTCGCGATTTTGTTGGACTACCGGGTTTATATAAGACAAAGTATGGATGTCAACGTATTAGCGGGGACATCTGTACTTAATCTTGTATAAATTGGTCGGTTCTGTGACACACTGCCCCTTCTGATGAATTCCTCCGACATATTATTGGGGCTCTTCAGCGTGAGTTTGCTATGACGGACATGGGTCAGCTTCATCATTTTTTGGGCATCTCTGTGACACGCTCTACCAGTGGGTTATTTCTTTCTCAGCGCCAGTACTCTCAGGACATTTTGAAGCGAGCCGGGATGAGTGAGTGCAAGCCTTGCAGCACCCCTGTTGATGTACACTCCAAATTATCTGCAGATGGACCTCCTGTCGCTGATTCCACACAATACCGCAGTCTTGCTGGCGCCCTTCAGTACTTGACTTTCACTCGTCCGGATATCGCCTTTGCTGTTCAGCAAGTGTGTCTCTACATGCATGATCCTAGAGAGCCCCACCTCGCGGCTCTCAAACGGATTCTTCGGTACTTGCAAGGCACTCTCTCACTTGGCCTGACTATGCGTCGCTCATCACCTACAGAGCTCGTCGTCTATACGGATGCTGACTGGGCTGGATGCCCGGATACTCGTCGCTCCACCTCTGGCTATGCAGTGTTCCTGGGTGATAATCTGGTGTCGTGGTCGTCCAAGCGTCAGCACACAGTCTCCCGATCTAGTGCTGAGGCTGAATACCGTGCTGTGGCGAACGGCGTTGCTGAAGCCACCTGGCTGCGACAGCTACTGTTCGAGCTTCACCACCCTCCTCGCCGAACCACTTTAGTCTATTGTGATAACGTCAGTGCAGTATATCTCTCCAGCAACCCAGTGCAGCATCAGCGAACGAAGCATGTTGAGATCGATCTCCACTTTGTTCGAGAGAAAGTCGCACTTGGTCATGTTCGGGTCCTCCATGTTCCCACGACATCGCAGTACGCCGACGTCTTCACCAAGGGTCTTCCTACCTCGCTGTTCCAGGAGTTTCGGTCCAGTCTGACTCTTGGCAATGCCCCTGATTAGACTGCGGGGGAGTGTTAGACTAATATAATTAGGCTCATCCTAGTCTTTAGCTAATCCTAGTCTTTAGGATAGCGGTTAGGATTGTATGGATGCTATGGCTCCAACACTTGTATATGTATCGGCACTGTGAATGAATACAACAACACTTCAATCACTTTCAGGGGATAGCCTAAGTGTCTTCTTAATTACAAAATTTGTAGCATGTCATTAGAAGTTTACAATCTGCTAGTATTTTAGAAAAGTAACATATGAAAGTATCAAATTCCCCTGCATCCCTGTGTTGCTTTAGAATATACTTGCAACATCTAAACCATTTCTGGAGCGGAATTGTCAAGGCTGCCAGCTGGCAACTACTATTGATCGCAACATTAGAATCTAGTGTTGTGGATGACATTACGATGTCCAATGCCAAATTCAATGAAATCTGCTACAGGGAAATCTGAAATACATTTTTGTTGCTAAATGTGATGAAACATTAAATCTACAAACACATATTCATGGACAAAAGTAGCAAAAATAAAAAGAGAAAGTATCACAAAGTACAGAGAGATGCCACACTTGCAAAAGTAGTTAATAAGCACACAACCGGCATCACTTTATCAATCTTGTTTCTTGGGCACCCCGGAGCCGAGCGGCATGAACTCCGCCACCTTCTTCGCTGCTGGGCGGGCGGCGACGCCCTCCCACCAGGCGTTGACGTGCGGGAGCGCCTTGACCAGTGTGGAGTACTCCGTGGCCATGAAGTAGTGCATGATGGTGAAGTGGCTCAGGTCGGTGAGGCTGAGGGCGTCGCCGGCGAGGTACTTGCTCAGCCGCGCCTCGTACACCTCCAACACCTTCTTCAGCTTCTCCACGTTCTCGTCGACGACGGCCTCGTTGCGTTTGCGGCCATGCAGGACGGGCGCGACGATGCACTCTGACGGCTATGGCGCCCGCCGGCGATTGCAGCTGGTGGGCCTCCACCTCCACCCACATGTCCACCATTGCTGACTGCTCCAGGCTGCCATCACCGAGGAGTTCTGGCTTGTACTTCCGAAGCACGTGCCTCGCCCCGGATTGTAAATAAAGAAATATGTTAGAAAATTTTGTGGTGGTGGGTAAAATGGTGCTAGGGTGTTTTATGGATACACATATTCTGAGCAAGTGTGAATCGTAGTCTACACCACATAGAAGTATCATGGCTTGTGAACACCACATATAGAGTATTTTGTGCCACTTAACTCCCATATAAAACATGTAAAATTATTGTTTCACTTTAGCCAGCCCTTAGCTCTAGTCTCAACTGCCACAAATTATTATTTGTTAATATTTACTCTAATGAGAATTAGATCGTGGAATAAAAAAAAACTCATCTTTCTAATGCCACACACTCATAATTTGTTTAACCGATTACTAATGGTCGGTAAATGTTGGTTAAGACCATTAGTTCCTTTAGCAATATCATCGTGAAGCATCTCTCTCTCTCTCTCTAGTATTTATGAGGAAAAAAAAAGAAAAGAAATGTTGCCACGGTCATGTATATCTTGCTACGTATATGGGACTGGAGAGAAAATTTTGAGATTTTTCCAAAAAAAAAAAAAAACGAGGATGAAGAAGCTATTTGTAAAAATGTCGGAGATGCTCTAACACGGTGTGATACATTGAATCCAATTAGCATATTTGAATGGTCTTAAGGGCACAAAAACCCTATGAGGGTTTCTATAATCATGGCATATATTTGAACGGAGTAGCAAGCATTGGTCAGTGCTGGCCATCGGTGAGCGCTCTCGCCGGCGCGCCGTCCACGGGGGTGTCGTCGCCCTGCACTCGCCGCTGCATCTGGCTTAACAAATTAGAACCAAGCAATGCGCAACGACAAGGAGATCCAATGAAGAGGGGCAAAGCCCTAACCTAGCTCGACGCCGCCGCCGTGCCGAGGCACGCTCGCCCAGGATTTCTCGTAAACAAAAATGCGGGTTAGGGGGTGAGTTTGATTGCTAGGGTGTGGGCCAGGAGTTTAATTAAGTGCTTCAAACTCTTAGAGAAGTTTTCCATTATAATAGAGAATATATGAATCATACATCACATCATAGAAGTATTTCTTATAGTGAATCTAAAAAAAAATCTTATTATTTGGAGTCTTACGGCCTAGTACCTTTTGTATTTTGTAGCAACAACGCTGCAAAAAGCACAACCCAGTCAACCTTTATTTTTGCCCACCCCATTGTTTCCCAGGATTTTACTTGTTTTCAAACATTTTATATTTCCACCTGTATTTTGACCACCCCGTTCAGCCGTCAGATCTGACGGCTCACCATCCACCACCTCGCATCAGACGGCCAGTCAACAAGCTCCTGTTGCCTCGCCGCCGTCGAACCGAAACCCGCCTCGCCTTCGCGGGGGCGTCGCCTTCCAGACGCTCCCAGAGCCGCCGCCGGCGGTAGCCAGCCAGCCCTGTGGGCTTTCCAGGGCCTCCTCCAAGCATCCTCGCCGTCGTTCCGATGCAGGTGCGTCCTGCGCCCCCATCCCTCCCCTGGTTCGGACCCGGTCATAGAGATCTCTGACACCTGCGTGTTTCTGCGGGTTCAGCTATGGAATACACATAGAATGTATTTTTCCCTTCGGTCTGGGAGATTTGAGCGAGTATCAGTTCACATATTGAGTCTGCAAGCAAATTTTATTGACGGTCACTACCATTTAAAATCAATTCGTGAACCTTTAATCATGCATTCATGGTTCAAGCTTGTGTAGGGACTAGGGAGCCTTTCACTATTGCTGAATTTGGAACATGAAAATCTTTCCTGGTTTGTAGTTTTGTACACAATCTAACTGTTCCATACAAAAAAAAATTTCAACTCCCGTGTGTGTGACTTACAGATGGCAACCCGTAGTGTGAATGAACAACAGGCAAGAAATATTTGCACAACAATTAGCGCGCAGTTTCTTGTCGTCACTGAACAAGTGAACAATCTAAAATGCACAACACAATACTTCTAAGAAACAAATCAATGTATAGTGAGATACAGATTGCACAACAGGCAAAGGTTACAGCTTCCACAACTTTCACAAATCTCAACCATGTCAAGCTCGGCTAAAGTTTTGAAAGGCTAAGAGAAAAGGTGCATCCCCATGCCAGAGAGGGATTGGCTACTAAATAAAAGTATCATACTAGGTAAATTCTTTTGTACAGACATGAGCAATCTTTTGCCAGTTTGGATCACCAGCCGTTTGGCAGCTCTTCATGAATGACTCGTCACAGTCATGAATTGTAAAATACCGTAGAGATACGGGCAGAGTTGGAAGTGACTGGACATTTGGGCACCGCCGCAAAAACAACCTCTGCAATTGTGGCAGGGTCGCCAAATTCTCCGGCAAGCTGCTCCACTGGCACAAATAAAAGTCAAGGGCTGTTAGAGAAGGGAACTGTTGCAGGATTTCTTCTTCCCTCAGCTCATCCGATTCCCTAATACTAAGCCTCTGTAGGGATGAGAAGCCTTCTCTTGACAGCAGCTGTGGCACAAAGGTTATGTCATCAATAGTGAGGCAGTCAAGATATTGCACCTTTTCTGCCTCTTCAATGGTCATAATAAGGTTGGGACACTTCATGATGGTGAGGTGTTGTAGGCTGCCGAGATAATTTAGGCCTTGCAAACAAGTTAATTGGACACAGTCCTGGATTTCGAGAGTCCGAAGAATAGATAGAGGCATCATCGCCTCATGAGGGATTTCTCTCAAAAAGGGAAGACAACCGATGCTTAAAAAAGTTAGGGAAGTAGAGCGCCTCCACAAGTTATGGAGATCAGTATCAGTGATGGCACAATCTGATATGATGAAGGAATCTAATGACGCAGGACACAGAAATTGGGAGTAATCTTCCTCCGTCATCTGGCCTCGAATAAGCCTAGGAGGAAAACTAGCACATGTGCTACCAAAAATGCTGCGCAAGATTGTGTCAAACCTATGAGGCTGCTCTTGAGAGAACCTATGTATCTCCTCGGGATGTGTTGTAATCTGCAAGGATGGCTCAACTTGAGACAGATGTTCATTGAAGAGTGACCTCATCATCTCCACATCTTCCACACATTTCATAACTAGGCCCTTACACATGTGAATGTCTAGGCTCTTGAGCCTATCTGGAATTCTTGGCAACTTCTTAAGCTTTTTAAGACTATTTAGTGTAAGGTTTTCAAGGTGGACAAAATGTTCAATATCAGGAAGAGCTTCAAGGTTATCACAGTGCACGAGTTCCAGACGTCGTAGGCAGCTTAACTTTTGTGCCAACCAGCTTGGGCACTTCCATCCGCTGTAGCCAAATATCTGAAGTTCTGCCAGCTGTGATGGTGGGCAAAGGGCCTCAATTATCTCCGTTTCAAGGTCTGGCTGCTGACTAGACGTTGCTTTCCATGCAAGCGACAATGCTGTCAGGTCCTTCTTGTCAGACAGCTTGGCGTCTAGTGCCCCCTCCTTGCTTTCCACATTTTCAAGGCCACTGATTCTCAGGCTGCCACAGAGGTGATTTAGTCTCTCCAGCTGCTGCAACTTATAACCCTCCTCCTTCCTCACCCTAAAGTCACTCAGTTCTCGAAGTGATTTCATCTCCCCAACCTCAGGAAAACATGAAACCATAGAAAAATCATATAAAGGAAGTTGGGAATTCTTGACATGTCTCAAGCTAACCAGCCTGCTCATGTTCTTCACGTTGTAGAATCTTAAAAATCCTCCATCCCGGACCTCTAAGGTCTGCAAATGATATAGTTTATCAAAGTTCTTTGGCAATTGTATCAAACTATACGAAGTGTAGATGGTGAGAGAACGTAGATGTTTTAAGTCACAAATACAAGCAGGGATGACCATGTGCCTATCGCCTTGTAGAGGCACTTGCACCACACGCAGCTTCTTTAACTTCTTCAACATTCCCTCAAATTCTTGTAAAGTCAAACTTCCAATTCTAGTAATGATTAGTGTGCGTAAATTCTCTAGTTTGCAAATCTGCTCGGTAAACTTCATTGGATCGTCCAACCTCACAAAAAGATGGCGGGCATCAGGAGGAAACTCTTTCATCTCACTGCCATCAACTCTGGTACAATCATCTCCAGCAACCATGGTAGCCAATTCATGCAGAAGATCATGAGTAGTAACCCACTCATTCTCACTGGTGCCATTTGAGTATTTTCCTGTCTGCAGGAATGAGCATGACACCAGTTCATCAAAGTAGCAATGTGCTATATATTCCATTTGCTCAACAGTACCTGTAGTTTTTATAAAGCCTTCTGCCATCCATAAGTCAACCAACTCAGCACGCCCAAACTTGTATCCTTGGGGAAATATGCTGCAATATGCAAAGCACCTCCTAACACGCTCATCAAGGTATTGATAGCTCCACCATAGAGCTCCCATGGTATCTGTCAACAAGTCATGATCTTCAACTCTTCTCCAAATGATAGCTTGTAATTGTTTTCGTAGTCGTGCTCCTACTACTCTTGCTGCTAACGGTGACCTCTTCAATTTTTTCGCAATCCGTCCTCCAATAATTCTAAAAGCTTCTAATTCTTGGTCACCAAATTTTGTGTCATGTAGGGCATAATGAATAAAAAGGTTAAAGAAATCCATTTCGTTCAAATCAGGTATTTGCATAGGGCTATGACAACCTAGATACTTAGCTGCATCAGCAAATCGAGTTGTGACCAGGACCTTACTCGCTGTATCTGTAACAACCCGGAAAATTCACCAAACACAAAAATCCCAACTATAAAATTTTTTCTAAATAAACCCTTGTTTGTTGCGTGTCATGTAGAAAACCCCATCTAGTAGCACAATAGAATCCATGTTTACTTAAATGGTGACGCTTTGAAACGTCATCACATGTGTCTCGATAATCCCTTAAGCCACATGTGAATAGGATCGATAGGACCAAGGAGATACATGCACACGAGATGCTACACACTAAACCCTAGAACCAACTAGTGTCTTCGACTAGTTTTACATTTCATCTATTTAGGTACCACGTCGCTAGGGTACATGCACTAGTAGGATCCATGCTAGAACCTAGTCCTAATTAAGCATTATACCATCATGTCACATGTGTGGCATTTATGTTTGGATCATGCTAGTTCTATTAGTATGATATGCAACATGTTTGATTTGAACTTTATTTGGTTTTCCATTGTATTGAATAATAAATCAACAACACATATTTATTTATCAAATAAATAAATATACAATAGAAATATACCTAAAGTTATGGGGAATAATACCACCGCCCGGCCTATGACTAATTATGACCACCATGAAATGTTGCTCAAATCACACAAGACATAAAGAGCATGCACCCCAATATTTAAATTGAGAAAACAGAAAGGAAAAAGAGAAAGAAATGCAAAGGAAAATGGCAAAAGCCATTTTGGCCCATGACCCCGAGCCAGCCCACTATCTGACAGCCTTTCTCTTTTACCCACGCAAGCCATTTCGGCCTTATCAGCCCACACCGCCAACCAACCGGCCTGGGCCAGCTACAAGCCGATCGGCCCAGCCCACCGGATGAACTGGCCCAGCGAGCAAGCCACGGCCCGCGAACCCTTCCCCTTTCCCGGCCTTAGCGATTTGGACGAAGCGGCCCAAATGGCCCACAGAACCGCAGCCCACGGTCAACACGGGTGACGCCGTCCCCGGAAGACGACAGGATGACGCCGAGCCACTTACAGGCGGGACCCACATGTCATATGTTTCCCCTGGTCCCTCCCGCGTGACGTCGCCGCCGTCAGAGCCTGCGCCCCGCGTGGCCGCTACGCAAGCTTTCTCCGCCGTCTGATCCGCTCGCGAGCCTCGGATGCCGCCACCTGGCCCGACAACACCTAGACACAACACGCCCACGGCGCGGGTATCTTTTCCCTCGCGCGCGCGCCAACGGCCGCGGCAGAGCACATGCCGCTGCGCCCTCGCCATGATCATGCTCCACTACGAATCTTCGCCTTTTTGACCCCGGAGACCAAATTCGACTTCGCCAAGACGAGCTGGAGAGCCTCGCGACCACGAAACCCCAGCCCAAGTGATCTCGCAGCCCTCTGATCGTCGCCATCCCCGATCCGGCCGTTCGCGGCACCTTCCACAGCGCCGGCGCCTATAAAGAAGAGCACCCGACGCTCTAGGTTTTCCTCAACCCCGCCGCCGCTCTGGTGGCCACCCAATTCCACACAACCACGCCAAAACTAGAGAAGAAGAAGTGGGGAGGAAGGAGAAGAATGAGGCGGGGAAAAGAAGGAGACGTCGGAGCGCCGTCGGACTTGGAGAAGAGGACACGCCGGAGAAGGAGGCGTCGCTGCAGCCAAGACCGTACCGCAAGCCGCTGCCGTCAAGCGAACCGCGAGCACTGCTTCGACTACCTCACCTACGCGCGCCACTCCGCCAAGCCAAAGTCCCTGCTCGCCTACACGACACGGTGAGCCACCGCCATGCCCCTCTTCCAACCCCATGGCTGGACCTGCTAGCCGCCGCCGTCTCGCACTGAGACGCACTGGCTTGAGCCTTGCCGGCTCCTTGGACACGCACTGCACGCGCACCGACTAGCCAAGAGCCCCGGACCACGGCGTCAGGAGGACGCCGGCCTGATCTTGCCCGCCATGCCGCCGCCGCGGCGAGCCGCCGTAGTGACATCGTCGTTGAGCCCTGAACACCAAGTGCCCAAGATCTGGACTCTCCATGCCGCCGTGCACCCCGTGCGCGCCTTGGACCTGCAATACGGAAACCGGAGATACCCTTGCCCGTGACCATGCCGGGCGGAGCTTGCTCTAGAGCGCCGCCATGCCATAGCTCGCGAGCCGCCCATCTGGCGAAACCATTGGACCAGGGACACCATGAAGCTTCGATCTGCATTCGCCTTCACCTGATGCACTCCGTGCGCACCCCCGATTTGGAAGATGAGCCCCGGAGGACCCCAGCTATGACCTTGCCATCACCGGCGAACTGGAGAGCGCTGCCGTGCCGCGACGATTTCTCCCCGCTCCGGCCACCTCTCTGCTTAAGAGCGCGCCGTAGAGCTTCGCCTTGACGCCCTACATCGAGCCATGTAGAAGATGGAGTTGAAGACCCCTTCCTTGACGCCCTGCCGTGCGCCGCAGCCTCGCCGGAGCTCCGCCTTGTGCTTCTGCCGCGAAGCGGACTCCGCCGAGGGAATTGGTCGACGCCGTCGAGCCGAATCGCCGTACAGTGGCCTCAATCTACCAACTGCGAGGCCAATTTGACAAGAGATGGAGCCGTGCTCCTTGTCGGGTGATGCCAGCGCCGCCGCGCCACCACCATCGTGGCCGGCCGTGCCAGTAGACCCGCTGCCTCCCTCTGACCCCTGGCCATGCTCGCCATGCATCCTCAGAGCCGGTGCGCATGTTATTTTGGCCAGAGACCCACCATGGCGCCTCAGCGCGCGGCCATGCCGCCGCCGGCGATGCCCTGTCCACCGCGAGCCAGAGACGGAGGAGGAAGAGAATTGGGGAAGATGAAGCTCGAGTCGTGACGGAGAAGATGGACCTAGTCTATCAGAACCAAGTCACTGACAGACGGGACCAGCAGCAGCCTGTTCACCATACGCCGATCACGTGGACCCCTCGCCCACTTGTGGACGCAGTGCACATGAGCTGTCTCACTGACAGAGGATCCCACCAGGGCGTGACCACCGTGTGCCAGCGCTGTGAACAACAGCGCCCCGATGCCACACCCGTAGACCCGGTTTACGTGAACCTAGAGACAGACAAGTGGACACCATCTGGGTGGTCCATCATGGACCAACCCCGTGCACCATGGCCCGTGAGCAAGCCCACTGGAACCCAGAAGCGACGTGGCACCACCATAGACAGACACGTGGCGGGCCGAGACCAGCCCATCCGGCCCATGGCCCGGCCCTGACTCGGCCCTATTTGGCCCACTCGAGCCCATTTGGGTTGACCTGGTCAACCCTGACATCATCATGACGTCATCCCGGCCCCACCGTCACGTCAGCGCTTGTGACACGTCAGCTGGACCTCTATTGCCACGTGGACCAATTAGATTGCGACACGTGTCAGCCTGTGGATAATTCAGCCCTTTTCTTTTTCAGAATATTGTATAAACTTCGGAAATTCATAACTAGTTCATATGAACTCCAAAAATTATGATCTTTATATCTAAATTCATCTAAAATCAAGCTTTATCTCATGAGCCTATGTTTGAGTGCATTTGGATCTTTTTGATATTCATTTGGTTCTTTGTGAATTCTATAGGAGTCGCTAACGCGACTATTATGTCTCGATTACGAGTCGACTTAGGAGGAGGAGAAGCCCCGCGATCGGCTACATCGACGGAGGAGGAGTTGTACCACTGCTATCGGGGAATTGTACCACTACTACCTCGACATCGCGAGTGTCATGGCGGCACCTTATTTTAGAGAATCCTATGTAGACATTGCATAATTTATAGAATTGCTAGCGCTTTTTTTTATTCCTTTGCTAGTATATGATGCATGCTATTGCCTGAGCCATTTATACCTTGATTAAAAACCCTTCACCATGTTACCCGACTTTGCGCTCGCACTTATATTATTATTGCCACCCTTCCGCTTTGCTTGCACTATATATCACCATACTTATTACTCCACTTCGCATTGGATCTGTGATGTGATGCGGGTGGTGAACCCCCGGGAATGGTTTTGGCTTGGGATGCCGGCCTTGGTGGACTTGGTGAGATTCTCGGTGGTTCGCGAGTGTGACTTGGGTGTGTGGAGGGTGAGGGTTGAGTCGACTGAGCCGGGATATACGACGAGCTTATGGAGCGAGTCTTGCCCTGGGATGGACTGGACATTCCTGTGCGGATACCTGTGGCGGGTATACTTGTGGTTGGGGAAACCCCTGAGTGTGGGCTTGTCGTGGGCCGCTCAGGGAGAAGGTGCTGTGGTGGCACGTGGTGTCAGGATGGCACCTGAACGGTAACCCTGTTGGAGACATCCCGGGGTCATCCCTAAGGACTTACTAGTACTCAGTTTCTTCAGGACTCCTTTATAGACCACACGTTCCTTGTAATGGGGAGACGGCTGGACTACTTAGTAGCGCGATGCCACTACTGCTAGGCGAGAAGTGTAGGGAGGTACGGGTGGCGAGTACTCACACCCTTCCGAGACGATCATGAGGTACGAAACGTGGCACGAGGTCATGACTTCACGGTTTCGGCCTCCCCGAGGTACTTGGGGTGTTCCGGGGCCGAGAGGTAGGGTGGCATCGTTCTATTATAGCAAGCGGCGGAATCCCTAGGCATGGCCATGTCGATGATGGCTATCTTGTGGGATGTAAAACCTCTGCAGAGTGTTCTTGGTTGATCGATCGATACATATGCTGACTTGTCAGCTATGGACTTGTCCTGTGTTCTGCTTCACTAGATAGGAGAGGAGTGTTCTACCTTCCCCGAGCATTCCGGTCGTGAGCCTAGATGGGGGCTGCGGGCCGCTGAGACAGACCGAGAGGGAGTTGGTCTGCCGACATGAGTGTGAGATGTGGTGATGGAGGTGAGATGATGGATTTGGGATGGATGAGATGATGGATGGATGGATGTGTGTGGGAATGGGAATGAGTTAAACTTGACTATATTATTGTTACTACTATTTATTGCTACTTCGCATGCGCTAGGATGCAAACCACAGCCAAATTATAGGATCGCCAGATCCCTTTATTTTCTCTTTTCCACTAAAGCTCATTCGGTGCTGACCATGGCCTGCACACATCTGGCGGTGTGCAGATTTTTCCTGCTCCTCAGTGATGTCAAATGGATTAGAAGGTCTCGTGCCTGCGCTCAAGTTGGAGTTTGGAGTTGCTTCCGCGTTACTTCCGCCTTCTCAAGCTGTTCTGGATGTTAGATATACTTTGTTCCGCCTTGTGGCGTTGTAATTATTATTGTAAACCCCTCTACTTCTACTCTTTAGATTTATATTTCGATGTATGGAATTGATTATCGAATGATGTATATCATTCTGTGAGATTTCCCTTCGTGGAAAATTGAGGATGTTTCAGTTGGTATCAGCTCCCTGCTTGACCCTAGGACGAGACCCTGAGGATTGGACGATAGAATAGGACAAGCCAGCCTTTCTTTCGGTTATATTACCGACCTTGCACCATCTTGTGCTTGGCTTACCTCTTACAATGGACTTGCTGACCATGATCTTGGTCTCTTATGAAGATGACGACCTTCCAGAGCATGTCATTCTACCTCGAGTATCGCGACGGATACACCCAAGTTCTGCAAGAAGTGCTTCAAGATTCAGGAGTCCCTGAAGACAAGTAACAATAGACGTGCTAGAAATAGGTAGTGCCTAGAGGATTCGAGGTCTACTACATGGTGACTCTACATATTCTCCCAAGTGAAGAGGTGCCACGGCAAATAAGGTCTAAACTATTCATGTGTCGGAAACCACTATCTTTACTACTGTGAAGCTTATCGCACCAGCAACTCTTCTATCTGTGATGCAAGATGCGTACGAACTCCTCGAGCATGGCCCCCCTAACGTCTATTACCCGTGCCCTCGATGCCTTCGATAGTGCCATAGGGTAATGGGATAATCCGAACACACCTAGACCCAAGAGTTTGATGGAAAGATTGGAAGAAAGTTCCCTTACTCCACTAGTCTCACTCTACAGACAAGACTCATCATGATAAGGGGGTAGGTAGAGGAATGAAGATGAACCCCATTTAGCTACAAGTCGTACCATGAGTAGAGTAGAAGGTCTACCACCATGAACTACCTACGCGTAGTACGTTTTCTTCGCGAATCTTTTGGTGTAGCTACCAAAGATATCGCCATGTAATAAACCCTATGTAATGAGTGCTTGGTTCTTATTGCATTTTCATGGTTCTTCATGCTTCTTTGGATGAGTGTAGGATAGATTTAAATGTTTTAAAATTGATTAAATCATCTAATCATTACATGAAGATGCTAATAAATCATGTCACTCGCACATAAACCTTATCTCAAGATAGTAATAGTCACACACCACCCATAGGACTCAACCTTTGGTTTATGAACCCATTACTAAAGGAAATGGTTGTAGACCCGGCCATGAGTTAGAACAGTGAAGACAATGGGAACAACCCTGCAACAAGATTATTGTTAGAACCCCCACGATTAGTGGCATGTTATCTCGGATCATCGAGAATACCTCATTGACGATCGCCTTATAACAAACCACTAATTGAAGATACTAGGTCGACATGACATACTCTTACTAAGCTATTCTAATGGCCGATTCGTATCATCACCCCATGCTATTCCAAAACAACCTCCCTATCTTTTGTTTGAAAAGTTTCCCTCTCTTCAAGAGTAATTCCATTTCAAAACAACAATGGTTTCAAAATATTCTAAAAATTCAAAGAAAACAATTTGAAAAGTTATCTTCGAAAAGAATTTGAACACTTGTTTCCTTTCAAAAAGGATTGCGAAGATCATTTCCAAGAATTAAAAGTTTTGCTTTGCACACCAACCTTTACTAAAATATTTGCAAACCAAAGAATGTTGGCTTCAATTTCATTTTAAAAGCTTTGGATTTCAACCAATGAGCCAATTCCTTTCCAAATAAACCTCGTTTCAAAATGGATTGCAACACATTTGCTAAACAAAACAATTGCGAAATGGTTTGTTTTCAACTTCTCCAAACAAGACATTTTCAAAACTTAGTTTCGGAAACCAAATTTGATTGTGAAAACCATACTTTGCAAAATGAACAGTAATTTTGAACCTTTTTCAAAACTACCATTGTTTTAAATAAACAAAAAGGGAGTCGCACTTTGTTTAAAATTAAAACCATGATTCAAAACTATTTAATTTGAAATCATAAAAAAAATGTATTTGGTTTAAAATCAAAGCCATTCAAAAGAGTTTGATTTTTAAAACGCGCATTGTTTTCAATCCTCTTCGAAATCCCTCTTGGACTTCAAAGATTTTACAAACTCACTATTATATTTTTCAAACAAGATTTTGAAAATAACTACAACTAGAAGAGTCTCATGAACCACATCCTTAACCATTAACCTAAAGCCGCATGACCTACTTAAGCACCTTGGATACCTTGCATAGAATTTGGATTGAGTTACCAAATGAACCAGGACGACGATTCCTTTTGCAAGATCCTCTGAAGCAACTACACTGACTAAAGAGCAATGATGGCGACTATGCTTATCAAAGTAGCGCCACAGAAGCGTGGTGGACCCATAACCCACTAGACCCTGGATCGAAATCAGGAGCCTAAGCACACCTCTTAAAATAGTAGAATCTAATCTAGTCTAAACTAATCGGTGATCCTTCCATACATTAACCACACTCCCTACCTGCAGTGCAGCTACCGAAGTATTGTCGAAGTGTCCCTTTGGAAATCCTATGATCCACCTGGAGTAACTTCGACAGGCTACATGGAACAAGTAGTCAGATGATGATTAGACTTCACTTTACCACTCACGTAGTACTACATACCTTAAATCTCGGGACGAGATTCGATAAGGGGGTAGGACCGTAACAACCCAAAAAATTCACCAAACACAAAAATCCCAACTATAAAATTTTTTCTAAATAAACCCTTGTTTGTTGCGTGTCATGTAGAAAACCCCATCTAGTAGCACAATAGAATCCATGTTTACTTAAATGGTGACGCTTTGAAACGTCATCACATGTGTCTCGATAATCCCTTAAGCCACATGTGAATAGGATCGATAGGACCAAGGAGATACATGCACACGAGATGCTACACACTAAACCCTAGAACCAACTAGTGTCTTCGACTAGTTTTACATTTCATCTATTTAGGTACCACGTCGCTAGGGTACATGCACTAGTAGGATCCATGCTAGAACCTAGTCCTAATTAAGCATTATACCATCATGTCACATGTGTGGCATTTATGTTTGGATCATGCTAGTTCTATTAGTATGATATGCAACATGTTTGATTTGAACTTTATTTGGTTTTCCATTGTATTGAATAATAAATCAACAACACATATTTATTTATCAAATAAATAAATATACAATAGAAATATACCTAAAGTTATGGGGAATAATACCCGCCCGGCCTATGACTAATTATGACCACCATGAAATGTTGCTCAAATCACACAAGACATAAAGAGCATGCACCCCAATATTTAAATTGAGAAAACGAAAAGGAAAAAGAGAAAGAAATGCAAAGGAAAATGGCAAAGGCCATTTTGGCCCATGACCCCGAGCCAGCCCACTATCCGACACCTTTCTCTTTTACCCACGCAAGCCATTTCGGCCTTATCAGCCCACACCGCCAACCAACCGGCCTGGGCCAGCTACAAGCCGATCGGCCCAGCCCACGACCTCTCATTCCTCCTCTTCTCTTTTTCTCGGTCGACCGGATGAACTGGCCCAGCGAGCAAGCCACGGCCCGCGAACCCTTCCCCTTTCCCGGCCTTAGCGATTTGGACGAAGCGGCCCAAATGGCCCACAGAACCGCTGTTGACACAAAATGTGGCGCACTGTGTCTCACACACAGCAAGCCGGAAAGCCTAGCTTCAATCGGGTGCCCGGGCGTCTGAATCCGGAAGCGTGCCAGTCGATTTGACCTGAAAGTCGACAAGGGATAAAACGGTAAGATCATAACTGGAACGTGCTGGGTGAGACCAGACAGTTCCATCTTTACGGCCCTGAAGCCACTTACGACGACACATAGCTATAGAAGCTATCGCCAACAAGTTTGCAATTCATTCGGCTAATATGATATGACCGACATGAATAAAGCTGAACCGCCGAATGCGTGTAAACGAAGACATGTTTGAACAAGATTAAATCATCAAAGCATATCAAACTACATCTCGGGTTTAAAGCATCATCAAGCACTAATAATTAAGGATAAGTAACTTATAAATATAAATCTACTAAACAACACATGCATAGGCTACTCCAACTAGTGTGCCGCACGTCTAGCCTTCATAAACCCGTCGAGCATAAACCCAAGCAAGCTAATCCACCGCATGATACCACTCGCTATGAATTTACACCACCCCTTCTTGCGCCGATCAATCCACCGCATGATACAATCGACAAGTAAAGAGCTAAAAGCACGTAATTACCTAACAGATCTATAAATACTCGCTACATGTATAAGCATAACCGTATCGGCAAGATTGCCGAATCGGGGTCCATGAAGAAGGAACAAACAAGTAACATGTAAAAGGAACCTATCAGATTAAACCGATCTCTAGTCCACCGGATGACTAGCTCTAGAGTAACCCAAAGACCTGCATCTGCCGTACGGTACCCGGTCCTGTCAAGGCTTATCTACATCTAATGTGAATGAACCCACAACATGTGACAATCTAGATCGATCTAATTCGGCTATATGAAATTGATCTACTTGATATCGAATATACATGAGATTATGACCAAAAAGCCGAAAAGAGCATCAATCTAGATCGGGCAAAAGAGTGTTGCAAATAAATAAACATTAAATAAAACATGCAACACGTGATAACTTAATGAATCTATTAGATCTTGCCAAATCTAAGAGAGCCGATAACTATCTTTACTCATGTTTTAATCCGCCGCACGATACAAGGCACAAGCAAAAACTTCCCATCATTAAGCTTAAATCCGCCGCACGATACTAAGCAAAATGGATGAGACTACTTGCATCATAATCTAAATCCGCCGCACGATACTAGACATGATAGCAAGGTTGCCGGACTTACGGAGGTCGACAGATCGATTGGCCCTCTCGAAGAACTCGACGACACGACTAAAGGACTCGAAGGGTGGCACGTAGCCGGTTGTATTGAATTGGTTGTGAACCCTTATTACAATGGTCGAGGTTTATATTTATACCCCGGACGAGAACATGAGTCCTAAGAATTTACGAACCGTCTAAACAAAATTGGAAAGATACAAATATGCTAACTCTAACCATAATCGGAGTCCTTGACTATCATGACTCCTCCCCTTTCTGGTCAGCTTCCTCTTTCCTTCTTTCACTTTCAAACGAAGCTGTTACCGACCGCTTGATCGTTTGCCGAACATTCGGAAATTAGCCGACCGCATATGCATTTGCCGAATCGCCCTCTCTGCTGCTCGTAGGCCCACCTGTCATATCACTGACCAAATTCTGGTGTTAACACATGCCCCCTCAATTTCGAGATAAAAGGATTTTATTTCGAAATTGACTGCCAGCGCCCTTCGCCTAGGTTAGCACCGCCGACGCCCGCAGCCGCTACTTGAGATCTCGTGCTCGTTGCTTGTCTTCAATGGCGACGGAGACTTCAACCACTCCATCATGGCAACGGGAACTCAAGAGGAGCTTCTTGAGGTAACCCTACTTCGCTTTTACCCATTCGGCAATTCTCCTGAATTAGTTCTCGATGTGTTCCCGATTCATCCGCTCCACCTTTTTAAAGGAAATGAAGAACGAGATTTTGATCTCCAATCTTGCTCATCCGGATCATTTTATCTTGGCCCACGGGGAGACTCTAATCCGAGGGAGTTTATTGAAAAAGAGACTTTGAGGATCCCATTTAAATCTAGGATCGCTCCCTCAAATAGATGGCCAAATACCTTCAAAACATGGCCTCTTCCCTCAATCACAGGATGGCGTGATTGGTACCGCAGGATGCAATCTAGGAATAGTGATTTCTGGGAATCACAAGATATTCAGCACTGCTTGGAGCTTTCTTTAGCTGACATGCCAAGGAATGATTCCCTCCTGATAGCCGCTTCTCACTTTTGGTCTGATGCCATCAATGCATTCGTTTTTGGTCATGACCCAATGTCGATTACCTTATCAGATATCTTCATGATGACCGGACTAAACATTACCAAGCCAACATATCCTTTCAAGTTTAAAGGCACCAGTACACAAAGGTCAGTCAAACCAGGAGGAGGTTGGACCAAATATATTCAGGCTTATGCCTCAACCGGCACCGATATCGATAAAGAATACGGGGCTTTCATGAACATGTGGTCAGTGCAGATTCATTTTCTCGTGGCAAATCCAATGAGCCCACTTTGAATCACATAGTGATGGTGAAGATCTAGCTGCAGGTAAATTGATCCCTTTGGGCAAGTATCTCTTAGGAGCAAGTTTACCACATGATGCATCAGATCACTGCTCAAATGCGTGGCCAGGGTGAAATCTCCTGTGTCAATGGCCCGTGGTGGCTTGTCCAAATGTGGCTGCAACTGTATATGCATCAGATAGTTTCAGTTGACCTCCATAACCTGAATTTTCCTTCAATCAACTATGCTGAAGGTGAGGATCCCAGATATAAATCCTGTCAGACATATGGGGAAGCTGCATCTTCCATTGTCATTGATCTAGACCTTGGCCACCTTTTTAAGATCTTCTACAAGGGATTCAACCACGTAATCTGGTTTCCCTACAGAGAGAATGAAAATTTAACTCTCCCCTGTAGATTTAGCTATGAGTCAATGCTGCATAGATGATGATTCCGGGGATATTTTTAATTCTTTCATCGGGCCCCGTGCTCTACCAGCAGAATTTCATCACGGCCGGTGATAAGTTCAACTTATGAATTTTACAACCCAAACATGGTTGCCGGCAGCTTGGACTTGGTCAATTGCCCCCAAGGCCATATTTTTCAAGCATCATCAAACCCAGGGAGTCATTGCTGAATATTACTGAGGCCAACAAAGTCTTCAATCTTGGATGTAAGCTTCCGGTATATGAACCTAATCCCCTGGTGTTGACGCAAAATGTGACCGTCTGCACCTCACACACTGCAAGCCGGAAAGCGTGGCTTCAATCGGGTGCCCGGGCGTTTCTGAATCCGGAGGCGTGCCAGTCGGTTTGACCTGAAAGCCGACAAGGGATAAAACTGTTAGATCAAAAAGGTGGAACGTGCCGGTTGAGACCAGACAGTTCCATATTTACGGCCCTGAAGCCACTTACGACGACATACAGCTATAGAAGGCATGCCAAAGCATGTTTATAGCCCATTCGGCAAATACAAAGTAAGAAGCATAAAAACGCTGATTGCCGAATACACATGTATGTAAAGACATGTTTGAACAAGTGAAAATCGATCATCATATATCATATAAAGCATAAATCTAAACCGAAATCATCATTCAAAGCATAATGAATAAGCAGGCAACTCGTAAATATAAATCTACTTAAATAACACATGCATAGGCCTAATCCAACTAGTCTGCCGCACGTCTAGCCTTCATAAGCCCGTCGAGCATAAACCCAAGCAAGTTAATCCACCGCATGATACCGCTTGCTACAGATCTACACCACTCCTTACGACTAGATTAAACCACCGCATGATACGATCTAATAGTAAGAAGCTAAAAGCATGCATATACCTAAACAGATCTATAAATACTCGTTGCTCGTGTAGGCATAACCGTATCGGCAAGATTGCCAAATCGGGGTCCGTGAGGAAGGAACAAACAAGTAAAACGTAAAAGAAACCTATCAGATTAAACCGAACTCTAGTCCACCGGATGACTAGCTCTAGAGTAACCCAAAGACCTGCATCTGCCGCACGGTACCCGGTTCTGTCAAGGCTTATTCTACATCTAACGTGAATGAACCCGCAACACGTGACAATCTAGATCGATCCATCTAATTCGGCTATACAAGCACGTGATCTATCTATCAAGAGCCGAATCGTATCGATCTAGATTGGGCAAAAGAGTGTATGCAAACATATAAAATAAATATAAAAGCATGCAACATGGGATAACTTAATGAATCTACTAGATCTTGCCAAATCTAATAGAGCCGATAACTATCTTGCTTACGCTAAGCTATCAAGCAGACGCCTTGCCGCACGGCCATCCCGTCGAGATAAACAAAACACAAGCGAAGACTTCCTGTTGTCAAGCAGACGCCTGCCGCACGGCCATCCAGTCGGGACAAACAGGACTACTTGCATCACGATCTAAATCCGCCGCACGATACTAGACATGATAGCAAGGTTGCCGGTACTTACGGGGGTCGACGGATCGATGGCTCCCCTCGAAGAAACTCGACGACTCGACTAAAGGGACTCGAAAAGGGTGGCACGGGGCCGGTTGTATTGATTTGGTTGTGAACACTTTTACAGGGTGCCGTGTCCTTTCTTATATAGGAAAAGGGACATACGGTCTTTGAGAAATAGAAAATGTGGTACAAAGATTACGTAACTATCCTGTAACATATGCTAATAACGAATGAATCTAACCTCACGTATTCATGCTTAGTGAGTCCAATCATGCCGGCCCATCTCTCCTTTCTTCCTTGTATTACGATGACGTCGTGCCGTACTGGAACTGGAATCTGAAGCCCACCGTTGACTGCTGTTGTCCATCTCTAACAAAGCTCCAGATTGAGACTTTCCCATAGCGGTATTTCATACGGCAATAATCCAAGGCATATACGTATGTATCTGATGGTCGTACGAGCGTTCCTCATAATCAACATGGAATCCTGATGTCGCATGTATGTATGTGTATCTCTTTCCTTCCTTGTCCAGCTGCCAAAGCTCTAGCAAGTGAGCATATCTTGCCGTATACGGACGTGACACCAGAAGTCAAGTATATGTGTATATGTCTTCTGACTTCTCCTACGGCAAATGATTTGCATGCAAGATCTTGTACTTGCCTTCCATCCTTAAAGCCACGTAGGCATGCTGATCGAACATACACATGCAATGGGCCTCCTTGATAGCCGATTACCATTTGCCTACCGTGAGCCTGATGACCATATACGCACATGTCTCTCTTGCTGGCTTCCTTGCTTCTCATGATGGTTCTTGGAGATTAATAAGCTTCTTCTAAATGTATTTAAATAATCTTGTTTAATCAACAATGCCAGCCGATCCACATGAAGAGCTTCTAGCCTCCCTTGTCTTCTATATTATTCTTGATCATCCACATGAAGAACTCTCAGTCGGCATGTCCCCCAAAATGTATTAAACAATATTTGCTTCCACAAGGCTATATATGCTAATCGGCCATTTGTGCATGAACATCCTTGTAGCTGATCCCAAATTATCGATCTCATAAGCCTGATGACCATATATCCAGATATACCTTTCCTACTCGATCTTCTTGGCAATCATCAGACGTCTTGTTTTGCTTAGGATATCTTCTTGCTAATGGTATTTCTCAGCTGTCCAAATTTTGGTGTCAACACAGGCCCCCCTAGTTCGGAATATGAATCTCATGTTTCGAACTATTTCAATCTGGTGATCTTCTCCAAAGAGCCGAGAAATCTACATATCTCCACGCTTTTGCATGCGAACTTCAGCTATCTCACACTATCTTGTTTGAGGAATGGATTAGAATCAAGGTCATCCTTTCTTCTCATACCTGCATGTATGTCCCTCTATCCTGAGCTGAGAGGTGCCTTTTCCTGGGATCCATAATGATGTTTGTGCTTAACGCTGCTGCATCTGGAATTCTTGACTAATATCCCCAGAGCGTCGATCTGCCTTGATGGTTCAATTCCTCCTTCCTATGGTCTTCATGATAGAATAAACTTCCCATGCTCTGTAGTCATACTTTCATTGGGCACACCGTCTGTAATAAATTTGCTGCTCCTGCCTATGGTGATAGCTAACTTTTCGTCACACACGTATATGCATCAAAAGACTTGCTAGCTTCATGGCCGATTCCATTTAATCACCTTTGCTGCAGGTGATCTTTGTTATATCCAATCTTGAGCGTGAGCTCGGCCTTAATCCTATATGTTTCCTTGCCGGGATTTGGAACGCCACACCTTCTTTACACATGACGAAACCAACGTCGATCATGACATAGAGGACCAAGATGAGCTCATCATCATGTGGATGTGTGTGTAGTGGGTTTAGAACGTCAATAGATAGCTTCAACTTAGATGATGATTGCCTATCTATCTTGTCTTTCTTAACTCTGATAAACCCAGCGTACTCCATGACTTCTTTGCTGAGCAATGACAACTTGTAGCTTCCTTGGTTATCGTTAAAGAAATCGATCTTGACAGGCCACTTGATAAGAAATAGGGCCCCCAGGTGTAATCACGGTGGTGTGAAAAATGGCTTTGTTGTCGTCCTTCTTGCTCTCATCTGGGACATCTCTGCCAAATATGATGCGTTTGAAAATATTTGAGCCGATCATATATGTGACAAATCAATCTTTTCTACAAATGATCGGCTGCTTCAGATTCCGTAGTTACTCTAATTCCGTTACTCCGTATGCTGAAAGCCGCCTTATCAATCTTTACTGCAGTTACCACAACAAGAACAAGTACTGCTCATGTATCTGAACTTGTCGCCGTCCGAACTGAGTGTGATGAGACAGACTTGTGGCCAGCATTTTTAGCATCTGCTTTCTTCCGATGTACACTAACCAGCGGTCTTCATGGGCTCCATGTTCTGGCTATATGTAGTGAGAAGCAGACTCAGAGCAATGTTCCGGATCCCAAGGTTAATAGCCAATTCAGCTTAGAATAGCTGATCTTCATGTATAAGCACGTACTGATCTGATCTTTTTGCTTGCATCAGCTAGTATATACTCTGATAATTTTATCGGCTATCATCTCCATACCTCTGTTTTCAGCTGTAATTCAATTTCTGAAAGCCTTTCAATATTTAGCCGATTTGTCATGTGCTGATAAAATTTCTAGCTGAACATCTCTTATCGGCATGTTGCCAATTTCCTTCATGTCTTTGATGCGACCTCTTGCGACGAAACAGCTAGGAAGATCAAAACCTATTGTCATCTGGGCTTATCAGTATCTGCGGCACAATTCCCAGTTCTCCAATAGTTCTTTGACTCCATAGTAGCCTAAATGCTTTCTGTTGCTTTCCACATCAGGTACCTAATCAATCCCCTTTTTTTTTATGAGAAGAGATCGGCATGTATATGGAACAATTTGCCGATCGTGTAAATGTAACTAGTCTTCCCGTCACGTGTACACGCTTATATCTTTGTAAACCAACTCGATCCCGATGCCTAGCTGGCTTTCTTTTCTTCACATTTCCTCAAGGTGCACATCTCTTGGATCTTTTGTTTCTCGCATCTGTTGCTGCACCCTATGTTGGAGTTGCAATTTCCAAAATCCAAAATACGGCCGACTACTTTGCAATTCCTTTTTTTGATATAAGTTAGACGGCCACGTAATATGTCTAGTAATCCAGGCTGACTTTCCTTCTGGAGAACTCCCTTAATAATTTGAGTTGGAGCTCCACTTCTTTCTGTTGCGTATTCTGAATTCCAGCTCTTTTCTTCAGCAATTTTTAGTTGATCACGGCTCCATCTTTTAAGGCATTAGCTGAAGTAAAATCTGAACTGGACTGGCCCCCCAGTCGATGTATACCTTTCTTCTCGACTCAGTGCACCAATGCCTACGGGGCTTTAGAATGTCAGAACCGACTGAATATCTTGAACCGATAGAGGTAACCGGGTAGCTGACGATAGTAGCCGATGGAGTGGAACTTGATCGATCTCAGCACAACCATCAGCTTAGCTTGACGCCCACACGTGCATCCTCTAACTGCTTGTAAGGGCTGCTTCTGATTACCGGCATAATGCTAATCAAATCTTCAGATGCATGGCTCTAACACTCATGGGCATCTGTTATTGATCTTTGGTGTGCACTGCATGGTACTTGATCTGATATTCCACCTTCTCTCCTCCGTTGGACTCCTGACAGGACTCATCCAGTTTTTCATGTGTGCAGTCTGCTTCGTGAATGAATCCAATTCCTCGGAATCAGACTTGCATTATTGTCTTGCATGTATCAAGCAACCAGCTGTCGACACACTGCACCTAGTGCCCATATGGCTTCATGCACACTGGATTGACGACACCGCTGAACGTCACTTATCAAATCTTGATGACCTGCATGACTTCAGAATGCTAGAAATGAGTGAATGTCTTTGAGCTGTCGGTGGTGTCAAAATAGCCAATGGAGTAAAACTTTAATCCGATCTTCAACCATTGGCTTAGCTTCAATAAAGCATCCACTGTATTTTATTTGTAATTTCCATATAAGATGTGGCATGAATGCACAGGATGCTTGCTTTGGTAAAATAGCCGATTGAGAGAACTTGATTTATTTTCAATGTAACCATCGGCTTTGATGTCTTAGTCTGAGGCACTCCTAACTCCATTTGACTGATGACTTCTGGCAGCTTCATGTTCCTTGAGTGGTGGAATGAAGCAGCAGCTTTTGACCTTCTCGAACCACCACCCAAGGATGTCAACATGTCGGCATGTGCCACAATTTGCTCCATGCAGAGTTTGCTTGCAAGTCCTAGTCCTCCTTTGTGAACTCCAGCATGCTCCATCTGGCAGTTAATCTCCATGTTGAATGTATGCCTAACCCTCATGGAGAATTCTTTGGGTTCGTCATCCATCCTGTGTTGGTGGCGATTCCTCCTGAGCTGATCGTGTTGTGTTTGCCAAACTTTGATGTCTCCATCTCTTGACATCTCAGCTGAAGAAGAAACTGAGCTAGCGCGGCCCCCAGTTAAATTATTTGTTCTTGAGGCCGCTGGAGATCAAGTTCTTTTCCTTCGTCCGATAAATATTTGACCTTCACTCCCTCGCAGCCGAGACGTTTTCAGATATAAAAACACCTTCGTGTCTTAATTGGCGCATGTTGAATAGATCTCGCAGGCTGTCACCTTGTACATGTGTATGCACTTCTTGGAGCGATTAGACATGGCTTCGCATCTGATGCTTGCTAGTTGCTCGTATGCCGTCCACACATATTCATGTGTTGGCAGTGCTGTTTCTTCTATTGGATAATATTAAGTGATGAAGATAGGCACAGCCACGACTAACTCTAAAGTTAAGTCGGCTGTCAAAATGCTCCATTAGCTCAATGGTTCATTAGACAATTTCTCTCATAGCCTGAGTGTTGATGCCACCGAAGGATTATCACGAACTCTCAACATGTAATTATCAGCAATCTTTAGAAAATGAACTTGCAATCTTCTATCTTCATGCTTTGGACTTTCCGAATAGTCTGACTTTGTCACAATGAATCATCCAATGCTCCAATATTATCGGCTTCTGCTTTCAATGCCAAGTTAGAGTACGCTGAGCCGATGCATATGAAGACAACTGAACTTGCTTCTTTCTAATTTAGCGTAGCATGATAACACTGATCCACGTGATAAGGCCTGATAATAATATTCTTTATATTTGATTCTCCTCTTGGCGGACATTAATTCTGAGAGCTTCATCTAAATTAGCCGATGCCTTTCATGAAACGCTTTCTGACTATCTATTCGTCCATCCTCGTCATCTGACGAATACTTTGTCAGCACCTTTTCCCCAACATATTCTTCTCCAAATATTACTCTAACTTTCTTCTAGAAGAATATGTTTGATTCAAATAGCCGATGTGACTAAGTCATTAGCCGATCAGCCGATTCCTCTTCTGGACAGCAGACTCCTTTGTCCATCAATCTGACCTCTTTATTAACTCTCATGGCTCAGTCTCTTATGTTGAGAAATCTTCACCATACTGCTTCCGATAGTAGTCGATGACTCCATTTTCCAGCAGTTTGCAGATCTGTTCAATCAACAAATCGGAGCAGAAACCCTATTTGTTTATGATGGTCAGATTCATAGCATATAGTATTTCGTGTCGCATTGCATGCTGCCAACATCTCTCTTGGATCTATGGTTCATTTAACCTCCATGTAACAGTCTTGGAGCCGATGGAATAAGTAGAGCATGCGTATTCTTGCAAAAGACAAAGTGTAAATTCCATCGGCTAATGTTTTCTTGCACTGCTATGTCATGTTGCACTCGAATGAACACCACAGAGATAGGCTTTTGATTCTAGTCACAACAAAACATGTTAGTCCTCCATCATCATAAAATTCCTCTTCATCTCCAATATAGGTGGCCAAATATATTGATTGGCCATGCCTGCACGAGTATCCTTTGTAGCTGAACATCCAAATCCAGCAGTGATCATGTATGCATGTATATATATATATCTCATGCGGACCTTCCTGACTGATTAATCAATCTAGAAACTCCACCTCGTGCAGAAACCGAGATCTGGACTTCCTGGTGCACGCCAATAATAACTTCTAACCGAACTCCTATCGGTTATCACGTCACCAACTTCTGGGCTTTCTTCTTAAGTTCTTATTGAGGATCCAGAACAACTGCGTTCATGGTGTATTCCAGGCCTGAGGTATAGCTAATATGGAAGCTTAAGATACTGAACGTGTTCACCTCAAAAATCTTCTTTCGCCATTAGTTCCTTACATCTTCATGTACGCCCCTTCATTCTAGGCCGATGCTGCTTCCACGTAGCATAATCTTCAATCATCCTTCACGATGCAACTTATCCCATCTTTCCATTGGCATCATGGTAGGTGGTCGAAGTCAGCGGTCTCGTAAAAATAGAATGCTATCCGATCCGGTATTTTTGCTTGCGATTGCTGAATCAATGCAAGAATCCTTTTTCTGAAAATCTTTTCTTGATCCAAAATTTCTCCTGGAGGCCACTAATAATTGTGACTTCATCGACTTTATTTAGCCGATCGGTTGCAGCCATATGCACGGCCGTATCCTTCTTGGAATTCCCTTGCACGGGATGCACATGCACGCTCAACGAACGTGGTCTCCTTTTCCTTCTCCACTATACTTCTCCCACTGTACTATGAGACTCCTGTACGTACCAAATGGCGCATAGTGTATACGTCATCTCTATGACACTCATCTTTCATTTAGATCAAACTCCTCAAGTTAGGACGACGAAACCGACGTCGAGTGTGCCACAGAGAACGGAGATAAGCTCGGCGGCGTGCAGATTCGTGTGCGACGGGTTCAGGCCCCCCGAGCGTAGTTGATGCAGGATCGAGGCGCTGAGCTCTCTAGGATTTTTTCAGTGCTAACCCTGTGTGGCGTTCTGACGATGGTGAGCAGCACTTTATACATTTTGGCTTTCAGTCAATAGTGTCACATATTTGATCTCTGATCCTTTTCATATGTTTGACTCCTCCTTTGGCCTCTCAACCTTGCCAACACTTGCATTCTAGTGCATCTTTCATCTTCTCTGTCCCATCCTCTGTTAGCTGGCTTAGCTCTTCGCTAAGAATCTGAACACTTGGAACATAATGTCAACCACTCAAAATTATTTAGCCGATAGCCATTGCTCAAAACCATTAAGCCGATAGTGGGTAACATTTCCTTAGCTAATCGGCTATTTGTAACAGTGTGCAAACCAAACTTAGTCCGGACCCTACATCTTTCAGTTGCACACCCTGATCTTTTCTTTTGTTTCAGCAGCAAATTTAGTCGATTATGGTCGGCTCTATATATAGCCGATTATGTGATCAGAGTTCTGGCGCCCTCCATGTCGCATGTGACAATTCAACTTGAACTGGGCACATATGTCTGCTGTTAGGCCATATGACTCCACTGCCTTGTAGTATTCCACATCTTGTTATAAATGCATATAGATGGTAGGCACAAGTCAAAATCTTCTTTATTTAGCCGATGTAAAATTTCTCTGTCAATTGATAGTGCATCCATCGGCTGCCAGGTTGCTAACTTCTCTTGTGTCTTCGACCCAACCTCTCATATCCCTATGTTAGTTCTTATTTAGAACAAGCCTTTGAGCTTCTTTCTTCCGTCGTCAGATTGAACTTTGTATCTTGAACTCCTTAATATCAGCAGCCGTCTTCTACCACCGATACACACAGTATTGACTTGTCGGCGGCGCACGATTTGTGCGAGATGGTTTCTGGCTCCCGGGGCCTGACGCGTGGCTTGAGACTCTGAGTGTATTCATCTCACAGATCTTCCCGGTGTTGGTTTTAGCAATGAGCTGCTGATTGTATCATTGATGACGTCTTGGCATATCTCGATGACTTTCTATCACTATTTGGCAAATCTTTGGCTTACTCCTGCAGATTTGCTACTTATTCCTTAATTTGGGCATGAGAGGCAATGACGTAAACTGAATCCCAAGTCCAATTACCATATTCAATGGTCCTCGTGACAGTTTCTGAGTCTTGATAGCTTCCTTTGATCTTCACGTATGAACTTCATCAAAAGATTTCTCTCTCTTGTGTAACCCAGCCAAACAACAAAATATCTTCCTCTTGCTAATCTAATCCTCTCCTTTTAGTGAATTTGTTTGGCTTTGCATGAGACTTTTGAATATGGGTGACTAGATATATCAATTGGCCCTGCTCTCATGAGTATCCTTAATAGTCGAACATGCAGTTCGGTGTACGCGTACATGTTCTTTTCCCACCGTTGGCCAATTCATCACCTGTGATTAGCTGATGACACATGAATGATGGCTTCCTGGAGACTTGCGAGTTGTGACCCTCTTCATGATACAGAACCATCATCGGCCCCCGAGATGAAAAATTTTCGAATCTTGTGCCAGTGAAGGGTAACCGATGTGCCCTGTACGCATATGCTGACCCAAATACATATTCTCTGTCTCATTTGCAATGACGGGCAGCTTCGATCCTTTGGCGACGCGTGCACTTGAGACGCACAGATAGCATGTATCCAATTGATTTGCCGATCAACTTGATGTGGTGAATATTTCCATATATCTTTCAACCAGCAATACCAATTGTCTTTATGCATGTACTTATCTCCTCTGCGTTATCCTGTCATCAGCTCATAGAAAGGCTCCTCTGGGTTATATTGGCAGTGGATGGATCATTCTGTCAATAGGGCCCGATGATCTATCATTTTGCCTTTCTTCCATATAAAAGGTCGGATAATATATCCCAGTTCTCTTCGATGACTAGAAATTAACTATCTTGTACATACGTCTTCTGGAATCACGGGACGTGGCTTGCATGTCTATGCAATAATTTTCTATCTCGTGCTCCTTAATAAATACATCATGCACGTCCCCTTCTTAGGAGGTGGAGTACAGGGCAATAGCTTTTGGTCTTCTTGATTGTCTCTTGGATAATATCAGCCATCATAATCTGCAACTTTGTGTTACCATCGGCTAAACATCATATCGGGTGTCATGAACAGCCGATCCTTATCTCAACCATCCAACAATAGATCTTTCTTGGACTGATATCTTGATTACTGGACTTACAACAAAGATTTTGGTTGCATGTTGATCTCCAGCAGTTTTCCTTGTATACGTTCCTTCTCAACTTATCTTTGAAGACATTTAGCCATCAATCTGATACGCTGGAGGTCACCTACCAAAGGGTAGAATAATACTGTATTTATTCTCCACCATTAATTTTCTTGATTCTTTGGGGAACTTTCACCACTTGGTTTGTAATGCGACCGATGCAATATAATTATGATTAATATATCCCTGATTTATTGCAATCGGTCCTAAGTCAGATGCTATGGCAATGAACAATGTCCAATGTGTACCGAATAAATCTGAACTAGTGCTCATAGTAAGCGGCAAGCATCTGTAAATTAGCTTCTTGTACCAAGTACTGCTTGAACTCAGATTCATTGTTGACTTCTGTTGATCTTGACGATTGTTGTCCCACCGGGCGTGCCAAAAAGTGTGTTGACGCAAAATGTGACCGTCTGCGCCTCACACACTGCAAGCCGGAAAGCGTGGCTTCAATCGGGTGCCCGGGCGTTTCTGAATCCGGAGGCGTGCCAGTCGGTTTGACCTGAAAGCCGACAAGGGATAAAACTGTTAGATCAAAAAGGTGGAACGTGCCGGTTGAGACCAGACAGTTCCATATTTACGGCCCTGAAGCCACTTACGACGACATACAGCTATAGAAGCTGTCTGCCAAAGCATGTTTATAGCCCATTCGGCAAATACAAAGTAAGAAGCATAAAAACGCTGATTGCCGAATACACATGTATGTAAAGACATGTTTGAACAAGTGAAAATCGATCATCATATATCATATAAAGCATAAATCTAAACCGATATCATCATTCAAAGCATAATGAATAAGCAGGCAACTCGTAAATATAAATCTACTTAAATAACACATGCATAGGCCTAATCCAACTAGTCTGCCGCACGTCTAGCCTTCATAAGCCCGTCGAGCATAAACCCAAGCAAGTTAATCCACCGCATGATACCGCTTGCTACAGATCTACACCACTCCTTACGACTAGATTAATCCACCGCATGATACGATCTAATAGTAAGAAGCTAAAAGCATGCATATACCTAAACAGATCTATAAATACTCGTTACTCGTGTAGGCATAACCGTATCGGCAAGATTGCCAAATCGGGGTCCGTGAGGAAGGAACAAACAAGTAAAACGTAAAAGAAACCTATCAGATTAAACCGAACTCTAGTCCACCGGATGACTAGCTCTAGAGTAACCCAAAGACCTGCATCTGCCGCACGGTACCCGGTCCTGTCAAGGCTTATTCTACATCTAATGTGAATGAACCCGCAACACGTGACAATCTAGATCGATCCATCTAATTCGGCTATACAAGCACGTGATCTATCTATCAAGAGCCGAATCGTATCGATCTAGATTGGGCAAAAGAGTGTATGCAAACATATAAAATAAATATAAAAGCATGCAACATGGGATAACTTAATGAATCTACTAGATCTTGCCAAATCTAATAGAGCCGATAACTATCTTGCTTACGCTAAGCTATCAAGCAGACGCCTGCCGCACGGCCATCCCGTCGAGATAAACAAAACACAAGCGAAGACTTCCTGTTGTCAAGCAGACGCCTGCCGCACGGCCATCCAGTCGGGACAAACAGGACTACTTGCATCACGATCTAAATCCGCCGCACGATACTAGACATGATAGCAAGGTTGCCGGTACTTACGGGGGTCGACGGATCGATGGCTCCCCTCGAAGAAACTCGACGACTCGACTAAAGGGACTCGAAAAGGGTGGCACGGGGCCGGTTGTATTGATTTGGTTGTGAACACTTTTACAGGGTGCCGTGTCCTTTCTTATATAGGAAAAGGGACATACGGTCTTTGAGAAATAGAAAATGTGGTACAAAGATTACGTAACTATCCTGTAACATATGCTAATAACGAATGAATCTAACCTCACGTATTCATGCTTAGTGAGTCCAATCATGCCGGCCCATCTCTCCTTTCTTCCTTGTATTACGATGACGTCGTGCCGTACTGGAACTGGAATCTGAAGCCCACCGTTGACTGCTGTTGTCCATCTCTAACAAAGCTCCAGATTGAGACTTTCCCATAGCGGTATTTCATACGGCAATAATCCAAGGCATATACGTATGTATCTGATGGTCGTACGAGCGTTCCTCATAATCAACATGGAATCCTGATGTCGCATGTATGTATGTGTATCTCTTTCCTTCCTTGTCCAGCTGCCAAAGCTCTAGCAAGTGAGCATATCTTGCCGTATACGGACGTGACACCAGAAGTCAAGTATATGTGTATATGTCTTCTGACTTCTCCTACGGCAAATGATTTGCATGCAAGATCTTGTACTTGCCTTCCATCCTTAAAGCCACGTAGGCATGCTGATCGAACATACACATGCAATGGGCCTCCTTGATAGCCGATTACCATTTGCCTACCGTGAGCCTGATGACCATATACGCACATGTCTCTCTTGCTGGCTTCCTTGCTTCTCATGATGGTTCTTGGAGATTAATAAGCTTCTTCTAAATGTATTTAAATAATCTTGTTTAATCAACAATGCCAGCCGATCCACATGAAGAGCTTCTAGCCTCCCTTGTCTTCTATATTATTCTTGATCATCCACATGAAGAACTCTCAGTCGGCATGTCCCCCAAAATGTATTAAACAATATTTGCTTCCACAAGGCTATATATGCTAATCGGCCATTTGTGCATGAACATCCTTGTAGCTGATCCCAAATTATCGATCTCATAAGCCTGATGACCATATATCCAGATATACCTTTCCTACTCGATCTTCTTGGCAATCATCAGACGTCTTGTTTTGCTTAGGATATCTTCTTGCTAATGGTATTTCTCGGCTGTCCAAATTTTGGTGTCAACACCTGGTGATAATTGAAGCTGCTCATCCCTCATTCACTCTTTGGTGGCAAGAATGGCATTCTCACATTTTTAGAGCACAAGTCCATCCTCTATGCCAAGTTTTAATGCCCTCATTCACTTCTGATGATGAGGTACACTCTTATAGCTACCTTTCATTTCATGTCTCTGCTCTGTTTCTAAACATCCTTTTGAACAGGACAATGCTCCTCCAAGTCCTCCAGAGGTTCAATACTGGCAACCTGGCCCTAATGCTGCTCTGGGGCATGATGCTCCAAGTTTAGCAGTTTTTAACAAAACACCTGCCGATGACACAGTGCTCCTGAAGGACCTTAAAAGAAAAACTCCTTCCTCCCCATCAAGGACACTGCCATCCCCAAGAAAACAAGATCAAAGAAAGCTAAGCCACTCCCTCAGGTATGAATGCTTTTGATCCCTTATTTTCCATCTGCAAATGTATTTGCATTTATCACTTTCTTTCAACAGGTACAGGCCAACCCTCAAAGTCCTGGCAGGGTAGTGATCTTGGAAAACTCTCCTGGAGCCTCTACTGGTCAAGCAAACGCCAATGAGCCTTCTAGCAGTCTTGGTACGCATCAGGCAGATGACCAAGCAGGTGAACAAGGAGAAGCAACGAAGAAATTCCTTCTCATCGGGTTGATGAACAAATAGAAACGGAAACAGAGACATTCCTCTTCATCGGCCCGGGAGAAGCAACGAAAAAAACTCTTCTTCAAGACGTACGGATTCAACACCTTCGGCAATTCAAGATATATCAACAAGTCATGACACTGCTATCCATGAAGCAAGAATCGTATCGATCACTCAAAGTCTTGATGCCACTCGGAGGCTATTGATCGGTTTTTGCCGAAGAGGTATTATCTTGATCTTTCTCGGTCATTCCCTATTTGAATTAAGTCATTCGGCTAATAAATTTCCTTCGTCATCGTGGCACTTGCTCTTCAACAGGCCAGTTTTTCCCTCATTGCTGAAGAATTTGCCGATGATGATGAAGTCTCCTCTAATCGGCAATTATCATCAGAGAGTCAGGCTAAACTGAAAGACATAATCTCATTCTTAGAGAAGGACATTGTTGATTTGACTCGAGAATCTGACAAGATAAGAGAATCTGACAAGATAAGAGAAGACAAGTAACAATAGACGTGCTAGAAATAGGTAGTGCCTAGAGGATTCGAGGTCTACTACATGGTGACTCTACATATTCTCCCAAGTGAAGAGGTGCCACAGCGAAGGTCTAAACTATTCATGTGTCGGAAACCACTATCTTTACTACTGTGAAGCTTATCGCACCAGCAACTCTTCTATCTGTGATGCGAGATGCGTACGAACTCCTTGAGCATGGCCCCCCTAACGTCTATTACCCGTGCCCTCGATGCCTTCGATAGTGCCATAGGGTAATGGGATAATCCGAACACACCTAGACCCAAGAGTTTGATGGAAAGATTGGAAGAAAGTTCCCTTACTCCACTAGTCTCACTCTACAGACAAGACTCATCATGATAAGGGGGTAGGTAGAGGAATGAAGATGAACCCCATTTAGCTACAAGTCGT
Source organism: Themeda triandra (assembly GCA_018135685.1). Lineage (NCBI taxonomy): Eukaryota > Viridiplantae > Streptophyta > Magnoliopsida > Poales > Poaceae > Themeda > Themeda triandra. Next base: position 308,434 of record JAENPR010000250.1, on the reverse strand, counting down.
ACCGTGAGTAGAGTAGAAGGTCTACCACCATGAACTACCTACGCGTAGTACGTTTTCTTCGCGAATCTTTTGGTGTAGCTACCAAAGATATCGCCATGTAATAAACCCTATGTAATGAGTGCTTGGTTCTTATTGCATTTTCATGGTTCTTCATGCTTCTTTGGATGAGTGTAGGATAGATTTAAATGTTTTAAAATTGATTAAATCATCTAATCATTACATGAAGATGCTAATAAATCATGTCACTCGCACATAAACCTTATCTCAAGATAGTAATAGTCACACACCACCCATAGGACTCAACCTTTGGTTTATGAACCCATTACTAAAGGAAATGGTTGTAGACCCGGCCATGAGTTAGAACAAGTGAAGACAATGGGAACAACCCCGCAACAAGATTATTGTTAGAACCCCACGATTAGTGGCATGTTATCTCGGATCATCGAGAATACCTCATTGACGATCGCCTTATAACAAACCACTAATTGAAGATACTAGGTCGACATGACATACTCTTACTAGGCTATTCTAATGGCCGATTCGTATCATCACCCCATGCTATTCCAAAACAACCTCCCTATCTTTTGTTTGAAAAGTTTCCCTCTCTTCAAGAGTAATTCCATTTCAAAACAACAATGGTTTCAAAATATTCTAAAAATTCAAAGAAAACAATTTGAAAAGTTATCTTCGAAAAGAATTTGAACACTTGTTTCCTTTCAAAAAGGATTGCGAAGATCATTTCCAAGAATTAAAAGTTTTGCTTTGCACACCAACCTTTACTAAAATATTTGCAAACCAAAGAATGTTGGCTTCAATTTCATTTTAAAAGCTTTGGATTTCAACCAATGAGCCAATTCCTTTCCAAATAAACCTCGTTTCAAAATGGATTGCAACACATTTGCTAAACAAAACAATTGCGAAAGGGTTTGTTTTCAACTTCTCCAAACAGAACATTTTCAAAACTTAGTTTCGGAAACCAAATTTGATTGTGAAAACCATACTTTGCAAAATGAACAGTAATTTTGAACCTTTTTCAAAACTACCATTGTTTTAAATAAACAAAAAGGGAGTCGCACTTTGTTTAAAATTAAAACCATGATTCAAAACTATTTAATTTGAAATCATAAAAAAAATGTATTTGGTTTAAAATCAAAGCCATTCAAAAGAGTTTGATTTTTAAAACGCGCATTGTTTTCAATCCTCTTCGAAATCCCTCTTGGACTTCAAAGATTTTACAAACTCACTATTATATTTTTCAAACAAGATTTTGAAAATAACTACAACTAGAAGAGTCTCATGAACCACATCCTTAACCTTTAACCTAAAGCCGCATGACCTACTTAAGCACCTTGGATACCTTGCATAGAATTTGGATTGAGTTACCAAATGAACCAGGACGACAATTCCTTTTGCAAGATCCTCTGAAGCAACTACACTGACTAAAGAGCAATGATGGCGACTATGCTTATCAAAGTAGCGTCACAGAAGCGTGGTGGACCCATAACCCACTAGACCCTGGATCGAAATCAGGAGCCTAAGCACACCTCTTAAAATAGTAGAATCTAATCTAGTCTAAACTAATCGGTGATCCTTCCATACATTAACCACACTCCCTACCTGCAGTGCAGCTACCGAAGTATTGTCGAAGTGTCCCTTTGGAAATCCTATGATCCACCTGGAGTAACTTCGACAGGCTACATGGAACAAGTAGTCAGATGATGATTAGACTTCACTTTACCACTCACGTAGTACTACATACCTTAAATCTCGGGGACGAGATTCTGATAAGGGGGTAGGACTGTAACAACCCAAAAAATTCACCAAACACAAAAATCCCAACTATAAAATTTTTTCTAAATAAACCCTTGTTTGTTGCGTGTCATGTAGAAAACCCCATCTAGTAGCACAATAGAATCCATGTTTACTTAAATGGTGACGCTTTGAAACGTCATCACATGTGTCTCGATAATCCCTTAAGCCACATGTGAATAGGATCGATAGGACCAAGGAGATACATGCACACGATGCTACACACTAAACCCTAGAACCAACTAGTGTCTTCGACTAGTTTTACATTTCATCTATTTAGGTACCACGTCGCTAGGGTACATGCACTAGTAGGATCCATGCTAGAACCTAGTCCTAATTAAGCATTATACCATCATGTCACATGTGTGGCATTTATGTTTGGATCATGCTAGTTCTATTAGTATGATATGCAACATGTTTGATTTGAACTTTATTTGGTTTTCCATTGTATTGAATAATAAATCAACAACACATATTTATTTATCAAATAAATAAATATACAATAGAAATATACCTAAAGTTATGGGGAATAATACCCTGCCCTGGCCTATGACTAATTATGACCACCATGAAATGTTGCTCAAATCACACAAGACATAAAGAGCATGCACCCCAATATTTAAATTGAGAAAACAGAAAGGAAAAAGAGAAAGAAATGCAAAGGAAAATGGCAAAGGCCATTTTGGCCCATGACCCCGAGCCACCCACTATCCGACAGCCTTTCTCTTTTACCCACGCAAGCCATTTCGGCCTTATCAGCCCACACCGCCAACCAACCGGCCTGGGCCAGCTACAAGCCGATCGGCCCAGCCCACGACCTCTCATTCCTCCTCTTCTCTTTTCTCGGTCGACCGGATGAACGGCCCAACCGAGCAAGCCACGGCCCGCGAACCCTTCCCCTTTCCCGGCCTTAGCGATTTGGACGAAGCGGCCCAAATGGCCCACGTAACCGCCGTTGACACAAAATGGGCGCACCGTGTCTCACACACAAGGCAAGCCGGAAAGCCTAGCTTCAATCGGGTGCCCGGCGTCGAATCCGGAAGCGTGCCGGTCGATTTGACTCGAAAGTCGACAAGGGATAAAACGGTAAGATCATAACTGGAACGTCTTTGGGTGAGACCGCACAGTTCCATCTTTACGGCCCCGAAGCCACTTACGACGACACATAGCTATAGAAGCTATCTCGCAACAAGTTTGCAATTCATTCGGCTAATATGATATGACCGACATGAATAAAGCCGAACCGCCGAATGCGTGTAAACGAAGACATGTTTGAACAAGATTAAATCATCAAAGCATATCAAACTACATCTCGGGTTTAAAGCATCATCAAGCACTAATAATTAAGGATAAGTAACTTATAAATATAAATCTACTAAACAACACATGCATAGGCTACTCCAACTAGTCTCGCCGCACGTCTAGCCTTCATAAACCCGTCGAGCATAAACCCAAGCAAGCTAATCCACCGCATGATACCACTCGCTATGAATTTACACCACCCCTTACGCGATCAATCCACCGCATGATACAATCGACAAGAAAGAGCTAAAAGCACGTAATTACCTAACGAGATCTATAAATACTCGCTACATGTATAAGCATAACCGTATCGGCAAGATTGCCGAATCGGGGTCCATGAAGAAGGAACAAACAAGTAACATGTAAAAGGAACCTATCGATTAAACCGATCTCTAGTCCACCGGATGACTAGCTCTAGAGTAACCCAAAGACTCGCATCCGCCGCACGGTACCCGGTCCCGTCAAGTCTTATCTACATCTAATGTGAATGAACCCACAACACGTGACAATCTAGATCGATCTAATTCGGCTATATGAAATTGATGTACTTGATATCGAATAAACATGAGATTATGACCAAAAAGCCGAAAAGAGCATCAATCTAGATCGGGCAAAAGAGTGTTGCAAATAAATAAACATTAAATAAAACATGCAACACGTGATAACTTAATGAATCTATTAGATCTTGCCAAATCTAAGAGAGCCGATAACTATCTTTACTCATGTTTTAATCCACCGCACGATACAAGGCACAAGCAAAAACTTCCGATCATTAAGCTTAAATCCGCCGCACGATACTAAGCAAAATGGATGAGACTACTTGCATCATAATCTAAATCCGCCGCACGATACTAGACATGATAGCAAGGTTGCCGGACTTACGGAGGTCGACGGATCGATTGGCCCTCTCGAAGAACTCGACGACACGACTAAAGGACTCGAAGGGTGGCACGTAGCCGGTTGTATTGAATTGGTTGTGAACCCTTATTACAATGGTCGAGGGTTTATATTTATACCCTGGACAGAACATGAGTCCTAAGAATTTACGAACCGTCTAAACAAAATTGGAAAGATACAAATATGCTAACTCTAACCATAATCGGAGTCCTTGACTATCATGACTCCTCCCCTTTCTCGTCGCTTCCTCTTTCCTTCTTTCACTTTCAAACGAAGCCGTTACCGACCGCTTGATCGTTTGCCGAACATTCGGAAATTAGCCGACCGCATATGCATTTGCCGAATCGCCCTCTCTCGCTCGTAGGCCCACACCGTCATATCCCGACCAAATTCTCGGTGTTAACACATGCCCCCTCAATTTCGAGATAAAAGGATTTTATTTCGAAATTGATCGCGCCGCCTTCGCCTAGGTTAGCACCGCCGACGCCCGCAGCCGCCACTTGAGATCTGTGCTCGCGCTGTCTTCAATGGCGACGGAGACTTCAACCAGCTCCATCATGGCAACAGAACTCAAGAGGAGCTTCTAGAGGTAACCCTACTTCGCTTTTACCCATTCGGCAATTCTCCTGAATTAGTTCTCGATGTGTTCCCGATTCATCCGCTCCACCTTTTTTAAAGGAAATGAAGAACGAGATTTTGATCTCCAATCTTGCTCATCCCGGATCATTTTATCTTGGCCCACGGGGAGACTCTAATCCGAGGGAGTTTATTGAAAAAGAGACTTTGAGGATCCCATTTAAATCTAGGATCACTCCCTCAAATAGATGGCCAAATACCTTCAAAACATGGCCTCTTCCCTCAATCACAGGATGGCGTGATTGGTACCGCAGGATGCAATCTAGGAATAGTGATTTCTGGGAATCACAAGATATTCAGCACTGCTTGGAGCTTTCTTTAGCTGACATGCCAAGGAATGATTCCCTCCTGATAGCCGCTTCTCACTTTTGGTCTGATGCCATCAATGCATTCGTTTTTGGTCATGACCCAATGTCGATTACCTTATCAGATATCTTCATGATGACCGGACTAAACATTACCAAGCCAACATATCCTTTCAAGTTTAAAGGCACCAAGGTACACAAAGGTCACCAAAAACCAGGAGGAGGTTGGACCAAATATATTCAGGCTTATGCCTCAACCGGCACCGTATCGATAAAGAATACAGGGCTTTCATGAACATGTGGTCTGTGCAGATTTATTTTCGTGGGCAAATCCAATGAGCCCACTTTGAATCACATAGTGATGGCTGAAGATCTAGCTCGCAGTAAATTGATCCCTTTGGGCAAGTATCTCTTAGGAGCAAGGTTTTTACCACATGATGCATCAGATCACTGCTCAAATGCGTGGCCAGGGTGAAATCTCCTGTGTCAATGGCCCGTGATGGCTTGTCCAAATGTGGCTGCAACTGTGTATGCATCAGATAGTTTCAGTTGACCTCCATAACCTGAATTTTCCTTCAATCAACTATGCTGAAGGTGAGGATCCCAGATATAAATCCTGTCAGACATATGGGGAAGCTGCATCTTCCATGGTCATTGATCTAGACCTTGGCCACCTTTTTAAGATCTTCTACAAGGGATTCAACCACGTAACTGGTTTCCCTACATAGAGAATGAAAATTTAACTCTCCCCAGAGATTTAGCTATGAGCCGGGCTGCATAGATGATGATTCCAGGGGATATTTTTAATTCTTTCATCGTGCCCCGTGCTCTACCAAAGAATTTCATCACGGCCGGCGATAAGTTCAACTTATGAATTTTACAACCCAAACATGGTTGCCAGGCAGCTTGGACTTGGTCAATTGCCCCCAAGGCCATATTTTTCAAGCATCATCAAACCCAAGGAGTCATTGCTGAATATTACTGAGGCCAACAAAGTCTTCAATCTTGGATGCAAGCTTCCGGTATATGAACCTAATCCCCTGGTGATAATTGAAGCTGCTCATCCCTCATTCACTCTTTGGTGGCAAGAATGGCATTCTCACATTTTTAGAGCACAAGTCCATCCTCTATGCCAAGTTTTAATGCCCTCATTCACTTCGATGATGAGGTACACTCTTATAGCTACCTTTCATTTCATGTCTCTCGCTTTGTTTCTAAACATCCTTTTGAACAGACAATGCTTCTCCAAGTCCTCCGAGGTTCAATACTGGCAACCCGGCCCTAATGCTGCTCTGGGGCATGATGCTCCAAGTTTAGCAGTTTTTAACAAAACACTCGGCCGATGACACAAAGGTTCTCAAGGACCTTAAAAGAAAAACTCCTTCCTCCCCCATCAAGGACACTGCCATCCCCAAGAAAACAAGATCAAAGAAAGCTAAGCCACTCCCTCGGTATGAATGCTTTTGATCCCTTATTTTCCATCTCGCAAATGTATTTGCATTTATCACTTTCTTTCAACAGTACAGGCCAACCCTCAAAGTCCCGGGCAGGGTAGTGATCTTGGAAAACTCTCCCGGAGCCTCTACTCGGTCAAGCAAACACCAATGAGCCTTCTAGCAGTCTTGGTACGCATCGCGCATGACCAAGCGTGTGAACAAGGAGAAGCAGCAGAAGAAATTCCTTCTCATCAAAGTTGATGAACAAATAGAAACGGAAATGACATTCCTCTTCATCGGCCCAGAGAAGCAACAAAAAAAACTCTTCTTCAAGACGTACCGGATTCAACACCTTCGGCAATTCAAGATATATCAACAAGTCATGACACCGCTATCCATGAAGCAAGAATCGTATCGATCACTCAAAGTCTTGATGCCACTCGGAGAGGCTATTGATCGGGTTTTTGCCGAAGAGGTATTATCTTGATCTTTCTCGCTCATTCCCTATTTGAATTAAGTCATTCGGCTAATAAATTTCCTTCGTCATCGTGGCACTTTGCTCTTCAACAGCCAGCTTTTTCCCTCATTGTCAAGAATTTGCCGATGATGATGAAGTCTCCTCTAATCGGCAATTATCATCAGAGAGTCAGGCTAAACTGAAAGACATAATCTCATTCTTAGAGAAGGACATTGTTGATTTGACTCGAGAATCTGACAAGATAAGAGAAATAGCAGAGCCAATTGGCCAAGAGCTCCCTTCTGATCTTAAGGATGCCATAAACGTCTTGTCCCATCTTGATGACCACTTTGCTTTGTTGTCAAGAGAGCATACAAAAATACATCCGACAAGGCTGTTTTGGAAACCGACAAGGCAACCGTGAGAACAGCAAGTTAAGGAGCTCTACTCAATTCAAGTCGCCAAACAGTCTTGGGATACCTTGGAACCGAATTGCAGTATGAGAGATGAGAGGATCAAACTGGCAGCTCAGTTGGCTCAATTGGATGCCAACATTCAATCTCATGAGGCCAAACTTGCTACTCTGCCACCTCTTGATTCGGCTAAGTCCAAAATAAGCTCTCTTGTCGAGAGACCAAGCGAGATCAAGAGCAAAGTGCCGCCGCAGATCCAAAATTCTGAAGTTGAAGACAAGAGAGCCCTTGACGAGGTCAACGAATAAAGACTGACGCCTTGAATATCATTAACTCTTATTTGAATGTATAGATGCTTGGGTTGTACTTGAAGATGTAGACATTTAGGTCTGGCCCTGTCATATTTGAAAACAATTCCCTTTCTCTGGAAAATAGATAATCTTTATTTTTTTCTCTTTTCTTTTGCTTTGCTTCGTTGTTATTCGGCTCTTCCAATCACGACCGTACTCATTGATGTGTGTATTAGCCGAACGTAATCGCGGCCGCCCCAAGTGTTTGCTTTAGCCGAATAGCCATCATCGCCTATTTAGCCGACCGAACGTATGGCAACCGAATCGCCGCAGAGTGATGGGCTCGGCCCAACTCAACATCGGCCCATAGGTGCGGAAAACCCTATCTTGTCGCTTGGCTTTCCCGCCTCGCCACGGCTCCCTACGTTCATAAATAGGACCAGTTGGCTCCCACCATCATCACACCCAAGCACAAGCAGTTGCTATCATCTCTTCCACTTCCTCTTCCACCCCAATCTCAAAAAACCCTCACCACCACCGATGGCAAACGGCGGCGACCGTGGCAAGCGTCCTGCCTAGGACGAGGCGGAGGGGAGCAGCAACCGACGCCGGCGGTGAGATCTTCAACCTTTTGAGTTGTGCTGCTTGATAGTTTTTACCCGATCTGAGTCTCTGCCCCCTTGCGGTTGTTTATCTTCTTGATCCGTTTCAGGGCCGTCGAGAACACCGGCGACTATGTCGCCAATTTCCGGAGGCACACCGCCTTGGCTCGCGCTCCGGCCTCGGCTTCTGCTTTCGTTCCCGCTCCCGCGGACGCGGCAGAGGGAAGCAACCGCGGCGGCCGTCGCCTGCAGTAAGGAGACAACTTCTCCATCTTGTTTGCGGTTTCTTCTTATTTAGCCGATCTTGATTGCACCTTGTTTGTAGAACGGCGAGGATCAAGCACCGGCCAATGGCGTTTCGGCGCCGGCCGCGGCGTTCGACGCACTTTCCCGCGCGGCTCCGGCTCCGGCCCGGCTCCCTGCTCCCCGCTCCCGCGCCGGCACCGAAGCGCCTCGGCCTCATCGGGGTCCTCTTCTTCGTACCGCCCTATATGGGATAGGAACGACGAGGAGATCCCGGCGTACACCCGCTACGACGCCGCCGGTACCTCCGTGAGAGGGACGAGGCGCGGCGCTTCTTGGTGAAGAAACCAAGAAGTTCGGATCGCCAGTGGAGTGGGAGGATACCCGCCGGCGGATGACCGAGACTATCACCAGCACTTGTCCTTCTACCATTGCGTGATTTCCGTTATTCTTGATCTGTTTACTCACTGTCCTGTCTTGTTTTTCCTTTGCAGACCTCAACGCGGAGCTGGACCGCTTGAGGTTGGCGGCGACGGCGGCGGCCAATCACGTGAACGCCCAGGGGGCGACCGTGGCAGATCGCCTCGAGGCGGTGCCTGGTCAGATCGACCAGGTTGCCCTTCACGGCGTGCGCCTTGGCACCGCGCTCGGCCTGGCGGGGATGTCGTCATGGACCGGGGACGACTATGCTCCGATGCCGACCGGCTTCCGGGGCGGGCTTCCCCATGAGGTCGACGGCATCGAGGGCCTCCTGGTGGAGTACGATAACCACGCCGACGCCATGGCCAACGCCACCAACCCGGAGTCCGTCCTCAACAAGCTCTTCACCGAGGAAGAGGTGTAGCTTGTATTAGGACTGGCGCGGGTTGTAATAAAAATTTTAATGAAGAATGTTGGTCTCCTCCCTGCTCTCGCTTGTCTTTAACTGCAATGGTGTTTTAGCAATCGTGTTTGTTCTTGCGAACTTCCTTCAATCCTTAGTTAGAATTCGACTGCAACATTCTTCCCGAACGAAATTTTTCCCGAACGCATAACGTCGTCTTAGCCGATTAGATCTTGGCACTGCTCCATGATTTGACATTTTGTAGCATAGCTCTTCAATTCCCTTTATCTTCTCCCGATAAACCTACCAGCTGATAGATAAAACTGTTCATTTATATTCTAAAAAATTTGGCTAAAGGCGATACAATTGCATCGGCTATTTCTGTTCTGAAGACGATACACACGATATCGGCTATTTTTGCACTAGAGGTGATACAATAATATCGGCTATTTTTCTCCAACTTCTTTCCTTTGTTCTGAAGGCGACTTTTATTCAATCGGCTATACCACGTTTACGTCATATTCACAACTAAGATCCAACTTCGACACTTGGATAAAACTTCTTAAGGTATCTGCCATTGATGGCTCTAGTAAGTTCTTCTCCAAATAGCGTTTTCAATATATACGCATTACCAGGCGCACAACTGACAACCCGAAAAGGTCCTTCCCAATTTGGTGACCATTTGCCAAATGTCTTGTCCTTTGTGCCAATTGGCAATATCGTTTTCCAAACCAATTCTCCTTCTGCAAATTGCTTAACTTTAACTTTCTTGTTTTAGTATTTGGCAATGCGCATTTTATTCTTCTCAATGTTTTCCAAAGCTTTAAGACGAATCAAATGCAAATCTTCCAATTCATCCATCATCAAATCCTTATAATCTTTATCCGTCAAATCCTTTTGCAATTCAACTCTCCTTGATCCCGATTGCAACTCCCAAGGCATCACAAAGATTATGTCCATAAACCAACTCATATGGAGATGCTTGTGTGGATCCATGGCAAGACATTCGGTAAGCCCATAATGCTTCATTAAGGACCAAGTGCCACTTTCTTGGCTTCTCATTGATCTTCTTCTCGGATGATTTTGATCATGATTTTATTTGATGCCTCTCGCTTGGCCATTGGCTTGTGCATAATAAGGAGAAGAATTATATAGCCTTATCCCCATGCTTTCGGCAAAGTCACAAAACTCAAGAAGTGAACCGAGTCCCCGATCGTTGTAATGGTCTCGTGGGATCCCAAACCTATGAATTATATGCTCTTTGACAAAACTGACCATATTTTCTCGATGTGACTGTTTTCAAAGGGATAGCTTCAACCCACTTGGTAAAATAATCGTAGCTAATAATACAAACTTGTGTCCTTTACTCGGATGGAGGATTAATCATGTCCAATTAAATCTATGCCCCATCCTCTAAACGGCCATGGTTTGATTATTGGGTTAAGAGCAGATGCAGGTGCTCTTTGAACATTACCAAATATCTGACAATCTCGACACCCTTTGTAATATTCAAGGCAATCCTCCAACATAGTCGGCCAAAAGTACCCTGTCCTTCTGATTATCCACTTCATTCGGTAGGCCGACTGGTGTGCACCACAAGCTCCTTCATGAACTTCAAACATAATCTTCTTAGCCTCTTCTTGACTCAAGCACTTGAGCAACACTCCATCTATAGACTTGTGGTACAACCGATCATCAAGAAGTACGAATTTAAGGGCCTTATACCCGAGCCTTCGGGAAACTTTTTGAGATGGGTCTTTCGATAACCGATAATGTCACTTCTCCAAATCATCATTTATCTGATCAAAATTGAAAGCACCTTCTTCGCGCATAGACTTCATGATTTTCCCGATATCCGTATGCGCTTGAGCTAATCTATTTGCTTCTCCATTGTGCTCTCACGGTATATGATGCAAAGTCACTACCGAAAAGCTCTTCAAAAGTTCCCGACATTGTTCATGATATTCTTGCAATATATCGTTTTTGCATTCATATTGCCCCGTCAATTGATTAATCACCAACTCGTAGTCACCAAATACTTCAACAAGAATAAATTCTTCACTTCTATTAACAACAGCCGAAGCCCTCTAAGCAAAGCCTCATACTCGCTTGATTGTTAGTGACAGGATATTCAATTGAAAAAGCAAACTCAAATGTCTTTCCACGTGGGGATACCAAAAGAATACCAAGCACCACCACCTTTGTCACATGATGATCCATCAAAAAATAATGCCCATGGGGCAATGTTAACCATATCAACGATAAATCACGATGTTGAGTAATAAAATCGGCAATTACCCGTCCTTTCACCGCTTTTGCCGACTCATACTTTAAATTAAACTCGACAAGTGCTAATACCCATTTGCCGATTCTTCCATTTAAAATCGGCATTGACAACATGTGTTTAATTACATCAAAACTAGATATCACCACACATTCGGCATTTAACAAATAGTGCCGAAATTTGGTGCATGAGTAATAAACACACAAACAGAGTTTTTCTATAGCCGAATACCTTGTTTCGGATCTAGCGTTTTCTAAGAGGTAAGCTATTACCCTCTCTTTTCCATCAAACTCTTGCATAAGGGCCGATCCTATTGTTAGGCTATCGGCCGCCACATACAAACTTTGAAAGGCTTCTCAAGTTGTGGAGGTACCAACACCGGTGGTGCCTTCATATATTGCTTGATCTCATCAAAAGCCTTTTGCCGTATGTCACCCTGCATAAATTTCGATCCTTCTTGAGCTTCAACAATGGAGAGAAAGGCAATACTCTTTCGATAAATTGGATATGAATCTTCTCACGAAATTGATCTTGCCCAAAGAACGATTGCAACTCGTAAGGTTAGTTGGGGGCACAATTTTGTCTATTGCTTCCATGCTCTTCTTCCCAACTTCTATCCCTCCTTTGTGGATCAAGAACCCCAAGAACTCACCAAACGAGACTCCAAAAGCACACTTATTTGGATTCATCTTTAAACCATGTTTCCTTGTGCACTCCAAAGTCTTCCTTAAATCGGCTAAATGTTCTTCATGGTTTCTGGATTTGACCACCACATCATCAATGTAAATTTCTACAATCTTGCCGATTAACTCATGAAAGATATAATTCATGGCTCTCTGATAAGTTGCACCAGCATTTTTCAATCCAAATGTCATCACTATCCATTCAAATAATCCAATATGACCAGGACATCTGAATGCAGTTTTTGCAATATCTTCAATTGCCATGAAAATCTGATTGTAGCCAAGATTGCCATTCATAAAGCCGATGACTTCATACCCCGCCGCGCATCCACTAGTAAATCGGCAACCGGCATTGGATAACCATCCATGGGAGTAGCTTTGTTGAGATCTCTAAAATCTATGCATACTCTCATCTTTCCATTCTTTTTGTAGACAGCACTATGTTTGAAATCCATTCTCGCATACCGCATGGCCGAATAAAGTTTGCTTCAATCGCTCTTTCAACTTCTTTCTTTACATCAGCCTAATACCTCTTCTTTATAAATTTTTCGTGGAGGTTGTTTGAAAGGACGAAACCCAGGTTTTATAGGTAACTTATGCTCAACAATTGATCGATCCAAACCAGGCATCTCTCGTGTAATCCCAAGCAAAACAATCTTTAAACTCTTTCAAAGAACTCTACTAATTTCAACTTATATTTTGGGTCTAAATTTGCACCGATATACATCGGCCTTGACTTTGTGCTATCACCAACATCGATCTCTTCTAACTTGTCGGCCGACATGAAACCACGACCAAGTTTGCCTTTGTTGCCATCGATTGGATTGCCCATTAAAAGTTACTGTCAGAGCCGACTGCTTGGATCGGCTGTTGATCTCTGTCGAACACATTGACATGACCTTCGTTCCATTTCTTACCCGAAAGGCAGTCTTGTCCATCATATTCCCAATAAGCAGGCTCGGAAGTGGCAACACTCACTGAATCATCAGCTTGAACAACCTCTACATCATCTCCTATCCACTGAATAAGAATTTGATGCATAGTTGAGGGTACACAACAATTAGCATGGATCCAATCCCTTCCCGTAAGCATGCTATATGCCCCCTTGCCATCAATGACAAAGAAAGTAGTGATCAAAGTCTTGGATCCAATCATCGCTTCCACATGTACCGCTCCACGAGTATCGAAGCATTGCCAAGAAAATCTCTAAGGATCACGTCGTCCGCAACAAATCCTCACTTGTCATACCAAGCTTTCGAAAGTAGCATAGGGCATAATATTGATAGCAGCCCCTCCATCAACAAGCATCTTGGTTAAAGGTTTGCCATTGACATATCCCTTCGTGGTATAATGGTTTCGATGACGGTTTTTAACCGGCTTGTCAAAGATTGCTTGCCGAGTCAACACAAGTTGAGCCATCGTGTCTCGGCATTCGTTTCATCAAAGTCTCGAGTATACTTCATCTTGAACTTCTTGATCTTCGGAGCTCTAAACTCCAATGGGATAAAGAACACCATGTTAGTATCACCAAGGACCCCGTCCATCAACCTTTTTCTTAGGACGCCACACCGGTTTCTTTTCGGCTAATTCCTCGCTTCAGCTCTTGATTCCTCAAACGCCGAACTCTTCTCTTCCGGCTTTTCCGCACTGTGAGGGCACCATTGTCCTCTTTGCCACCCGTATGAGCTTTCCTCTCGCATTATGAACATTGCTATGAGCCCAAGCTTGATCTGCAAATCTTTTCCTCTGATGTCCATCAAAATTATTCATTTTTATGCGCCGATCGTCCTCAGGAGTCCTTTTTCCAAGTCTATCATGGACGGGACGGCGGTTGACTCGAGATTGCCTATACTCGAATATTGATCACCGCATTCGTGGCAATTGTTTTTAGCAGTGCAACTTCAAGCCTTCATTCCAACAAGAAACCGAAGAAGGAACAGCTTCCAATGTGACCGCTCTTGCTCCCTCATGTGCTCTTCCCCGTTCTCTTCGGCGCACTTCGCCTCATATCTTCGACGCTCCGCCATGAATCTCGCGTTCCTCTTCAATGTACCGCTGCTCCTCATCATACTCCATCTTCTTTTCCCTCTCGCCACTTATTCAACAAGTGTCGTGTTGTAACTCGCGCTTTGGCTCGCCGTGTATTCGGCAATTTCCATTAGCCGCATCTAAAGTTTGACCCTTCTCTCGTTCGGCTATTTCTCGAACCGTACTTGTTGCACTTCTTCCTTGGTAACTTGCCGATCGGGGTCAACAAGACCACTCTCCTTGGCTCTTTCGTAGGTCGAACCTTCATCTTTCCCTTTTCCTTGGATTCACCGGCATCAACTATGCCTATAGAGAAAGAGACCATGTTCGAGGGAACGGGTTTTTGTCTACTTTCATCTTGCCATCAAATCTCAAGTATCCATCTTGAATAGCTTTCAATCTTTACTCGAACACTCGGCAATCATTGATATGATGAGAACTTGTATCATGAAACCCACAAGACTTCTTATCCTTTACCCCTTCAGGCGCAAAGATAGGATGTCCTTCCTCGGTAGCTTGATGCGTCCCTCTTGAATCGATACAAAAAGAGCTTATCTCGCTTTACGACATCAAAATCATAAGATCCCTTTTGCTCGCTTCACCCATCGATGATCGACCAAAGTAGGCTCTTTTGCCCAGCTTCAACTCGCAGCTAGCCTACTTCATCTTCATCTTCATATTCGATGCTTCTTCTAGAAATCCCCGATACATGTCAATAGTTGCACTCGTTCTTCCGAAAACGAGCATCTCTTCGAACCCTTGGGCTTGATTGCTCATTGCTTGTCAACTTTTGCGCAAGCCGTCCAAGGTCTTCAAACTCCACGCCAAATAGCTTGTCTCGATATGTGGCAAAGATGCCCGCAATGACCAATTGTGCGAGTTGATCATCGGGAATAGTCGAGAATAGCACATGTTCTTCGCTTCTCCGAATCTATGAAGATACTCCATTGGTGTCTCGCAGTCTCTTCATCCTCATAGCCCAAAGATCAACCATCTTCTTCTCATTGGTTCCCGTATAAAAGTATGCATGGAACTTTTGCTCCAATTCTGCCCATGTACCAATGGAATTAGCCGGCCGATGCAAACCATGTGAAAGCCGGCCCCGTCAAAGACATAGGAAAATATCTAATCCTCTAAGCTTCATCGCAGCAGCTTCTCCAAGTTGCATCGATATCCGCGATATGCTCAATGGTACTGGTGTCATCCCGACCGTAGAACTTGGTCAAATCCGTTGGTGGCTTAACTCTTGGTGGAAGAGCTACCCTATTGTACCACTGGGAAAGGAGATTTGTATGCATATGTCTCGATGCTTTGGTTTCAGCCGAATTGATTCTCGCATCATATCGCCATTCTCGCTTTAGGAGGACATCATTTGCATCTTGCGCTCCCCGTCTCCTAGAAGGTACTCCCGATGCACTCCCGTATCCCGGATTCGGCAAAGCACTCGAGCACTTTGTAATCGCAAAATTCACCGTACCCATCTCCATAGATACTCTTCGCAATCTATTTTCCACCGGGGAGATCTTGTAAGCAGATGCGGGTATATCTGTTGTTGCACCAAAAGTTACTTGACCATGAGTTTGCTGCTCGGTCACGGGAGGCTTTTCCTTTTCATCATAAACAGCCCCGTCCTTGCTAGTGCCGATCATCTCTCCTCCTCCAGCTTGACTTCCCCGAAGATTGCCGAGTGTTGAAGAACACCGGTCCAAGAAACTCTCCAAATCTTTCTTCAAAGCGCTTGTCAACCGCTGGACCAAAAGTATCAACCATGATTTTGCGGAAGGTGCCCGTAAAAGCCGTGTTGTGATTCAACATAGTGTCTCCCACAGCCTTGTAGATGACTCCAACTACCCTCTGCATCTCCTCCTCGTCAGTAATATCAGACTGACCAGCGAGAAGAACGCGTGGCAGTGATTGCTTGACGATCACTCTGCCACTCTTGTTCTTGGAAAAAGACATCAGACATTTCTGCTGATACTGTTCCATTGCTTGCTCTACCATCTGGCGTTGCTCTGGCTGCAGTTCGTCCATAGTCACGTTCAGAACGTGACTGTTGTCAATTTCCGATCCCATCCTAGGCTGAAAAGTGGTCCCACCGGCGTGCCAAAAAGTGTGTTGACACAAAATGTGGCGCACCGTGTCTCACACACAAAGAAGCCGGAAAGCCTAGCTTCAATCGGGTGCCCGGCGTCGAATCCGGAAGCGTGCCGCCGATTTGACCTCGAAAGTCGACAAGGGATAAAACGGTAAGATCATAACCGGAACGTGCTTTGGGTAAGACCATAGACTTCCATCTTTACGGCCCCGGGCCACTTACGACGACACATAGCTATAGAAGCTATCTCGCCAACAAGTTTGCAATTCATTCGGCTAATATGATATGACCGACATGAATAAAGCCGAACCGCCGAATGCGTGTAAACGAAGACATGTTTGAACAAGATTAAATCATCAAAGCATATCAAACTACATCTCGTGTTTAAAGCATCATCAAGCACTAATAATTAAGGATAAGTAACTTATAAATATAAATCTACTAAACAACACATGCATAGGCTACTCCAACTAGTCTCGCCGCACGTCTAGCCTTCATAAACCCGTCGAGCATAAACCCAAGCAAGCTAATCCACCGCATGATACCACTCGCTATGAATTTACACCACCCCTTACTGCCCGATCAATCCACCGCATGATACAATCTGACAAGAAAGAGCTAAAAGCACGTAATTACCTAACAGATCTATAAATACTCGCTACATGTATAAGCATAACCGTATCGGCAAGATTGCCGAATCGGGGTCCATGAAGAAGGAACAAACAAGTAACATGTAAAAGGAACCTATCGATTAAACCGATCTCTAGTCCACTGGATGACTAGCTCTAGAGTAACCCAAAGACCCGCATCGCCGCACGGTACCCGGTCCCCGTCAAGTCTTATCTACATCTAACGTGAATGAACCCACAACACGTGACAATCTAGATCGATCTAATTCGGCTATATGAAATTGATGTACTTGATATCGAATAAACATGAGATTATGACCAAAAAGCCGAAAAGAGCATCAATCTAGATCGGGCAAAAGAGTGTTGCAAATAAATAAACATTAAATAAAACATGCAACACGTGATAACTTAATGAATCTATTAGATCTTGCCAAATCTAAGAGAGCCGATAACTATCTTTACTCATGTCTTAATCCGCCGCACGATACAAGGCACAAGCAAAAACTTCCCATCATTAAGCTTAAAACCGCCGCACGATACTAAGCAAAACGGATGAGACTACTTGCATCATAATCTAAATCCGCCGCACGATACTAGACATGATAGCAAGGTTGCCCGGACTTACGGAG
The DNA here is from genome assembly GCA_018135685.1 of Themeda triandra. NCBI lineage: Eukaryota > Viridiplantae > Streptophyta > Magnoliopsida > Poales > Poaceae > Themeda > Themeda triandra. The sequence goes on along the minus strand of JAENPR010000250.1, from coordinate 290,873 downwards.
GTCGACGGATCGATTGGCCCTCTCGAAGAACTCGACGACACGACTAAAGGACTCGAAGGGTGGCACGTAGCCGGTTGTATTGAATTGGTTGTGAACCCTTATTACAATGGTCGAGGGTTTATATTTATACCCTGGACAGAACATGAGTCCTAAGAATTTACGAACCGTCTAAACAAAATTGGAAAGATACAAATATGCTAACTCTAACCATAATCGGAGTCCTTGACTATCATGACTCCTCCCCTTTCTGGTCAGCTTCCTCTTTCCTTCTTTCACTTTCAAACGAAGCTGTTACCGACCGCTTGATCGTTTGCCGAACATTCGGAAATTAGCCGACCGCATATGCATTTGCCGAATCGCCCTCTCTGCTGCTCGTAGGCCCACCTGTCATATCCCTGACCAAATTCTGGTGTTAACAACCGCAGCCCACGGTCAACACGGGTGACGCCGTCCCCGGAAGACGACAGGATGACGCCGAGCCACTTACAGGCGGGACCCACATGTCATATGTTTCCCCTGGTCCCTCCCGCGTGACGTCGCCGCCGTTAGAGCCTGCGCCCCGCGTGGCCGCTACGCAAGCTTTCTCCGCCTTCTGATCCGCTCGCGAGCCTCGGATGCCGCCACCTGGCCCGACAACACCTAGACACAACACGCCCACAGCGCGGGTATCTTTTCCCTCGCGCGCGCGCGCCAACGGCCGCGGCAGAGCACATGCCGCTGCGCCCTCGCCATGATCATGCTCCACTATGAATCTTCGCCTTTTTGACCCCGGAGACCAAATTCGACTTCGCCAAGACGAGCTGGAGAGCCTCGCGACCACGAAACCCCAGCCCAAGTGCTCTCGCAGCCCTCTGATCGTCGCCATCCCCGATCCGGCCGTTCGCGGCACCTACCACAACGCCGGCGCCTATAAAGAAGAGCACCCGGCGCTCTAGGTTTTCCTCAACCCCGCCGCCGCTCTGGTGGCCACCCAATTCCACACAACCACGCCAAAACTAGAGAAGAAGAAGTGGAGAGGAAGGAGAAGAAGGAGGCGGGGAAAAGAAGGAGACGTCGGAGCGCCGCCGGACTTCGAGAAGAGGACACGCCGGAGAAGGAGGCGTCGCTGCAGCCAAGACCGTACCGCAAGCCGCTGCCGTCAAGCGAACCGCGAGCACTGCTTCGACTACCTCACCTACGCGCGCCACTCCGCCAAGCCAAAATCCCTGCTCGCCTACACGACACGGTGAGCCACCGCCATGCCCCTCTTCCAACCCCATGGCCGGACCTGCTAGCCGCCACCGTCTCGCACTGAGACGCACTGGCTTGAGCCTTGCCGGCTCCTTGGACACGCACTGCACGCGCACCGACTAGCCAAGAGCCCCGGACCACGGCGTCAGGAGGACGCCGGCCTGATCTTGCCCGCCATGCCGCCGCCGCGGCCATGTCCCGCTGCGGCGAGCCGCCGTAGTGACATCGTCGTTGAGCCCTGAACACCAAGTGCCCAAGATCTGGACTCTCCATGCCGCCGTGCACCCCGTGCGCGCCTTGGACCTGCAATACGGAAACCGGAGATACCCTTGCCCGTGACCATGCCGGGCGGAGCTTGCTCTAGAGCGCCGCCATGCCATAGCTCGCGAGCCGCCCATCTGGCGAAACCATTGGACCAGGGACACCATGAAGCTTTGATCTGCATTCGCCTTCACCTGATGCACTCCGTGCGCACCCCCGATTTGGAAGATGAGCCCCGGAGGACCCCAGCTATGACCTTGCCATCACCGGCGAACTGGAGAGCACCGCCGTGCCGCAACGATTTCTCCCTGCACCAGCCACCTCTCGCTTAAGAGCGCGCCGTAGAGCTTCGCCTTGACGCCCTACATCGAGCCATGTAGAAAATGGAGTTGAAGACCCCTTCCTTGACGCCCTGCCGTGCGCCGCAGCCTCGCCGGAGCTCCGCCTTGTGCTTCTGCCGCGAAGCGGACTCCGCCGAGGGAATTGGTCGACGCCGTCGAGCCGAATCGCCGTACAGTGGCCTCAATCTACCAACTGCGAGGCCAATTTGACAAGAGATGGAGCCGTGCTCCTTGTCGGGTGATGCCAGCGCCGCCGCGCCGCCACCGTCGTGGCCGGCCGTGCCGGTAGACCCGCTGCCTCCCTCTGACCCCTGGCCATGCTCGCCATGCATCCTCAGAGCCGGTGCGCATGTTATTTTGGCCAGAGACCCACCATGGCGCCTCGGCCGCGGCCATGCCGCCGCCGGCGATGCCCTGTCCACCGCGAGCCAGAGACGGAGGAGGAAGAGAATTGGGGAAGATGAAGCTCGAGTCGTGACGGAGAAGATGGACCTAGTCTATCAGAACCAAGTCACTGACAGACGGGACCAGCAGCAGCCTGTTCACCATACGCCGATCGCGTGGACCCCTCGCCCACTTGTGGACGCAGTGCACATGAGCTGTCTCACTGACAGAGGATCCCACCAGGGCGTGACCACCGTGTGCCAGCGCTGTGAACAACAGCGCCCCGATGCCACACACGTAGACCCGGTTTACGTGAACCTAGAGACAGACAAGTGGACACCATCTGGGTGGTCCATCATGGACCAACCCCGTGCACCATGGCCCGTGAGCAAGCCCACTGGAACCCAGAAGCGACGTGGCACCACCATAGACAGACACGTGGCGGGCCGAGACCGGCCCATCCGGCCCATGGCCCGGCCCTGACTCGGCCCTATTTGGCCCACTCGAGCCCATTTGGGTTGACCTGGTCAACCCTGACATCATCATGACGTCATCCCGGCCCCACCGTCACGTCAGCGCTTGTGACACGTCAGCTGGACCTCTATTGCCACGTGGACCAATTAGATTGCGACACGTGTCAGCCGTGGATAATTCAGCCCTTTTCTTTTCGAATATTGTATAAACTTTGGAAATTCATAACTAGTTCATACGAACTCCAAAAATTATGATCTTTATATCTAAATTCATCTAAAATCAAGCTTTATCTCATGAGCCTATGTTTGAGTGCATTTGGATCTTTTTGATATTCATTTGGTTCTTTGTGGATTCTATAGGAGTCGCTAACGCGACTATTATGTCTCGATTACAGAGTCGACTTAGGAGGAGGAGAAGCCCCGCTGATCGGCTACATCTGACGGAGGAGGAGTTGTACCACTGCTATCAGAATTGTACCACTACTACCTCGACATCGCAGGTGTCATGGCAGCACCTTATTTTAGAGAATCCTATGTAGACATTGCATAATTTATAGAATTGCTAGCGCTTTTTTTATTCCTTTGCTAGTATATGATGCATGCTATTGCCCGAGCCATTTATACCTTGATTAAAACCCTTCACCATGTTACCCAGCTTTGCGCTCGCACTTATATTATTATTGCCACCCTTCGCTTGCTTGCACTATATATCACCATACTTATTACTCCACTTCGCATTGGATCCGTGATGTGATGCGGGTGGTGAACCCCGGGAATGGTTTTGGCTTGGGATGCCACCTTGGTGGACTTGGTGAGATTCTCGGTGGTTCTGCGAGTGTGACTTGGGTGTGTGGAGGGTGAGGGTTGAGTCGACGAGCCGGGATATACGACGAGCTTATGGAGCGAGTCTTGCCCCGGGATGGACTGGACATTCCCCGTGCGGATACCGTGGCGGGTATACTTGTGGTTGGGGAAACCCCTGAGTGTGGGCTTGTCGTGGGCCGCTCAGGGAGAAGGTGTTGTGGTGGCACGTGGTGTCAGGATGGCACCCGAACGGTAACCCTGTTGGAGACATCCCGGCTTGGTCATCCCTAAGGACTTACTAGTACTCAGTTTCTTCAGGACTCCTTTATAGACCACACGTTCCTTGTAATGGGGAGACGGCTGGACTACTTAGTAGCGCGATGCCACTACTGCTAGGCGAGAAGTGTAGGGAGGTACGGGTGGCGAGTACTCACACCCTTCCGAGATGATCATGAGGTACGAAACGTGGCACGAGGTCATGACTTCACAGTTTCAGCCTCCCCAGAGGTACTTGGGGTGTTCCAGGGCTGAGAGGTAGGGTGGCATCGTTCTATTATAGCAAGCGGCCGGACCGCCTAGGCATGGCCATGTCGATGATGGCTATCTTGTGGGATGTAAAACCTCTGCAGAGTGTTCTTGGTTGATCGATCGATACATATGCTGACTTGTCAGCTATGGACCTGTCCTGTGTTCTGCTTCACTAGATAGGAGAGGAGTGTTCTACCTTCCCCGAGCATTCCGGTCGTGAGCCTAGATGGGGGCTGCGGGCCGCTGAGACAGACCGAGAGGGAGTTGGTCTGCCGACATGAGTGTGAGATGTGGTGATGGAGGTGAGATGATGGATTTGGGATGGATGAGATGATGGATGGATGGATGTGTGTGGGAATGGGAATGAGTTAAACTTGACTATATTATTGTTACTACTATTTATTGCTACTTCGCATGCGCTAGGATGCAAACCACAACCAAATTATAGGATCGCCGATCCCTTTATTTTCTCTTTTCCACTAAAGCTCATTCGGTGCCGACCATGGCCTGCGCACACATCCGGCGGTGTGCAGATTTTTCCCGCTCCTCGGTGATGTCAAATGGATTAGAAGGTCTCGTGCCTCGCGCTCAAGTTGGAGTTTGGAGTTGCTTCCGCGTTACTTCCGCCTTCTCAAGCTGTTCCGATGTTAGATATACTTTGTTCCGCCTTGTGGCGTTGTAATTATTATTGTAAACCCCTCTACTTCTACTTTTTAGATTTATATTTTGATGTATGGAATTGATTATCGACGATGTATATCATTCTCGTGAGATTTCCCTTCGTGGAAAATTGAGGATGTTTCGCTTGGTATCGCTCCCCTTGACCCTAGGACGAGACCCTCAGGATTGGACGATAGAATAGGACAAGCCAGCCTTTCTTTTGGTTATATTACCGACCTTGCACCATCTTGTGCTTGGCTTACCTCTTACAATGGAATTGCTGACCATGATCTTGGTCTCTTATGAAGATGACGACCTTCCAGAGCATGTCATTCTACCTCGAGTATCGCGACGGATACACCCAAGTTCTGCAAGAAGTGCTTCAAGATTCAGGAGTCCCTGAAGACAAGTAACAATAGACGTGCTAGAAATAGGTAGTGCCTAGAGGATTCGAGGTCTACTACATGGTGACTCTACATATTCTCCCAAGTGAAGAGGTGCTACAGCGAAGGTCTAAACTATTCATGTGTCGGAAACCACTATCTTTACTACTGTGAAGCTTATCGCACCAGCAACTCTTCTATCTGTGATGCGAGATGCGTACGAACTCCTCGAGCATGGCCCCCCTAACGTCTATTACCCGTGCCCTCGATGCCTTCGATAGTGCCATAGGGTAATGGGATAATCCGAACACACCTAGACCCAAGAGTTTGATGGAAAGATTGGAAGAAAGTTCCCTTACTCCACTAGTCTCACTCTACGTACAAGACTCATCATGATAAGGGGGTAGGTAGAGGAATGAAGATGAACCCCATTTAGCTACAAGTCGTACCATGAGTAGAGTAGAAGGTCTACCACCATGAACTACCTACGCGTAGTACGTTTTCTTCGCGAATCTTTTGGTGTAGCTACCAAAGATATCGCCATGTAATAAACCCTATGTAATGAGTGCTTGGTTCTTATTGCATTTTCATGGTTCTTCATGCTTCTTTGGATGAGTGTAGGATAGATTTAAATGTTTTAAAATTGATTAAATCATCTAATCATTACATGAAGATGCTAATAAATCATGTCACTCGCACATAAACCTTATCTCAAGATAGTAATAGTCACACACCACCCATAGGACTCAACCTTTGGTTTATGAACCCATTACTAAAGGAAATGGTTGTAGACCCGGCCATGAGTTAGAACAGTGAAGACAATGGGAACAACCCTGCAACAAGATTATTGTTAGAACCCCCACGATTAGTGGCATGTTATCTCGGATCATCGAGAATACCTCATTGACAATCGCCTTATAACAAACCACTAATTGAAGATACTAGGTCGACATGACATACTCTTACTAAGCTATTCTAATGGCCGATTCGTATCATCACCCCATGCTATTCCAAAACAACCTCCCTATCTTTTGTTTGAAAAGTTTCCCTCTCTTCAAGAGTAATTCCATTTCAAAACAACAATGGTTTCAAAATATTCTAAAAATTCAAAGAAAACAATTTGAAAAGTTATCTTCGAAAAGAATTTGAACACTTGTTTCCTTTCAAAAAGGATTGCGAAGATCATTTCCAAGAATTAAAAGTTTTGCTTTGCACACCAACCTTTACTAAAATATTTGCAAACCAAAGAATGTTGGCTTCAATTTCATTTTAAAAGCTTTGGATTTCAACCAATGAGCCAATTCCTTTCCAAATAAACCTCGTTTCAAAATGGATTGCAACACATTTGCTAAACAAAACAATTGCGAAAGGGTTTGTTTTCAACTTCTCCAAACAGAACATTTTCAAAACTTAGTTTCGGAAACCAAATTTGATTGTGAAAACCATACTTTGCAAAATGAACAAGTAATTTTGAACCTTTTTCAAAACTACCATTGTTTTAAATAAACAAAAAGGGAGTCGCACTTTGTTTAAAATTAAAACCATGATTCAAAACTATTTAATTTGAAATCATAAAAAAAATGTATTTGGTTTAAAATCAAAGCCATTCAAAAGAGTTTGATTTTTAAAACGCGCATTGTTTTCAATCCTCTTCGAAAGCCCTCTTGGACTTCAAAGATTTTACAAACTCACTATTATATTTTTCAAACAAGATTTTGAAAATAACTACAACTAGAAGAGTCTCATGAACCACATCCTTAACCATTAACCTAAAGCCGCATGACCTACTTAAGCACCTTGGATACCTTGCATAGAATTTGGATTGAGTTACCAAATGAACCAGGACGACAATTCCTTTTGCAAGATCCTCCAAGCAACTACACCGACTAAAGAGCAATGATGGCGACTATGCTTATCAAAGTAGCGCCACGTAAGCGTGGTGGACCCATAACCCACTAGACCCCGGATCGAAATCGGGAGCCTAAGCACACCTCTTAAAATAGTAGAATCTAATCTAGTCTAAACTAATCGGTGATCCTTCCATACATTAACCACACTCCCTACCCGGTGCAGCTACCGAAGTATTGTCGAAGTGTCCCTTTGGAAATCCTATGATCCACCTCGGAGTAACTTCGACAGCTACATGGAACAAGTAGTCGATGATGATTAGACTTCACTTTACCACTCACGTAGTACTACATACCTTAAATCTCGGGGACGAGATTCTGATAAGGGGGTAGGACTGTAACAACCCGGAAAATTCACCAAACACAAAAATCCCAACTATAAATTTTTTTCTAAATAAACCCTTGTTTGTTGCGTGTCATGTAGAAAACCCCATCTAGTAGCACAATAGAATCCATGTTTACTTAAATGGTGACGCTTTGAAACGTCATCACATGTGTCTCGATAATCCCTTAAGCCACATGTGAATAGGATCGATAGGACCAAGGAGATACATGCACACAGATGCTACACACTAAACCCTAGAACCAACTAGTGTCTTCGACTAGTTTTACATTTCATCTATTTAGGTACCACGTCGCTAGGGTACATGCACTAGTAGGATCCATGCTAGAACCTAGTCCTAATTAAGCATTATACCATCATGTCACATGTGTGGCATTTATGTTTGGATCATGCTAGTTCTATTAGTATGATATGCAACATGTTTGATTTGAACTTTATTTGGTTTTCCATTGTATTGAATAATAAATCAACAACACATATTTATTTATCAAATAAATAAATATACAATAGAAATATACCTAAAGTTATGGGGAATAATACCCTGCCCTGGCCTATGACTAATTATGACCACCATGAAATGTTGCTCAAATCACACAAGACATAAAGAGCATGCACCCCAATATTTAAATTGAGAAAACAGAAAGGAAAAAGAGAAAGAAATGCAAAGGAAAATGGCAAAGGCCATTTTGGCCCATGACCCCGAGCCAGCCCACTATCTGACAGCCTTTCTCTTTTACCCACGCAAGCCATTTCGGCCTTATCAGCCCACACCGCCAACCAACCGGCCTGGGCCAGCTACAAGCCGATCGGCCCAGCCCACGACCTCTCATTCCTCCTCTTCTCTTTTTCTCGGTCGACCGGATGAACTGGCCCAGCGAGCAAGCCACGGCCCGCGAACCCTTCCCCTTTCCCGGCCTTAGCAATTTGGACGAAGCGGCCCAAATGGCCCACAGAACCGCTGTTGACACAAAATGTGGCGCACTGTGTCTCACACACAGCAAGCCGGAAAGCCTAGCTTCAATCGGGTGCCCCGCTGATCGGCTACATCTGACGGAGGAGGAGTTGTACCACTGCTATCAGAATTGTACCACTACTACCTCGACATCGCAGGTGTCATGGCAGCACCTTATTTTAGAGAATCCTATGTAGACATTGCATAATTTATAGAATTGCTAGCGCTTTTTTTTTATTCCTTTGCTAGTATATGATGCATGCTATTGCCTGAGCCATTTATACCTTGATTGAAAACCCTTCACCATGTTACCCAGCTTTGCGCTCGCACTTATATTATTATTGCCACCCTTCTGCTTGCTTGCACTATATATCACCATACTTATTACTCCACTTCGCATTGGATCTGTGATGTGATGCGGGTGGTGAACCCCGGGAATGGTTTTGGCTTGGGATGCCAGCCTTGGTGGACTTGGTGAGATTCTGGTGGTTCTGCGAGTGTGACTTGGGTGTGTGGAGGGTGAGGGTTGAGTCGACTCGAGCCGGGATATACGACGAGCTTATGGAGCGAGTCTTGCCTGGGGATGGACTGGACATTCCCGTGCGGATACCGTGGCGGGTATACTTGTGGTTGGGGAAACCCCGAGTGTGGGCTTGTCGTGGGCCGCTCGGGGAGAAGGTGCTTGTGGTGGCACGTGGTGTCGGGATGGCACCCGAACGGTAACCCCGTTGGAGACATCCCCGCTTGGTCATCCCTAAGGACTTACTAGTACTCGGTTTCTTCAGACTCCTTTATAGACCACACGTTCCTTGTAATGGGGAGACGGCCGGACTACTTAGTAGCGCGATGCCACTACTGCTAGGCGAGAAGTGTAGGGAGGTACGGGTGGCGAGTACTCACACCCTTCCGAGACGATCATGAGGTACGAAACGTGGCACGAGGTCATGACTTCACAGTTTCAGCCTCCCCAGAGGTACTTGGGGTGTTCCAGGGTTGAGAGGTAGGGTGGCATCGTTCTATTATAGCAAGCAGCCGGAATCTGCCTAGGCATGGCCATGTCGATGATGGCTATCTTGTGGGATGTAAAACCTCTCGAGTGTTCTTGGTTGATCGATCGATACATATGCCGACTTGTCGGCTATGGACTTGTCCCGTGTTCTCGCTTCACTAGATAGGAGAGGAGTGTTCTACCTTCCCCGAGCATTCCGGTCGTGAGCCTAGATGGGGGCTGCGGGCCGCCGAGACGTACCGAGAGGGAGTTGGTCTCGCCGACATGAGTGTAAGATGTGGTGATGGAGGTGAGATGATGGATTTGGGATGGATGAGATGATGGATGGATGGATGTGTGTGGGAATGGGAATGAGTTAAACTTGACTATATTATTGTTACTACTATTTATTGCTACTTCGCATGCGCTAGGATGCAAACCACAGCCAAATTATAGGATCGCCAGATCCCTTTATTTTCTCTTTTCCACTAAAGCTCATTCGGTGCGACCATGGCCTGCACACATCCGGCGGTGTGCAGATTTTTCCTGCTCCTCGGTGATGTCAAATGGATTAGAAGGTCTCGTGCCTCGCGCTCAAGTTGGAGTTTGAAGTTGCTTCCGCGTTACTTCCGCCTTCTCAAGCTGTTCTCGGATGTTAGATATACTTTGTTCCGCCTTGTGGCGTTGTAATTATTATTGTAAACCACTCTACTTCTACTCTTTAGATTTATATTTCGATGTATGGAATTGATTATCGACTGATGTATATCATTCTGTGAGATTTCCCTTCGTGGAAACTTGAGATGTTTCAGTATCGCCGGCCTTCAATGGAGAACATAGCTGATCCAATTTGTATTCATCATTCACATTCTTCCCAGTCCATACATCATCCAAGACCAGCAGGAACCTTTTGCCCCTCAGAGCTGCCTCTAACTTCATTTGTAGGGTGTCAAGATTACGGAACTCTTGGCATGGCTCCCCTAAAGCTGCCTCCAGCATCTCACGATAAATTCCATCCACGTTGAAAATCTGATTAACATGAACCCACATGATAGGGCTAAAATAGTTCTTTGTTCGTTCAAAGGTACATACATGCTGTGCTAGTGCTGTCTTCCCAGAACCGGCAATACCGTAGACACCAATCACTGAATAACATTTGCTGTTACTAGAGGTTGGTTCACGAACACTTGTTGTTTCATGGAGCATCCTTATTATCTCATCACGTTCCTTGTCTCTACCAATTATGAAACCTGGAGGGGATGAAGTAGTGGTAATCCTGGTTGTGCTGTTTGCAGGATTTGATATGTCATTGCTACTGGTACCACTAGTAATGGTGCTAGCCAGCGGTGACAAAAGCTGAGACCCTTCTTCAATTATGTTTTCCAACTTCTTTAGATCATTCTTCAGTTTTTTGTTTTTCCCAGAGGCGATTCGCTTGACACTGTTTATAGTTATAGCTGACTTGGTTCCCGATTGAGACATGACCTGCATGGCAAGATTGAAGTGTGACACACTGACAATTAAGTATTGAAATGTTACACAATGACACTTAAGTTTTAGGCTACATTTGGATGTTGTGGTATTGATAAACTAGGGTGCAAAAAAAGTTATGCAATAGTTGCTAGGTGCATCATCTGATTATTCTTGCCTTAGTTTCATTTTTTCTGAACAGCGATTATTCTAACCGTTTGATTTTCAGAGAGTTTTGGTGTTCAAATCTGGAATTGCAATTCTACTATAGCTAGGTGGACTTGTAACCTGCTTCTCAAGGCGGTGATAGTCGGCAACGTCAAGCATGTCCTCGGCCTCGTAGAAGGCGGACTTGAGCTTCGTCGCCCACTGCTCCACACGACCCCGCTGTCCGGGAGAGATCCTCTCAGCCTGTTGCCGCATCAGCTCCAGCCGCGGGAGAAGACGCTCCTCCAGATCCCGGAGCTTTTCCGACTCGTCGAAGCCGAGAAGGTCAAAGCCATGGTTGAGGAGCTTGGTGATGATGGGCGAAGCGATCCACCCCAGCGTGGAGATGGCCCACCCGACCGCTGCAACCTCCGCCATAGACGCAGGCAAGCAGATGAAGCAGGAAGCAGACCCAGAGTATGTGCGCGTCTGTGTTCTTGGCTTCTTGCTCAGCTCAGCTTGGTGGAAATTAGTTTGTGGAGTCAGTTCGAGTATTCTAGCCACTAGCCACACATCGTGGAGTGAGTTCTTCCACACAGGGATAAGTGGATATGCAAGACCGACGAGAAAATTGGTTAGTCGTCGTCGTGGTCGTCTCTAAGCTCTTTGTGACGTTTCAGTGATAGCAATGCGCGCGCGCGCTCTCTCTCTCTCTCTCTAGATTTCTCTTCTCTTGACTAAAAATGCGTTGTCAATTGTAACATGCCTGAATATTCATATTTCTTATAAGCTGATAATGTTCTCCCTTCAGAAAAAAAAATGCATTTGCATTCTGTTTTCTGAAAGAAAAATGGATTTGCATTCTAGCTACGCGCGAATATCTGGTGTTACAATATTGTTTTGAAGTGATGTTAGTATTTGAATGCCAACTGCGCTATAGTCACCAAACAAAAAAAAAAATGATGCCCTCTTTGGAACACAAGAAAAATATCGCAATGCAGTTGCAAAACAGTGGATCGAAAAACATAGAAATTCGAAAGAAATTATCATTTGGATAGAAGCGTAGGAGAAACTTAGGCTTTTTATCAAGAGGGTGGAATCCAATTCACTTCTTATCTGTATCCATAGGGAATCCCCTGACCCTCAAGGAGACGAACTGAACTCCCCAAATCACTAAGTTACCTTTTGCCGTTCCGTGGGTACCACCAAGTTATGTTTCTGTGATATATTTTCATCTAAGCAGTCCTTGTGTGTTTTGTATGAACTCAGCTTCCCTAATTACTCCACTGAGATAATAAAAAACAAAAGTGCAAAAAGAAAACTACTAAAGGTCGACATCTACTGGGGAAAAAAACTGAAAACAACTCTAGGGGATAGTCTAAGTGTCTTCTTAATTACTAAATTTGTAGCATGTCATTAGAAGTTTACAATGTGCTAGTATTTCAGCAAAGTAACATATGAAAGTATCAAATTCCCCTGCATCCCTAAGTGGCTTTAGAATATACTTGCAACATCTAAACCATTTCTGGAGCAGAATTATCAAGCCTGCCAGCTGGCAACTGCTATTGATCGCAACATTAGAATCTAGTGTCATAGATGAAATTACTATGTCCAATGCCAAATTCAATGAAATCTGCTACAGGGCAATCATCTGAAATACATTTTTTTTTCTAAATGTGAAGAAATACATTCTACAAACACATATTCATGGACAAAACTCACAAAAGAAGCAAAAAGGAAAAAGAAATGAAAGTTACACAAAGTACAGAGAGATGCCATACTTGGAAAAGTAGTTGGCGGTGTACGAAGCACACAACCGGCATCACTTTATCACTCTTGTTTCTTGGGCACCCCAGAGCCGAGCGGCATGAACTCCGCCACCTTCTTCGCCGCTGGGCGGGCAGCGAGGCCCTCCCACCAGGCGTTGACGTGCGGGAGCGCCTTGACCAGTGTGGCGTACTCCGTGGCCATGAAGTAGTGCATGATGGCGAAGTGGCTGAGGTCGGCGAGAGTGAGGACGTCGCCGGCGAGGTACTTGCTCTTGCTCAGCCGCGCCTCGTACACCGCCAACACCTTCTTTAGCTTCTCCACGTTCTCGTCGACGACGGCCTGGTTACGTGCGCGGCCATACAGGACGGGCGCGACGATGCACTCGACGGCGATGGTGCCAGCCGGCGATTGCAGCTGGTGAGCCTCCACCTCTACCCACATGTCCACCATTGCTGACTGCTCCAGACTGCCGGCACAGAGGAGTTCTGGCTTGTACTTCCGAAGCACGTGCCTCGCGATTGCTCGGGATTCTGAATTAAGAAATATGTATATATATTAGAAAATTTTGTGGTGGTGGATGCTCTTTTATTAAAATATTGTTGTAGGTGTTTTATGGATACACATATTTATAAGCAAATTTTAGAAGCTCTTATTTGTACCCAAGAGCACGATTACAGTTGGCCAAGTGGAGACTTGGTAAGCTTGAGTAGCAAATTAATTTCCAAATCCTTTAGGACCTTTTTGCGGAACAAAGAAATTTTATAAGAATCGGTTTAATTTTATAGGAAAAACATAAGACCAGAAAAGAGGGAAAAAAAAATCCTATGTTTCAAACAAAGCATCAGAAATCAGGAAATGTTAAAAAACACAGGCCCACTATCTTTTTTTTTTTTTTTTTTTTTTTTGGGAAGTGACGACTGACGCCCACCATTATACTATCTGTTCGTCTTTACGGAAGAACTGCTACTCATTTCTTTAGGCGCTAGGAGAAGGTTTTACCAACGTTTACTTTCTGCTTAATGAAAAAAACACGCTTAAACTTAATCACAAAAAAATCTATGACTATTATATCTGTCAGTTAAAAGCCTTTATCCTAGCAGCAGAACAACTGAAACATGCCTAATTTGTAGAAAAGAAAATTAAACTCATTGACGTTGGCGGGCGTACCAAAGAGGGTGAGGTCTCCGTCTTCAAGCACCGGCACCTCGCCGAACGGCTGCAATCAGATCGAACAGGGGAGGCAGTCAGTTGGAAATCTGTCAGAAAAGGAGCCGGCATGCAGATGCAGGATTGCAGTTGCAGAGTGATGCTAGCAGAGTTTATTTATATACGTACGTTCCTGGCGAGGTGATCGGGGTGGCGTTGGTCGGCGGTGGCGCGGCTCATGGGGACGAGCTGGTAGGCGACGCCGGCCTCCTCCAGGCACAGCAGCACCCGCGACACGAACGGCGAGATCGTCCACCCGTACACCTTCACCGCCATGTCTTGCCTGCTGTGCTTGCTCGATCTCTCTCTCTCTTGCTGAATTAATCCTGCTGTGCTTGTGTGCTCTTGTGGGAATTGGCGTGTGAACTGCGGAGTCAACGGATCTGTTCTGCCTTTGCCGCCTCCGCCCTCGCTATTTGTACGCGATCCAGGCAGGGCCGCTGGCCGCAGCGGCCGGCCAGCGGGTATCTTTCTAGAAACCAATCAGAGAAGAATGGCCAGCAGGGACGATAGATTAGTATGCAGGGACGATAGATTAGTATTCAGTCAACGTGAGTGGCCACATGTGAGGCTGTGACGTCTTGGCTCGCGTATGTGCAGACCATCATGTGAACCTTGCTTTAAGCTTCGTTGCTTTCTAGAAGTTGCTTCAACACGGTCTTTTTTTGAAGTAGTACGTGCACATCATGATTTCTGGATCGGAGGAGGAGACGCTATTTTCGGTCCCACGATTAGCACGTCATGCTTGATTAGGAAATGGATAAAGATGCCAACTTTGTACTCATATGCATCTCCAACGTACTTTGCAAATAGAGTTGGCATTTGTTATTGTTTGCAAAGTCCCAAATAAAAATACAAAGCCTAAAAATAGGGCTACTCCAAAGGATTTGGCAAATTAAACTTGGCATTTGTCAAAGTGGATCCGGCAGCGAAAAATTTTCCGTCGCCCAACCTCCTTCGCGCGCGCGGGGTATTCTTCCCGCGGGATCGGGCTTTGCCTAAAAATAGATCTCCAACCTGCGGAAATTGCGCGAGATCAGGCTTTGCCAAGTTGTGGACGACTTGGCATTTTTGCCAAGTCTCCTCCCTCAAATGCCAACTTTGCCAAAATGCAAACCGGGTTTGCAAAATCATTGGAAACCTGTTTTTGATCTTTTTTGCATTTTACTCAAATGCAAACCCAAATGCAAAGTTCCTTGGAGTTGCTTACTTGCCGACAAAAAAAATATGTAATACGCACAATATTTGGGCGATACAAAAGAAAACCCACACATACGATTCTTTTAGCATTTCTCTTTGATTGAAGACAGGTGCAAAAATGCTAATCAGCAGCCCCACACACATCTTTTGTTTTTTAGCAAAAGTCCCACACACATCCGGTAGGCCTTTGTTGGCAAATGGGCTGACATTTCTACGTACCGGCAATCACAGTCAGGGTGCCGATATACCAGCGGCCTACATGGGCCAACTACGTCCAGTCGGCTAGGGCCCATCAATGGTGGCCGACTTCCACGTCAGCTTGTCCACACCTGAGTAACCGACTGCCATGTCAGCAGTCCTTCAGTAACCACAGCTCAATCTGAATTAATTAAGGGGCAGTGATAGCGCTGAGGTTGGCCAACGTATACGTAGTTATAAGTTTTTAAAAAACGTATAGTACTCAGTTATCAGTTGGCGGTTTCACTGATTCAGCAGCTAGTAATCAATGCGTAACGCCATTGGACTATCTTTTCAAACGAACACAAATGCTCTTTTCACACTGACAGCGACTTCGAGTGATAGAGGCGGCACGTTTTTGACACTGACAAAATCACTACAAACATCCCACATTCGCACTGATCATATCCACACGTCGCCTGTGACTGCCATTATCCGCACGGAGTACCGATCCCGTTCCAAATTTGGTATTTTAACTTTTTCGGTACTTAGATTTTGGCTATGTAACTAGATAAACATTAGATGTATAATTTCAAATGGGGAAGTACTAGCAAACAAATAATCTATGTTGCAACATGACTTAAAATCTTATGTTATATTCATATTAAAAGCTTTATGATGATTTTTACCAAGTTAAACTAATCAAAATAGGATATTTTAGTGTCTCTATTTGTTTCCTACTGCAATGCCAGTTTAGATAATCTATACTCCCTCCGTTCCAAAATATCTGTCGCTTTTGCTTCCCGAGACAAACTTTTATAAAATATATATTAAAAAATATTAATATTTATGGTAAATAATTAGTATCATTGGAAAGATTTTGAATCTATTTTTTAACAAAATTATTTGCAGATTCAAATGTTGCACGTATTTTTTCTAAAAACCGAAGCGATAGATATTTTAGAACGGAGGGAGTATTACTTCAATCTTTATTTACATAATCTATACTCTATATGTATTTGCATGCTTTCATCTCGATTCTAATAGGTTGCCTTTCAACTTTTGATGTTATTAATATTGTAATTCTCATATCAGTACTCCATTTTATGACATTATGGGTCCTATTTGGCATTTAACTTTTGAACTGTTGTAATTAAGTTCAAACTTTCATGCCCTATTGTACTTTTATTTATTTTTTAATTTGTATTTTAGATTCTAGGTCCTACACTATAGTGCTCTAGGTACTTCAATGGTACTTCTCCATTTAAAATTATAAGTCAGTTTGATTTTTTAGGCTTATCCATTTTGCTAGGTATGTAGACATATTATTATTATTATTATTATTATTATTATTATTATTATTATTATTATTATTATTATTATTATTATTATTATCATCGTCATCATCATCTAGATATATAGCAAAATAGATGTACTAAAAAAGTCAAACCGACTTATAATTCGAATAAAGGGGCGTATTTGCACCATAACACTCAAAATGTTTAATTTCTTCTTTTACAACAAAAAAACATTCCGACAATTAAACTCTTAGTATTGATATATCATAATGTTTAGTTAAATTGCATACATTTATCTAAAGTAGCCGCGAACAATTTTTTAGCATAGAGTTTTATTATAAGTTAAAATTAATAAGCAGTGCTATTGCATTGGTAAGAGCAATGTTGTTTTTTGTTTTCTTATTAAAATCGATTTCTAGTATTGAGTCAGGTCTCCAACCACCCCGATGTTATTAATTTCTATCTAGATGTAGTTGGCAGGTCACTTGTTTTTCTAGATTAATAAACATAGATCACTTCCAGAGAGTTGGTTGGTTGTCGGGCAAACCACCTCTAGAAAAAAAATGACCGGGTGTAGTAGCGGCCATCTGCCTAATTCGAGACGATATCTGTTACAGCAATATGAAATCTAATAAAATATTTTTACTAAATATGATGAAATACATTAAATTCGATGATGATATCTGTTACACAGCAACATGAAATCCAATAAAATATTTTTGCTAAATGTGATGAAATACATTAAATTTTCAAATAACTATTATTCTGTGGAGGAAGGAGCAAAAGACAAATACACAAACTACAGAGGAACCAAGTACACGCGAGAAAGTAATTGAGCACCACACACATCACTTTTGCTTCATCGACCATCACTCCTGCTGTTTAGTTCTTAGGTGCCTTCGAGCCGACCGGCATGAACTCGGCCACCTTCTTCGCCGCCGGGCGCGCGGCGAGGTCCTCCCACCAGGCGCTGACGTGCGGGAGCGCCTTAACTACCGTTTCGTACTCGGTGGCCATGAAGCAGTGCATGATGGTGAAGTTGGTGAGGTCGGCGAGGCTGAGGAAGTCGCCGGCGAGGTACTTGTTTTGGCTCAGCCGTGCCTCGTACACCTCGAGCACCTTCTTGATCTTCTCCACGTTCTCGTCGACGACCGCCTGGTTGCGCTCGCGGCCAAGGAAGGACGCGAAGATGCACTCCACCACGATGGCGATCGCCGGCGGGGTCAGCTGGTGAGCCTCCACCTCGGACCAGACGTCTACCATGGCCGCATGCTCCAGGTTGTCGCCTCCCAGTAGCTCTGGCTTGTATTTGCGGAGAACGTGCCTTGCGATCGCACGGGATTCTGGAACATATACATTTCACACACTTATAAGTCGTCGAATTCAAAGCAAAATACTACTTCTCCGTTCTAAATTACATTCAGTTTTAATTTGACATCTGCTCCTCCGTGTTTAAAGATAGGTGTACTACTAATAAAATATGAATGAAAGATTTAATAAAACTAACGTGACCATTTAGGTGTTGGCATATTTTTTTATCTAATATACTTACTTATATTAAGTTGAAAAGGTTGACTTAGGATGGTGAACTTACCGTAGACGGTGAGGTCGCCGTCCTCGAGCACCGGCACCTTCCCGAACGGCTGCAGCAAATTAAGCACAGGACCGGCGTGTCAGTCAGTCGGCGTCGGCGAAGCAAGGGATGGGATGATGGCCCATGAGCGGAGTGAAAGTGAAACCAAGAAACAAATTCATGGCGGGTCGTGAGGGAATAAGGGAGGGAGGTACTCACGTTCCTGGCGAGGTGCTCCGGACGGCGGTGGTCACCGTCCTGGCGGCTCATGGGGACGAGCTCGTAGTCGACGCCGGCCTCCTCCAGGGCCAGCAGCGCTCGCGACACGAACGGCGAGATCGCCCACCCGTACACCTTCACCGCCATGGCTTCCTCTGCTCTGCTGTGCTCTGTTCTGCTCTAGCTGCTTGAGTGCGCGCGAGATTGAGAGCTCAGCAGCTAGAAATGGAGGATGGATTGATGTGCAGCTTCTCCCTGCTGCACGCTGCTACTTATACAGGATGGAGAGAGGAGAGCAGAGGTCAGAGATGACGCTGATGGCGCTGCTGCTCTGCTTGGGGGAGAAGAAGGTTCGTTGAATTGGTATTTTTTGTCAACGGGAGGGTGAACGCGTGACGTCGCTGCTTCCGTAGGCCGCTAGGGATCAGGTGCGACGAGCCGGGCCGTTGGCAGCCAAACAAGAAATTTTGATTTATGACCCGTTATCTGCACGCCTCAGAAATTTTGACCCACAATTAATCGACCTTTTGAAATATGACCCAGATCATGCGAATTGCTTTGAAATATGACCCACCACGTGCACAAGCAGACGGTGCCGGCGTGTTCCGTGCAGGGCTGCGACGCCGACCTGTCCCGGTGCCGCCACGCGCGCGACGAGTGGAGTCTCGACTCCCGGGTCCAAGACACGGAGAAGGAAAGGGTAATGATGTATTTTCTCCCATCCCAAACAGTACAAGAGGATTTTTAGAATTATGGAAATAGAGAAAAAATCTAAAATGGTCAAATTTCAAAGCAATTCGCACGACATGGGTCATATTTCAAAAGGTCGACGAATTGTGTGTCAAAATCTCCGAGGCGTGTGAATAACGGGTCATATATCACTGCGCAGCATCTAAGACTACCCGCACTCATCAAACTCAATTTTCTTCCTCTATAAGAAATATTCCATCCTGATCATCAAGATTCTCTCCTCTATACCATTTTATCCCCCACTCATCCATCCTTTATATCTCACTCTATATCAAAAATTGGTCCCATGTGTCAGTTTTTTCTTTTTCTTTTTTCCTCAACCGTCTCATTCTCTCTCCATCCCCAATTCATCCGTCTTCTGTCCCCAGTTCATCCCCATCTTCCTCCAACTCCATCCCATTCCTTCCCCAAGCGCAGCCAAGAAGAGCCAGCGAGGTCCAATGGACGACCGGGGAAGGCAGAGGAGCCACGCGAGGCCGTGATGGGCAGGCGGCGCGGTGGCCGCAGGGCTGCGCAGGAGGACGGAGGCGGGCAGAGGAACCGCGTGGAGTAGGCGGCGCTCTGGCCGCGGGGCCGCGCCAGAGGGGCTCGGGCGGGCGGACGGGAAGCCAGCCGGTGAGCGAGCTGCCGGAACCGGTGTTTGGCGCGGGCGGACGGTGGGCGATGCTCCTCGCCGAGCAGGCTCCTCGTGGGCGGCGCCTCGTGGCGCTCCTCGGCGGGCGGCTCTCCTCGACGGGCGGCGCTGTGGGGGGTATAAATCCGGTATACCACCATAGACAGTTCCAGGGCTGCTCGGCAAGACGGCCCAAACCAGACAAGACCCAGCCCATTACCAACCAGGCTGGTGGGCTGGACTTCAAGACAATGACGTGGTCCGCAACCGACCAGGAGGTGGATCACGCACAAGGATGCTTGTCCCGCAAGTATACTTAGTCGGTTAGGTCAGATAGAGTCCTCCTAGGGCACGACTTGATGTAACCGACCACCTCACGTGTACCCTTGGCTGCTCGGCTATATAAAGCGGCCAAGTACCCCCCTAGAAGGCAGGCTATTCTCTGGCATCCTAACCTAGAGAGCTTAGCGCTTCATTGTAATCCGACACTTGATCAACCAGCATAACACGAGAAGCAGGACGTAGGGTATTACGCTTCCGAGCGGCCTGAACCTGGGTAAACCTGGTTGTCCTTGGTTTGTCTTGTTTCTCGAACGTGCAGATCGCAGATCGTAACACGCCCTTGCCGAAACTCACCGCCGTGGGATACCCCGTGGTGGACTGCCGGTTATCCGTAATCGACAGTGGCGCGCCAGGTAGGGGGTGGAGTTTTCGATCTCAAGGCGATCCAGATGGTTTCCTTCCCCGCTTCCATGAATCTCGAGGCCAGCAGTGCCTTCACCTTCGGATCGGTCACCTGGACCACCAAGATGGCGGCACCCCTCGCCTCCGTGGAAGCATCCGGGCCGGTCTCAGCACCGCCCTCCGGGCAGACGGTCCCAGCACCGCCCACTATGCAGATGGTCCCAGCACCATCCGCTCACCCGGCCACAGCGCCAACCGCCTCGCCGCCGGTCGCAGCACCCGCCGCGCAGGATTCCCCCTTGCCCTCGGCAACGGCGGATACGACAGATCTCCGAGCACTTGTAGATCAGCTGTCTTGCTACAAAAGAAAGCCGATCTACAACTCAGATCTGATCGAACTCATTGACCAGCAGGGTCGCGGGTTGACCGAGATCACGAAGCTGGTTGAGGCCACGCAGGAGTTGATCCGCAAGGGGCCAGACTTTTCTGATTTCACACCCGTCCGACCACGCCGGCGAAATTCTGTTCGTCGCAGCCATGCAGATTTCGTCGGTGACAATCAGCCTGTCGCTCGACCAGCTCCCTTCAGATCGGCTAGAAGTCCCCGTTGGTTAGATCCCAACCAGGACAGCCGCCTGATTTCGACTGAGCAGATCCAGCGCAGAGCGAACGTTCCTCCTCTCCCCAGGTTGAACGAGTTTATCGAAGCACGACTATGGGCTCCATGGCCAGCTCTTACCGATCCCGTCGTTCTCGGCAGAACCGGTATCGACGTGAGCAGCGAGTTGAGAGTGGAGGGGACAATTCGTCCCACAACGGCAGATATGCCTATGGGGACGCAGGGGACTACGACGACCGTGTCGAGCAACCAGGCAAAGCTCCACGACGTGCACGTCCTCAGAACAGTCGTCGACGCCCTAATCGCCAGCAAGGCAACCAGGGCCGACAAGACGATGAAGTAATCCAACCCGAGCGTCGGGACCTCCGAGAACGGATAGATGAGCGCCTCCGAGCACGCAGAAACATTGGCGGCATCCCACCCTTCTCTGAGGAGCTCAAGGCAGTCATATGGCCTAAAAATTTTCGTACCTCGGAGATCCGGGAGTACGACGGCAAAGCAGATCCAGCCCACTGGATCATGCTCTACGAGGTAGCCGTCCGAGCAGTAGGGGACGACGAGTACGTCATGGAGAACTATCTCCCGTTGTGCTCAACAATACGGTCACCACCGGCCGCTCCGGCTACAACCCGGTCCATCCATTTGGGCGCGCCTCGCCAAGTCTTCGTCGACCACTTCAAGTCTACTTGCGTCCAACCAGGGACCAAGTATGCCTTAAAGCAGGTCCACCTTCGCCCAAAGGAGTCCTTACGGCAGTTCATTCGGCGCTTTTCGGACCAGTGGAATCGCGTACCAGAGATCTCTCAGGAGACAGCTGTCGAAACATTCATCGATGGCCTGGTCCAACCATGTGGCCGAGACCTCCAAAAGGCTCTTCTCCTCAGACAGCCGAAAACCATGGAGGAGCTACTTGCCATCGCGCACGATTACACGCTCCTGGACGACGGCCTAAACCGGGGTGACGATGGCCCGTCAGACCGCAATTACCGTCGGAACAATTCCGACGACGAAAGCGACGCTGACCGACCACCACGTCGACAAGAGGAGCGCCGCAACAACCAGCGTTTCACCCATGGACCTGGCCCCCGCGACAGCGAACCCAACTTCAGACGCCGTGGCCAGGACAAGTACGGTGGCGGCAAACGCAACCGAAACCGCAACGACAACGCCGTCAACGCGGTTAAGGGGCAAAAGCTAGTCGGGGATGAGGTGCTCGACAAAATCTTTGCCCAGGACTGTCCTCGGCATCCTGGCAAAGGTCACACCATGGGCGAGTGCCGAGTTTTGACGGACGCTCTCATCAAGTCCGCTTCCAAGAAGCCTCGACCCAACCCCAAGGCCAAAAGCAAGCCCGCCGACAAGCCAGAAGAAGAAGAAGAAGAGGACGAGACACGAGATGTCAACCCTCGCCACGCGTTCAAGGAACCCGAGCGGAACTTCACTGCCGTGATCTTTGGCGGAAAAGTCGGGCTCGAAACAAGTCGCGACAGAAAGCTGCTGACTCGCGCCATCATCGCGATGCAAGAGCCCGATGGCCTCGTTGCCGATGTCAAGCTACCAGCGTGGTCCGAGCAGCCCATATCTTTCAGCCGCAAAGATATGTGGGCGCGCATCCCAGATGCCGGATGATTTCCACTGGTCCTCGACCCAGTGGTAGCTAACATCCGCTTCGAGAAGGTGCTGGTCGACGGCGGCAGTGCTCTGAACATCATATTCTACCCAGCCTTCAAGGCACTCGGCATACCGCAGGAGGAACTATAGCCGTACGACACACCGTTCTGGGGCATCATGCCCGGAAAGCCTTCTTACCCACTCGGGCAAATCACCCTCGACGTGCAGTTTGGTACCAAGCAGCACTTCCGTACCGAGCACATCACCTTCATCGTGGCTGATTTTGAAGGGACCTACCACGCCATCTTGGGCCGCCCTGGTATCGCCAAGTTCATGGCTGTCCCCCACTATGGCTACTTGGTGTTGAAGATGCCCACCGAGCAGGGAAAACTCTCCCTATGTGGCAATGTCTTCATGGCTCGAGAGTGCGAGACTGCCGCCTACGCCGCGGCAGAATTCCAAGACCTGCAACATGCTTTGCAGCATACCAGCCTGGGTGTCGACGACCTACCACCCGCAGAGCTCGAGGCACCTGTTAGAACTGGTCGGCGCCCGTCCAACAAGGTAAAGAGCGCGAAGACCGTCAGCCTCTCCGACAACGACCCTTCCAAGGTCACTAAGGTTGGAGCTGAGCTCGACCCCAAATAGGAAGACGTGCTCGTCCGGTTCCTTCGGGACAACATCAGCATATTCGCATGGAAACCCTCCGATATGCCTGGTGTTCCCAGGGAAAAGGCCGAGCACTACCTCGACGTCAAAACGACTGCCAAGCCAGTCAGACATAAGATGCGCCGGTTCGCCCGCGACCGCAAGGAGCTCATTAGGATAGAAGTAGCCAAGCTTTTAGCCGCTGGCTTTATCAAAGAAGTGTACCACCCGGACTGGTTAGCCAATCCGGTGCTTGTTCAAAAGAAGAATAAAGAGTGGAGGATGTGCGTTGATTATACAGATCTCAACAAACACTGCCCCAAGCAGGCATTCTATCTCCCTCGAATCGACGAGGTCGTAGACTCTACCGCCGGATGCGAGTTGCTCTCATTTCTTGACTGTTACTCCGGGTATCACCAGATAGCCCTCAAAAAGGAGGACCAAGAAAAAACCGCTTTCATCACCCCCTTCGGTGCTTTTTGTTACACGACCATGGCGTTCGGTCTCAAAAACGCTGGAGCTACGTACCAACGGGCTATCCAGTCCTGCCTCGAAAAAGAGACCGCCGACGATCTTGTAGAGGCCTACGTAGACGACGTGGTGATAAAATCAAGAACGGCGGACGCCCTGATCACAAACCTCGAACGCACATTCAAGAAACTCAATGAGTTTTAATGGAAGCTCAACCCAAACAAGTGCGTTTTTGGAGTACCGTCCGGTATCCTTCTCGGCCACCTGGTCAGCCAGGAAGGCATCAAGCCAAATCCCGAGAAGGTAGCCGACGTCCTGAAATTACGACCACCCCGGTGCATCAAGGACATCCAAAAACTCACTGGGTGCCTAGCCGCTCTGAGCAGATACATCTCCCGCATGGGTGAAAAAGGCCTCCCCTTTTTCAAACTGCTCAAAGCCAAAGAAAAGTTTGAATGGACCGAGGAGGCCGACCAGGCTTTTAAACAGCTCAAAGCCTACCTCACCTCTCCTTCACTCCTGACAGTCCCCAAGCAGGACGAGGAGTTGCTCCTATACATAGCTGCAACGACCAACGTGGTCAGCACTGTGCTAGTAGTCGAGCGTGAGGAGGAAGGACACGTCTATGGAGTCCAGCGCCCTATATACTACATAAGCGAAGTGCTCAGCGAATCCAAGCAGCGGTACAACCAAGTACAAAAGCTCTTGTATGCACTCCTGATCACCAAACGCAAGCTGCTCCATTACTTTCAAGCTTTCAAAATCACGGTCGTTACTGACGTACCACTCGGCGACATCCTTCGCAACCGAGACGCCAGTGGTCGGATCGTGAAATACGCGCTAGAACTGTCCGAGTACACCCTCTAGTTTCGCGCCCGCAGAACGGTGAAGTCACAGGCCTTGCCGGATTTCATCGTGGAGTGGACGGACATCAGCCTACCTCTCACTGATTCAAGTGCCGAGTACTGGACGATGTACTTTGACGGCTCTTTGAACATTGACGGCGCGGGGGCTGGCGTCTACTTTATCTCTCCTTCAAAGGACACGATAAAATACGTCTTGCGTATCCACTTCAAAGCATCCAACAACGTAGCCGAGTACGAAGCAGCCTTACACGGCCTTCGTATCACCGTTGAACTTGGCATCAAGCGACTCATGGTCTATGGGGACTCTGCTTTAGTGATCAAGCAGGTCAACAAAGATTGGGATACAGTCCACGAAAAGATGGACGCCTACGTTGCCGAAATTCGCAAACTTGAGAACAAGTTTTACGGCGTGGAATTCATCCACGTTCGTCGTGAAAAGAATGTAGGAGCCGACGAGCTGTCCAAGCTGGGCTCATCCCGTGCCAAGTTACCACCTGGTGTTTTTGTTCAAGACTTAATCGAACCATCGATCCCTGATCAGGTAGAACATACACCAGAACCCACTTCGGTGGTCAGCTACCTGACCACACTGCTCAGTAACGCCAATGTGGAGGACGACGACGGTCTCCTCAGCCGGCAGGCAGATGATGAGGGTACAGAGTCAGCCGACAAGGTGACGCCTTCCCAGGAAGACTGGAGAGAGCCCTTTATCAAATACCTGAATGATCACCTTGTCCCGGAGGACAAACTTGCTGCCCAACAGCTGGTCCGCAGGGCCAAGGCCTACGCTATGATCAATGGCGAGTTGATGCGCAAGGCACCCAAGTCCATCATCTTCCAGAAGTGTATCACTCGGGAAGCGGGGATCGAGCTTCTTAAAGCCATCCACGAAGGTACTTGTGGTAACCATGCAGCGTCCCGGACACTGGTCGGCAAAGCCTACCGGGGTTTCTATCGGCCAACCGCCGCCGTTATCGACGCCGAAGACTACGTACGACGGTGCGTAAACTGCCAAATGTTCGCCAAGCAGATTCATGTCCCAGCACATGATTTACAAACAATCCCAGCTGCTTGGCCCTTCTCATGCTGGGGACTGGACATGATTGGCCCTTTCAAACCAGCTCCTGGTGGCCACACCAACGTCTTTGTGCTTATTGATAAATTCTCCAAGTGGATTGAATACAAACCAGTCAAGAAAGCCACGGCCGAGAAGGCAGTCCAGTTCCTCGATGAAGTCGTCCATAGATACGGTGTCCCGAACACCATCATCACCGATCTAGGCTCGCAATTTACAAGTGATGCATTCTTCAATTATTGCGATGATAGCCTGATCAAGGTCAAGTACGTTTCCATCGCTCACCCAAGAGCTAACGGACAAGTTGAGCGTGCTAACAGAATGATCCTCGACGCATTCAAAAAACGAGTCTTCCAGGTTGACACCAAGCTCAAACCTGGTCGATGGCTCAAGGAATTATCTGCAGTGGTCTGGGGACTGCGTACTCAGACCAGCCGCAATATAGGAGTCTCACCATACTTTATGGTGTATGGCTCGGAGGCTGTTATACCAGCCGAGGTCGCTTTCCAATCCCCACGGGTAGCCTACCACGATGAAACCACCTCTGACGAAGCTCGAGAGGTGGACATAATCGCTAAGGAAGAGCAGGCCCTTGAGTCATGTGCTCGGACTGAGAAGTACTTAGCCACGGTATGACGCTACTACAATCGTAACGTCCGAGGATGATTGTTCGTGGTCGGCGATCACGTGCTCCGTCGTATTCAAAACACGGACGGCCTCCACAAGCTATCACCAAGGTGGGAAGGACCGTACAGAATTAAGGCTGTAACACACCCAACATCGTACCGGTTGGAGACACTAGACGGAGTCGAAGAGCCAAACTCTTGGCATATAGAGATGCTCATACGCTTTTACCCATAAGGATATGTATCTTGTACCTTTGATTTTTTCCTCTATTAACAAAGTTCCTCTTTTGTTGTCTCTTTTTCGTCCCGTTGCAATTTCTTTTCAGAAATTTCGCACCACCTTGCATACATGCACCCTGCATAAGTCACATCTAAACTTTGCGTTTCACTCGCCGAGAACGATTCGATAAGGTCCTGCGTCTCGGTCCTCTGTCGATGTGCTACAGATCCACGCTACACGGCACTAGGAGATCCGGCAGGCACCCTCTAATAGGTACTTAGGATCATACCTAGTGATCCCGGCGTACCGCGCTGTTCACTAGTGCGTCCCCTTGTCACCTTGACAGAGCTAATTGCTTCGAGAGTGGGCGCAAAACTTATTTGTCGACATAATTTTTCTAAAAAACGTTTTGCATCGAGTTATGCATAACGATCTAATTAACAAACGGCAAAATACTTATCACCCGCTTAAGTATGCCTACATTGTCTGCATCTTAACACGGCCTTAAGTTTGTTTCGAGCACCCCGTGCTCAGCACCACTTATATACAAGTTTTAAATAACAAGTTTAAAACAAAAGGCCCTACTGACCACCGTCCTCCGCTGCAGGGTCTTCGATGAGCGTCATGTCGCCGACCAACTGCTCAGCAACAGGAACGAAGGTGGCCCGGAGCTCCTCGGCGTCAGCATCGCTGAGTTCCGGCGCAATGCCGAGCGCGACGGTGGCCGGATCCGCCGCTGCCACCCTCGAGCGGACCACCGCCAGCGCCGTGGACACCGCGTATGTGCCCTCCCGCGAGACGAGATCCCGCAGTGCCGGCCACAGCCGTTGACACTGGTCTTCGACCACCCTGTCCTCGCCGACCGGGTCCACTGGGTGCACCTCCTCCGGGAAGACAGCACGGAGAACCGGCTTGATGTGCCCGGTCCTCCGATCAATCTTCTTTTGGAGGTAGGCACAGGTCTCCCGCAGGCATTGGAACTGTGCAGTGTGCCGATCCTTAATATCTGCAGCCGGCAACAACGTGGTTAGCATGTGCTGTTAGATCCAGTACATGCAGACAACCTATGCAATTGATCTAAGTTGTACAACTTACCGGTCAGCTCCGCGATGACGCGCGGATCCGCCTTGGCCTGCTCCTGGGCGGCCTCCAACTGCTTGGCCAGAGCGGTTTTCTCCCGCTCCAAGGCAGCAGCCTTCTCCTCCAGCCCTGATGCAGAGGCAGAAGTTATCACATTTTCATGGCAACAGAACCGTGCTTAGTCTGGTTTCAAAGGATACGGTCACATACCTTGTCAGCCTTCCTCCAGCACCTCCACCTGTTGCTCCAGCGCCAGCCGAGCAGCCTCATTCTCGGCGAGCCGGGTCTCATAGACCTGCGCTTGCGCCAGCATGTTGGCCTTCTCCTCCCGAAGAGTCCTGCATTCCTCATCAATCGGCGCGAACCATTGAATGGTCCACGCACGCTGGGCATTGGTGGTCTGCAGGGTCTATAGACAACAATACAAGTAAGCATGTGCTCCGCACATCCATTCATCACAAAACACCAAAACCACCATACCTGGATCCGGGAGGTGAGAGTCTCCAGGGCCTCCCTAATGCCCTCCTCCATCACCTCCTCAGGCACCTCATCATATGAGACCCACTCCTTCCCCACCATCCTCGAAATCATGATACGATTTGGAGGAACGGAGGTGGCGGGTGCCTGAGGGGGCTCCCTGTGGATCTCTTCCACAGGAGAGGACGGGGGACTGGGCTGGGCAGTCGCCCCGGGCTCCTGCTGGGCTGCTGGCTCCGGCGTAGCCTGCGCGGTCGGCCCTGGGGTGGCCCGCGCCGGCTCTGGACTCGGCTTGGCGGGGCGACGGACGGGCTCCGGCGACGGGACCATCTCCTGCTCCGCTGGCTCTTTGGCCCGTGGCGTTTCCACATGTGGCGGAGCACTGGTGGCATCCGCCTCGCCCTGCTGAGGCTCTGCGCTCGATGCCGCAGCCGCTGCTGGCGGTGTGGCAGCAGTCCCGGTAGAGCTCTGGGTGGGGCCAGTACTCGGCCGACTACATATCAACAACATCGGCATGAACACACAGCTGATTCTCAGGCAAGCAATTACAGCTGAAAGTACACAGTTACTTACCGGCAAAAGCCGCCCTTGAACTGGGGCACGCCGCCGCTCCTTGGGGCCCCACCTCCAGACCCTGTACTGGGCTTGGGGACTGCTTTGGGAGGGACCTGCTGCCCACCCGGGGACTGCTCGGCGCCCTCCTTGGCAGCCGCCTCCGAGGTCGGCGTAGAGGAGGCGGCGGCAGGCTTCGGCTTCGGCGGAGCGGGGGTCGGCCCGACGTTCCGCGCGACCGCCGCGGCACGGTTTGAGGCGACTTAGAGCCGCCACTCCCATCCCCGGCGCACGCCTGGCGCTTGCGCCAGTGCTCGGCTATGGTGATGGTGTCGTCGGAGTCTGATGACACCGGGCTGTCAGGGGCCGGCCTCTTGCTGCCGCCCTCGGCACCGGCCTCCTTGCCGAGGTTTAATTTACCCCCGGTGCCAAGGTTGGCCGGCTTCTCCTTCACTTTGGGGGCTACACCGGCCGGCTGCTTCTTAGCCTCACGCCGTTGCCCCCTGGTGGTCGCTCCCACCACAATCACGTCATCATCATCATCATCAGATGGGCTAAGGTCCTCGACCTCGCCCTGGTCGGCAGTCCTCGACGGACGCCGCTGACCACGAAGGGCATCGTCCTCCGGCCAGTCCTCAACTGGTACAGCTGAGAAGTACTGGTCGCTTCGACCCTACACAACATGTTCACGTGCTCAGCAACATATCAGTGGTCAGACACATTATCACATTGCACAGAAAGTAAAACTTTTTATCACATTACCTGTGGTGGAGGATTGCTGAGACGGTAAGGCAGCTGCTTGGTGGTCGGCAGAGAAGTATTTGAGTTATACTTCTCAAACAGGACCGAGAGCAGATGGTGGACATCATTCTCGTCGGCCTTCTCGTCCGTCTCCCGTGCTGGATCCTTCACCCCACTGTATTGCCACAGTGGGTTGGTCCTTTCCTTGCACAGTTGCACGCGACGAACCATCCATATCCCGGCCACCAGCGCCCCGTTCACCTTCTGGTTGTCAATCAACTCCAGCAGCTCCGCCACCTGGACATCCCCAACAGGTGGTGCCTCTCCCCACCTGGGATTTGCCTCTGGGATCTGGTGGACGTCGCATGGCACCTTCCTCCCAATGGCGACATCCTGGCTCATATAGAACCAGCCCCTGTTCCACTTCTTGGGGACGGAGTTGAACTTACTCCCCAGCCAAGATGCGGCCATCCCATCTCCGAGTCGGATGTAACATCCCCCGGCTACTTGGGACCCCCCAAGTCTCTACCCCCTTCTTCCGAAGCACGAAGAAGTGGCGAAACAAATTGAAGTGGGGGGGGGATGCCCAAGAACATTTCGCAGTACGCGATGAAGATGGACACGGTCAAGATGGAGTTGGGGTCCAGGTTGCATATGGAAATGGACCACCATATGCATAGGTCCCGGAGGAACCCGTTCACTGGCTGCCCCAACCCGCGAACAACTTGGTCCTCAAAGACGACGAACTCACCCGGCAATGGCGTCGGCTCGTCCTCGCCGTGAGGCTCCCTCCACACTCCCATTTCCCGTGGCGGCAGGTACCCATGGTCCGCCAGCGCCTGGAGCGACTCCCGGGACGAGGTGGATTGGACCCAATCCGGCCCATGCCTCGCTGATTCCCCGCCCTTCGCGCCCTTCTTGGTCGACCGCTTCGCTCCCATCTCCGGCGGCGGCGAGTCGATGCGGTGGTGGTGAAACCCTAGCGGGATGAGCAGCGGCGGTGGCTAGATCTACGCGGCACAGCGGTTCCGGCGCAAGAGCAGGCGACCGGATCTCGTTGGTTGCCCCTGCTGGTGCTGGCTGCGCGGTGGATCTGGCGGCGAAATGGACGGCGGCGGCGGCAGTTTCTCTCTAGAGCGCAGGAATGCGGAGAGCTCGAGAAACTGCTCGAGTGCGAATGCAATGAGTGCGGAACCATCTACCCCTGGCGGCGCCCGCTATTTATAGTCTCCGGATGACGTCCGGTTGACTTCTAGGGTTGGACCCCCTCTGACTCAAGTGGACCGCCCCATTATTTACCCTAGTGGGCCACGGTCCCATGGGCCGTACAGTACATGTGCCGCTGACAAATTTTTTACTATTTCGGTAAAATATTTTACGGGCCCAGTTCCCTTGGCGCTGCATGTGGGCCTCATTTTTTATCCCGGGGACTGCCCAGTCAGCTCCCTATGTCCTTGGTCCTTGGAATTTTTTCCTGTTCTGTTTCCTAAGCAGAGGGCCGTAGGTATTTTCTCTGGGCTTTTTCTTAAAAAGTTCAATAGAACATATACTATCTTCCATCGAACATGGGGACTACGTGGGCCCACGTCACCTCGCGGTGACTTAGGGCCTACTGTTTCTGAACAGTTCTGGTTGATTTTCTTCCCTGGCTTACGTTGTGCACTGCTCTGACAATTCTGTCATGTGTCAACGTGGGCCCACGTCTCAGGACAATTAAAATGAAAAAATTCTTTTTTCTTTTTGAGCACCATGCATCTTTCGATAAGATCAACTTCCTTGACATAGCAGTGGTCGGACACAGACTGCTCGGGAAACCTGCTCGGCTGAACGTGGTCGGCACTACGTGTGGTCAGCACTACACGTGGTCGGCACTATGTGTGGACAGCACTGTACGTGGTTGGCACTACTATGCGTGGTCGGTACTACGTGCTCAGCACATCTTCACCAGCGCTCAACGTGGTCTGTACCTACACTGCTCAGTACAGGTCAAGACGATGGACTTTCCTCAAGATACATGGTGCTCGGGGACTAGCTGTGGGGGGTATAAATCCGGTATACCACCATAGACAGTTCCAGGGCTGCTCGGCAAGACGGCCCAGACCAGACAAGACCCAGCCCATTACCAACCAGGCTGGTGGGCTGGACTTCAAGACAATGACGTGGTCCGCAACCGACCAGGAGGTGGATCACGCACAAGGATGCTTGTCCCGCAAGTATACTTAGTCGGTTAGGTCAGATAGAGTCCTCCTAGGGCACGACTTGATGTAACCGACCACCTCACGTGTACCCTTGGCTGCTCGGCTATATAAACCGGCCAAGGACCCCCCTAGAAGGCAGGCTATTCTCTGGCATCCTAACCTAGAGAGCTTAGCGCTTCATTGTAATCTGACACTTGATCATCCAGCATAACACGAGAAGCAGGACGTAGGGTATTACGCTTCCGAGCGGCCTGAACCTGGGTAAACCTGGTTGTCCTTGGTTTGTCTTGTTTCTCGAACGTCCAGATCACAGATCGTAACACGCCCTTGCCGAAACTCACCGCCGTGGGATATCCCGTGGTGGACTGCCGGTTATCCGTAATCGACAGGCGCTCCTCGCCGGCGGAGCTCTTTGCGGGCGGCGTCCCTAGCGGAGGCCCCCAGCGCAGCGGGCGGCCAGCCTCGCGAACGGTGGGCGGGCACGCGAGGTCGAGGCCATGTCGCCTCCTCTTTGCATTGCTATCTCTCCTCCCCCAGCAGCTCGGGCACCAGCGTCTCCAGGGCGCCATGGCCGCCGGTGGGGAGAAGGCACCGCTCGCGGCAGGCAGCCACCGCTCGCGGCCATGGAGGCACCGCTCGCGGCAGGCAAGCACCGCGGCCTCCGCCGCCGCCCAGTACCGAGCGGCCTCTCCTCACGAGCGCGGTGGCGGTCCTCCCCGGCGAGCGCGTGGTGCGGCCGGCCTCCTGTGCCGCGCGGCGGAGCTCGCGGCGGACGGAGGCAGTCTGCTCCTTCGGCTCCGGCTCCTCGAGCTCTGTCGCGCCGTCCGTCTGCTCCTCTGGCTCCGTCGCACTGCTCGCGCCGCCCCGTCTCCGCTCCACCGGCGTCGTGCTTGTGGCCTCGCCCGTCCTTCTCTCTCCTCCGCGCGGGCCCCGCACCGTCCTTTGCATTCGCCGCCGTACTCCCGCAAAGATGGCGTCCGGGCGCCCGAACGCAAGGCTTGAGGGATGTTTGCAGTCCCCCGCTGCAGTCGTTGCGTAAACGGCAAAGCTTTTGCGTGAGCTTTGCCGTCGCCCGGTGCAGACGGTCTAACAAGTGGGTCCGTCACAGTAATGAAAAACATTTCTCTCATCAGTTAGAGACACTTTCCTTTTTTTTGTTTTTTTATAATGGATAAAATATCCGGCCTCTACATTCAAGGATGTATACAGCCAATTATTACAAAGTTTGTGCATAACAAAAGGGAAAGCCAAGGTCTTATAGATCGACCGGGACGCTAGTTCAAACAATATAAATATTTTCATCCTTTATTGGATAACTCTAGAACAATGACTTCTAACTTCTTGCTCATCGTGGAGAGTGCGTCCTTGGCTATCCTATCACGCTGCAACTGAGCCGACAAGCGTAACCAATATGCTCCTCTAAAAATTACCTGCATAATAGAGTTATATTTCATTTGATTAAAAACAACATCATTGCGGTATCTCCAAATAGCTCAGCACATTGTAGCCACCCCACCCAAATCAATTCCCTAATCCTTTTATGTTGATTAGCGAGCCAACTAGTAAACATATGGTTGATTGATCTAGGTGGGGTTAGATTAGTAGCAAAGAAAATAATTCTCCAAATCATTTTGGTAAGAGGACAGTCTAGGAATAAATGTTGGATGTTTTCATTCCCATTACAACGAATATATTTCTGACTCCCTTTTCAATTTTTCTTAGCATGGTTGTCTTTAGTTAAAACGACACCCTTTTGTAAGAACCAAAAAAAGATTTTGATTTTTAGAGAAATTTTTATCTTCCAAATCTTTCTATGCGAAAAAGGTGGTCGTGTATCTATATGATGTTGATACATGGAACACACGGAGAATAACCCAAATTTGATTAAGAACCATTTAAAGTGGTCTGTTTCTGCCACCAATTCGACATTGGAGACACTTTGCTGGAAACTCCTATCTACGTTTATATCAGCTCGTATCATTGTAAGTTAGTATAATATAACATCCAAGAAGCAGACCTTAAGCAATGCTGAAGCTCAAACGATAGTGTCAAGGCCAGACCGACAGCGAACTCCTTTCAGAGTAACGTAACATGAGTACACAACAATGAAACGGTTTTGCACTACAGCGAGGCAAATGTATGACTCTCTTCCATTCAAAAAAAAAAGTATGACTCTGCCCGTTGCACAAATGCGACGGAGAGGACCATTCCAGGGGCCCTGTTGTGTTCTGAGAAGGATAGGCGATGGAAGCATCGACGGTGAAGATGAGCACATTCGATTTCATGTTTCATCTGCAAGGAAGATTCAGCACCGACGCCGGGCAAATCACCACGTCACCACCGTCTCCACTCTCCACCAACCAAGCTTCCTCAAGCAAATCGAAAGGAAACCTTATCCCAGAGGCAAGCAAAAAAGAAGTCAAACAGAAGGCCATCAATCTTGGCAGGAAGCAGCTTGGTTAGTTGGTTCAGCAGGTTGGATTAGGGATTATGCTATAGTACACGGACACATCTGCCCGGCTAGCCCGGATAGCGGCAGTCCAAACTGTTTGAACGAGCCACCTCCATAGGCCAGTCTCAATGAGCATTTCAATAGAGTATTATGCAAATTTAATAGTGTGACACATCAGCAAACAAATAAGTTTTGAATTAAATGGAGAGGTGAGAGAAGAAAAGAGTTTCATCATGGTGAAACTCGTATGCGCTGTTTACTAGACTTCGGTAACCGAGTGAAACCCCATTGAGGACCAGATTGTTTCACCATTTTGCATGTGATCCAATCATTTTGCAACAATTAAATACTTTGCTTAGCCTTGAAAACAATAAAGTGAAATGCTATATTGCTGAGGTTGTTTCATGGATGGTTTTATTTCAATCTTGATGACGTGTTAGTATGTGAAACCGTGCAGTGTCCATTGAGACTTGTCTTAGTGATCAAGTATCAGGTTGGCTGCAGATAAAATGAAAATGCGTGTAACTCTGTCAGCCAACGGGATCACTGGATCAGTACGCCTGCTTACCAGAGACTGACCTAGTATAAGACTAGCTTTACGCAACGTATGCGTCTTTTAGTTATCATTTATGCGTTGATCGTGTCACCTGTGCCATCTTGGTTGGTTGTAACCGGAAGTGTGGCTTTTTCGCCAAACCTACTACTATCACTACCTACGGATATACGGAGTATGCCATAGTGTGTTCCCCTAAAAAGCAGATATTGTTTGCAAACACATCTAAAGGGCAGATAAGGGTACTGGACATCATCGCTTCGCTACTCATTCCCAAATTGGAGGGAAAAAGGTGACAAGCTGCATCGTAATCGTAATACAGTAACTCTGAATCATCAAACAATGAGCAGCAACCAGCAAAACCAGCAAGCACGGGTCCGTCACCGATATGAAAAGGATTTCTCACATCAGTCAGATACACTTTCTTGGAAATTGCTATCTTGATATCAGCTCCTACTACATAGTACGTAAGTTACTAACATCCAAAACCACAGAGAATATCCAGGATCTGCAACTGATTTATCTTAGCCTATGCTGAAATGATCTGCAACTATGAAGCCTAGTGCACATTGTTGAACGTGATTCACACTATTTTGCTGAAAAGTGATGTGATTGAGGTTAGCACTACTACCATTCTACATCTACCGTCAAGCTCTAAACTGATCTTAATTAAGCAATGTAGTGTAGGTTTGAAGTCCTTTATGTAGAGACCAATAAGGCTAATGATTAAAAATCAGAATTTAGATTTTGATGATATTATAAGATATAGATGAAAAGTAAATAGATCTACAGTTGATAAGCTTATAAAACATAAATAGACAATAGAAAGTATTTATTATGCATATTGTATTAGAAAATAAACAAAGGGAAAATATATAGTTTAATACAAGTAATTTAATTATCTAAGTCATTAATTATAACTAATACTTATATTTGATATAAGATTTAGCGTGCGAGAGCACGGGTTGATGGACTAGTTCGATTAACGATACCTGTTACACATCAATATGAAATCTAAAATATTTTTTAAATATGATGAAATACATTAAATTCGATTGCGATATCTGTTACACAGCAATATGAAATCTAATAGAATATTTTTGGTAAATGTGATGAAATACATTAAATTTTCAAATAACTATTATTCTGTGAAGAAAGTGGCAAAAGACAAATACACAAACTACACAGGCACCAAAAGTACATGCAAGAAAGTAATTGAGCACCACACACACATCACTTTTGCTTCATCGACCATCACTCCTGCTGTTTAGTTCTTAGGTGCCTTCGAGCCGACCGGCATGAACTCGGCCACCTTCTTCGCCGCCGGGCGCTCGGCGAGGTCCTCCCACCAGGCGCTGACATGCGGGAGCGCCTTAACTACCGTTTCGTACTCGGTGGCCATGAAGCAGTGCATGATGGTGAAGTTGGTGAGGTCGGCGAGGCTGAGAAAGTCGCCGGCGAGGTACTTGGTCTTGCTCAGCCGCGCCTCGTACACCTCGAGCACCTTCTTGATCTTCTCCACGTTCTCGTCGACGACCGCCTGGTTGCGCTCGTGGCCGACGAAGGACGCGAAGATGCACTGCACCACGATGGCGATGGCCGGTGGGGTCAGCTGGTGAGCCTCCACCTCGGTCCAGACGTCTACCATGGCCGCATGCTCCAGGTTGTCGCCTCCCAGTAGCTCTGGCTTGTATTTGCGGAGAACGTGCCTCGCGATCGCACGGGATTCTGGAACATATACATTTCACACACTTATAAGTCGTCGAATTCAAAGCAAAATACTACTTCTCCGTTCTAAATTACATTCAGTTTTAATTTGACATCTGCTCCTCCGTGTTTAAAGATAGGTGTACTACTAATAAAATATGAATGAAAGATTTAATAAAACTAACGTGACCATTTAGGTGTTGGCATATTTTTTTTATCTAATATACTTACTTATATTAAGTTGAAAAGGTTGACTTAGGATGGTGAACTTACCGTAGACGGTGAGGTCGCCGTCCTCAAGCACCGGCACCTTCCCGAACGGCTGCAGCAAATTAAGCACAGGAGCGGCGTGTCAGTCAGTCGGCGTCGGCGAAGCAAGGGATGGGATGATGGCGCATGAGCGGAGTGAAAGTGAAACCAAGAAACAAAATCATGGCGGGTCGTGAGGGAATAAGGGAGGGAGGTACTCACGTTCCTGGCAAGGTGCTCCGGACGGCGGTGGTCGCCGTCCTGGCGGCTCATGGGGACGAGCTCGTAGTCGACGCCGGCCTCCTCCAGGGCCAGCAGGGCCCGCGACACGAACGGCGAGATCGCCCACCCGTACACCTTCAGGATTTTTTCTTATTTTTAATCCCTTTTTAATGAAATAACCAAAAAAATCCCACCCTGGAAAAGTATTTGCACAAAATAACCCCTCCCGTCGCGCCACCGACTTAGGGCGCGACGTAACACGGTGTCGCGCCACATGCAAAGGCGCGGCCGGGCGCTGCGTGGCAAACCGCGTTGACCGTGGGCCCACCCGTCGCGCCACACGCACTGGCGCGACGGGGGCACGCACCGGAGCTGATGGGCCGGCCCATGTCCTGTTTGGTGGCGGGCCCCACCGGCTCGTCGCGCCAACATCAATGGCGCGACGGGTCGATATAAATGCTCACACCAGCTCCTCTCTCTCTCTCTCCCTCTTCACCCTCCCCACGCCACTTCTTTCTTTCTGAACGAACCAGGCGACCGCGAGTCCACTCTGTCTCTCTCTGTTTTCTCCATTCCAATGGTTAATTTCATATTGGTTTTGTGTGGGATTTGGGGCTAATCTTCAAGTGCTTGAGGTATGGTTACCCGATCTACATTTTGGTTGCAAGATTTGTGGTGATTATGTGTACATTGCTTAGTTGGTGATTTGAGCTTGATTAGTTGGATTTAGTGATTGAAGCAAAGTGGTAGTTAAGCAATGCTTTCTAATGATTTTGGATACATTTTGTCATCATGTAGTGGTTGCATTTGTTTTGGATGGAAGTGTTTTAGGGTTTCATGTAAAGGTATTTGAAATGCTAGTGTTGTAGTGTTCTAGAGTTTGAGATGGATGAGTGAAAAATGATTTGTAGTGTTCTTGTGGTTGTAATCTTTGCGGGTGCTTGGTGATAATGGATAGTGAAAAGGGATATCAATTGTTTGGTGAAAAGGGATGGAGAATGTTGGCGTTCATGTGTTCTATGGTTATGTCATTATAATTCAATTTTCTTATAGGTTTGTGATTTAGGGTATAATGTTAGAATTAGGGGTAATTTGTTTTGAACACTAGTTATAATAATTGACTATAATTTTGTCATTTGGATTGAGGCCGTATCTATTTCACTCTATTTTAGATTTCATGGAGGATCCTTATGTGCACCATCCCCCCAATCACGGTGATCACGATTTGCACCTCCGGATGAACCGCCACCAAAATGTTATTGCGGTGTGCCGGCATGGGTGAAGCAGTCAAGACACCCTCATTCCTCCGGTCGTGCCTTTTTTTCTCGCTCGTTTATATCGGCGTGGCCCCGGCACCGGATGCGACTTCTACCGTTGGATCGATGGTTCGACAAGTGGGATCGTCGTATCATGTTCTTTCCATACGACCCATGGAAGAGTGTTCCCCCATCCGATTATGTTCCATGGGTTGCTCCACGCAAGTTTCATGAGATGAACAACGTTGAGAAGATGTTGGCTGCATCGGAGCGGGTAAAAAATCCTCCTAGATGCTACTGTGGCGAGGTTGCGCGACTCCAAGAACCTAGCGAACCGAATCGGTTTGTTCCTTTCTTCCGTTGTGATCAAATTGGTCGTGTAAGTATTCGTTTGAGTTATATATTGCGATATCATGTACGTTGATTACATTTTTGCAATTTCATTTGAACATGGTCTTTTGTAGGGTGGGTTTCCGTTGTGAATTTGATGAGTTCATCTATGGACCAAAAGACACGTGGCCATCCGGAGAAGAGATTAAAAAGTTCTGCTTAGGCGACCTTCCATATCCATGCTTGTCGAAGCCGCCCCAAAAGTGCAAGTGTGGCATCGTTGCTAATGAAGGAGTGGTTCCTTCAGAGCTAGGTTTTGGCTTATATTGTGGCAATGCTTATGGAGGGCCCAATGAGTTCCATGTTAGTGGACAAGCATTAGTTTTGATGATGTCACCAACTTGTTTTGTTTGCTCACTGTCTTCTGTATGTTTTCAGGCGGGGAAGACATGCAGTTGGGAGTCTTTCAAAGATTGTCAAGAGATAAAGAGGTTCCTAAAGGTAGATAAATCCATTAAACGGACACCAGAGGAGATGCGGCAGTTCAAGGAGAAACTGCATGCCTTTAAGGCCAGAACCCGGCAGTTGTACCGTGTTCGCCTCCTAGGTCCCGATACATGGAACCATGTTCTAGGTGACTATGAGCGGATTTTGAAGGAGGAGATGGGCGAGTAGGAGTTCAAGAGGGCACGCTATTCTCTTGTGACGGAAGAGAACATCATCCGTTTTTGGCGCCAAAACAAGGAACGCTACGACCTAGGTTTGATGATTTTTCTGACCTCCTGCAAGCCTCACACATCTGGCGATACAACCGAGGCAAGTGTAGCGGATCCCCGGCTATAGTTGCCGATCCGTTCCCAACTCGACTCGGGGTGGGAGTGTCATCCAGAGAGTGTATTTCCACTTGAGTCCGGCATCGGGGAAGGAACCAACCAAGTGCCACAGCCACACCTTAGCGTACCTTTCGATGACTTCGGATAAGCATTTTCGGGGCATTCTTTGAAGTTGTTTCTCACCCAAGATAATGGAACACCGGAGGTCATCCCGTCCTTTACGCCTTCTCTCGGTGGTGGGGGTGGTGGCGGTACGCCACAAAACTCGGCCACTAAATCCCTCCAGCCTTCGGTGTTGATGGTGCCCGACACACGGTACACCGCTCACACGAAGTGCTAATATGTAGCTCACATCTTGCAAAGAATGGTGCCATCTCCCCACAAGTCGGGTGGAAGGTGTGGGTCTCCGGCCGCCGGGTCCACTAAGGCCGTGAGGAGAGCGCCGTCCATCTCCGGCAGGCCAGCATTAATTGCCCTTGCCAGATGCAGAAAGCCCGCCCTTTGAAGAAAGGTTTCATAGCGAGGATCCCATGGGAGGGGTTTGTGAGTGCGGATACGCAAAGGTTTCAAGTCCTGCAACCACAGTGATAAAAGAACAATGTTAGATGTAAACAAATATAAAAAACAAGTAATAAGAAACCTTAGTGTCCCTCACTTACCTTGCCCTCGTCAAACCTCAAGTGCGCGCGGTGTTCTTTATCCACCGCGGGGTCAAGTAGCTCCCAGCACGGGGGGGCCGCCATCCTGAAAATAAGGATCATGTCAACATTGTTAGATATACATTTAAAAAGAAGCACATGTAAAGTAAACAACTACTGTAGATATAAGTTGAACAACAAGAAAGACATGTAAAGTAAACACAACATAACCAGAACAATAAGTACCTTTCTACGTTTCGAACCACTAGGACCCGCGCTTTCTCTAGCTACTTTGCTTGCTTTCATGGCTCTATCATGAGTGGTCACGGTATGACCGGTTCTGTGGCATTTGGAGCAACGGACCTGTCCAGGAGCCTCATTGAAGTCTCCATAGCCATACTTATCGCGACCATAGCCATTTGATTCGTCCATGTCTCCTCGGAGTCGCTTTTTCTTCCTCCTACCCTTCTTTGTCCTTACAAGTTCGGGGTCAGGAATATAATCAAGCCCTAGATACGGTGGCCAGTGTGACGGATCTAGGTAAGGCTCGAAGCTAGACTGCCACACTTTGAGAGTGTTCGACATGAGATAAAGTGGAGACATGTACTTCTCAGCTTCATGATCTAGTCCCCTATATGTGCAAGCCGTGATGACATGAGAGCAGGGGGCATGATACAGCTGAGGAATGTTACAGCTGCATTCAACTTTCTCAAGGTCCACCTTGTAATTCCTGCCCCCGTACTGCTCGCCACCCGGAGTAGTGCCTCCAGCTGAGTATATGTTGTATACCATTCTTGATGGCCCATATGTATCACCCACTTGGTTGTTAGATATCATCTCTGCAATCGCCAAGTGCTTCCTACCCGCTTTGCCCCATGTTTCTTTGGATCGATTGGCTCTGTTCCATCGATTCACAAAGTACTCGTTGCACTTCCTGAAAGAGTACTCCACAATGCCGGACACAGGGACTGCACGGATGCCTTTAAACACTTTGTTGAAGGATTCCGAAGAGTTCGTGGTCATGATGCCGTACCTAAGGCCACCTCTGTCGAATGCTAGCGCCCACTTCTTCCTCTGCGACATATGATTCTTCATCCACTCATGGGCATCTCTATTGAGGACCTTATCCAACTCGCCAAGTTTCTTGTCAAACTTCTCCTTTGTTCGACAACAACATAGGGACTTCAACTTCTGCACGATTTCCTTTTTCTTCTGCCGCTTCCATATGTTGGAAGCAAAGTGCCTCATGCACCAACGATGCTCAAGTGGAGGCCGTCCATCTACCTCCTCTTCGGCAGCTTTAAGCAATCCGTGGTGTCGGTCAGAGATCATGCAAATCCGGCGAGAGGTCCGAATGACATTCCGCCGCACATGCTTCAAAAACCAAGACCAGCTATCATCATTCTCACCCTCTGCCAAACCAAACGCTAATGGGACAATCTGATTCTCCGGGTCCACTCCCACCGCAATCATCAACACACCACGGTATTTGCCTGTAAGAAATGTGCCATCTACCATGAGTACGGGACGACAATGCTTGAACGCCTCAATTGACTGAGGAAAACACCAAAACACCCTCTGCAGAATAGGCCGAGGAATCTCGTTGTCATCATCCACTATGCGCCCTTGATGAACATGCCATCTAAGTCCAGGATTAAAGTGTTTCATGGCACTTAGAATCCTAGGCACTTGGTTGTAAGCCTCCTTCCAACACCCCACAACAACTCTATAGCATGTTGCTTTGCACGCCATGCCTTTGAGTAACTTACTCTATAGCCGGTGAAGCCACGTATGGTCTCCACGAGCGACGAAACCGATGCGTCGGCTGTCGGCCCTAACAACAAGAACAACACGACGTCCGAGGTAACGTGCTTTGTGTTCTGTCCATGCACTTTCGTACCTTCAAAGACCGACATCTATGAGGTTGCTTAACATTTCGAATCACCCATTTGTCGTTGCTCATCTTTCGAACCCAAACTCCCCAACCACAACTAGACTTACACAGGACCGTGTACCGCTTCGCCTTGTCGGAGTGGGACACACGGTAAGGCCTATGCACCCTCACGGCGTAGTCCTGCAGAAAATACTTGACATGCTCCAGCGTGTCAAAGACCGTGCCCACCTGGATCTCCATATCCTCATTCTCTGGCACCTCATCTTCCAACATCGACAACCCATGGTCGCACACCGCCTCGTCCACCATACTAAGGTCCATGTAGTTTGGAACCAAAGGTACCTCAACATGGACGGCCCTCAAAGATCCTTCGTTCGGCGTCATTCAACTCCATCCTCAATGACCCGTCCGCGGGGCTCGTAAGGACTCCCGAAACCCGCTTGACGGCATTCGGTTTCATCCTCACTAGTATGGTCCGACCCATTGTCGGCACCCATCAACAAATCATCGGACAAATCATCCGACAAATCATCGTATGAAGTGCCATCACCTTCCAACTCACCGCCGACGACCAAACCTTCATCCTCCGATCCTTCCGATATCGTGTCATACATATCATCCTCATCATAGTACCCTACTTCATCGAAGTCATCAGCGATGGCACCTTCACTCACAGCATCAACTTCTCTATCTGGACTTGGTTCCAAACCTTCCACTTGGGTAAGGTTGTCAACAACCTCCACATCAACACAATCCTCATCCTCAACCGCCACCGCAACCCTACTTCCCTTCTCCACCACAACTTCCAGGCATCTAACGTTGCTACTCTTCACAACGTCTACGTAGTCCTTCCATTCTTTCTCACAAGAGAGGGACATCATGAAATAATGTGAACGCTCCTTGCCACAATCAAACCTCCCTCTAAAACTTAGTGGCCAACCAAATTTCTCACGACACTTGCTAACCAATGCAACAAACGTTGGAGGTCCACTAAAGAACTCCACTTCTTTTCTCATGCATTCAAACTCCCCATCTTCTTTCACTATGCCACCATAGTAAAAACACACTAACCGATCCATCTACAAAATACAAAGCAATCCAAATCTATTATTATTAATATACAACGAACTATCATACCCTAAAATTAGACCAAATTCATATGCAACACATACATAATATCAATAAAAAATATCAACCTATCTAAAACCTCCATGCATCAACTACCTAGGCACATGCCGCACATAGTTTCGGGCAAATCCACAACCACACCACATCCTCTACCGACTACACGAATCAAATCAAATCAATAAACGAGCCAATCGTCCAGCATTGTCCCAATTTCATCCTAACCCTAAAAGGCAAAGAAAATGCAAAAAAAAAAAATAACTGCAAGGGGAGGAGGAAGACTACCTTGCCGAGTTGGTTGTAGTCGTGGAAGAAGAGGAGACTGACGAGCCGCGCCGGCAGGCCCCTGGCCGGCGGCGGCGCCGCCCCGGCGTCCGCGGCGAGCGGCGGATTCCGGCCGAGTTCGCCAAGAAATGGCGCCGCTAACTCGGGAGGAGAGGAGGAGGGTGGGGCGGGCGGCGGCGGCGCAGCCCAAGGCCGGCCAACCCCTCTGGCGGCGGCGGCGGGGGAGCAGTCGAGGCGGCGGCGATTGCACGGCGGCGCCGGGTCGGGTGCGGGAACGGCGCTGGAGGAAGAGAAGGAAAGGAGAGAGAGAAAGGAAAGAAATGGGCCGGGCCGGTTACATCGACTCGTCGCGCCAAGGGTACTGGCGCGACTAAGCGGGGGCCCGCAGCCACGTCAACCCTAGATCCTGTCGCGCCAAGTCCATAGGCGCGACGAGGCAATGCCTGTAAAGCGACCAAACAGTACATGGGCCGGCCCATCACCGCCTGTACACGCCCTCGTCGCGCCAACTCCTCTGGCGCGACGCGCGGGCCCAGGGTCAACGGCCTCCGCCACGCTGGCAAACTGTCGCGCCTTTGCATGTGGCGCGACGCCTTGTTATGTCGCGCCTACAGGGTTGGCGCGACTGGGAGGGGTTATTTCCTGCAAATACTTTCCCTGGGGGGATATTTTTGATTATTTGATTAAATAAGGATTAAAAATAAAAAAAAATCCTACACCTTCACCGCCATGGCTTCCTCTGCTCTGCTCTGCTCTGTTCTGCTCTAGCTGCTTGAGTGCGCGCGAGATTGAGAGCTCAGAAGTCAGAAGCTAGAAATGGAGGATGGATTGATGTGCGGCTTCTCCCTGCTGCACGCTGCTACTTATACAGGATGGAGAGAGGAGAGCAGAGGTCAGAGATGACGCTGATGGCGCTGCTGCTCTGCTTGGGGGAGAAGAAGGTTCGTTGAATTGGAATTTTTTTGTCAACGCGAGGGTGAACGCGTGACGTCGCTGCTTCCGTAGGCCGCTAGGGATCAGGTGCGACGAGCCGGGCCGTTGGCAGGCAAACGGAGTGCACTGCGCAGCATCTAACAAGCGGGTCCGTCACAGTAATGAAAAA
The DNA here is from genome assembly GCA_018135685.1 of Themeda triandra. Lineage (NCBI taxonomy): Eukaryota > Viridiplantae > Streptophyta > Magnoliopsida > Poales > Poaceae > Themeda > Themeda triandra. The sequence continues at coordinate 246,682 of JAENPR010000250.1, read as the reverse complement.
GATTTCTCTCATCTGTTAGACACTTTCCTGGAAACTCCTATCTACGTTTATATCAGCTCGTATCATTGTAAGTTAGTATAATATAACATCCAAGAAGCATACCTTAACCTATGCTGAAGCTGAAACGATAGTGTCAAGGCCAGACCGACAGCGAACTCCTTTCAGAGTAACGTAACATGAGTACACAACAATGAAACGGTTTTGCACTACAGCGAGGCAAATGTATGACTCTCTTCCATTCAAAAAAAAAAGTATGACTCTGCCCGTTGCACAAATGCGACGGAGAGGACCATTCCAGGGGCCCTGTTGTGTTCTGAGAAGGATAGGCGATGGAAGCATCGACGGTGAAGATGAGCACATTCGATTTCATGTTTCATCTGCAAGGAAGATTCAGCACCGACGCCGGGCAAATCGCCACCTCACCACCGTCTCCACTCTCCACCAACCAAGCTTCCTCAAGCAAATCGAAAGGAAACCTTATCCCAGGGGCAAGCAAAAAAAGAAGTCAAACAGAAGGCCATCAATTTTCGCAGGAAGCAGCTTGGTTAGTTGGTTCAGCAGGTTGGATTAGGGATTATGCTATACTACACGGACACATCTGCCCGGCTAGGCCGGATAGCGCGCTGTAGTCCAAACTGTTTGAACGAGCCACCTCCTTAGGCCAGTCTCAATGGACATTTTAATAAAGTGTTATACACATTTAATAGCGTGACACATCAGCAAACAAATAAGTTTTGCATGAAATGGAGAGGTGAGAGAAGAAAAGAGTTTCACCATGGTAAACTCGTATGCGCTGTTTACTAGACTTCGGTAACCGAGTGAAACCCCACTGAGAACCAGATCGTTTCACCATCTTACATGTGATCCAATCATCTTGCAGCAATTAAATACTTTACTTAGCTTTGGAAACAACAAAGTGAAATGTTTTATTGCTGGAGTTGTTTCATAGATGGTTTCATTTCAATCTTAATGACGTGTTAGTATGTGAAACCGTACAGTGACACTGCCCATTGAGACTGACCTAGTATAAGACTAGCTTTACGCAACGTATGCGTCTTTTAGTTATCATTTATGCGTTGATCGTGTCACCTGTGCCATCTTGGTTGGTTGTAACCGGAAGTGTGGCTTTTTCGCCAAACCTACTACTATCACTACCTACGGATATACGGAGTATGCCATAGTGTGTTCCCCTAAAAAGCAGATAAAGGTACCGTGAGTCAAGCAAGGTTGTTTGCAAACACATCTAAAGGGCAGATAAGGGTACTGGACATCATCACATCATCGCTTCGCTACTCATTCCCAAATTGGAGGGAAAAAGGTGACAAGCTGCATCGTAATCGTAATACAGTAACTCTGAATCATCAAACAATGAGCAGCAACCAGCAAAACCAGCAAGCACGGGTCCGTCACCGATATGAAAACGATTTCTCACATCAGTCAGAGACACTTTCTTGGAAATTGCTATCTTGATATCAGCTCCTACTACATAGTAAGTTACTAACATCCAAAACCACAAAGAATATCCAGGATCTGCAACTGATTTATCTTAGCCTATGCTGAAATGATCTGCAACTATGAAGCCTAGTGCACATTGTTGAACGTGATTCACACTATTTTGCTGAAAAGTGATGTGATTGAGGTTAGCACTACTACCATTCTACATCTACCGTCAAGCTCTAAACTGATCTTAATTAAGCAATGTAGTGTAGGTTTGAAGTCGTTTATGTAGAGACCAATAAGGCTAATAATTAAAAATCAGAATTTAGATTTTGATGATATTATAAGATATAGATGAAAAGTAAATAGATCTACAGTTGATAAGCTTATAAAACATAAATAGACAATAGAAAGTATTTATTATGCATATTGTATTAGAAAATAAACAAAGCAAAAATATATAGTTTAATACAAGTAATTTAATTATCTAAGGCATTAAATATAACTAATACTTATATTTGATATAAGATTTAGCCCGTGCGAGAGCACGGGTTGATGGACTAGTTCGATTAACGATACTTGTTACACATCAATATGAAATCTAAAATATTTTTTAAATATGATGAAATACATTAAATTCGATGACGATATCTGTTACACACCAATATGAAATCTAATAGAATATTTTTGGTAAATGTGATGAAATACATTAAATTTTCAAATAACTATTATTCTGTGAAGAAAGTGGCAAAAGACAAATACACAAACTACATAGGCACCAAAAGTACATGCAAGAAAGTAATTGAGCACCACACACACATCACTTTTGCTTCATCGACCATCACTCCTGCTGTTTAGTTCTTAGGTGCCTTAGAGCCGACCGGCATGAACTCGGCGACCTTCTTGGCCGCCGGGCGCGCGGCGAGGTCCTCCCACCAGGCGCTGACGTGCGGGAGCGCCTTAACTACCGTTTCGTACTCGGTGGCCATGAAGCAGTGCATGATGGTGAAGTTGGTGAGGTCGGCGAGGCTGAGGAAGTCGCCGGCGAGGTACTTGCTCTGGCTCAGGCGCGCCTCGTACACCTCGAACACCTTCTTGATCTTCTCCACGTTCTCGTCGACGACCGCCTGGTTGCTTTCGCGGCCGAGGAATGGCAAGAAGATGCACTCCACCACGATGGCGACCGCCGGTGGGGTCAGCTGGTGAGCCTCCACCTCAGTCCATACGTCTACCATGGCTGCCTGCTCAAGGCTGCCGGTGCCCAAGAGCTCCGGCTTGTGCTTGCGTAGAACGTGCCTTGCGATCGCACGGGATTCTGAAAATTACACGTATCACACTCTTAGAACCCATAGAATCAAAGTAGAATATTACCCCTTCCATTCTAAATTTTAAATTATAGTTCATTTTTAATTTGATGTCTGCTCCTTTAAAGAGATTTTTTTTTTGACCGAGGGAGTATAATTTTGGAAAGAATAACAGATATGACACGCCCGATGGATGATGATGAACTTACCGTAGATCGTAAGGTCGCCGTCCTCGAGCACAGGCACCTTCGCGAAAGGCTGCAGCAATTAAGCACAGGATCGGCGTGTCAGTCAGCCTCGGCATCGGCGAAGCGAGGGACGGCCGGCCGATGAGCGGTGAAAGGGAAACCAAGAAACAAATTCATGGTGGGTCGAGAGGGAATGAGGGAGGGAGGTACGTACGTTCCTGGCGAGGTGCTCCGGACGGTGGTGGTCGCCGGCCCGGCGGCTCATGGGGACGAGCTCGTAGTCGACGCCGGCCTCCTCCAGGGCCAGCAGCGCCCGCGACACGAACGGCGAGATAGCCCACCCGTACACCTTCACCGCCATGGCTTCCTCTGGCTCTGCTCTGCTGTGCTCTGTTCTGCTCTAGCTGCTTGAGATCGAGAGCTCAGCAGCTAGAAATGGAGGATGGATTGATGTGCAGCTTCTGCCCTGCTGCACGCTGCTACTTATACAGGATATCCGGAGAGAGGAGAGGAGAGGTCAGAGATGACGCTGCTGGCGGTGCTGCTCTGCTTGGGGAAGACGAAAAAGAATGTGCTACAAGAAGTGAATTGGTACGGTGTTTGGTCAACGGGAGGGTGAACGCGTGACGTCGTAGCTTACATAGGCCGCTAGGGATCAGGTGCGGCGACGAGCCCGTTGTTGGCAGGCAAACGGGGTGCACTGCGCAGCAGCCAATCCGTCACCGATCAGAGACACTTTCCTGGAAATTCCTATCTTCGTTCGTATCAGCTCCTATCATACTATAATACTCCCTCCGTTCAAAATTATAAGACATTTCAAAAATTTTGGAGAGTCCAAACATCCAAGAACCAGTAATTTAAGATACTTTGACTCTTAAAATGATTTATAATTTAGAATGGAGGGAGTAATAAGTTAATAATAACATCCAAGAACCAGAAACGAATCTGCAACTGAGGTACCTTAGCTTATGCTGAACCTGAAACGATAGGTGTCAAGGGCTCAAAGGCCAGACCGACAGCAGCTCCTTTCAGAGTAACGTAACATCAGTCCACAAAAATGAGACGGTTTTGCACTACAGCGACGTAAAATGTATGACTCAGCCCGGAGCACAAATGGTGCAGAAAGGACCATTCCGACCCTTTTCTGTTTCGAAAAGGATAGGCGATGGAGCATCGATGGTGAGAATGACCACAATCGATTTCATTTCATCTGCAAGGAAGATTCAGCACCGACGCCGCGCACCTCGCCACCGTCACCACCAACCAAGCTTCGTCAAGCAAATCGAAACAAAACCACGTCTTCGCAGGCAGCAGCTTGATTGGTTGGTTCAGCAGGTTGAATTAGGGATTATATAGGCTATAGTACATGGACACATCTGCCCAGCTAGCCCGGATATATAGCGATAGTCCAAACTGTTTGAACAAGCCAAGATCCCCTTAGTGATCAAGTATCAGGTTGCCTTCAAATCAAATGGAAATGCGTTTCAACTCTGTCAGTGGACGGATCAGTACGTCTGCTTACCAGAGACTGACCTAGTAAGATTAGTGTTACACATGCATCTTTCAGTTACTCCCTTCATTCCAAATTGTAAGTCATTCTAAAAATCTTAGAGAGTCAAAATTTTTTAAGTTTGACTAAAATTATAGAGAAAACTATAATGATTTGTGAAATTGAATGGATGTACAATGAAAATATAAGTAAAGAAGAATCTAATAGTACTTAATTGATGTCATAAATGTTATTATTTTGTCATATAAATTTGGTCAAACTTGAAAAAATTTGACTCTCTAAAATTCTTGGAATGACTTACAATTTGAAACGGAGGGAGTATCATTTATGCGTTGATGGTGTCATTCTTGGTTGTAACCGGAAGTGTGGCTTTTTCACCGAACCTACTTCTACTACCTACCGATGCCATAGTGACCTAAAAAGCAGAGAAAGGTTCCCAAATTGGAGGGAATAAGGTGACAAGCTGCATCGTGATCGTAATACAGCAACCAGCAAGTGGAGTGCACTGAGCAGCAACCAGCAAGCCGGTCTGTCACCGATATGAAAAGGATTTCTTGGCTTCGATCACGCATCAGTCAGATACACTTTCCGGGAAATTCCTATCTTAGTATCAGCTCCTACTATCATAGTAGTAGTAAGTTACTAATATCCAAAACCACAAAGAATTATTCTAGGATTTGCAACTGATTTATCTTAGCCTATGCTGAAATGACAGTGTCAAGGCCAGACCAACGACAACTATGAAGCCTAGTGCACATTGTTGAACGTGATTCACACTACTAGAAAGCAGAAATTTCGTGAGACTTCGAAACAGGTTAGGAAATAAGGTTTCCCTCTTATGAAAACAATACGTGACGCATCAACTGAGAGTTCATCGCCACAAATTGTTTTCATGGCAGAAGTTCGTGACAACCACCCTCATGAAAATGACACTATGACCAGGTGCTGAAAATTTTGAAACTTCTACACAACGGCATGTGTATATATCCTATTTTATGCTGAAAAAAGTTTGGAGTATAATGCTCTCTATATACATGAATGGAAAAACAATCCATACAAATAAAGAACCAAGAAACAATAATTAGTATCCAAACAAATGTTGTCAATCGGTAGATCTATCATAATTTTCTCTTCTCTTCTCTATCTTTTACAACTAAAACATTTCAAATGTCAACGTCTACCCGGCAGCACCAAAACCACCCTGCGATCCATGACTAATCGGCGTACAAAAGGAAATTACTGCATTAATTCCCACATGAAAGGAACTCATAAGGCACAAAAAAACCCAAAACGTCTTTCTTTTTGGGACGGAGGGAGTACATCCTAGTAACCTATTTTTTATATAAAAAAAATCAATTATCAATGAGATTTTCTTTCCTATTCTTATTAGCATTTATCTTGCCGCCCAAGAAATGCAGCTCCAAAGTCCAAATAGTCAGCGGGTTCATTTGTCTCTCTTTTGCAAAAAGTAGCGTTGAATTCCGTATGCAAGGATCGTGTTGATCTTTGCAAGCCTAGATTAATTATGATCATGTCTTGCACACTTTCTTTTGCTCTTAATAAAAAATGCGCATAGGCGTACTGACAAAAAAAAATCGTATGCGTATTCTTTTTTCATATATTTGCCGGTGTTTGTACACATGCTAAAATCTTGAGACATAACTCATAAGTATTGCACAATTCATGTTTAATTTTTTTTTATCTATAATTCATCAAAATTACATATGTTTTGGTATGAGTAAATTGCATCTGAGGTACCAGAACTATACTTGCGGGTGCAAATTACCCTAACAACGTGTAATTTGCTCTATTGTGTACAGAACTTGTCATCTTAGTGTAGAGACGGTCTGAAAAACAATCTCTCGCTTGCTTGGTAGTATACACATATGGTTACCGTTAATTTCCAAACCTGTATTATTCATGTGAAAAATATAATATAGCAATCAGAACTCAAAAGGCAGTATCACTTTATTATTGGTTTGTACTCCCTCCGTTCCAAAATAAGTGTCGTTCTCGCTTCCCGAGAAACAACTGCCGACAATTATATATTAAAATATATAAATATTTATGCTAAGTAATTAGTATTATCGAAAAGATCTTTACGTCCATTTTTTAACAAATTTATTTAAAGATATAAATATTGTATGTTTTTTCTACAAATCGAGTCAAACTTGTGGCACGAAAACCCAAAACGATACTTATTTTGGAATGGAGGGAGTAGTGTGAAATGTTCCGCTACAACACTATTCTTCACTTCCCAGTTGTCACCCCGGAGCCAATGGTCAAGAACCCTGCCACCTTCTTGGCCGCTGGCCGCGCGGCGAGCTCCTCCCACCATGCCTTCACATGCGGGCGCGCCTCCACCAGCGCAGCGTACTCGGTGGCCATAAAGTAATGCATCACCGTGAAGTGGCTGAAGTCGGCCAGGCTGAGGAATTCGCCGGCGAGGTACCTGCAGTTGCTCAGCCGCGCCTCGTACACGTCGAGCACCTTCTTAAGTTTCTCAACATTCTCGTCGATAACGGCCTGGTTGGGCGCACGACCAAGCAAGGCGGGCGCGGCGATGCACTCGCGGGCGATGGCGGCCGCGGCTGGGTGGTGCTGGTGTGCCTCCACCTCCAGCCACATGTCCACCATTGCTGAGTCCTCTAGGCTGCCAGCGCCCAAGAGCTCCGGCTTGTACTTGCAGAGCACGTGCCTTCCAATTGCGCGGGATTCTGAATATAATAAAGAAATATATCTTTATATTGAGAAATTTTGTGGTGGTGGTGGACATTAATATTTCAAAAAAAATGCCGTTGAGATGTTTTATGGATGCACTTATTTCTCAACATAAAAATATCATGTTTTAAGTGAGTGTTTCATGTCATTTAACTCCATATAAGTTACCCAACTGCTTTACTTCAGCCCACTCTTATTAGCTCTAATCCCGCATAGGCCATGTTGTGTTGTTAATACTTGGTCATGTTTGGATTCTTGTAAAAAAAAGGATTGACATCTTGGATCCAAATAGGTTTAGCTAATAGTTTATCTCATTGTTTTTTTTTTTTGAGGGGTAGTTTATCTCATTGTTAGCTGAATACCTAACTAGCAATTGTTTCACTAGTTGAACCAAATGAGTTAATACTCCATCCGTTCCAAATTATGAGTTGCTTTGACTTTTTTGATACATTCATTTTGATATATATCTAGATATAATAATATGTCTAGATACATAAAAAAATACATTAATCATAAAAGTCAAAGTGACTTTTTTTTGCGAGAAAGTCAAAGTGACTTATAATTTAGAGCGGAGAGAGTAGCAACTAATATTAGCTACGCACTGTTAGCAGCTAATGCATCCAAACATGACCTAACTTCACAAGATTTAGGCCGTGGATTGTTAAAGATACCATGCATTTTTCCATAATGCCTCATTTATAAGCGTTTTATATATAGCTAGCTAGATCTCTTTTGCTTATCCCTCTTTTGCCACCGGGTAAATCTTGGTTAAGGTCATTATATTTGCTTTGCCAATACCCTCATGTTAAGATCTCTCTCTCTCTCTCTCTCTCTCTCTCTCTCTCTCTCTCTCTCCCTCCCTCCCTCTCTCTCTCTCCCCCCCCCCCCCCCCCCCTCTCTCCCCCTCCCCCCTCCCTCCCCCTCTCTCTCTAGTCGATGAGTAGGGTCATGTACATTTTAGTAACGCTAGCAAGGACTGAAAAAGGTCTAGGTGGCCACATGCATGAGAGAGTTGTGGAGCTAAAAGTTTTATTTGTACCAAAACGGGCGACACTTATTACCCTCGGTCAAGTGGAGTGGAGATTTGTTAATTAAGATTGACTAGCAATTTTTGTTTTTTGTAACTAAAGAACCGGCATGAGAATATGCAAATTTTATACTGTATATTCAATTAAACAAGAGAAGTAGCTGGAGTAAAAACAAAATTGTTGATCATCACCCTTGTCCTAACCATGCGGTGTCGGTGGCTAGGATAATTCTTTTACCGATGACCACTTAGTTGATATAAAAGTATTTTTGTCTAAAAAAACACTAAATATAATTTTGTAGCCCCTCAATCTATAATTATAAGTTATTCCAACTTTACTAGAGAGTTAAAACATCCTAAGTTTGGCTAACTATATATAATAAAAAAATAAAATTTTTATATTAAATAAAGTGTTGTTAGGTTATTCATTAATTATATTTTTATAATAATACCTATTTGATGTTATAAATCTTTGTAGTTTTTTCTATAATTTTGGTCGAACTTAAGATGCTTTTACTCTTAAGAAAGTTAAAATAATTTACTCCTTTCATCCTAAATTATAAGACGTTTGATTTTTTTTGCACCAAGTTTGACCGTTCATTTTATTCAAAAATTTGTTTAAAATATCACTTGTTTGGACATGACTTCCTTTATTACTAAAAGTTTTCAGGAATGACTTAAATTTAACTATTTTTATATATCTTTTTATTAAGACGGGTGATCAAAGTTGGATTGAAAAAGTCAAACATGTTATAATTTGTGATGGATTGAATATAACTTAGAACGGAGGGAGTATGATCTAAATGTGTAATTGTCATTGAAAGCTAGCATTGTCCTGGCGGAACAAAGCACCCCTTAGAAAAATGGGTGGAGAGCAGTGGCGGAGCTGGGCCAGGCCGACGACTGGGGCCATTAATGGGCTAATTGAAGGTAATTGAACCTGGGCCTTTAAGCTACAGTAGCTACAGTGTGGAAAACAACAGCCCACGCCTAGGGCCTGGGCCCTAGGGGCCTGGGTGGCAGCTCCGCCGCTGGGGGAGAGAGAGAGAGAGATGGTGGAGTTGAGTAGCAATGAAAATTCATCGATGACGATCGGTGAGATAGTAATAAGCTAGAAGAGGGCACAAAAGATAGTGAATTTAGATGTTGGAGTAGCACGTACCAAAGACGGTGAGGTTTCCGTCCTCGAGAACCGGCACCTGCCCGAACGGCTGCAACCAAAGCAAAAGGCACGGCCAGAAGACAGCGAGGGCGTCAGCAAACCAGAAAAAGGGAAGGTCGTAGAGTTGTAGCAGCAGTAGTACGTACGTTCCTGGCGAGGTGGTCGGGGCGGCGGTGGTCGCCGGCCTCCTTGTTCATGGGGACGAGCTGGTAGTCGACGCCGGCCTCCTCCAGGCACAGCAGCGCCCGCGACACGAACGGCGACCTCGACCACCCGTACAGCTTCACCGCCATCGCCGCCGCCCACTGTGCCTGCCTGCCTGTGCGGTGTCCGGTGTCGTCCTTGCTCTCGCGGCGGCAGCGGGCAGAAATAGATGAAAGAAGACCGAGCGGAGCGGCCGTGAGATGAATGATCGGGCTGGTAATCTAGATGGTTCAACGCCGGCGCCTTCAGGCTTCAGGTGTATTACGTGACGTCGTCTCGCTTGCCGGAAATGCGTGACGCCACTGCTTGCGTGTGATCCGCTGACTGCTGTTGGCCCAGGGCGCCCGCGGATACATGGGCAGAACTGGACTACACGTTGCATTGCATATCTCCTGACACGTCATCCAGAATCCCAACCAATTCCCTCGACCACGATCACAAGTCAATAAATAACCTGATCTAATTGCATATTTTTTATTCTTTGCAAAGGAAACAAGTACTCCCTCCGTTTCAAAATAACTCAACATTTTGACTTTTATACTTCTTGTTTGACTGTTTGTCTTATTCAAATTTTTTGTGTAAATAATCAAATGAACAAATTATTATTAAAATATCTCTAATGTTAGAGCAAGTTATAACAAAATAAATAATATTTACATAAAAAATTCAAATAAGACAGATGGTCAAATAAGAAGTGTAAAAGTCAAAAAGTTAAGTTATTTTAAAACGGAGGGAGTAGAGGATGACAAGGAGGAGCACAACATTCCTTTCGTGCCTTGTTTTTGTATTTGAACCTGTTGCTACCTTTATTGTTTCAATAAATTTTTCTGCAGGGCCCCGATCCCTCCAGGTTCGTTAAAAAAAAAAAAAAGGAGCACAACAAGTACCACATTCCACATCGGCGTATTCGACTATAAGAAAACGCAACATCAGTTTCCGTAATCACAAGTGTATATGTTTTCAACAAATGTCCTAACTTCCAATTCCCTCGAGCAATATCATAGTTTCAAATTCCTTGCAATATCTGAACCATATTTGGAGTGGAATTGTCAAGGCTGCCAGCTGGCAGCTTCTATTGATCAAAACATTAGAAGAATCTAATTTCGCAAAAAAAAAAAAAAAGAAGAATCTAGTGTCGTAGATAACATCACGACGTCCAATGTCAAATTCAACGAATCTGCTACAGGGCAGTCTGAAATGCGATTAAATATTTTTTTTTTGCTAAATGTGATGAAATACATTAAATTTACAAACACTCGTAAACTTTTATAAAACATATATTAAAAAATATTAATATTTATGGTAAATAATTAGTATCATTGGAAAGATTTTGAATCTATTTTTTTAACAAAATTATTTGCAGATACAAATGTTGCACTATTTTCTAAAAACCGAAGCGACATATATTTTAGAATGGATGGAGTATTACTTCAATCTTTATTTACATATTCTATACTCTATATGTATTTGCATGCTTTCATCTCGATTCTAATAGGTTGCCTTTCAACTTTTGATGTTATTAATATTGTAATTTTCGTATCAGTACTCCATTTTATGACATTATGGGTCCTATTTGGCTTTTAACTTTTGAATTGTTGTAATTAAGTTCAAACTTTCATGCCCTATTATACTTTTATTTATTTTTTAATCTTTATTTTAGATTCTAGCTCCTACACTATAGTGCTCTAGGTACTTCAATGGTACTCCCTTCATTTAAAATTATAAGTCATTTTGATTTTTTTAGGCTTGTCCCTTCAATGTTGTTTTTTGTTTTCCTATTAAAATCGATTTCTAGTATTGAGTCAGGTCTCCAACCACCCCGATGTTATTAATTTCTATCTAGATGTAGTTGGCAGATCACTTCTTTTTCTAGATTGATGAACACAGATCACTTCCAGAGAGTGGGTTGGTTAGAGGTTGTCGCGCAAACCACCTCTAGAAAAAAAAAAATGACCGGGTGTAGTAGCAGCCATCCGCTTAATTCGATTACGGTATCTGTTAGACATCAATATGAAATCTAATAAAATATTTTTTAAATATGACGAAATACATTAAATTCGATGACGATATCTGTTACACAGCAGTATGAAATCCAATGAAAAATATTTTTGCTAAATGTGATGAAATACATTAAATTTTCAAATAACTATTATTCTGTGGAGGAAGCAGCAAAAGACAAATATACGAACTACAGAGGCACCAAGTACACGCGAGAAAGTAATTGAGCACCACACACATCACTTTTGCTTCATCGATCATCACTCCTCTTTCTTGGGTGCCTTAGAGCCGACCGGCATGAACTCGGCCACCTTCTTGGCCGCCGGGCGCGCGGCGAGGTCGTCCCACCAGGCGCTGACATGCGGGAGCGCCTTAACTACCGTTTCGTACTCGGTGGCCATGAAGCAGTGCATGATGGTGAAGTTGGTGAGGTCGGCGAGGCTGAGGAAGTCGCCGGCGAGGTACTTGCTCTGGCTCAGGCGCGCCTCGTACACCTCGAGCACCTTCTTGATCTTCTCCACGTTCTCGTCGACCACCGCCTGGTTGCGCTCGCGGCCGACGAACGGCGCGAAGATGCACTCCACCACGATGGCGATCGCCGGTGGGGTCAGCTGGTGAGCCTCCACCTCGGTCCAGACGTCCACCATGGCCGCATGGTCCAGGTTGTCGCCTCCCAGTAGCTCCGGCCTGTACTTGCGCAGAACGTGCCTCGCGATGGCACGAGATTCTGAAAATTACATGTATTACACACTCTTAGAACCCGTAAGAATATTACACCTTCCATTCTACATTCTAAATTCTAAATTGTACTAGTTCACTTTTAATTTAACAGTTCCCTCAAAAAAAAAAAAACTTTTAATTTAACATCTGCTGCTATATGTTCAAAGATAACATGCTCCTATGTGTTTAAAGATAGGTGTACTACTAATGGAACATTTAATAAAACTAACGTGACCATTTAGGTGTCGGCATATTTTTTATATAAACTTACTTAATTAAAGTTGAAAAGGTTGACTTAGGATAGTGAACTTACCGTAGACGGTGAGGTCGCCGTCCTCGAGCACCGGCACCTTCGCGAATGGCTGCAGCAAATTAAGCACAGGAGCGGCGTGTCAGTCAGTCGGCGTCGGCGAAGCAAGGGATGGGATGATGGCCCATGAGCGGAGTGAAAGTGAAACCAAGAAACAAATTCATGGCGGGTCGAGAGGGAATAAGGGAGGGAGGTACTCACGTTCCTGGCGAGGTGCTCCGGGCGGTGGTGGTCGCCGGCCTGGCGGCTCATGGGGACGAGCTCGTAGTCGACGCCGGCCTCCTCGAGGGCCAGCAGAGCACGCGACACGAACGGCGAGATCGCCCAGCCGTACACCTTCACCGCCATGGCTTCCTCTGCTCTGCTTGGCTTGCTCTGCTCTCGCGGATGCTACGACTAGCTCTTGCTAGCTCCTTGAGTGCGCGCGAGCTGAGACCGAGAGCTCAGCAGCTAGAAATGGACGATGGATGGATGTGCAGCTTCTGCCTGCTGCAGCTGGCTACTTACACAGGATGGAGAGGTAGAGGTCAGAGATGACGCTGGTGCTCTCTGCTTGAGGGAGAAGAAGGTTAGTTGGTCAACGGGAGGGTGAACGCATGACGTCGCTGCTTCCGTAGGCCGCTAGGGATCAGGTGCGACGAGCCCGGCCGTTGGCAGGCAAACGGAGTGCACCATTCATCAGCCAACAAGCGGGTCCGTCCACACGATGAAAAACATTTCTCACATCAGTTAGAGACACTTTCCTGGAAACTCCTATCTACGTTTATATCAGCTCCTATCATCATTGTAAGTTAGTATAACATCCAAGAACCAGAAAAAATTTCCAGGATCTGCAACTTAGGTACCGTAGCCTATGCTGCAATACCTGAAACGATAGTGTCAAGGGCAGACCGACAGCAGCTCCTTTCAGAGTAACGTAACATCAGTCCACAAAAAACGAGACGGTTTTGCACTGCAGCGAGGTAAATGTATGACTTGTCTGCCCGTTGCACAAATGGGACGGAAAGGAACATTCCTGTCCCTGCTCTGTTCTGAAAAGGATAGGCGATGGATGAAGCATCGACGGTGAGAACGACCACATTCCATTTCATTCTTCATCTGCAAGGAAGATTCAGAACCGACGCCGGGCAACTCGCCACCTCGCCAACCAAGCTTCGTCAAGCAAATCGAAACAAAACCTCAAACAGAACGCAGCTTGATTGGTTCAGCAGGCCGAATCAGGGATTAGGCTATAGTACACGGACACATCTGCCCAGCTAGCCCGGATCCGGGATAGCGATAGTCCAAACTGTTTGAACAAGCCAATACCTTAGTGATCAAGTATCATGTTCTGCAAATCAAATGGAAATGCGTGTCAACTCTGTCAGCGGACGGATCAGTACGTCTGTTTACCAGAGACTGACCTGGTAAGAAACTAGTTTTAGGCAACACATGCATCTTTTAGTTATCATTTATACGTTGATCGTTGATCGTGTCACCTGAGCCGTAACCGGAAGTGTGGCTTTTTCACCAAACCTACTGTTACTACCTACGGATTTATGCCATAGTGTGTGCCTTTTTTTTCCCGAACAAGGGGGATCCCCATTTCCATTACCTCATAACGGAAATACAGTAGAGTTCATAGAGTATTTAGGAGCGAAATAGAAAATGCCAGAGAGTTTGGTCGGATCAACAAAGACGAGCCACACCAACAGGTGGGACTAACACACACACATCGCCAACTAAACATAAGGGAATACAATCTGGGAGAAATCACTCCTGTCCACCGGTCTCCGAGCCTCCTGCCTGCACTTCAGGTGTAGAAGCTCCATCCTCCCCGTCTTGGTCCTGCCGGCAGAATCCTCAGCGGGACAGGTCCCTGGGCAGCGAGGAGCCTTATCGCCACCTTGTACATGTCTTCGATGCCTCGAATCATCATCTCCTTGTCTTCAGCTTTCAATAACCCTGCCCAATATTTCATCAAAGCACAAGCATGACTAATAATGGCTAGATGATTTTTCATCTGTTTTTTCTTAAAACATATATTGTTTCTCATCTTCCATATTGCCCAGCATATGGCTGCAACACCACTGACATAGAATTGGGAGGCATTCTTCGCCCATTTTCTACACCATGGCCAGCACTGCTCAAAGGAGCAGGGTACCTCATTGGCCCCCAAACAAGTAGCAAAAGTGCCCCATACACATTTAGCTGTAGAGCAGGTAAACAGGAAATGATTCACACTTTCATTTTGTGAGCAGAAATAACAAGTAGGGTCCCCATCCCAATTCCTTTTGATCATGTTATCTTTTGTCAAAATAGCATTATTTGCAATCAACCACAGAAAGATTTTTATCTTGGCTGGAATTTTTCCCTTCCAAATATGATTAAAGGAAGGTCCATTTTCAGCTTTGGTCATGGCATTATATACATATTTGACACTAAACTTCTTTTTTCCCCCAAACCTCCAATTAACCTGATCCTGACCTTCAGCCAAATGGATTTGGTGAATATCACTCAAGATAGTATTCCATTGGTTTTCCAGATCAGGTAGAAGCCATCTACTAAAGGTGATGTTCATAGTCCCCTTAATCAGTTGGGCAACACTAACATTTTTATTATCACAGAGTTTGAATAGATCAGTGTACATAGAGAACAGAGGCTCCTCATATAACCATCTGTCTATCCATACTTTTGTATTATCACCATTCTTCACTTCTACTTTCTTGCCATATAAATAGATACATTTGATTTTGATGAGATCAACCCAGATAGGTGAATCACTTTGTCTGTGTTTAACAGAAGAGACAGAGTCCTTTTTCAGATATTTGAACTTAACTATGTCATGCCAAAGACCTTTTTCCTTCTCCAACTTCCACCACCATTTGCATAACAAGCTAAGGTTCATTTTCCTAATATCCTTAATATTACAAGCTTTTGTCCATTTCACCAAATGATACTTTCTTTTAGTATGCCCTCCTTGCCATAGGAAGGTTCTTCTCACTTTACCCATTTCCTTAATGGTAGTTTCAGGCAGTCTATAGATTGACATATGATATGTAGGGGCATTGTTTAAACTTGCAGTGATTAATGTGGATCTCCTAGCAATGGACATGAATGACCCTTTCCATACATCAAGTTTTTTGGCATTCTTTTCTAACAGGGGCACCCAGTCAACCACATGTAATCTACTGGGGCTTACTGGGACTCCCAGATACTTGATGGGGAAATGTGCTATCTGGCAGTTAAAGAGCTTGAAAGGTCCTAATGGCAGGAGGGGGGGGGTGAATAGCCTAATAAAAATTCTTGCAAAACCACTAGAACAACTTGTTAGACTATGAGACGGCGAAAATGCAAAGCTAAAGCTTTGATTACTCTATGCAAGCCTTTCTAACAAGTCTAGAGAATAAGCTACTCTACAAGCACACAACCAACAACAAGCCGAGCTAAACTGCACAAGCAAAACTCTTGGCACTAAATAAAGCTAGCAAGAGCAACTAAATAGCTACACAACCTAGCAATACTAACTACAACTAGCAAGACTAGCAAGGTAAGAACAACAAGCTAGATACACGAGACGGGATTGGGAGGTTATACCGCCGTGTAGAGATGAAGATAACCAATCACCCAATCAAGATAACCACAAGAGAATCCTCGGCAATCACAATTGACACAATGATTTTTTAACGAGGTTCACTTGCTTTCCGGCAAACTAGTCCTCGTTGTGGCAATGCTCTTGCTTGGTGATGTGCATGCTCAATTGGCACTCAACGCCAAATACCACTGCCGGGGGCCGCACTATCAACACAAGACAAGGATCCTCCAAGCCACGCGCAATCCACTAGAGTATCCTTTCGCGAATCTCCTGCAGGGAAGGACCAAGAACCCCCTCACAAGATCACCGGTGTGGCCTCGAACAATCTCCACTCGAGCTCAACACCACCCGCTGCTCCAAACTGTCTAGGGTGACGGGAATCACCCAAGAGTAACAAGAATTCCGCAGCGAATTCGAAGAACAAGTGCCTCTAGATGCAACTCTCAATGCTTCACACTTGAATCTCACTCAATCTCACAAGAATGAAGCAATCAAGCAAGGAGATGAGTGGGAAGGAGTCTCTCTAGCTCAAAGGATGCATAAAGGTGTTAGAATGGGCAAGAGATTCCTCCCCAACCGGCCACAACTCTATTTATAGCCCCCACAAAAACTGAACCATTATGCAGCTCGGGGGCCTCAAATACACGCGCCAGACGCATCTGCTCGCCACCGCCGGACACGTCCGGCGCCCTCTGGCGAATGACCGTTGGCAGCGCGCATTCAAAACTCAGCTGACACGTCAGCATCCGGTGCCGCGTCCGTCGTCCTCTTCTGTGCGTCCAGCGCCTGCGTCCGCTGGCCAGCCCGCACTGGGGTACTCACTGGGTAGCATCCGGTGACCGCCGGACGCGCCTGCTCCGCGTTCGACCAGTGCACGGCAGAGCTGCCGTAATTCTTCTGCTGACATCACGTCCATGCGCCGGACTCGCCCACTCTGAGTAGCGTTCGGCGCTACCCACCTGGCGCGTCCGGCCATTTCACCAGGAAGACTGACTTCGTCGTTTTGTCATTGTCGTCACGCCATCGTTGATCCAAGTCGATCCACTTGCCTTAGGTGCCAACTCCAGCATGTAGAACACTCTTGACCACAGGAGTTAGCAATTCATCACAAGATACAAAGGGCAAGTGCTAGCTCTCTAGTTAGCCTCTCATGCATCATGCAAAGTCGAACCTAGAGGCACTTGGACCGTGAATTCCCCTCTTGATAGTCGGCTATCGATCCTAAACGTGATCACACTCTCTATAGTGTCTTGATCACCGAAAGAGAAAACACCCATCTCTTGATACCTTTGCCTTGAGTCCCCGGTGCTTGATCAACTTCATGTCCAAGTCCATCACCGAGTCCTAGGCATCTCCACCATATTGCTATGTGTCTAGTCACTCTTAGAGCAAAGCATTAGCAACATTGAGTGTCATCAATTATCAAAACCAAACAAGAGCTTTCAATCTCCCCCTTTTTGGTAATTGATGACAACCCTTCACAAAGATCTCAAAGATATGGAAATTGAATTCAATATGAAATTGAATTGCTTGTCCAAGATTAAGTAGATCATAAATCTTGATTGGACAAACATTTCAACTTCAGTTTTGGTAGTGGTAGCTCCCCCTACATATGTGCATCCAATGTTTGGTTGATTTTCAAGCACATATGCATAGATAAAACTTATGGGAGAGTTATCACTACCAAAATTGATGCTAAGGTTTATAGAATGGACCTTTGAAGCGTGATACCAATCGGAGTGCGATAATAAACCATCCTTAGCATCATGGTAACTAGACATACATAAAAACTCAAAATACCTTATGAGATCAACATTAAAAGAGAGATACTTTGAATTTGCAAGAGAAGCACTATGTCTAGAAACCACCTATGCATGCTAGTACTTCATAACATCAATCAAGTTCTAGAACTAGCATACACCAATCAAGCATGAATATTGAAATTAGCTTGCAATGCTCCATATCATCATGCTATGCACATATAAATGCAACAAATAGTCTATGAGCTTGCTCCCCCTATTTGTGTGCCCAATGGTTGAATAGATTTTAAATTGATCCCCTTCCATTGATCTTTGTGACTTATTTCTCCCCCTTTATCAACAATCACCAACAAGGGTGCATAAGATGAGAGAAACAAGTCAATCAAATTATGGCCAAATCTAGATCATTTGCCTAGAATATGTACTTCAGTTTGAACCAAGGGCAAGCTTCTTCACACCTCATAGAGTATAAGGGTTATCTTGACCATATTGAAATCACATCTTGAGCTCATGCTATAGATTTAACACTAGGCTTACAAGCTCACAAACATGTCATATGCCACCACTAGATCAAATCAAGCATAGAAACAATAGTGGTGCCATACATACATCAAATTCATTTGATTTTCATGAAAGAGCCTAATAAGATGCAAACATGCCTTCATGAATTACACAACTAGCAAAGGATGCATGGAATGCAACAAACAACTTCACCTTGCTATGTTGGAGGAGAGGCATGTCATATGGAGTGCATCAACTCATGTTGGAGAAGCTAAGTATGTTCAATTCATTCCTCAACTTGCAATATCTTCTTTCATCAAGAGGCTTGGTGAATATGTCGGCTAGTTGATCTTTGGTGCCAATGCTTTCAATGCTAATATCACCCTTTTGTTGATGGTCTCTTATGAAGTGGTGCCTCACATCAATGTGCTTTGTTCTTGAATGTTGAACCGGATTGTTGGTCATCTTGATTGCACTTTCATTGTCACAAAACAAAGGCACATGCTTGAATTTGATTCCATAGTCCTTCAAGGTGGCTTTCATTCATAGCAATTGTGCACAACAATTCCCCGCACTTATGTATTCGGCTTCGGCGGTGGAAAGAGCAACACTATTTTGCTTCTTTGAAGACCATGAAACTAGAGACCTTCCAAGCACTTGGCATGTTCCACTTGTACTCTTTCTATCAATCTTGCAACCGGCATAGTCAGAGTCGGAATATCCAATCAACTCAAAGCTTGACCCCTTGGGATACCATAAGCCAACATCTTGAGTGCCCTTCAAGTACCTCAATATTCTTTTGGCCGCCGTAAAGTGACTCTCTCTTGGTAAGGCTTGATATCTTGCACACATGCACACACTAAACATCACATCCGGCCTAGAAGCGGTCACATATAGCAAGCTTCTAATCATTGATCTATATAGCTTTTGCCCAACCATATTGCCACTATCATCAAGATCCAAGCCGCCATTGGTACCCATTGGTGTACTAATTGCCTTTGCATCTTGCAAACCAAACTTCTTGATCATGTCCTTGATGTACTTGCCTTGACTCACAAAGGTGCCATTCTTCATTTGCTTGATTTGAAATCCAAGGAAGTAACTTAGCTCTCCAAGCATAGACATTTCAAACTCACTAGCCATCATCTTGGTAAACTCTTCACAAAAGTCTTGATTGGTTGAACCAAATATGATATCATCCACATAGATTTGCAACATAAACAAGTCATCTCCAATTATTTTGGTGAAGAGAGTGGTGTCCACTTTTCCCATCTTGAACCCTTTAGAGAGGAGATAATCTCTCAACCTCTCATACCATGCTCTTGGTGCTTGCTTCAAACCATACAATGCCTTCTTGAGATTGTAGACATGGTTGGGCTTCTTGTCATCTTCAAATCCGAGTAGTTGCTGAACATAGACTTCTTCATTGATGAATCCATTGAGAAATGCACTCTTCATATCCATTTGATATAGCTTGATGTTGTGAGCACAAGCATAGGCTAATAAAATTCTAATTGCCTCCAATCTTGCTACCGGTGCATATGTTTCCCCAAAGTCAAGACCTTTAACTTGAGTGTAACCTTGTGCAACCAATCTTGCTTTGTTTCTCACAACCAACCCATCTTGATCTTGCTTGTTCTTGAAGACCCACTTGGTACCAATCACATTGTGCTTCTTCGGCCTCTTAACAAGCTCCCAAACTTGATTTCTTGTGAAGTTGTTCAACTCATCATGCATGGCATTTATCCAATCGGGATCCTTCAATGCTTCTTCAATCTTGGTTGGCTCTATGAATGACACAAATGAATAGTGCTCACATATGCTAGCCAATCTTGATCTTGTTTGTACACCTCTTTGAATATCACTGATGACATGATCTAGAGGGTGATCTCTTGCAATACTTGAAGGTTGAAGCACTTGTTGATTTGAATTGCTTGCTTGACCTTGATCTTCATGTTGAGTGCCACTAGTGCTTGCCCCATTTGAATATAAAGTCACCACTTGATTTGTCATTTGCACTTCATCATCATCAACTTGCCTTGGCCTTATATCACCAATGTCCATGTGTCTCATTGCATTGTTCAATTGATCTCCACCCACATCATCATGATTTTGATCTTCACTTTGAGAGCCTTGGGTTTCATCAAATTCAACATCATGAACTTCCTCTACCGTGCCACTAGCCAAGTTCCACAATCTATATGCCTTGCTTGATGTAGAATAACCAAGTAAGAACCCTTCATCATATCTCTTGTCAAACTTCCCAAGTCTTTGTCCCTTCTTGAGTATGTAGCATTTACAACCAAAGATCCAAAAGTAAGCAATGTTGGGCTTCCTACCATTCAACAACTCATAAGGTGTCTTCTCATGCATCCCATGGCAATAGAGGCGGTTGCTAGAGTAGCAAGCCGTGTTGATAGCATCACTCCAAAACTTTTGGCTAACATTGTATTCACAAAGCATTGTTCTTGCCATTTCAATCAAGGTTCTATTCTTTCTTTCCACTACACCATTGGATTGAGGAGTGTATGTTGGAGAAATTGATGTCCAATGCCAAGCTTATCACACAACTCTTCAATCTTTGTGTTCTTGAACTCACTACCATTGTTACTTCTTATCTTCTTGATGGTAGTCTCAAACTCATTTTGCACCCTCTTGACAAATAATTTGAATAGATCATACACTTCACTTTTGTCATAGAGGAAGAACACCCATGTGTATCTAGTGTAGTCATCAACTATCACAAAGCCATACTTGTTGCCCCCAATTGATGTGTATGTTGTTGGGCCAAACAAGTCCATGAGCAATAACTCAAATGCCTTTGATGTTGACATCTCATTCTTCTTTGGATGTGGCTTCCCATGTTGCTTGCCGGCTTGACATGCACTACAAGGCCTATCCTTCTCAAATGTGACATCATTCAAGCCTCTCACTAAGTCATGCTTCACTAACTTGTTCAATTGCTTCATGCCAACATGACCAAGTCTTCTATGCCATAACCAACCCTTGCTTGACTTGCCAATCAAACAAGATGAAAGTTGAGCTTCACTAGCATTGATATCCACCAAGTACAAGGTTCCATGCCTAAACCCTTTGAAGATGAGATTTGATTGATCTTTGCTCACAACTTCAACATAATATTTATCAAATATGCATTTGTAACCAAGATCACACAATTGAGCCACCGACAATAGATTAAAGTTCAATGTATCAACTAGCAACACATTTGATAGACTCTTGTCATTGGATATAGCAATCTTCCCAAGCCCCATGACATCACATCTATTGTTGTCACCAAATGTGATAGAATCAAATCCACCATTGTCATTCTTGTCAAATGACTTGAACATACTAGTCTCCCCGGTCATATGATTTGAGCACCCAATATCAAGTACCCAATGCCTCCCTTCGGCTTTGTAATTGACCTACAAGAGGAGATCAATTTCTTTTAGGTACCCAAACTTGCTTGGGTCCTCCAAGGTTAGTCACTAAGCTCTTTGGCACCCAAATGGTTTTCTTCTTTGAGCCCATCCATGGTGAACCAATGAACTTAGCATGAACACCACTTGTACCCTTAGTAAGCATATAGAAAGAATCAAGCTTATAAGAGGATACATTAGCATTAAATTTCTTGTTCATGCATCTTTGCTCTACATGACCGACTTGCTTGCAACTTTTGCAATAGCTACCATTGTTCTTCACAAAATTAGTCTTGTGAGGAGCAAAGGCGGCCTTGCCTTTCTTGGGGTAATAGCCCAATCCCTCTTTGTAGAGAGAAGCCCTTTGGCTACCCAAGCACATAAGCAAGCGGTCCTCACCACCATAAGCCTTAGCTAAGGTGTGATTGAGCTCTTTTACCTCCTTCTTGAGAATCTCATTCTCAACCACTAGTGTGGAATCACAAGTGAAACCATCACTACTAGATGAGCTAGAAGTGGAAGTGCTACAAGAAGGGTTAGTCGAAGCAACAACAATAGGCTTGAAGAAAGATTCATCAAGTATATCACAAGGGGAGCCCACATCTTTCTTCTCAACAACCACTACTTGGGATTGCTCTTTATCATGTTTCTCCACTAGAGAGGAATGAGCTTTTTCAAGCTTGGAGTGAGCATGCTCTAGCTTCTTATGGTCTTCCTTTAGACTCTCATAAGATGCCCTCAACTCCATAAGTTCTTGCTCAAGGTTTTTTTTGTCCTTGTGCAAGCCCCTACATTCCTTTCTAGATAGCTTAAAGCCATCTTTGCAATCCTCAAGCATAGTGATGAGTTCATCTTTAGTGGGTTCATCATCATCACTATCATCATCACTATCGAGTTGTACCTTAGTGGCCTTAGCCATGAAGCAAGTCGATGGAGCACCAAATAGAGAAATCTTCTCTTGAATGGCAATGCTTGTATGCCCCTTCTTCTTGCTCTTGGAGTCATCCTCATTTTCATCACTTGAGGAAGACGAGTCACTCTCCCATGTAGCCACATGTGATTCACACTTCTTCTTCTTGTGGGAGGAGTCATTCTTCTCCCCCTTCTTTTGCTTCTTCTCCTTCACGGCATCCTCATCATCACTATCATAGGGACACTTGATGATGAGATGCTCCTTGCTATGGCACCGAAAGCACTTCATAGAATGTTCACTAGTCTTAGAAGAGCTTCTCTTTATTCTTGACCGGTACCCCTTCTTCTTCATGAGCTTCCCATTTTCTTGACAAGTAGAGCCATCTTGTCATTCATTTCATCTTCTTCACTAGAGCTTGAGCATGGTTCATCTTCACTTGATGACTCTTGCTTCTTCTTGCCTTTGCTCTTGGATGTTGTGGCCTTAAATGCCACACTCTTCTTATTGTCTTCATCCTTCTTCTCACTTTTCTTCTTCTTCTTCTTCTTTACCAACTCCTCCTTCTCATGGTCTTCTCTAAACTCATCATTGGCCATAACTTTTTGAAGGACTTGGTTTGGAGTTGGCTTGTCCTTCATGGTTGTCTTCATCATGACGGTCTTTAACATGTCAAATCTCTTGGGCAAGCATCTCATGAACTTGGTTGAGAATTGTTGATCTTTGACTTCTTCACCAAGAGCTCATTCACAATCACTTAGAGTCTATGAAACATCTCTGGCACACTTTCATCTTCCTTCATTGAGAAGCTAGAAAACTTCTCTTGTAGCATGTATGCTCTTGCCGTCTTCACACTCTCGGTGCCTTTATAAGCTTCTTCTAGCTTGGCCCAAATGTCATGAGCCACCTCAATGTTCTTGATGAGCTCAAATGCCTTGTCATCAAGAGCCTCATAGAAAACACTTACAGCAACATCATTTGCTTGTTGCTTCTTTTCTTCGGCCGGTGTAGGTGCCTCGGCATTGGCAACTTCAAACTTTGTTTCGGTCACCTTCCACACCTCTCCATTGATTGCCTTCACATGACTCTTCATCTTTAGCTTCCATTTGGCATAATCATTCCCATCAAATGGTGGTGCCCTCTTGGTGTTGTTGATATGCAATACTAAAGCCATTGTATCACCGTAGGATGTTAAGCCGACTCAAATAAACGGTGCCTCGGCTCTGATACCACGTGTAGGGTCCTAATGGCTAGAGGAGGGTGAATAGCCTAATAAAATTTCTTGCAAAATCACTAGAACAACTTGTTAGACTATGAGAAGGCGAAAATGCAAAGCAAAAGCTTCGATTACTCTATGCAAGCCTTTCTAACAAGTCTAGAGAATAAGCTACTCTACAAGCACACAACCAACAACAAGCCGAGCTAAACTACACAAGCAAAACTCTCGGCACTAAACAAAGCTAGCAAGAGCAACTAAAGAGCTACACAACCTAGCAATACTAACTACAACTAGCAAGACTAGCAAGGTAAGAACAACAAGCTAAATACACGAGAGGGAATTGGAAGGTTATACCGCCGTGTAGAGATGAAGATAGCCAATCACCCAATCAAGATAACCACAAGTGAATCCTCGGCAATCACAATTGATACAATAATTTTTTACCGAGGTTCACTTGCGTCCCGGCAAGCTAGTCCTCGTTGTGGCGATGCTCTTGCTTGGTGATGTGCATGCTCAATTGGCACTCAACGCCAAATACCGCTGCCGGGAGCTGCACTATCAACACAAGACAAGGATCCGCAATCCAATAGAGTATCCTTTCATGAATCTCCCGTGGGAAAGGACCAAGAACCCCTTACAAGATCACCGGTGTGGCCTCGAACAATCTTCACTCGACCTCAACACCACCCGCTGCTCCAAACCATCTAGGGTGATGAGAATCACCCAAGAGTAATAAGAATTCCATAGCGAATTCGAAGAACAAGTGCCTCTAGATGCAACTCTCAATGCTTCGCATTTGAATCTCACTCAATCTCACAAGAATGAAGCAATCAAGCAAGGAGATGAGTGGGGAGGAGTCTCTCTAGCTCAAAGAATACACAAAGGTGTTAGAATGGGCAAGAGATGCATCCCCAATCGGCCACAACTCTATTTATAGCCCCCACAAAAACTGAACCGTTATGCTGCTCGGGGGCCTCAAATACACGCGCCAGACGTGTCTGCTCGCCACCGCCGGACGCGTCCGGCGCCCTCTGGCAAACGACCATTGGCAGCGCGCATTCAAAACTCAGCTGACATGTCAGCATCCGGTGCCGCGTCCGCCGTCCTCTGCTGTGCATCCGGCGCCTGCGTCCGCTGGCCAGCCCGCGCTGGGGTACTTGCTGGGTAGCGTCCGGCGAGCCGGACGCGCTTGCTCCGCGTCCGACCAGTGAACGGCAGAGCTGCCCACTGATTCTTCTGCTGACATCACGTCCATGCGCGGACTCACCCTGTGCTGACGTCGGGCGTCCGGCGTGGCTTGCTCCAGCAGCCTTCCAGCACGCGCCGGACGCATCTGGCCCTCCTGTCCACGCATCCGGCGTTGCATCCATCGACCGACCTCAAATGCAGCCCACTCTGAGTAGCGTCCGGCGCAGCCCTGCGCGTCCGGCGCTACCCACCTGGCGCGTCTGGCCATTTCACTAGGAAGACTGACTTCGTCATTTTGTCATCGTTGTCGCGCCGTCATCGATCCAAGTCGACCCACTTGCCTTAGGTGCCAATTCTAGCATGTAGAACACTCTTGACCATAGGAGTTAGCAATTCGTCACAAGATACAAAGGGCAAGTGTTAGCTCTCTAGTTAGCCTCTCATGCATCATGCAAAGTCGAACCTAGAGGCACTTGGACCGCGAATTCAACCGTGAATTCCCCTCTTGATAGTCGACTATTGATCCTAAACGTGATCACACTCTCAATAGTGTCTTGATCACCGAAAGGGAAAACATCTATCTCTTGATACCTTTGCCTTGAGTCCCCGATGCTTGATCAACTTCATGTCCAAGTCCATCACCGAGTCCTAGGCATCTCCACCATGTTGCTATGTATCTAGTCACACTTAGAGCAAAGCATTAGCAACATTGAGTGTCATCAATTATGAAAACCAAACAAGAGCTTTCAGAGCTCAGCATAGGTTTCAACAACATTATCCATATCATCTATCACTTCAATTTTGTTGAAATTAATCTTAAGTCCAGCAATCATTTCATACAGATAAAGCAACAGCTTAAGGTTCTTGGCCTTTTCAACATCATGCTTTATACTAATGATTGTGTCATCAGCATACTAGAGCACAACAACACCATGTGGGACAATATGATCAATCAGGCCAGTGACTAGCCCATTCACCTAAGCCTTATGTATCATCCTAGTTAAGCAATTTGCTACAAAATTAAATAAGACTGGTGACAAAGGGTCTTCCTATTCACTCCCTTGTAACTCTTGATGTAAGGACCAATCTTATTGTTTACTTTAACACTGAAAGTGCCTCCTGCCACAACTTGATGAATCCAATTGCACCATTTTCACTAAAGCCCCTAGCTCTTAAGCAGGCAAACAACAACTTCCAATTAACCTTGTCGTAAGCCTTCTCAAAGTCCAACTTCAAGATAATACCACATTCCTTTCTACTTTTTGTCTCATGCAAGATTTCATGCAATACCATGACTCCAGACATTATGTTTCTGCCCTTCATGAATGCAGTCTGAGTTGGATGTATTAGTTTATGTGCCACAGATTGCATTCTACTGGTGAGTGTTTTGGTAATCAGTTTATATAGGCAGTTCAGCAGACAGATTGGTCTGAACTGCTGGAGCAGAGTAAGTATACCATAATTGATTCTACATATATCCACATCCCCTTTATGAAAATCCTCAAAAAACTAAATTATGTCTTTTTGACAATTGACCAACACTTCCGGTAGAATTCTATAGGGATACTATCAGGCCCAGCAGCCTTGTTAGCTTCCATTTGTGATAGAACAACCCATATCTCTGATTTAGAGAAGGGTCTGCATAAGTGCTCATTGTCTGTTCAGACAGGAACACAGATCCAGCCCAGATATCATTATCAATTGAGAAATCAAAATCAGGGGCATGTCCAAATAGGTCCTTATAATATTCCATGGCATGTGCTAGGAGGTTTTCATCTCCTTCAATAACCTCCTCCCCATCATTGAGGCTTAGAATGGTATTTTTTCTTTTTCTACCACTAGCCACCCTATGAAAGTACTTTGTGTTAAGATCACCTTGCATTAACCAATTTTCATGGGACCTATTGATCCAATAATTTCCTCTTGTTCTAAAAGTTTCATATTTTCAGCTAGGATATAGGTTTTCCTTTGCCACTGCTCATGAGAAAGTAGATCCTCTTCTTCTAGCTGTTCAAGGGTGACCAGTTCAGATTGTAAATCTTTCCTCTTTCTCCTAAACTTCCCAACAACATTGACCCCCCACCCTTAAAAATACTATTTAAACAACTCGAGCTTTTGCTGGATTCTATCTAGAGTTGTTTTTGTTCTACAAGGTTTGTTCCAGATTGTTTCAACCTGATAGTAAAAATTAGGATCCTACAGCCAACTGAGCTCAAACCTAAATTGGATATTCCTGCTTGGTACCACAGCTTCAGTGAGCAAGATTAAAGGGTTATATGGTCAGAAATTTCTCTAGGGAGTTTTTTAACCATTGCTAGGGGGAAATATCCTCCCATTCTTTTGTGACCAGAATCCTGTCTAGCTTTTCAAGAGCGGGGAATTCCTAGTTGTTATACTATGTATACATCCCACTAGTCATAACTAATTCCCTTAATTCATGCAAATGTATAAGGGAGTTTAACAAACCAGAATGTCTATTAACTCTAGACCCTCCATTTTTTTCACTAGCATATCTAATTATGTTGAAATCACCACCAATAAGCATGGGTTCACTGTTGTTGGAACAAAAAGAAGCTAACTCAGCTAAGAAACCCAGCTTGTGTTCCTCTTGGGCGGCTTCATAGACCACCAAAATATTCCACTTGACCCTATTTATCTTGTCCCAAAGATTAAGTTGCAAAACAAACTCTCCTTGCTTGAAGGAACCTACATCATAAAACTCTCTTCTTATACCAATAAGGATACCACCTGATTTACCTTTGGAGGGATTCCACATCCAAAGGTAATCCTGGCTAGGATCAAGCTTTCTAAGTATATCTTATCCTATATCCTCAACCATTGTCTCTTGGATTCCAAGGAAATGAAGATTATATTGAAAAATCATATTTCTGATGAAAGTAGAAACCCCTGATTTCCTCACCCCCCCCTGCAATTCCAAATCACTCCTTGTATTGTCATCTTTTCTTTTTTTTCTTTTATTGTTATCATCATCAGGAGGTTTAGGCTTCCTTCCCCTATCTGTTTTCTTTTTAATTATTTCAGGAGAGAATTTCACTTTCCTTTTATTCTCTCTTGATCTCTTTTTAGACATAACAAGAGTGAACCCCTCCGCATCAGAGGTCTCATCTTGCATCCATTCAACAGGTAAAGGGGATTTGCTATCCTCAACTAGAACATCTAAATTAGTGGGAACATTTTGGTCTAACACTTTATGTTTATTATAAAGCTCAAGTCTAGCAGTCTCTAATTCTTTTAATAAATCAAAAGTAGTAATTCATCATTAATATTAATTCCCATATTAAATGATAGCTCTGCCATTTCATCAATAGGAAGTACAGAAAACATATTTGAGTTAACTTTGTTACCTTCCAAGTTCCTCTTCCTTGTCATCATTTCCAACTTCTCACCAGTGGTGGTTGTCACTTCCTTCAACAGCCTTTCACTCCTTCTTCTCCTCATTAACAGTATCTTCAGATGACACATTGTTGTCAGATGTATCCATATCTTTACCTCCCTCAATCTAAGAGCCAATTGTCTCCCCTTCAACCTGAGAACCTAGCATCTCAGTGACACTGCTTAGTTTTTCAGCATGTTCCATATTCTGTTGTTCAGGGTTGCTTGAGAAGCTTGCATATCATTTCCATTTTTCCCATCAGAGAGAATGATTTGCTCATTAATATTCTTCTCACCCTCTTGAGATTGGCTTTCTTGAGTATGAATAATACTATCATCAAACATAAAAACTTCAGGAGACCCCTGAGGCACCTGTGTAGAAACAGTTGTACTTATCCCTTCAGCTTTACTTTCAACATCCATAGTGTGTGCCCTAAAAAGTAGAGATACCGGACATCATCACGTACATCATCGCTTCGCTACTCATTCCCAAATTGGAGGGAACAAGGTGACAAGCTGCATAGCAATCGTAATATAGTAAATCTGAATCATCAAACAATGAGCAGCAACCAGCAAGCAGAGTGCACTGAGCAGCAACCGTCAAGCGCGGATCCTGTCACCGATATGAAAAGGATTTCTCACACCAGTCAGAGACACTTCCTTGGAAATTCCTATCTTGATATCAGCTCCTACTATCATGGTAAGTTACTAACATCTAAAGCCTCAAAGAATTTTTAGGATCTGCACCTGATTTATCTTAGTCGGCCTATGCTGAAATGATAGTGTCAAGGCCAGGCCGACAACAACTATGAAGCCTAGGGGCACATTGTTGAACATGATACACCTACCACAAAGCAAAAAATTCTTGAGAGTTCTCGAAACAGGTTAGGAAATAAGGTTTTACTCTTATGGAAATAATACATGACGGTATGCCGCCACACATCAACTCTCATGATATTAGACCCACAAAAATACAGTTGTGTCATGAGAGTTCATCGCCACGAATTATTTTCATGGTAGAAGTTCATGACGACAACCCTCATGAAACACACGCTTCCGCTAGGTGTTGAAAATTTCAAAACTTCTACACAATGGAATGTATACATCCTGTTTTATGCTGAAAAAAATGTTCTAGTATAATGCTTTCTCTATATACATGAATGCAAAACAATCCATGTGCAAAAAGAACCAAGAAACAATAATCAGTATCCAAACAAATGTTGTCAATGGGTAGATCTATCATAATATTAGAGAAACCCTAGGGAAAAAGAATAATTTTGCGTTAGCATGAGATAGAATACGAATATTTGCTGTAGATTAGAAGGAGAAAAACATTTGTTCATTCTTGATTTTCCATTATTTAATCAATTTATTTTTCTAATAATATAACCCGTACTTTCGTGATGGTGCAAGTTGACTCTCATGGAAATTATGATTCTCATGAAAAATAGATAATTTCATAGCACGATAGTCATCTTTATGAGGGGGTATTAAATATCACGAAAATAGTTGATTTCATGGCGATGTGTGGAGCACTCTTATGAAAATAAGTTTTCTTGGTGAGGTTTACATCACCTCATGAAAAGATTATTTTCACGAGAGTATGGCTTTAACTCACGGAAATGATCAATGAAAAATCAGGTGGGGGATTCTCTCCTCTCCCGTTGACCGATAAAAAAAAAGTCTCATTGCGTTGGCATGTGTTGCGGCCATTGGAGAAACGTTGTTGTTTTTTCAAGTAATTTCTAGTAATAAGTGAGATCTCATTACTAATCGATGACGATATATGTTACACAGTGATATGGAATCCAATGAAATATATTTTCAAAATGTGATGAAATACAATAAATTTTCTAATACTTATCATTATTCTGTGGAGGAAGCAGCGGCAAAAGACAAATATACAAACTACAGAGGCACCACATACACACGTGAGAAAGTAATTAATTAAGCACAACACACATCATTACTATCATCATCACTCCTGTTTCTTGGACGCCAACAAAGAGCGGATCGGCATGAACTCCGCCACCTTCTTCGCAGCTGGGCGCGCGGCAAGGCCCTCCCACCAGGCATTGACGTGAGGCAAAGCCTCGACCAGCGTGGCGTACTCGGTGGCCGTGATGATGTAGTGCAAGATGGTGAAATGACTGAGGTCGGCAAGACTGATGAAATCGCCGGCGAGATACTTGCTCTGGCTCAGCCGTGCCTCGTACACCTCAAGCACCTTCTTGAGCTTCTCCACGTTCTCGTCGACCACCGTCTGGTTGCCCACGCGACCGTAGAATGGCGCGACGATGCACTCCATTGTGATGGCTATCACCAACGGGTGCATCTGGTGCGCCTCCACCTCAAGCCACATGTCCACCATGGCCGCCTGCTCCATGCTGCCTGTACCCAGTAGATCTGGCTTGTGCTTGCGCAGAACGTGCCTCGCGATCGCTCGAGATTCTGAAAATTATACAGATCACACGCTTAGAATTCGTAGATCAAAGAAAAAAATATTACCCCACCATTCAAAAGAAATAAGGAGTAGATATGACAGGCCCGATTGATGGACGATGAACCTACCGAAGAGCGTGAGGTCGCCGTCCTCGAGCACGGGCACCTGTCCGAAAGGCTGCAGCGAGCACAGACATGAGTGTGTCAGTCAGCCGATCGGCGACGGCGAGAAAGTGAAACCAAGAAACTCAAAGGATCGAGGGAGGTATACGTACGTTCCTGGCGAGGTGCTCCGGGCGGCGGTGGTCGCCGTCGTCGCGGCTCATGGGGACGAGCTCGTAGTCGATGCCGGCCTCCTCCAGGGCCAGCAGAGCCCGCGACACCCACGGCGACATAGCCCACCCGTACACCTTCACCGCCATGGCTTCCTAGCTCAGTGAGTGCTTCTTCCTTAAGTACTCTGCGCGTGAGACCCAACGAGGATGCAGGTTCAGGATCAACAGGTAGAAATGATGGATATGCAGCTTTCTTCCTTGCTGCAGGCTGCTGCTTATACAGGAGCGAGAGAGGGGAGGAGAGGAGAGAGGAGAGATGACGCTGGTGCTTCTGCTTGGGGCCGTCCGAGGAAGAAGCAGCTAGGAAGGTCGTGAAGAAGCGAATTTATATTTGGTCAACGGGGTTGAACGCGTGACGTAGCTGCTTACGTACGCAGAGGACAAACGGAGTCTCACATTAGTCCCGAGACAGTTTCCTGGAAATTCCTGTGTTCATAAATATCAGCTCCTACTATCTTCGTAAGTTAGTATTTTATTATAACACGCTCTTCAACTCGCCTTCCCTATGGTAAAATGCAATACATAAGTATTTCAATTGTATGATATACATATTAGCTTAATTAATATGTGTCTAAATTATAATTATTAAAATGAATTTAATTCTAAGGATGTATTTGCATGCTTTCATCTCCACTGGTTTTTAATATGTACTGAGTTGTATCAGCTTTCATTGACTCCAATATTTGACATCATGGGTCTTATCATGGTTCGATCATGGGTCAATTTTTCATCTACATTGTTATGCTTAAACTTCAAACTCAATCAAGATGTTAAATTTCTTCTATTAAAGAATAGTATGCATAGTAACATTGTTTTACAAAAAAAACCATTGATAAATTTAAGCTATTATTAGTATTGACATATCATAATATTTTAGTTAAATTGTGTACACTTGTATATAAAGTAAAAGCTAATGTACAGTTTTCTTGACATAGAGTTTGAATATAATTTAAATTTAATAATCTGTGTTGTGGCCATTGGACGCCTGAACAATGATATTTTTTTGTTTTTTAAATCAATTTCTAGTATTGAATTAGGTTTCTAACCAACTCTATAAATTGATTTTTAGGCGTAGTTGGCATGTGAGCTATTTTTTAGATAAAATATAAAGGCAGGTGATTTCTACAGAGGTGCTTGGTTAGAGTCTGTCATGAAAACCACCTTTTGAGTAAAAAAAAAATTGGCCGTGTGTAGTAGCGGCCATCGGCAATCTGCTAAATTCGATGACGATATCTGCTACACAACGATATGAAATCCAATGAATTTTTTTGCTAAATATGATTAATACATTAAAATTTCAAATATCTGTTATTCAGTGGAGGAAGGAGCAAAAGACAAATACAAAGAACACAAACTAAATAGGCACTGCATACACGTGAGAAATTAAACACAACACGCATCACTTTCCATCATCACTCCTGTTTCTTGGGTGCCTTAGCCATGCCGACCGACATGAACTCCGCGACCTTCTTCGCCGCTGGGCGCGTGGCAAGGCCCTCCCACCAGGCGCCGACGTGCGGCAATGTCTCGACCAACGTGGCATACTCGGTGGCCATAAGGTAGTGCATGATGGGGAAGTGGCTGAGGTCGGCGAGGCTGAGGAAATCACCGGCGAGGTATTTGCTCTGGCTCAACCGCGCCTCGTACACTTCCAGCACCTTCTTCAGCTTCTCCACATTCTCGTCGATAGCCGCCTGGTTGCGCTCACGGCCGAGGAACGAGGCAAAGATGCACTCCACCACGATGGCGACCGCTGCTGGGCTCAGCTGGTGAGCCTCCACCTCCAGCCACATGTCCACTATCGCCGCCTGCTCCACGCTGTCGGAGCCCAGGAGCTCTGGCTTGTGCTTGCGGAGAACATGCCTCGCGATCGCATGGGATTCTGAAAAAAATTTACATGTCACACGCTTAGAACTCATGTAAGTAGAACCCAAGCAAAATGTCACACACTACACCCTGCTCGTTGTATATTTTAATTCACTTTGACTTAATATATTTTCCTATGTTTTCAAAATTAAATACACTATTCATACGTACTAATGAAAGTTTTATTACAACTAGTGTGACGATATAGCTGTTGGCGTATCTTTTATAATAGTTATGGAGTTGAAAGATTTGACCTAGAAAAATTAGACAAGACCGTGAATTACAATTTGGAAGCGAGTAAGATATGTTATGACACGCCTGATGGATGATGATGGACTTACCAAAGAGCGTGAGGTCGCCATCCTCGAGCACCGGCACCTTCCCGAACGGCTGCAGCAAGCACAGCATGGAACGTGTGCGTCAGTCGGCGAATTTAGGCGAGCGATATATGTTCGATGAGTGGAACGAATGCGAGACCGGCCAGCGCGCAACAAGTTCATATATGGTGGATCGAGGGAGCGATCGAGGTGCGTACGTTTCTGGCGAGGTGCTCCGGGCGGCGGTGATCGCCGGCCTGGCGGTCCATGGAGACGTGCTCGTAGTCGACGCCGGCCTCTTCGAGTGCCAGCAGAGCCCGCGCCACGACCGGCGAGATAGCCCACCCGTACACCTTCACCGCCGGCGTAGCCATGGATGCGAGTATCCAACGATGCAGTGCAGGATCAAGATCAGCAGCTAGAAATGGATGGATGGATGTGTGCAACCTCTGCATGCTGCAGCTGCTACTTATACAGCAGCGAGAGGAGAGAGGAGAGATCAGAGATGACGTTGGCGCTGGCGCTGGTGCCGCTGCTGCTGTTTGGGGGAGAAGAGGAAGAAGAAGGTGCTAGAAGCCTAGAAGTGGATCGGTACTTGGTCAACGGGAGGGTGAACGAGTGACGTCGTTGCTTACGTACGGAGACTAGTGAGGGTGCGCGAGCCCGTCGTCAGGGGCAGCCAACTCAAAAGGAGTTAGCAGTCAAGCAAGCGTCTTTGTTACCACAATGAAAAATGATTTGTCACATCATTCAGTGACACTTTCCTAGAAATTCCTATCTTCATTCATATATATCATCAGTGACATCCAAAACTCAGAAAGAATTTCCACGATCATTTATCTTATTAGCCTATGCTGAAACGACACTGTCAAGGCTAGATTGAGAGCAACTATGAGCCTAGTGCACATTGCACTAAACGTGTGATCAAACCAATCTAACATAACAAAAGAACAACTTTATGGAAAAAAAAAAAAAAACAAACAAACAAACAAAAGAAGAACCGCCTCAAGTCATTTTAGGAACAAAACATATTTAAACTCAATTAGTTGGCACCAACCTCATATAAAAGTTCCTCCATGTTGGAAAACTACTCGTCCAAAATTTGTGTGTTGCTACATAGACTAGCTGATGTCTTATTGCACTTATGGCCTATTTGGTAGAGCTCATCTTCGACTCCAACTTGGCTTTGGCTCTTACAAGAAGAAGCCTGTCGTTTGCTGCCGTTTTACAATGAAGAAATGGAGAAGCCCCTACCAAACAAGGCCTTTATCCACAATTAGTGGGACTAAACCCTTCAAGCACTATTTCTTTCTTAGAAATCAGAACAATTACATTATTTTGTGAATTGAACAGTATTGGGAATCAAACTAATAGCCCAAAGACTTAACCATTTTCAATAAAAATATTCTAAGGTTGGCAAATATTGTTATGACTATACTTCCCTGGAGACTTGCTACGTGCTAGGGCACTGACCCTGGTGGTTGTCGCTCCCTCGCCGCTGCCACTGTCGACCGCCTAAGCACCTGCGGCCTCAACTTCCTCCCCCCACCCCCACCGCCCTGCACAGCTCCCCTCCTTGGCTGATCGCAGTATTACTGATGAATCAAGTAATCATGATGCCTAACAATGATAAAAATAAGCATTGATCTATCTTGGATTGATTTGATTTGGTGCTTATAAACTTACTAGATTTGATTGAACCGATCACTTGAGAAACTAATATGTCTTAGGGTTATTGAAAATAGAAAGATCCAAACTTGGACCGATTGTTTGGTAGAAGAGGCTTAGATCTCAATTGTTTAGGCTCATATCATGCAAGGACTATGATGACTCTTGATACACATTGATAGTTATAAGGTTCACCACAAAAACTAATCTAACACATACTGACCATAGCTTGCTCATGTACATTAGTTACTGTAGAAGATGATGTAACTATGCCCTTTCTTCACTAATTAATCTAGGAGATGGAAACCCCCGGGGTGATAAAGAATTTCGGGTGTAGTTATCTTCTATATCTTTAACTAAAAGTTTTTATATTAAATTGAAGGGCAAATCATGGTTAGGGTGAAACCTTCTCTTATTGATTGTCTCTGTGGGACCATAATCAATTCCTAGATAAATTAGGGTTACCACTGATAATGGTAAAAACTAAGTTAAACAAAGTTGATATCTTGTTTTAGTGGGCTGGCTTGGGTACCAAGAGGCTCTTAATTGTAGGTCAAGATTAACTCCAACAAAAAGGTCTTTCATCCCTCCTAACATGGGGATAGACTTGGTGAAATGAAAGACATTAAAAAAAATTGACGAGAGAGATTTGTTTGTTTGGATCTTACCATAACGATGGTAAATTTATTATGGTCTTTTCTATGTATCTTCGCCATCTCTCAGAAATTGATTTGGATGTTAAAGATTCCTCTAAAATCAAGATTCTCCTTTCATATCCCCAGTGGGGGGAATTGAACAGAGGTCAACTTGGTTAAGATGAATTAAAAAGGCAGTAAAAATTGTTATTTCTGTAATTATAAACAAAACTGCTACACATATCTTTTCTTTTGTTGTTATTATGCCAAGACAATACGAAGGACCGTCTATATAGTTAGTGGGTTAGCCTCTCCCACCTCTGTATCCCACGTGATAGAGAGTTGGCTATCAAATTTCGAACTAAAAGAGAAGAAATATATTCTAACTGGGATAGCCGCATTATGTTAAGCAATTTAGAGATGTCATAATGGTCTAATTAATCTTTAAAAATTGCAAATACACATCTTTTATGTAGGCTATTTTCTAGAGAACATATTGGCTATAGTTTTAGATACATCTACAATGGGATGATAAAACAAAGAAGCATTTTCGGCTCATGAGCGGGAAATAAGAGACCACTGCATTAAGGTCGTTCATCACCTATGGATGAAAATTTAATCATAGACTTTGTCATATATAATTTTGCATTTCTTATTTTTCCTGATTCATTAGCAATATGTTAATACGATGTAATAATTAGTGCTTCAAATCTCTACCTAAGGAATTTTGTGATATACCTCAAGAAATAACAAATGGCTAGTTATAGCGGTAGCTAACATCTAAATTTACAGCTTAGCCGGAGATTTAAAACTCGAAGCTGGTTAGCTCGTTTGGTTCGACTTGGCTTGGCTCGTTATCAAGCTGAGTCAGGATTTTAGCTTGTTAGCTATAACGAGCCAACTCGAGCCAGCTCATGAGCTGCTTACGAGCTAAACGAGCCACACGTCTATATAAAAAAGTTTTATTATTTATATTAGTTTTTGTAATACTTAATGACTTCTACTTTATAATTGATTGATGGCAGATCTAGACCCTATAAACTTAAGATATTATGAATTTATCGTTTTTTTAATAGATGTATGGTGTAATAGTTTATTATTATATTTGTATATATATATTAGCATATATTGTTTTTCTCTAATTTAAGACTTTGGATGTGTATATTGTTACTATTCTCAAGCTTTATAAAAATATAAATATTATATTTTATATACTTTATTACATCTTGGTCGCGAGCTTAACAAGCTAGCTTGAGCTTCTAATGAGCCGAGCCGACCCGACCCAGAGCCGACCTACCTCGTTATCTTAACGAATCAAAATGAGTCGAGCTGGCTCGTTACCCAGTCTGTCAGCCAATTGAGCTATGTTTAAGCGCTTTTGCGTTGGGATTTGCGGGTGCTTGCCAAACTCTTAGCTCTCTCTCGGTAGCGCCTACTGCATTGTACACGCCCCGACGTCGCTGATTGCGTACCAACGCTAGTCCGCTAGTGGACTAGTGCACTTGAGAGCAGCAGCATGCAGCTACCAACCGCCAACCAGGTTCGTCATGATCATGACTAAGTAAAATGTATGAAAAGATCTCTCAGATCAGAGACGACACGGTCTGTCTTGAAAATCCAACCATATCAACTCCGAACCCCGAAGAGTGGTGTCGTGGTGATATCATAGTAACATCCGAAAACCAGCAAAGACTGCAACTTGATCGATCATATCTTAGCAGAAACTGTATATCATCGTATCTAGGCATGCTTGGAACGATAGTGTCAAGGCCAGCCGCCCTTGTCACTACCACACAGGCAAACGTTGCCGTGTGTTTTAACTTTGTCGTGTGCATTAACATCGTCCTCTCATTGCTTTCTCCAACGGATTCAAGTATTTCAGGTACAAAAATAACTTCACTCCAATATTTAGCTTGTGGATTCAATCTGAAATCTAGTTGTGCTAATAGGGAGGAAGTGCTTGGCAAGGAGACTTACCCATTTGATAGCGTTTTTGTATTTGCTTAGGTCTATTGCAACTCAGTGTATGTAAAGTATGTCAATTTGAGATTGCTTTCTTCTGTTATCTATCGGGCATTCTAAACTCAAATGTTTAATGATGGACTTGTGAAACTTTTAAATTATGGCTTGTGAAACTTTTAAATTATGGCTTGTAATGACCTAGACTAGGCACTCGGCAAAGTTTTTTTTTTTAAAAAAAAAAAACTTTGCCGTGTGTCTCTGGCTTAGGCACACGACAAAGATTTTTTTAAAAAAAAATAAAATAAACTTTGCCGTATGCAACA
Organism: Themeda triandra; assembly: GCA_018135685.1. Lineage (NCBI taxonomy): Eukaryota > Viridiplantae > Streptophyta > Magnoliopsida > Poales > Poaceae > Themeda > Themeda triandra. The sequence goes on along the minus strand of JAENPR010000250.1, from coordinate 208,589 downwards.
CCTTAGCAAACGGCAAAGTAAATATTTTTTAAAAAAAATAAATATAAATTTGCAGTGTGTTTTTTGCGCACGACAAAATTTGCGTCAACGGCGATGGTGTGACGGCGCAAAAACTTTGCCATGTGCCTGCCATAGCACACGGCAAAATATTTTATATATTTTGCCATGTGCCCCAATAAAAAGCACACGACAAAAGTTTCTTTGCCGTGCAGAAGTTTCCCGTGTGCACTTTGCCGTGTGTTTTGGGAAAAAACGCACGACAAAATGTTTGCCGTGTGTATTTGTGTACTTTGCCGTGTGCTTTTGCACACGGCAACGTCTCGCTGTGCAGTAGTGTGTACTACACATTGCTAAATTTGATGAGACCAATCTAAACCAACAAAAAAATATATACAATTAACTGCCCCCAACGAATATTTTTTTCAAGGAACAAAACAAATTCAAACTGAACTATAGTCGGCTCGATCCTACCTCATCTTTACTGTACGAAAGCAGGGTCCAAGCTCGCGCATGCGAGCCTACCCACGTCGCCTGAAAATCATCGGCCATTGGATCGTGATCGAACGGATCGAGCCACTCCGGAGGTCGCTTTCACGTACACTATTCATAACTGTTTATCTAGAAAATTGCTACGTGCACACGAGAAGCGTACCCAAAAACATCAAAATAAGCTCTTTCCCTTCTCAAAAAAATTCTAAATAAATCAAAAACAATCTACAAGCTACCCAAATATTTTCCAAACCTTGTTTTCATCCAAAAAAATACAAAAAAAAATTTCAAATTTCTCACATGTGAGTTTTGCTGAAAAACTTAAGAAATTTATAACTCATTCATCCTAACTCCGAATCATGAAATTCTTGCACCAAAAATCTTCTAAAATAAAACACCACGTATTCAAACCCTTTTCTCTAATTTTCCACTCCTTTATCATCATCCAAAAAAAAAGAACAATTTTCAATTTTATCTCACTCACGTTTTGTCAATAAACTTAGGAAATTCATATCTCATCCAACCTAATTCCGAATCCCATAACTCTTCAACCACAAAACTTCTAAAATATAACCCTACACGTTCAAATCTTTTTCTTAATTTTTTGTGATACCCTACTTCATCATAAAAAAATACAAAATTCCTCTCACTCAGCCACGTCGTCAGGGTCAACCAAGTCATGACACGTCATCTTACAGGCCCCACACGGTGTCCACAGCACGTGGATTGTTGGTATACTGCATTATTTTATCAATTCAATAACTTTCCTATTTCCTTCTCATCTCCCTGTCATGTGCTTTCCGATGCTTACTTAAAGCTACATTTTTATCTATGCTTTCAAGATTTTCCAATAGAGAAATGAGCTCTCAAAAAATTTAAGAAAGACATAAAAAAAGATTGGGCTAAGGCCAAAACCAAAATGAAGATTTCATCTCCATGGAATTGTTACTGATATAATATTGCTTCGTGTCATTTTTTATGCCTTCTACTATTGCCGGACATCATCTCTCCTTAAAATCATATATCTATAGAAACTCTACCCCAAGAGATAAAATCGAAGGCCATACACATGAGATATCAAGACTGGCGCGCCAACGGCGCGCCCAAATTTCTAGTGTGCATAGGAAGCGCCACACCATTTGGCTTCCACCGGTGACGGAGCCCAAAATGCAAATATTCTTTGTTTTACAGAGCCAGCAATAATACGAATACAAACCTATAAAAAATTATTCCAGTTACACTTTTACATGGTCATATTAAGTATAAGGGTGTTTCTGTCGTATCTTCATCACATTGGTTTTCTCATCCAATCTAGCCCTATAATTGTGTTTTTTTAGACAGTAGGAGTAGATATAGAAAAATATTACCCCAAATACAAATAAGGATCTCTCCTTGAGGCTGAGACGAAGAGCCCCTGCTCCTAAAATCTTAAGCAGAGAGGGAGAACACGGTTTGCTTTTAAAACCGTTGGCTGCCGCCTAGGCAGCAACGAAACCGCTGCCTTTCGCAGCTCCTAAAAGGATGGCCGGCGGCCGGCGGTACAGCAGTAGCCCACTCCCGTGTCAAGCAAACAAGAAACAAGAAGGACGATGGCGCAGAGCGCGCTGAGGGGGCCCTCCGACTACTCCGGCGAGCCCCCACGCCACCCCTCTCTCCGCATCAACGCCAAGGTCCGGTACACGTACATCGCCGATCATCGCCCCGTTTTTCAATCATTTCATTTCATCGATCACCATGGAAATGGAACCCACGGTCGAGTTCAGCTTCCTTAATTTTCTTCCCAACAAGCCTGTTGATTCCTCCGGTTGCCGTCACGCAGGAGCCATTCAACGCGGAGCCGGCGCGGCGGGACCTGGCGGCGTCGTACATCACCCCCGTCGACCTCTTCTTCAAGCGCAACCACGGCCCGATCCCCGTCCTCCACGACATTGACAGCTACTACGTGACCATCGGTGGCCTCGTAGGCGGGCCGAGGCGCCTCTCTCTGGACGACATAAGGTACGGTCTGTGGGATGATGTGGGGAAATGGGAAATCGTTCAACCATGCACGCAGTGCTATATATTTTGGCTTGCCGGCCTCCTGTTCGATGGTATGCCGCCATGGCTGGCTGGCAAGTCCTGTCTGAATGTTTGATTCACTTCCGTTTGTTTGCAGGAAGCTGCCAAAGCACAACGTTACCGCCACCCTGCAGGTAGGTGCTCTTCTTGTTGCTCCAATGATGATGTTAGTGTGAATTGACGACAAGCCAAATTGGTATGACGCGATGTGGGTACGTGGTTCAGTGTGCAGGGAACAGGAGGACAGAGATGAGCAGGAGCAGGAAGGTGAAGGGTGTTGGATGGGATGTTTGTCACTACTACACAAAGCCACTGTAGGGGCGGCTAAAAAGCCACTGTAGGGGCGGCTGGGCGAGCCGCTCCTACGCGCCCGAGCTTACAGTGGCGGGCACTGTAGGGGCGGCTCAACACCAGCCGCCCTTACTAGACAATTATTACCTACTATTATTAGCAACAATTATTAGCATCAACTGTGTGGGAAAATATTTGCAGGAACAATAATTAGGCACAATTATTAGTAACAATAATTATTATTAGCAACAATTTTAATTAGCAACAATTATTTTTTGCAACAATTATTATCTACCATTATTAGCTAACAATTAGCAACAACTATTAGTTTACCAACAAGTACTAATATGCCAACCACACATTCCAATAATGTCATGATATAAAAAAAACAACCTTAGATCTAGAACATGCACTACATCAAAACTACAATTAATCACCACTAAAATCAAGCTATATCATCAAATAGAGGGTGCAAGGTCATGTCTCCACCTAATCAACACTAGTACCATCAAAGATAAGCTCCAATTTGGGCAATACATGGCTCAAGCACCATTAAAGAGAGAGAAAACAAGAATGCAAATTGCTCACTAATCAACCAATGAAATTTGGATTAGAGGGTGGGAATGGCATTCCCTTACCTTAAACAAGCTTTCCAACAAAGGAATTGAGTTGAAAACCTCCCCTCCTTCCTAGAGCAAAATTAGGGAGGTGCCCAAGGCCTCCCAAGCCTTTTTTCGAGTTGGAGTGAGTGGCTCGGGAGGAAGAAGGGGTGGGCAAGTCACTTATTGCTACGAGACCACTGTAGGGGCGGCTGGATCACCGCCCGCCCCTACAGCTGCTCGTAGAGGGCGGCTGGATCACCAGCCGCCCCTACAGTGCGTTAGCGGGGCGGCTGGTGATGCGGCCGGCCAGCCCCCCGCCCCAGCCACTGTAGGGGCGGCTCCATCACGAGCCGCCCCTACTACAAATGGGCAAGCGCTCCTACAGTGAGTTTTTCACGTAGTGTGTGCTCTTGGGAACGGTTAGTGTGCCTCGCTCATCGTCCACTCTCCAACTCTAGGCAGTGGCAAGAACCAAGCTTCCAACAGAAGTGTATTCACAATTATTTGCCCTTGTATGCTTTCTCTTATTAATTGTTGCTGTTAGTTATTCAACACGTGTTTGATTTCAGCAACTTGGGGAGGAGCTAAATTATCAGATGTCCTTCAGCTCGTTGGTGTGCCATATCATACTGAAATCACTCCGTCTGGTGGAAAGCATGTTGAGTTCATTAGTGTTGATCAGTGCCCGGTGAGTTCTCTGAATCTATCCTATACTAGTTGATCAACAGAGTACATATGCATGGCAGCCTTTATCGTATTATATATAAATAAAACCCATCTTTACAACAAGGTCAGGAGGAAAAAGGTGGCCCATACAAAGCATTCATTCCCTTGGGCCAGGCAACCAATCCTGCAGCGGACGTATTGCTTGCTTATGAAATGAATGGCGAGGTAATATGCTTTAATTTACATTTCTTCGCTATGAGAATCATGTGCTTATGGATTCTATGCTGACAGTCTTCACACATGGTACTCTTCACTATTCCATTTACATGCACATCTGATTCTTATCCCAAATATATTCTGTTCCCAAGGTACTCAAGCGTGATCATGGATACCCTCTCTGTGCCATTGTTCCAGGTGTTATCGGTGCCTGTTCTGTCAAATGGTTAGATAAAATTGACATAATTGAGGAAGAGTCTAAAGTTTAGTATGCTTTCTTCATTACTCCTTGTATGCTTTTCCTGCTTTGCTAGAGATAAATGTAACTTATCCAGCATGATCCAGGGTTTCTTCATGCAAAAGAATTATAAGATGTTCCCTCCATCAGTTGATTGGGATAATATTGTGTGGTCATCGAGGAAGCCCCAAATGGACTACCCAGTTCAGGTGTCATATTTCTTAAACTTTTTGTCTTCCTCTGTTTTGAAATACATTACCAGAACTGAATGTCTGGATCTACTGAGGAAATGGGGTATAATATTGTGGCCCTATATTGTTTTGGTATACCTCAGATTGTAATGGTTGGGCATGTGACATGTCCAAGTTCCTGTCTAATGAACAAACTTTGGGAACTGCTGTTGGCATATTAAGTAAGCAGCACATATTACTGTTACATATACACACTGAACTAGCAGCACAGAAGGTCTCAATATTGTTTCAAATTTTGTGGTCAGATCTTCCTTTCTGTAACAATTATTTTCACTTACATTCACTGAGTAGCTTGCCATATTTGTTGTAGACAATTTTTCTACTCATTTTCTGAAACCACTATGATATTTCAGTCTGCAGTATGTTCTTTGGAAGACAGGAGTGCTGTCAAACCTGGACAGGTGACTTCTTAACTCAACCTTTGCGTACTCAATGAGTTCCAGTTACTGCCTATGTTTTTTTTTTTTTTTTGAGCGGAAAGTTACTACCTTTGTGATCTAACACTCCTTTTTTTTGAGGGAAGCCATCTGGCGCACTTTATTGATATTAGAGAATAGTTACATCATTTGCCAGAACTCCTAGGATGAAACTAGGGGGTTCATCGACCCAATTACAAGATAACTTACTTTGAACTGCTCTGTTTGCTTCTCGATTGCAGTAATCAATGCAAAAAGAATCAAATTCCTGCCACAGGGAACGGCATTCATCATAGATTGGGGCACTTACTGTCGCCGAGACACCATCATTCTTCATTGTTTCCACCACCTCCATACAGTCCGACTCGATCATGATCAGATTGCATCCCAGCGTTTGAGCCAGAGCTAGTCCTTCCTTGAGTGCCATCGCTTCTGCCGTTGCTGCATCTGCCAAATTTTCAAAATAGCATACCCTGGCGCCGATAAAAGCTCCTGTTGAATCTCTTATAACAGCTCCAGTACTCCCCCTACCTGATTCGGCTTTAAAGCTTGCATCAACATTCATCAGCAGCTTTCCCTCTGGAGGTTTCTTCCATCCGTCAATTTTCTTTGCTGGCTTCTTCGCTGCTCGCTGAAAAATTTGCAGTAAGAGTCGCAATAAGAGTCGCTATTGCCAGACTGGATCTTGTCGGATTTTGGACAGGTTAGCCATGCACAAATTTGCGTCGTTCCCACCAGATGTACCATCCACCCATCAGTATCAATTCAGCTAGTCCCACTCGATTCAGCCCATACACCATCTTTGGTGCAACAATCATGTCAGCCACCATCTCAGAACCAGATCGGTGGATTGATGAAGCTGCAGATATTTCATCTGAAACACCAAGAATACGCCAGATCTCCTTTGCTCTATGACATGTAAACAATGTATGCCTGATGTCTTCACAACTTTCATGACAAGCTGGGCAACTGCTGTTATTCTCAATGTGTCGATTTGCCAGGATTCCACGGCATGGAATCAAGCCATGCAAAACTCTCCAGCCAAAGATCTTTATTTTTGCAGGCACCTCTAATTTCCACAGCTTTGACCAGACCTGATCATCACCCACTCCTCCAGGCTGATTATTTTCAGCTGTTCCAAACTTATGAAGCCATTGTCGGTGGTAAGCTGATCCAACTGAAAAATAGCCGTGCTTTGTATAGTACCATGCCACAACATCTTCTCTACCTTGACGAAGAGGAATCTGCAAGATCCTGTTCACATCTATACCCCAAAACAAGCTCCTTAACAGCTCTTCATCCCACTCACCAACTGGATTGATGAGCTCATCCATTGTAGTGACAAGAATGTTTGCCCGTGGAGTTTGAATTTTCATATTGTGGCTAGAAGGAATCCAATGATCTTCCCATATGTTTATCTGTGTTCCATCCCCCACTCTCCATATATATCCTTTTTTAAAACATTCCAGGCCAGCTAAAATGCTTTGCCATGTATATGAACTCCCACTTTTCATTCTTGCTTTCAATAGATTCCCATCTGGATAATATCTGGCTCTTAGTGCTCTTGCACATAAAGAGTGTGGTTCAACCAATAATCTCCACACTTGTTTAGCCAGAAGAGCCTTATTAAAAGCTTCAATATCTCTGAATCCCATGCCTCCTCTGTTCTTTGGGATACAAAGTTTCCACCAAGCTTTCCAGTGCATCCTTTTGTGGTCATCGTCATCACCCCACCAAAATTGAGATATGGCGTCTGTTATCCCTTTGCAAATGTTTTTTGGGATTTTAAACACCATTATCGCAAAAACAGGTACAGCTTGAGCAATGGACTTTATAAGGACTTCTTTACCTCCCATGCTTAGCAGCTTCTCTTTCCATCCCTTTGTTTTTCCTCTAACTCTATCAACCAAATACTGAAAACGGTCACTTTGATCTGCACCCACTAGTGCTGGTAGTCCAAGATATTTATCATTTAGTGACTCTGTCATAATATTCAGGGCTTCACATACTTCGACTTTGACATCCACCTCTGTGTTAGCACTGAAGAAGATACTCGACTTTGCATCACTGATCATCTGCCCCGAATTTGAACAATATCTTTCTAATAATCCTTTCAAAACATCTGCATTTTCCTTGTCTGCTTGCATCAGAATCAGAGAGTCATCTGCAAATAGAAGGTGTGACACCACTGGAGCATCCCGGCATACCCTAACCCCTTGCAGTTCTCCCCTATTTTCTGCTCCTCTCGGTAGGCTTGATAAGCCCTCAGCCACCATTAGAAACAGGTAGGGGGAAAGAGGGTCCCCCTGCCTCAAACCTCTTGTAGGATATATAGTTTCAGTTTCCATTGAATTCACCCTGACCTTGTACTTCACTCTGATTTTACACAGGCCATAATTAGCTTTACCCATCTTCGATCAAAACCCATTTTTAGCATTATCTTTTCCAGATAACCCCATTCCACTCTGTCATATGCCTTATGCATATCCAGTTTCACTGCACATAAGCCTTTTTTTCCTCTTTTTCTCTTGATAGTGTGTATACTTTCATAAGCTAACAAGATATTATCAGTGATGAGTCTCCCTGGCACATACGCTTTGGTGATCACTGATGACATCAGTCAGTATATTTCGGAGCCGGTTTGATAACATTTTTGAGATGACCTTGTATATCACATTACATAAGCTTATAGGACGAAACTGGGATACCAGTGTAGGGTTATTTACCTTAGGAATTAGTACAATTGTAGTATCATTCCACCCTTCTGGTATGGTTGCCGAATTCACAGCCTCGATCACCTCTTTCACCAAATCATCTCCCAATAAATCCCAGAATTTTTTATAAAAGACAGCATGCATGCCATCGGGCCCTGGTGCCTTGAAGTCACCAATCTGGAACAAAGCTTTCTTGACCTCCTCTTCAGTGAATGGGATCAACAAATCCGTGTTCATGTCTTGAGTAACAGATTACTGAACATCAGCTAGCACACTAGGATCTGGTTCCCCCACTTCCGATGTGAACAAAGTCTCAAAATAGTTTTTAACTATGTTACACATCGCCTCCCCATCTTCTTGCCTTGTCCCATTATCATCCATCAGTCCCTTGATTGTGTTCTTCTTCCTTCTTTCTGTTGCATAATTGTGGAAAAAACTAGTGTTCCTATCCCCTTGCTTAAGCCAGTTTGCTCTAGCTCGCTGGAACCAGTGGATTTCCTCTTGTTCTAGCATGAGTTCTAGGCGCACCATAATTTCCTTCTGTGATTCCGTATTAGCATCTGTCATTGGTCCCCTTTTCAGCCTCTCTAGCTCCCTTTTTAGATCAGATATTCTTTTAGCCGGTGTCTTAAGAACTTCTTTATCCCATTTGTGAAGCTCTTCATGGACATCGTTCACCTTCTCAACAAAAGAAGGTCCTTCGCCACGTGCTTTTGCTCTTGCCCAAGCGGCTTTAATCATCTCCTCAACTGTGTCTTCTTGAAGCCAACGTGCTTCAAAACGCTTCTTTCCCCGTCCTTCTTGAATTGGCGCAAGATATTGAGTGTCCATCAGGATTGGTCTATGGTCTGATCTTGTGCTTTCACTGTTGATCAGCGTCGACTGGGGAAATAGGTCAGACCACTGCATATTTGCCAAAGCCCTGTCTAGTCTCTCCCTTATTAGTCCCCGTCGCCATGTGAATATGTCACCATTGAAACCCATATCATTCAGCCCACACTCAGACAACACATCATGGAATGATTGTAGTTGCCGTTGTGTTCTTGGTCTCCCTCCCTCTTTCTCCGAGTTATACATTATCTCATTAAAATCTCCCATGAGCAGCCATGGTACTGCACTGTCCCCTTTAATTGCGCGAATTGCTTCCCACGTTGCATCCTTATGATTCCAGTCCGACTCACCATACATTCCAGTGAACCGCCATCCCCCTTCTTCTTCCACCACCATCATATTCCTCCATGACTATGGCTGCGCCTCTGAACAACCATGGTCTGCCATCCATAACTCTATTCCAATCCTCAAGACAATTAAATTGCACCACGAACAGATTTGGTTTCCGAGCTTTGAACGTCACCTCCTGTGCTGCCGCCCAAGCATTGCGCAAGGCACTGAATAATGCAGCGTGGCTGAAAGGTTTCGTCGTATGAACCCTAAAAAGGGCAAGCCAACGAACCTCCTTCACGAGTTCCTCGAAATCCTCCTCTTCTTCCCCCTGTAGCTTCATCCCCTCCAAGTGCTTCTCCAAGCTCGCGATCCCTTCTCCCTCGTCCTTCTCCTTCCCCTTCTCCTTCGCGCCGGATGGTTTTTCCGCCATGCAGAAGCCCCTCCGGTGCCTTCGACGCTTGTTCTTGCGGTGACGGACTCGCCGTCACGATCTGTATGTTAGATCACGTCGATCACGACGTGAGATTTTGTGACTCCGGCGGCGCCGCCAGAGGATACGAAACCCTAGGTTAGGGGACTTTCTCAATGGTTTAATGTTCTTTCTGATACATCTTTCTTCTACACAATATTGTGATCTAACACTCCTTATAATACATCATTACTTTCTTCATCAGGTTACTGTTGCTGGATATGCCCTGTCAGGAGGTGGCAGGGGCATTGAGAGGGTTGACATTTCCCCTGATGGTGGCAAGAGTTGGATTGAGGCACGCCGGTACCAAAAGCATGGTGTCCCATATGTGACTAGTGACATAAGCTGTGATAAGTGGGCATGGGTGCTCTTCGAGGCCGTTGTCGATGTCAAAGGCGACACTGTAATTGTTTCAAAAGCGGTATTCTTTATTTCTTTCTGATTTCTCCTATATTTTTTCATGTTATTGATCTTTCCAGTTTAATTTTTACAACATAAGGCCTCTGAATTTCTCATGATAAGCAGTGTTCTGAATTCTGTCATTATTTCATCTTCCACAAACCCCGTAGGTTGATTCCAGCGCAAATGTGCAACCTGAGAGCGTGGAATCGATCTGGAACCTGAGAGGAATTCTGAACACATGCTGGCATCGCGTCCAGCTTTTGGCTACACCTGATCTTAGGAGCTTCATGTGATGATCCCATCCGTCCACACATTTTCATCAGCTTATTACACTGCAATTACCAACACAACAACTTGGCATTGTCATTTTGGTTATGCTCTGCAATTTGGTTGGATGTAAAATAAATCCATTCTGGAGTCTTATTACTTGCTAGGGAGTTCTATGACTGGAGTTACGCTTGGGACTGGGCTAGAGGCATTTTCTTCCTGCCATATAAACAGTAGAGTTCCATGTTAGTCGGGTTGTCTTCCTCTATTATCAAATCAAAAGGCATGATCTATTTTGTAATTTTGAGGTTTCGTGTGGTGTTTTTAGAGGCTCCTGTCCCTTTCCTTCTCTTAATAAAATGATTATGATAAGTGTGCGCCCCTGCTCACGGGTTGGCACCATAATTACTATCTATAAAACCTTGAGATTGTATAAAGCAACCTAAGATAGTAAAAAAAAAATGGAGGGGTGTGAAGCCCTACAAGAATTTATTCAAAGTAATAAATTAAGAAGACCACGAACAAGTTACAGAGTACACTGATTAAGAGACGAAAAAGGAAAGGAGAAAATGAGCACAAACAAAAATACAACTGAGATGTCCACAAGGCAAATAAACAACAGACAGCTTTCTAAATTTACTCCTCTACAGTTTCCACCACACACTTCTGTCAGTGAGCTGCGAAGCCGTTCATTTGTGCTGTCCCTTGGAACACTCGGCTGCTGCGCTCCTTTCAGAGCATCCACGAGATAAGCAGGTAGCACCAGCGAATCAATGCCCCGCCTGGCTAGCCCACTGCTGCACTAGCATACGCTATTGCTGCTGGCCTAGAACGGCAGCAGACTTCCTTACTGAAAAACAACCTCAAACGTGCAGCTTGGCCACCTGCATGTCATTAAGCGAGCGACAAAAGCAGCAAATGTGTCTTCCAAATCCATTTCCAAAACCCAATGCTTCATGACATTCGGCTGAAAGAGCAACTCCCAATATCTAATCCGAAGTACTACAAGCAGAAGTAAACCACAGTTGTCTCTAACTGGAAAGTATTATTAGTATTATGAATTTATGATGCATAACAATCAGATGACTTCCAAACATCCAAATCTCCTGACTAGATGCCAACATTCCTGAACCACACATAGCGGTAAAAGGATCGACAAGGAAATGTGTAAAATTATAATTCCATCAATCCGTGGTGAACAATCTTGGATCTGGGGCACAAAATGAGGGACGCTTCATCCTTCCTGATGTCTGATGGTCACAATGAGCCAAGATAGCTTGGGTAATCTTTTGTGTAGTGAACTGATGTTGCAGCCCCCTGCACAGCTTCTGGAGAGACAAGAGAACAGCCTTCAATAACAAGGGTCTCCAGCTTCAGTGCACGAGATACCTCAGTCACTCCAGCACCAGAGAAATGATCACACTGCCGCAGTGTGAGGTTAATCAAACGTGGGCAATGTGCGAGGAGGCGCATCCCAGCATCAGTAACTTTTATACAATGTGTAAGTTCAAGTGATTCTAGAAATTCTGCAGATGAGATGGCCTTCATCCCCTTGTCATCAAAGATGTGAGCACTATTTAGCACAAGATTACGAATCGGACAAGTCTGAATGAGCATGATAAGGCCCTCCTGTGTGAATCCTATTTCTGGATAGCCTGGATCACATTCACAAAGTATGAGTTCAAAAGACTGAAGCTTACGGCACCCGAGGGCTAGAGCCATAAGGCTATCATCAGTCAATGATGTCCTGAAAATAAAATCTTCAAAATCTTCAGAACACAAAGGTGTCAACCGAAGTGACATGCTTGTAAGGTTGCTGCAGTTGTTGGAGAGCATAACCATGTCATTGTCCTGTAATCCATGAACATAATGAAGGCACAAGTTCTTTAATGCCTTGCACTTCCTCAGGAGACAACGGAGTCCTATTTCATTCTCAGTTGAGACTCGTGCCAATGTCAAATCCTCCAAACTCTCACAGCTGAAATCATATCTATACTGAGAGTGCTCCACACATGAAGGATCACGAGGATCAAATATATTGGGGCAACTTTTGATCTGAAACTCAAACTTCTGAAGCTTCATCCATCCTGGACCAAACTTTAGTACGTCAAACTGGCTGATCTTCTTACAAAATCTCACTACAAGTTCTTCCAATGATCCAACCCTGCCAAGGTACTCCAGCCACTTTTCCTTACCTACTACTTCGTTGCATCCAATAAGATGGAGAGTAGACAGATTCTTGCAGCCAATAGCCACTGAGAGAAGCCCGGATGAAGTAACTGTTGGTAGTGTGTTCAACCTGAGAGACATCAGCTTCTTGAAGCGCTCTAAATAGCCAAGGCCTGAGTCATCAACATCTGAGCAGAAGCTTAAGGTAAGATCAGTCAATGAGGGGCAGCAAGATGAAAACACCTGGAGGCCATGTTTGTCCAACTGCCTCCCATGGTTGGAAGTCCAGCCAGAGTAATTGAATTCCACCTTGCACAAATTGGGGTACCGGAAGCACAGACGAGTCAAGGCTGTTGTCACAGGGGAAACGCCACAGCCAATGTACATAGAATTCCTCAGCTCTCCCTCAACGGCATATAGTCGCTTTGACACGAGAGAAACAGATCGAAGATCACTTGGACTGGTAAGCCGCTTGACAGTCTCTGCAAGCAGCGCCTCTGGGAGATCGTCCATCGAGCAATGCAGCTTGGCTAGTTTGGCAATCTTAAGGTGTGGTAGGTATTCAGAGTCTGAGACTGAAATAAAGGAGATGTGGTTCAGTAAGAAGCATTGAAGATAATCATATCATGGCACTGAAATTAATCAAGAAGCGAAAATGCATATGATGATGTTTTGAAGCAATTATAAACATATTAAGTGCTCTTCTGTCCATCCTAACATAGAGGCTACTAATTGAGTTAAATCAGCAACAACACATCGATAATATTTGGAGATTGTTCACCAGTACTGAATCATATTCAGCTTCTTTTTCACAAGGATAATGATCAGATCATGCAAGCGGGCAAAATGGATGAACTCTTCTTTAGATAACATACATATGAAGCAATACAGAATATATCATAAAGAAGCTAAGAAGGTCACATAGAATAACCTTTGTGTCAAATTTTCCTACATCTCCTAGAAGCGACGAAGAAGATTAAATTAGGCAGTGCGCTATCTATTTAGTGAAATTTACTATGTGAAAAAATACATAGGTGCATCTGTTTGGGTCAACAAAGAGGCATCCATTTTCTGTCTTTCCAAAAGGCTACCTCATGAAAAAGATGAATCTGGACATAGGGCGTTAACCTATTTATCGAGCCATAAATCACAGAGCAAACATCAACGGAGCCAGAAACACATGAAACTAAGACCCTAGTATGCAAATTCCCCTCAAACATTTAAAAGAAAGGAACTACTACAAATTACTAGAAACTAATCGAACAGGCAACGTGTAGCAGCCAGCCATCTCCTCAACAGGCATATATTTGGTACTAACCCCGTACTCAATCGCATCACACTCTTGCCCGGAAAGCTCACACGAAATCAACCTATCTACGAGGGCTGCCCAAGCGACTCCTGTACTAGAAGCACAGACGAATCGATCCTACTCCATCTACTACAACGCACACCCCGGGGGTTCGTTATTGACTAACAGGAATCCTTACTAATAATTAACAAAAACAAGGGATTTCACAACGCCAGGGCACGAGACTATTGCTGAGATCATCAGAGCACAGAGAGGGCGCGTAATCCATGGGCATACCTGAAATCGGGAAGAGATGCCGCTAGGGCTCTTTTGGGGGCGGAGGCGGAGCCGGTAGTGCCGCTAGCGCTAGGCGGGCGGCGGCGCCATGAGCAGCGGGGAGAACACTACCAGACCAGGAGAAGACGAGGACAAAAACCCTCCGGGATCGGCTCGCGAGTTCGCCGCCGCCACGCTCCTCTGGGCTGGGCTTGATCGTAAAGCGTTCAGCCAGAATGGGCTTGGGCTGACGTGGGCCTGTCGCTCGTTTTGTTTCGCGGCCCAGGAGATTTTTTTATTCCGGGGCCAGGAGAAAATTAGGAGACGAACAACGAGAACGAGCTGTGCCTTTGTGAATTCTGAATCAGAATTTCTTTGCTTTCCCTAAAGTTTCATTTCCTTCTCTAGGTTTTTTTTTGTTAGTTTTGAACTTATCGATTTGGCCCTAGATCCAACTTTGATTTCTTATTTGGTGCTACCATTAGACTTGATTGCTAACGGTGTTGAGTGCGACACAAATGGGCACTTTTACCCTGGCAAGAGTGCCGAGTTTAGTTCTGATATATTTCTTTTTTAGGATTATTTAGAGTATTTTTGCATGGTTTAAGGTTACATAATTGTACAAACCATGAGAAAATACTCTAAAATAATTCTCAAAATGAAATGTTAGATATAAACTTTGTACTCTTGCCTATCTCACCCAAGGGTAAACCGTCAATTCATGCCCCACTTAACACTATTAGTGCCCAAATCTATCGAAAGGACCAATTAAGGAACCAAAATTGGCTTTCGGGCTAAATAGGTAAGTTCAAAGCTAAAAGGGGGGAAGGAAGAGGAAGAACTTTGTTAAACGCTCTTAACTATTGCTACTATTAGAATAGTCTTGCTACTATTCAGAAAATAGAAGGATTGTGTACATCGTAGTATTATGCATACATAGTTTGAGTGTCCTGTTTAATTGGTGAATAGGAGAAAAAAATAGAGAGGACTGAATTCTCAGAAATAATTCATACTACGGGGAGGAATTTCAAAGGTATAAAAGGTGGTATGCCCTCCTATTCTTCAAGAAAATACATTAATCTGGCTGTTTACTTCCAATTGTCAAGCAGGGGTGTTATCCTTTTTCTCTTCTTTTCAATACCCGCTTCTGAATGGAATATGACAGTACTTTGCAAAGTGGCTATAATATTTTTTTTTAAAAAAAAAAAGAGAGCCCTAGTCTTGCAACTATTCAGAAAAATAGAAAGATTTTGTAGAATGTAGGTGAATGACGAACAAGAATTTAGAAATGCCTGAATTCTCGAAGGTAGAAAAAAATTATGCGGGACACCAATTCCAATTGTCGAGCAGGGGATCCTGTTCCCTTTCCCCTTCTTTTGCAAAATTCTTGTGTATTTTCTCCCAACTTTTTTATAATATAACATAAGAATCACCTGTTGTTGTTATGGGTCGAAGATCTGTGCATTGCTGCATTGGCTAGCTGATGTCTTGTCCTAACGATTACGCTTACAATTTCTGCAAAATATTAGAACTATAAAATCTTCATGTTGCAATGTGTCTCCCTCATAAATCAGAACAATTACAAGGGGAAACAGTAAGCATCGAAGGGCATTCCACGGTGCATTCGTGACGTATGATAGATGGACTGATCTTTTTCAGCACTAGAGGTAAAAATTGGGCAATGGAAAGAAAACGAAAAGGCACACATCAGTAGTGAGTGGAAATGAGAAAGGACTATAGAGGCCAATTGTAACAGAAACAATGGAGACCCATGGTACTAGCCTGAACTGGGGAAAAGTAAGGAGATGAAAGTCACAAAAACATACTGCAAGCAGAAGTAAACTATAGTTGCCACTAACTAGCAAGTATTATGAATTTATTTATGATGCCCAACAATCAGATGAGTTCCCAACACCCAAATCTCATGATTACAGAAGAACATTCTCAAACCACAAATAGTAGTAATAGGATTGACAAGAAAACATATAAAATTAAAAATCCAACCACCCAAGATCTTAATATCATGTTTATTAAGGCGTTAAGTCTGAGCCGCAGCAACCCACCCCTTTATGTGGTCTGTCGACTACGCCATACAAACATCTTAATATATATAATGCCACTAAAATTCCAAAGCAAATCATAACATTGCCAATTCTTATCATGTAATATAATAATAAGTAGTGCAAATAGAGTGCTAGTGCACAAGATATAGCAAAATAGTAAATCTGAAATGTCTTATCTCATAATATAGAAACAAATTAGTCTCTAATTACGACTGGACGATTAAGCAGCGACTTATAAATGCTTAATATTTTGAGAGGAGCGTTATCCTTCCTGACGGTCATCCTCTGCCAAGACAGAACAAGCCTGGCGAATGTTTATTGTAGTGAACTGATGATGCAGCCCCCTGCACAGCTTCTAGAGAGACCCGGGAACAGCCTTGAATAACTAGGATCTCCAGCTTCCGTGCACGTGCTACCTCAATCACTCCAGCATCAGAGAAACGACCACACTGTCGCAGGGTGAGGTTAATCAAACATGGGCAATGTGCAAGGAGGCGCATCCCAGCATTAGTTACATTTCTGCAGTCCATAAGTTCGAGTGATTCTAGGAATTGTGCAGATGAGACGGCCTTCATCCCCTCATCATCAAAGATGTGAGCACCACTTAGCACGAGATTACGAATTGGACAAGACTGGATAAGCATGACAAGGCCCTCCTGTGTGAATCCTATTTCTTGCCAGGCTTCATCACATGCACAAAGTATGAGTTCAAAAGACTGAAGCTTACGGCACCTGAGGGCTAGAACCTTAAGGCTCTCATCAGTCAATGATGTCCTGTAAACACGACCTTCATTGAACTGAGGTGTCATCCGAAGTGAGATGCTTGTAAGGTTGATGCAGTTGTTGGAGAGTGTAACTATGTCATTGTCATGTACACCATGAACATAATAAAGGCACAAGTTCTTTAATGCTTTGCACTTCCTCAGCAGACAACGAAGTCCTATTTCCTTCTCAATTGAGAAATTTGCCAGTGTCAAATCCTCCAAACTCTCACAGCTGAAATCATATCTATATTGATAGTGCTCCACACATGAAGGATCATGAGTATCAAATATAATAGGCACATCTTTGAACTGAAACTCAAATTTCTGAAGCTTCATCCATCCTGGACTGAACTTTAGTAGGTCAAACGGTCTGATCTTCTCACAAAAACTCACTACAAGATCGTCCAATGATCCAACCCTGCCAAAACACTCCAGCCACTTTTCCCTTCCTACTACTCCATTGCAGCCAATAAGGTGGAGAGCAGACAGATTCTTGCAGCCTTCAGCCACTGAGAGAAGCCCAGACGAAGTTATTGCAGGTAGTGTGATCAACCTTAGAGACATCAGCTTCTTGAAGCGCGATAAATGGCCAAGGCCTGAGTCATGAACATCCAAGCAGAAGCTTAAGGTAAGATCAGTCAATGAGGGGCAGCAAGATGAAAACACCTCAAGGCCATGATCATCCAACTGCATCCCATGGTTGGAAATAACACCAGAGTAATTAAATTCCACTTTGCACAAATTGGGGTACCGGAAGGACAGACGAATCAAGGCCACTGTCACAGGGAAAACGCGACAGCCAATGTGCATAGAATTCCTCAGCTCTCCCTCAGCAGCATAAAGTCGCTTTGACACAAGAGAAAGAGATTTGAGATCACTTGGACTGGTAAGCCGCTTGACAATGTCTGCGAGCAGCGCCTCTGGGAGATCGTCCATTGAGCAATGCATCTGGGCTAGTTTGGCAATCTCAATGTGAGATAGGTATTCAGAGTGTGAGACTGAAATAAAGGAGATGGAAGATAATCAGATTATGGCACTGAAATTAATCAACAAGCAAAAATGCATATGATGATGTTTTAAAGCTATTATAAACAAGTTAAAAGCTCCAGTGTTCATCCCAACATAGAGGCTACTAATTAAGGTAACTCAACAACATCACATCAATATTAATTGGATTCGAGAAAGATTATCGTTGCCGAATCATTGTCCAATATTCAGTTTCTTTTTTACCAGGCTGATCAGATCATGCAAGTGGACAAGTGGCAGTTCAGAACTGGGGATACCAGCAGTTTACAGGATGAGTTTGAAATGGTCACGGTGATTTCAACGAACTACAAAGACCACTAACAGCCGCCCATAGCTAAGAACATTCCTGGAAGAAATGACAGTGAACCACCATTACCTGTTCCTCTAAAATAGTACAACAAACAAAGCAAGTTTAGACGACAAAACAAAACGTTGCCATGCCAAAACTTCTCCGGCGTCCAAAGGAACTAGAAATCACTGGCTAACTAAACGAACAGGCGATGTGTAGTAGTCATCTCCATATTTGAGAACCACGTACCCAATCCCATAAAATCTGGACCCGGAAACCTCACATCGATATCAATTAGAGAAAGATAATCGGTGCCGAATCATTTTCCATTATTCAGCTTCTTTTTTACCAGTGTGATCAGATCATGCAAGTGGACAAGTGGCACACCATATATTGAAGTGCAAAACACAATATGTGCACACAAATAGATGAACTTTTCTTTAGATAACACATATATGAAGCAATACACATCAGATAAAACTAAGCAGATCATATAAAAGAGTGCATAATGGTTAGCTATGAACCTAAGAAGGTCACACATGAACTTTTGTGCCAAATTCTCCTAAATCTCCTAGAAGCCACAAAGAAGATTAAATTAGGCAGCATGCTGAAAGGTTCGTGCACCTACCTGCTACCTTATCATGAATGAAAAGATGAATTTGGGCATAGCCTGTTAACCTATTTTATCCAGCCATAAATTGCAGAGCAAACATCAAGGATGTGATAAATGCACCAAACTAAGACCCTAGTATGCACAATCCGCTTAAACATTGAAAACAAAGGAACTGGAATTTGGTCCAGCTTTTGTGGAAAGCCGATATATGGCAGTTCAGAACTGGGGATACCAGCAGTTCATATGACAAGTTCAAAAACGGCCACATCGATCTCAACAAACTCCGAAGACCACTAACAGCCACAGCTAAGACCATTCCTCGAAGAAATGACAGCGAACCACCATGACCTGTCCCTCTAAACAGCACAACGACCAAAGCAGGCTTAGACGACAAAACAAAACGTGGCCACGCCAGCAACTTCTCCGCCGTCCAAAGGAATTAGAAATCAATGGTTAACTAAACAAACAGGAGTGTAGCAGTCAAGTCATCTCCAAGTATCATTCCCTAGGGGATGAAAATCAACAAACCCTTCTTCTGTTTGGCTGACCAGCCTCCATTTCTTCTTTAGTTACTGCTATTTCTGTCTCACTGCTTTCAGGCGATATACCGAAAAGGCAACCAAACGAATTTGAAGCATTCCTTTGAACACCACCAAATCATTTAACCTATCGGGAAACCAAGAACCCAGTCGCATCAAAATCTGGCCCAGAAAACCTCACACGAAACCAACCAATCTATGAGGTCTGACAAGCGACTCCTCCTGTACGAGCAGCACAGACGAACTGAGCCTACTCCATCAGTCCATCTATTACACGGTTTACACCGCTCAGCCCGGGGGGGGGGTTCGTTATTAATATTATACTAATGCTAATTACTAACAAAAAGAAGGGATGATTTCATAGTGTCAGGGCACAGTAGATCAGCAGGGCAAGGAGAGGGAGGAAGAACCCAGCGCCATACCTGAAGCAAGACGAGGTCCCGCTAGGTCTTTTTGGGGGGGCGGAGACGGTTGTGACGCTAGGCAGGCGGGGGCGGCGGCGGCGCCATGAGCGGCAGAGGGGGGGCACTACCGGACTAGGAGAAGAGCACAGAACCCTCCAGCCTCCCTCGCTGCCATCGCCGCTCCTCTGGGATGGGCTTGCGCCGATACAGGCCTGTCTCGTTCGTTTTGTTTCGCGGCCCAAGCGGAATTACCACACGAACGAAACGAGAACGAGCTGGGTCTGTGGGATCGGTATTATTTGGGCGGAAGAAGGTCCATTTATATAACTTCTCTTAATTATCGGTAATGCTGGTGAGTGGTGACCGCGTGACTGTACGCTTGAACGACGTGGTGTACGCCGACTGGACCGCCCGCTCCCGTGATTTTAGGGGGAAAAAGGTAAATCCAATCTCATGTTTTCCTGGGTTAAAACAAATTTCTAACATTAAATTAGGCTTTAGTATTTTTAATAAATGTGTACTGATTCTAGAAAAAGATTTCAATTATTTTTGAAGAATTTATTTCTGTAATTTTTACAAAAATTCTAGTTGACCTCTGTTAGTTATACAGGAAATTTGATTTACCCGCCTGGATGCTATGTGGTGACATGTCATCAACTTCCTCCTTTCAAAATTGTAGTTCACTTTAACTTTTGTAGTTCATCAATTTTGCTATATATGTAGAGATATTATTTACCTAAGTACATAGCAAAATAGATGAACCAAAAAACTCAGAGTGGACTACAATTTTAAACGGGGAGTAAATGAGAATTGTTTCTAAAACAACTAAAAAAAAGGCAAATCAGGTGATTTTAACAATTGGAAGAGCCTAAAATTATATTTTTTTAGTTAAAGGGGACAAATTGAAGTCACAAAATAGTTGACAATGTCAACTAGACTTTTTTATTTGGTCAACGGGGTAAACGTGTGACGTCCTTGCTTGGGCTGGTTGCCACCTGCTGAAGTGAGAGCCCGTCACTGGGAGTGGCAGGCAGTTCGTCACCAAAATGGAGAAAAAAAAAAACTCAGATCAGAGACACCATTCTGAAAATTCCTACCGTATCAACTCCCGGAAGTTACCATAGTAACATCTGAACACCTGCAAGACTTCGAACAACGTAAAACCTGATGCACATTGTCAAATGTGATGAAACTAATCTATACCTATTAATAAAACAAGAAAATTTCTGGAGTTTCTGCCTTCCGTTTCTCCTGCCTATCGTTACTTTTTCCGTTACAGAGTTCGACTTTGGTTCGGTTAGAGATAAGATTTACGGTAACTAGGGAAAAGGAGGAGAAAAAGGAACAGAAAAATAATAAAGGATTTCAGGTATAATAATAAATGTGGGATAATCTTAATTGAATTTGAGAAACTCAAGGATCCCTATGTAAAAGTACAAAAATATATATCGTCATTCAAAATAAAGGGCCTTCAAATAAGCCGCGCAATGGTGCTTTTAATAATTCTTGCATAGCATGACAACGAGATTCATGTTCCAGAAAAATATATTTTTTTCTTGAATATCGTCATTCAAAATAAAGGGCCTTCAAATAAGACGCGCAATGGTGCTTTTAATAATTCTTGCATAGCATGACAACGAGATTTATGTTCCAGAAAAATATATTTTTTTCTTGAATATTAACTTTGTGTCATAATTACTTTTTGCAATATATTAGAGTTGAGTGACGTACTTGAGAAAAATCATCATCCCACTGTTAGTTAATATATTAATATAATAGATAAGTTTGCTACAGTATATCCTTTTCTAGCAGCACACAGATATTTTCATGTCATAGATAAAGCACAACAATGTAGTGAAAAATAATGCGCATGTAACTACTACTATTATTTAGAAGACTCTTTCTTATACTCACTTAGCCGCAAATGAAATCAACTTTTGCAAATATCTTACGTCAAAAATTGTTTTAGTTATGACAAATTTTTTTAAAAAAAGTACAATATTATGACTCCAAATTAACGCTAGAACGGCATATAGTTGTAGAAGGGAGAAAAACACGTACACTAAATTTAAACTTTCGTAATTAATGAAAGAAGTTGAGATGATCGTTTGAGTTGAATCAAATCTATTGGTGTAGAGATAATTGTTCCTTTTCTTCCGTTGCAACGCACGGGCATCTTTGCTAGTCTAACTAACAAAAGAACCAACCCCCCATTTAATAATTGGTGGATATAGGATAAAATGAATTCAGAAAAGCCTGAATTTTCAAAAATAATTCATAATACGGGGAGGAATTTCAAAAAAAAAAAAAAAAAAAGATGGTATGCCCTCCTATTTTGCAAGAAAAAACATCATGGCCATAGAAGCATGTTTGACCATACAAAACAGCAGCCGAGAAAACAGAAAATGTCTTCCAAATCATTTTCAAAAGCCAATGGTTCATGTCTTCATGACATTCGGCTGAAAGAGGGATTCCCAACACCTAGATGAAGTACTAGCCTGCAATGGAAAACAGTAAAGAGAGATGACAGGAAAATGTACCACAAGCAGAAGTAAAGCACAATTGTCACTAACTGGAAAGTATTATGAATTTATGTTGCCCAACAATCAGGTGACTTCCAAACACCCAAATCTTGCAATTACTTGACACACAGTAGTAAAAGGATCGATAAGGAAATATGTAAAATTAAAATTCCAGCCATCCACGACAAGCAATCCTCAACCTGGGGCACAAAATGTGGGGTGCTTCATCCATCCTGAGAGTCACGCTCTGCCAAGTTTGAACAGGCCTGGGTAATCTTCTCTGTAGTGAATTGATGTTGCAGCCCCCTGCATAGCTTCTGGAGAGACACAAGAACAGCCTTCAATAACCAGGGTCTCCAGCTTCCGTGCACGTGCTACCTCAATCACTCCAGCATCAGAGAAACGATCACACTGCCGCAGAGTGAGGTTAATCAAACATGGGCAATGTGCGAGGAGGCGCATCCCAGCATTAGTTACATTTCTGCAGTCCATAAGTTCGAGTGATTCTAGGAATTGCGCAGATGAGACGGCCTTCATCCCCTCATCATCAAAGATGTGAGCACCACTTAGCACGAGATTATGAATCGGACAAGATTGAATGAGCATGACAAGGCCCTCCTGTGTGAATCCTATTTCTGGCCAGCTTTCAGAACATCCCCAAAATATGAGTTCAAAAGACTGAAGCTTACGACACCTGAGGGCAAGAGCCTTAAGGCTATCATCAGTCAATGATGTCCTGAAAACACGACCTTCATTGAACTCAGGTGTTAACCGAAGTGAGATGCTTGTAAGGTTGTTGCAGTTGTTGGAGAACGTAACTATGTCATTGTCCTGTACACCAAGAACATAATAAAGACACAAGTTCTTTAATTCCTTGCACTTCCTCAGGAGAGAACGAAGTCCTATTTCCTTCTTAGTTGAGACTCGTGCCAATGTCAAATCCTCCAAACTCTCACAGCTGAAATCATATTTATACTGAGAGTGCTCCACACATGAAGGATCACGAGGATCAAATATATTGGGGCAACCTTTGATCTGAAACTCAAACTTCTGAAGCTTCATCCATCCTGGACCAAACTTTAGTACGTCAAACTGGCTGATCTTCTTACAAAATCTCACTACAAGTTCTTCCAATGATCCAACCCTGCCAAGGTACTCCAGCCACTTTTCCTTACCTACTACTTCGTTGCATTCAATAAGATGGAGAGTAGACAGATTCTTGCAGCCAATAGCCACTGAGAGAAGCCCAGATGAAGTAACTGTTGGTAGTGTGTTCAACCTGAGAGACATCAGCTTCTTGAAGCGCTCTAAATAGCCAAGGCCTGAGTCATCAACATCCAAGCAGAAGCTTAAGGTAAGATCAGTCAATGAGGGGCAGCAAGATGAAAACACCTGGAGGCCATGTTTATCCAACTGCCTCCCATGGTTGGAAGTCCAACCAGAGTAATTGAATTCCACTTTGCACAAATTGGGGTACCGGAAGCACAGACGAGTCAAGGCCGTTGTCACAGGGGAAACACCACAGCCAATGTACATAGAATTCCTCAGCTCCCCCTCAACGGCATATAGTCGCTTTGACACGAGAGAAACAGATTGAAGATCACTTGGATTGGTAAGCCGCTTGACAGTCTCTGCAAGCAGCGCCTCTGGGAGATCATCCATCGAGCAATCCATCTTGGCTAGTTTTGCCATCTCAAGGTGTGGTAGGTATTCAGAGTCTGAGATTGAAATAAAGGACATGTAGTTTAGTAAGAAGCATTGAGGATAATCAGATCATGCCACTGAAATTAATCAAGAAGCAAAAATGCATATGATGATGTTTTAAAGCTATTATAAACATATTAAAAGTTCTTCTGTCCATCCTAACATAGAGGCTACTAATTGAGTTAAATCAGCAAGAACACATCGATAATATTTGGAGATTGCTCACCGGTACTGAATCATATTCAGCTTCGTTTTCACCAGGATAATGATCAGATCATGCAAGTGGACAAAATGGATGAACTTTTCTTTAGATAACATATATACGAAGCAATACATATCAGATAAGAACTAAACAGATCACATAGAAGAGTGCATAATGATCAGATACGGAGCTAAGAAGGTCACATGGATGAACTTTTGTGTCAAATTCTGCTACATCTCCTAGAAACCATGATGAAGTTTACGGGCGTGTTTGGATGGTGGCCGCGCTGCGCCACACCACGCCGCACGCACCGCGTCACACTTTGTGCAGTCGTTTGCTTCACTTCTGCAGTTGTGGCATGCCTCCTTGCTCCTCTAGTTCAATTTTGCCGTCCAACCTTGGCAAAAGTGCAGCGGCCAATTTCAACACCCCACCTTCAGCACAGATGCAGCTGCGGCGCGGCGTACTGAGGTGGCGTCCAAACACGCCCTAAATTAGGAAGCGCGTTATCTATTTAGTGAAATTGTGATAAAAAAAATGCATGGATGCATCTGATTGGGTGAACAAATAGGCACCCATTTTTTGTCTTTCTAAAAGGTTCCTACTACCCCATGAAAAAGATGAATCTGGGCGTAGCCCGTTAACCTATTTATTTATCCAGCCATAAATCGTAGAGCAAACATCAGCGGAGCTAGAAATACATCAAACTACGACCTAGTTTACCCATTCCGCTCAGAGGAACTACTACAAATTACTGGATAACTAAACGAACAGGCAGCGTGTATCTCCTCAACTGGAATATTTGGTACTAGCCGCGTACCAATCGCATCAAAATCTGGCCCGGAAAGCTCACATGAAATCCAGCCTATCTATGAGCGCTGCCAAGCGACTCTTGTACAAGCATAGAGAAGGGATTAACAAAAAGAAGGGATTTCACAATCACAACGCCAGGGCACTAGTCTATTGCTGAGATCTTCAGATCATAGATAGGGGGAATGATCCATGGCCACACCTGAAATCGGGAAGAGATGCCGCTAGGGCTCTTTTGGGGGCGGAGGCGGAGCTGGTAGTGCCGCTAGGCAGGCGGCGGCGCCATGAGCAGCGGGGAGAGCACTACCAGACCAGGAGAAGACGAGCACAAAACCCTCCGGGCTCGGCTCACGAGTTCGCCGCCTCCTCTGGGCTGGGCTTGATCGTAAAGTGCTCAGCCAGAATGGGCTTGGGCTGACGTGGGCCTGTCGCTCGTTTTGTTTCGTGGCCCAGGAGAATTTTTTTAATTCCGGACCAGGAGAAAATTAGCAGACGAACAACGAGAACGAGCTGCGTCTTTGTGAATTACTTTGCTTGCCCTAGTCTTGCAACTATTCAGAAAAATAGAAAGATTCTGTAGAATGTAGGTGAATGACGAACAAGAATTTAGAAATGCCTGAATTCTCGAAGGTAGAAAAAAATTATGCGGGACACCGATTCCAATTGTCGAGCAGGGGATCCTGTTCCCTTTCCCCTTCTTTTGCAAAATTCTTGTGTATTTTCTCCCAACTTTTTTATAATATAAGAATCACCTGTTTTTATTATAGGTCGAAGATCTGTGCATTGCTGCATTGGCTAGCTGATGTCTTGTCCTAACGATTACGCTTACAATTTCTGCAAAATATTAGAACTATACAACCTTCATGTTGCAATGTGTCTCCCTCATAAATCAGAACAACTAGCCGGAACCGCGCGCACTATAGAAAAGCAGCTTGGTTTCTGAGTCATAGTAAATAGTTTTGAATCATAGAAAAGCAGAAAATGGCCGTTACTGAAGGCCACTTCTATATAATGGTTTGTCATTAGATTCAGACCCAGTTAGTATAAGTGCATCAAGAGGAATTTCAGCTTGGTTTTTGTAGCACAGCGCTGACGCAACATACAGTAATGTTGGCCTGGACACATCTAAGTTTAGTAATAAAAACAGTTGAATACATTACACATGCTAGCATCCTTAATTCTTGGAACCTCTGATATTTGGTCACATTGTGCAGTGTTGTAATCGTAAAATACACAGTGGTTGTTCAAAAACTAAAATAACCTCTGAATTCTTCCTCATGCGATGCATACTACATAAAGCATCAGGCACCATAGGATAAGAGGGTAAGGCACCAACTAAATTTCAATCAGCAAACAATAAGGAAATCAAATTTTAAGCATATACTAAGACTTCGAACAACATAAAACCTGATGCACATTGTCAAATGTGATGAAACTAATCTAACTAACAAAAGAACCAACCCCCCATTTAATAATTGGTGGATATAGGAGGAAAAGAATTCAGAAAAGCCTGAATTCTCAAAAATAATTCATAACACGAGGAGGAATTTCAAAGATAACAAAAGATGGTATGCCCTCCTATTTTTCAAGAAAAAACATCGTGGCCATAGAAGCATGTTTGGCCATACAAAACAGCAGCCGAGAAAACAACAAATGTCTTCCAAATCATTTCCAAAAACTAATGGTTCATGTCTTCATGACATTCGGCTTAAAGAGGGATTCCTAGCACCAGATGAAGTACTAGCATGGAATGGAAAACAGTAAAGAGATGACAAGACAATGTACTACAAGCAGAAGTAAAGCACAATTGTCACTAACTGGCAAGTATTATGAATTTATGATGCCCAACAATCAGGTGACTTCCAAACACCAAATCTTGCAATTACATGCACACAGCACTACAGCAGTAGTAAAAGGATCGATAAGGAAATGTGTAAACTTAAAATTCCAGCCATCCACGACATGCAATCCTCAACCTGGGGCTCAAAATGTGGGGTGCTTCATCCATCCTGAGAGTCACGCTCTGCCAAGATTGAACAAGCCTGGGTAATCTTCTGTGTAGTGAACTGATGTTGCAGCACCCTGCATAGCTTCGGGAGAGACACAAGAACAGCCTTCAATAACAAGGGTCTCCAGCTTCCGTGCACGTGCTACCTCAATCACTCCAGAATCAGGTGCGAGGAGGCGCATCCCAGCATTAGTTACGTTCATACAATCCATAAGTTCGAGTGATTCTAGGAATTGCGCAGATGAGATGGCCTTCATCCCCTCGTCATCAAAGATGTGAGCACCACTTAGCACGAGATTACGAATCGGACAAGACTGAATGAGTATGACAAGGCCCTCCTGTGTGAATCCTATTTCTGGCCAGCTTTCATCACAACCCCAAAATATGAGTTCAAAAGACTGAAGCTTACGACACCTGAGGGCAAGAGCCTTAAGGCTATCATCAGTCAATGATGTCCTGAAAACACGACCTTCATTGAACTCAGGTGTTAACCGAAGTGAGATGCTTGTAAGGTTGTTGCAGTTGTTGGAGAGCGTAACTATGTCATTGTCCTGTACACCAAGAACATAATAAAGGCACAATTTCTTTAATTCCTTGCACTTCCTCAGGAGACAACGGAGTCCTATTTCATTCTTAGTTGAGACTCGTGCCAATGTCAAATCCTCCAAACTCTCACAGCTGAAATCATATTTATACTGAGAGTGCTCCACACATGAAGGATCACGAGGATCAAATATATTGGGGCAACCTTTGATCTGAAACTCAAACTTCTGAAGCTTCATCCATCCTGGACCAAACTTTAGCACGTCAAACTGGCTGATCTTCTTACAAAATCTCACTACAAGCTCTTCCAATGATCCAAACCTGCCAAGGTACTGCAGCCACTTTTCCTTACCTACTACTTCGTTGCATCCAATAAGATGGAGAGCAGACAGATTCTTGCAGCCAACAGCCACTGAGAGAAGCCCAGATGAAGTAATTGCTGGTAGTGTGTTCAACCTGAGAGACGTCAGCTTCTTGAAGCGCTCTAAATAGCCAAGGCCTGAGTCATCAACATCCGAGCAGAAGCTTAAGGTAAGATCAGTCAATGAGGGACAGCAAGATAAAAACACCTGGAGGCCATGTTTGTCCAACTGCCTCCCATGGTTGGAAGTCCAGCCAGAGTAATTGAATTCCACTTTGCACAAATTGGGGTACCGGAAGCACAGACGAGTCAAGGCCGTTGTCACAGGGGAAACGCCACAGCCAATGTACATAGAATTCCTCAGCTCTCCCTCAACGGCATATAGTCGCTTTGACACGAGAGAAACAGATTGAAGATCACTTGGACTGGTAAGCCGCTTGACAGTCTCTGCAAGCAGCGCCTCTGGGAGATCATCCATCGAGCAATCCATCTTGGCTAGTTTTGCCATCTCAAGGTGTGGTAGGTATTCAGAGTCTGAGATTGAAATAAAGGAGATGTTGTTTAGTAAGAAGCATTGAAGATAATCAGATCATGGCACTAAAATTAATCAAGAAGCGAAAATGCATATGATGATGTTTTGAAGTAATTATAAACATATTAAGAGCTCTTCTGTCCATCCTAACATAGAGGCTACTAATTGAGTTAAATCAGCAAGAGCACATCAATAATATTTGGAAATTGTTCACGGTACTAAATCATATTCATCTTCTTTTTCACCAGGATAATGATCAGATCATGCAAGTGGACAAAATGGATGAACTTTTCTTTAGATAACATACATATGAAGCAATACAGAACAGATCATAAAGAAGAATGCACAGTGATCAGATATGAAGTTAAGAAGATCACTCAGAAGGACTTTTGCGTCAAATTTTCCTACTCTTCTAGAAAGAGACGAGGAAGATTAAATTAGGCAGTGTGCTATCTATTTAGTGAAATTTACTATGTGAAAAAAATACATGGGTGCATCTGTTTGGGTGAACAAAGAGGCACCCATTTTCTGACTTTCTAAAAGGTTGATACACCTACATGGCTACCTCAGGAAAAAGATGAATCTGGGCATAGGCCATTAACCTATTTATCGAGCCATATATCACAGAGCAACATCAACAGAGCAGTGTGTACATTCCCCTCAAACATTTCAAAAAAGGAACTACTAGAAATTACTGGATAACTAAACGAACAGGCAGTGTATGCAGCCAGCCATCTCCTCAACCGGCATATTTGGTACTAACCGCGTACCCAATCACATCAAAATCTGGCCGGGAAGCTCAACGAAATCCAACCTAGAACTATCTATGACGGCCACCAAGCGAGTCCTGTACGAGAAGCACAAACGAATCGAGGCTACTCCATCTACTCCAACGCACAGTGATCGGATATGAAGCTAAGAAGATCACACAGAATAACTGTTGTGTCAAATTTTCCTACGTCTCCTAGAAGCGACGAAGAAGATTAAATTAGGCAGCGCGCTATCTATTTAGTGAAATTTATTATGTCAAAAAAAAAATACATGGGTGCATCTGTTTGGGTGAACAAAGAGGCACCCATTTTCTGTCTTTCTAAAAGGTTGATGCGCCCACATGGCTACCTCAGGAAAAAGATGAATCTGGGCATAGGCCATTAACCTATTTTTTCGAGCCATATATCACAGAGCAACATCAACAGAGCAGTGTGTACATTCCCCTCAAACATTTCAAAAAAGGAACTACTAGAAATTACTGGAGAACTAAACACTGCTGTACAAAACAAAGGTGGAGGCATTTCAAGACCAGAATGACCTCTCTCTAAACATCGATAACAACCCTGATTTGGAAACCGAGTACCACAATAGGCTTATGGAGAACTAAACGAACAGGCAGTGTATAGCAGCCAGCCATCTCCTGATCCGGCATATTTGGTACTAACCGCGTACCCAATCGCATCAAAATCTGGCCGTGAAGCTCAACGAAATCCAACCTAGACCTATCTATGAGGGCCGCCAAGCGACTCCTGTACGAGAAGCACAAACGAATCGAGGCTACTCCATCTACTATAACGCACAGCCCGAGGATTCGTCATTACTTACTAAAAATTAACAAAAAAAAAAAAAAAGAAGGGATTTCACAACGCCAAGGGCACTAGTCCATTGCTAAGACCATCAGAGCATAGAGAGGGGGAATAATCCATGAACACACCTGAAATCGAATCGGGAAGAGATGCCGCTAGGGTTCTTTCCGGGGCGGAGCCCGTAGTGCCGCTAGGCAGGCGGCGGCGCCATGAGTAGCGGAGACAACAGCAGAACTACCGGAACCGGAAGACGAGCACAAAACCCCTCGGATCGTATGGCGTTCAGCTAGAATGGGCTTGGGCTGAGGTGGGCCTGTCGCTCGTTTTGCTTCGCGGCCCAGAAGAAAATTAGCTAACGAACAACGAGAACGAGCTGCGTCTGTGTGAATTACTTTGCTTGCCCTAAAGTTTCATTTCCTTCTCTGGGTTTAAATTTTTGGGTTAGATTTGGTCCTACCATTAGATTTGAATTGCTAACGGTGTTGAGTGAGACACAAATGGGCACTGTTACCTTCTATGTGAGATAGGCAAGAGTGCAGAGTTTAGTTCTGATGTATTTCTTTTTTAGGATTATTTAGAGTATTTTCGCATGGTTTAGAGTATCTTTCACATGGTTTGATGTCATCATAATTGTACAAACCATGAGAAAAACACTCTAAATAATTCTCACTGCTGAATGGAAGACGACAATACTTTGCAAGCTAGCTATAATAAAAATATATATAAGAGAGCCCTAGTCTTGCTTCAGAAAGGATTGTGAGCATCGTAGAATTATACATACATAGTTTTAGTATCCCATTTAATTCGTGAATAGGAGAAAAAGAAGTTTTACCTATTTCAGCTTGCAACCTTATGATTGTTCCATCCACTGACCTCGAAAAAAAAAGACTGTTCCATCCACCTTTTATCATGACTGTTTGCATTTGCTAGAACATAATAATTCATGCTTAATATGCTTAGATACAGTTGAAGTCAATTTAATGATGGGTTCCTCACTACTTATGCATTTTAGGAATTATTCGATCCTGGCTCTGGTATAAACTACAAAAATTTTAGTTCTTGTTCATTCATCTAGTTTCATGATTTAACTTTTGAACTATCAAACTAAATCCGGTTATAATAATACGACCGAATAATAACTTGGTGGTGTGCAATATTTATTTCTCGGTCATATGTCAGTTCAATGCTACATATTGTGTGGTTATGTTCTTTATGTTTGTTGTTATTATTCGTCTAGAGTGCCTATTTTATATTTCTAATTGAACATGAAAATGTAACACATATTGTTCCTATCCATAAACTCTAGGTTGAGCTCTATCGCTTCTTTCAAGTTCCGTTTTCTCCAGGTCAACCAGTCAGTGGCCCTGTTGTCCCTAAGTCAGTGAGCATAGCGACCCGAAGAAAATAGGAGAAAGATGCAAGAGGATCTAGAAAATGCCAAAAAAGAAATGAAGCAAGAATTTCTAAATATGCTAGCGCATCACAAAGAAGGTGCTATGAATCAGGTAATATTTCATCATACTTTTTTATCCTTCGCCCTTTTAATAAACTCATCATTTTGATGGCTAATCTTTTACCTCAATATGTGTATGTGTAGAGTATTCACTGCAAAACAATGACAACAAATTGCACCAACCACACAAGAGGACGTTACAATGGTATCACATTATTGCACTATTTGCGCATGAGTAGTAAACCTAATATCGGTCTAATATCCCAATCTTATTCTTTGATCAGTAGTTGGACAAGATTTGAGTGGGTGGCTCATAATCGGACGAGGACATAGCTGAGGTGATAACATGTTACTGCTAGGGAAACATCGAGGTGCTACATAGATGCTAGGAAGCTTTGAAAAGTTGTGAAATGATGAGTGATATGTACACTCGTTTCTGATTTTAGCTACTATTTTAATGTTTTGTCAACTTATTGAATGATGATTGGTTACAATTAATATATGTGAGTGTAATTGGTTTATATATGGTTTTATTGTGTTTTTACAATGATGATAATTCAAATGTGACTAGCGTTACAATACAATCTATCCGAACGAGCTGCTATGCATGGCAAAAGGATTATATGGCAACAAACTTATTTGTGTGGCACTAGGCACTACTGCCACGACATGACTACCTGGATAACTCTCGCAATGAATAAAATTATGTGGCAAATGATACTTTTGCCACTGCAGAATGATCGTGGCAATAACATATGGTCTCTTGCAAAGAAAAAAATTATATGGCAAAAGATACTATGGCCACACACAAATGATCGTGGCAACAAATATGATCTCTCGCAATGATTAAAATTACGTGGCAAATGGTGAAGATGTCTGGATTTTAGGAATCTAACGTCACAACTTGTTCGAAACTTTCTCAATTTTTTACCACGGCCTGCACATGTGATGACAAGACAAAAACTTCGACAAGTTTCGTCATTTTCGGACTTCGTTTGGATTTTATATAATTTAAAAACACTTTTTCCGCAAGTAACTCGTTATGTTACGACACCAACATGGTCGTAATTTCATGCGAGATCCTAGATAAGGCCACAACATACGTCAAACATCATGAATACCATTTTTTGAATGACCAAAATCTATTATTTTATGTACCTGCAGTTCAAAATTGGAGTAGTCAAAAAATTCAACAAAACAAAGATAATTAAGGAAATATAGGACAAAAACTCAAAACTTTCCAAAGTTTAAGAAGTGAGATGTATTTACTGTAGCAAGGCACCAGAAAAATTTGGGAAGAAAAAAAAACACTTTGCCGAGTGCCAAGTGTGGCACTCGGCAAAGAGGCTTTTGCCGAGTGCTGGCCCACGTGGCACTCGACAAAGGCTAGCCGGCTTGGCTGAGCCAGACATGTGGTAGGCCTTTGCCGAGTGCCTAACAGCGGGCACTCGGCAAAGGTGACGACCACGGATGCCGTTTGGGCCTGGCACTCTTTGCCGAGTGCCTGCCTCGGCAAAGAGCTGCTTTGCTGAGCGTCTGGCACTCGGCAAAGAGGCTCTTTGCCGAGTGCCCGACTTTTTTTTAACTCGGCAAAGTCCTTTGCACTCGGCAAAGTCCTACTTTCCTGTAGTGACGTCTTCGCTTCCGTGCCCTTTGTGCCAATATTAAGAAGAAAGTGCATGCCATTATTAGGAAGAAAGTTATTATTAAAACAAATTTGATGTTTCCAGCGACGGTGTTTACCTGGGAGGGCGGGGGGATGGGAAATCGGGTAGAGTAATAACATGCATGTATTTTAAGATAGGCGAGGAGAAATGTTTTGCATTTCCCCGGCTGGCGAAGCGGATCTAGCTTTGACTCTGGAAGGAAAACGACGTGATGGCTAGGCCAAGAGATAGCATCAAGCACACCATCACATTTTCAATTGACCAAAGGCACGGACATTCTATGATAGCATAGTATACAAACATCACATTTTTCAATCTAGACGAGGCCACGAACATTATATTCCACAATAGCAGAGTGTAAGTGAAGCGCTTTATTTGATTCTTGGAAAATGGAGTTACAACGGCGATATTGCTTGGTACATATGGAAACTAGAAAAAAGACATAATAAAGTAAACACATATAGAGTAGCCACCTTCGGGGTACAGTCCAGAGGGGGTGAGACGACATCCTGCACACCGACAGACACCTAGCTACCCTAAAACACATCACACATGCATGCTGATGGCAGAGCGCGCTTCACGTAGAGTTGGCACCATATACCGTAGACGGATCTAGTACGGGTGCCACTGCTGGCATGGCCACTTGGTTGCTTTTAGCATGGAATACAAATAGGGCGACCCATAGGCCCAGGGCGAACGCACCTGTTCGGCCCGCAGAATTGGTCATTTTTCCTCCCCGCTACCATTGCTTGGTGATGATGAGCAAAAAAGGCTGGAAGGCACACAGCTTTGTATCCATCTTCACAACCTAAAAATCATATATGTCCATTATATAATTCATGCATGAACCAAGTAGATGGAAAGTCCAAGGACTGCATGCCATCATCATTGTTATAATATGCGTACACATCGGGGGCTCACCGTTGTTGTCGCTTGGAAGGCTAATAATAGCGCCGTCGTGGCATCGTCGCTGCCCAGGAACTGGAAGAGACGGCCAGCGTCAACAGTTGCTTGAAGCAGAAACACCACTACCATGGTGGCAACGATGCATCTCTTAGTCGAGGACGACATGGCTCTCGCTATCTTTTCAGAGAGGTGGTCTACTATGTGTGTCGTTAGTGCACTTTGGACCCGTTGTGTGCTTACGTCGTAAGGCCTTCTCTGGTATTTATAGCCCTAAAAGCGCAAGCAGCATCTGCCCTATCAGCAACACGGCGAGCTAGCTAGATGAAGGATCGATCGAGACGCGTGGCAGGCGAAAATATACTACGTGCTCTCTCAGATGAACACGTATATACCAGCAGCAGCACACGTACGCAAACAATCGACGATGCAGGTAGTGTTTAATTTAATTAATTTGACGCATGGGCGTCAGTGCTAATTAGTTGGTATAGTCGATCGTCCATCTGTCTGATAGTTGTTAGATGGCGCTGTGCATGCGAGCCACCACAGCCACAAGGCCCTGGCATTAATGTTCAGTGTCCCAAAATATCAGTATGCATGAACACACTGGGGCAAGTCCAAGATGGTACTAAACCAAGCATGCAGCATACGTACGCAAACAAATAGTGTACTTAATTAATTAATTTGATGCATGGCCGCATATGGGCGTTCGTGCCAATGTGTTGGTATAGTCGATCGTCCATCTGCCTGGGTTGATAGATGGCGCTGTGTATGTGCGCCACCGCTGCTACAAGGCTCTGGCAAATGTTCAGTCAAAATATCAATACGCATGAACACACTGACATGCAGTCAAAATATCAATACGCATGAACGCACTGACATACATTACATGCGTGTAAGTTCTGATAGCATTCGTGGATCGTACTAGACGTAGATCAGAGGATGTATTCACTTGTAATTAGGATAAATGGAGTAGAACCATCATAGTGCACAAATCAGAGAGAGGAAGTGGGAGATGGTGAGTAGAGCTCCATACCGTCGTTGGAGCTCGGCTTCGCTGGTTTGTCGATGGAGGCTGGGCACGGCCAGCGACGGTTGCGGAAGAGGATGCAGCGGCGTCCTGATGGCGGCGAAGTACAGTGGTGGCGGCGGTGGATCCTTCCCGTCGCTGGCAGCACTCCTCTCGATCGGACTAGGTCAGGACAGTGGGGTAGTGGCGGCTATAGGTGAACCTCGTAGTGTGTGCCCTAGCCACCACCTCCTATTTATGGCACTGCACGACAGGGGCCCACCAACCACTTCTATGGCTGAGCATCCCCGATCAGGACGCGGTGAAGGGGTCGTCTTGACCGTTGGGTCAAGACGGTTGAGATCAATCCTAACATTCTCCCCTTGATCTCATCTTATCATTCTTTAGTTTCTTCTCATCATTTTTTAATCTCTTACTTCAATCTTCAATTCCAATCTTTCTTACTTCTGTCTCATTCCATTACACATTAGTGTATAGAGCATGTTCCATCGTCACGGTCAATTGCCGATAGATTTAACAGCTACAACACACGTCTCTGATATGAAATAGATTCAATTTTCTTCGGGTCATTTATTGTCCAGAAATCATAGGATATACCATAAATCCTTGTCGACCGTGTGTTCTCTGAACACACTGAGTGATAAGCCTTTAGTAAGCGGATCCGCAAGTACTTGTTCTTTACGTTCAAATGCTTTTAAAATGATTCCGGACTTTCTCCTTTCACAACGTTTAACTTCATGTCAGCGTGTTTGGCAGCACACTTGACCCGTTGTCACAGGAGTAAATAACTTCAAATGGTAATTGCTGTTGTCACCCATTATCAACTCCGGGTATAAGTTCACTTAATCATTTCGCCTGTCCTCTATGCCTCATAATATGCCATAGCATAACTTTGTATCATTCATGATATCATAATTGTTTATTTGGAGCTTCTCCACAATAAAGCTCCAACAACGAATGCTAGTGATTGTGGATTTCACGGCACATTTCGCTGAACTTTCATCATTGTACTCACAACTGTTTGAGAGTACTTGTTCTTTCTCATTCACCATTAGGCATATGAGCATTTCTCAATCATTATCTATTTTCTAAAAAATGGGTTGCTTTGATGCAAAATTTATGAGAGATTCAAACATTAAATTTCAATTTCATAAACAAACTTATAATATTGTTATCACCAGCATTGGTTTGAAAATAACAATACCATAATTTTAATAAATCATCATCGAGTAAAATCATAACTTCTCTCTAAAATTAAACCGGTGGTTCAAAAATCTAATTAAAGAGAATACTCATTATTTGCAGCGGAAAAATAAATAAACAGCATCATTCTATTTTCCAAAAACTCATAAAAGGTTATTATCCGAACAAAATATCGCTGGATTAAATTGCTCGAGAGATTCATATGAAACTTCATTTCAAATTCATTCAAATATATGACAAATCATATTCTGAAATAAGAAATAAAATTCATGAGACACACTGTTCATCCGGGCCCGAGAGCAAACCGTTTAGCCCAGCTGCTCAATCGGCCCGCGGCCTGCCTAGCGTACGCGCGCGCCGCGCCGACGGCCCACGGCGGCCCAGCTAGGTAGCCTGGCGGCCTTTCCATTTTTTTGTTCGTTCTTGCGGCCTTTCCGTTTTTTTGTTCGTTCTTGCGGCCCGTCCTGTCAATGCTGCGGCCAAAAGCTGAGTCGGTGGCCCAGCTTCCCGCGCCCAGGCCTTAACGTGGGCCTGGGCCGGCATTTGGTTCTCCTGCATGGGCCGAAAGAGGCCCGAGCAGCTGCCAGCCGATCTCAGTCATTCAGGTCGATCCGACGGCTTTCCTTCAATCTCGGTGGAACAAAATCCGATCCAGTCACTCCCCCGAAACCCTAACTTCATTTTCACTTTTCCTCTTTCTTTCTCGTCACAGCAGCGACGGCAACGGCGTCAGCCACGATACCGTCGACGCTGAGTGAGGAAACGCTGCGGCCCGTACTGGGCCGGCGGCTCCCCTTCATCTTTGTAACAGAACCGACCAACTAATACAATTACTGTTCACTAATCAAGCCACCGTGGCAGCTGAAGTAGTAAACCGCAATTATACCAGCCCGGTAGTCCGTGAAATCCCGAAAGATCTCGAACTTTTTCAGAGTCACACCCGGATCGAAAGTTCAGCAGTTCCCATTCACTTAAGTTACTTTTACAAACTTTATAAATGCACCGATGGTTACAAATATAATATTTTACAACTCAAGGGTTTTCAAATAAACGAAATGGAAGAGAATAATCTTTGCAAATACACTCACACCTAAATATTTAAATATAGTGCCATTTCGAGGGTCGACTCCTTCAAAAGCATGAGGATAAGATATAAGAGTTGACTTGCCCGAAGTCTAATCCTCCCGTAGTGGGATATAAGTCTACCGTGTCACCACCGTGGTAGTTCTTCAACCTACAACAAACAACATTGGGAATTGCACCACGAGTACGTTGTACTCGGAAGACTTACCCGACTAAAAGAAAATAAAGACTCTTTGGTGGATGCCAGGCTTTATAGTGGGTTAGCCGACTCCTTTGTTTGCCAAAAAGATGAGCTTATTAATAATCATTTAATGACAAAAGGACTCTCTAGCTTATCCAATTAAGTAGAACCTGCCATTACTACATTAGCACCTGCACTACTCACATTTTTAAGGTAGAAGCAATCAACATTAAGTAACCGCATTGATTGAGTAATCATTAAACCAACATGAGTGAACATAACCAACTCGCACCAGAGATATTATTTGCGACCGTGTCGCTGTCTCGATCAAGTATTCACTGTCCAGGAATGATGGCGATTATAATCGATTACTACTCAGCTGAGGGGGTATTCCTCACACAAACCATACTCGCTGGCCAGAGCGAGTGACGGCCACCATGATCTACTCGGGAAAAGACGCGGGATCAACATACCACCACCAAGACCAAGGAAACTCCCGGCAGCCAACAGGTAAGCGTGCCCATCAAATGACACCGCCCCATCTTAAGGACTCACCAACCGGGCCCTTGTTACACCCACCCCCATCGCCAGCAAGGATACATGGCAGTTGAAACCCGGCCCAAATAGATTCTTGGCTTCGCGGTTGGGCACTCAGGCCCTTCCAGCTATCTGTGAGGCGGCATTCAACATGATCGAGGACGTACAAAGCCATATCATGGCACCCACAATGCATGGATACACGCCATAACATAAAGGTCCACAAAAAGGAAGCAAGTAACTCTACTAGCAAGCATCACTCAGACTACTCCTCAGGTTGCTGGTCCATGTTCTCCACATAACATGTATTTTTAACTTCTTTACTCTCCATGTTAGGCATTGCTGAGGTATTGCCACCAATTCCTCATTCGTTGTGGAGCCATCATCAGCGAAGATGACCCCAGGTACTCTCTTAGCCATTCCGAGAGGAATGTGGTGAATCTGAACATAAACATGTTGAACTTCTTCTTGACCACCCTTTCTAGGAGGATTGAGTTGAAGCTAATTGTAGACCCACTACGGATCTCCTTGTAAAGCTCCATTGGTGACGTCCAACACGATCACCCGATTTCCCAGGCAATATTCCTCGTTCCAACAATTATTCCGATGATGCACACTGTACCAAGGCATGTTGCCACTGACCAAATAGGGCAGGTAAATCCAAAACTGGCTTTGCGCTACAAAGGCTTCATGCACGGCAACATTCTTTCGTTGCGTAGCCCATCCCTTGGGAAGCGTTGTTTGCGCAAGTAACATAGTCACCCTCTTTACTTTCTCTTTGTATCCCTTCATCACCGACTGCTGCTTAGTGGTGACATAATCAGACTCATGATTAAGAGGTTCCAATGCACTCTCAAGGCAAGAGTAGCTCTTTATCATGGCAAACATTGCACTGCTAGCAATACCATTGCTATTCTCAGCCTCATCCGTATCACCAACAAGTGTAATCTCACCAATCCGGTGCCACACGACATGGTATGGATCACCCTTGGGAAACACACTCGCAGTGGCACGAGCAATCTCGTCTCGACATCTCTTAAACAAATTCCCTCAGAGCTCTATAAGCAACCATATTCGCACCTTCCTGAGGGTTCCTGCCTTGAGCGATAAAGCGGCGGCCATATATACCAAAGTGACTCACCCTTGTTCTTGGCGGGAATCACAACTTCAACAAGAAGTAAACTCCAACGTTGATCTTCCATCTTCTTACTTCACTGATAGCGATGCTCTTTACCCGTGGTATAACCCACAGAGTGCAGAACTCACCATAAAAGAGATGGCCTTCCAAATTGCGTCAGAAACTTCTTGATTCCATATGGCTCACAAATGGCAAGATGATGTTGTAGAGCTTCTGCTTTGGTTGACTTGGATTTGATGTACTTCAATCGTGCCATAGGTACAACCGGATTAGAACTCTCATGAGACGAAGGTTATATTGGTCAATTTTTATCGAAAGAGAAGCATTCATTTATAAGGAAAGAAATAGTGTTGTACCCATGAAATGATCATATGACATGATGCATGCACGTTCCGTACGTCCTCACAAACCTAGAAAACAATAGATTCTAGCGTTTTAAGCGGTGGCATATATACGGCTCTCATATAGCGGAAACTAGTCGAACTATACGAACTTGCGTGGTTAGTGTACCTGCAGAAGAGTCCATTTCAGCCCAAAATCCCACGTGAATGCAAGCGACGTAAAAACTCGGCACCTTAAGAATAAGGTCAAAGCTCTGAATACAAACAACTCCTATTCTACACCCTTCTCCACACAGGAATACCCCCGATATCCCTGCATGTAGGTGCACGCTAACCAATCATCGTCAGAAGACGACATCCCACACATGGGACACTTTCATATAAACATGTGTGGAACATGTAAATAATCCGGTGCCATATAAGCACTCCCCTAGATCGGCAGTGTATCCGATCATGCTCTCACAACTCACACTTACCTTGGCGTTGAACCGACTTACCAGAGCGTAGAGGAGTATGAAACCAAACATAACCATTCAAGTGAATGGCCCCCATACATATCCGTCGTGTATGAGTGCGACAAGAGGAAATATGATGCAATACCCAAAGTTAGCCTGTTAGACAGCCACCTAGTAGTCCTTAACTGGGCATATAGGACACGACCACTGGCACACTTTAGTTTTGAACACATAGTTTTTTTTCCAAAACACAAGTTGGCAAATAGTTTTGTAAAACAAATCGTTTTGTTTTTATACACTCAAGTGAACAGTAAGTGCTGAACCAGGAGCTGATGCCATCTGTAACAGAACCGACCAACTAATACAATTACTGTTCACTAATCAAGCCACCGTGGCAGCTTAAGTAGTAAACCGCAATTATACCAGCCCGGTAGTCCGTGAAATCCCGAAAGATCTCGAACTTTTTCAGAGTCACACCCGGATCACAAAGTTCAGCAGTTCTCATTCACTTAAGTTACTTTTACAAATTTTATAAATGCACCGATGGTTACAAATATAATATTTTACAACTCAAGGGTTTTCAAATAAACAGCGGAAGAGAATAATCTTTGCAAATACACTCACACCTAAATATTTAAATATAGTGCCAGCTCAGGGTCGACTCCTTCAAAAGCATGAGGATAAGATATAAGAGTTGACTTGCCCGAAGTCTAATCCTCCCGTAGTGGGATATAAGTCTACCGTGTCACCACCGTGGTAGTTCTTCAACCTACAACAAACAACATTGGGAATTGCACCCTGAGTACGTTGTACTCAGCAAGACTTACCCGACTAAAAGAAAATAAAGACTCTTTGGTGGATGCCAGGCTTTATAGTGGGTTAGCCGACTCCTTTGTTTGCCAAAAAGATGAGCTTATTAATAATCATTTAATGACAAAAGGACTCTCTAGCTAATCCAATTAAGTAGAACCTGCCATTACTACATTAGCACCTGCACTACTCACATTTTTAAGGTAGAAGCAATCAACATTAAGTAACCGCATTGATTGAGTAATCATTAAACCAACATGAGTGAACACAACCAACTCGCACCAGAGATATTATTTGCGACCGTGTCATGTCCTCGATCAAGTATTCACCGTCCAGGAATGATGGCGATTATAATCGATTACTACTCAGCTGAGGGGGTATTCCTCACATAAACCACACTCGCTGGCCAGAGCGAGTGACGGTCACCATGATCTACTAAGGAAAAGACGCGGGATCAACATACCACCACCATGACCAAGGAAACTCCCGGCAGCCAACAGGTAAGCGTGCCCATCAAATGACACCGCCCCATCTTAAGGACTCACCAACCGGGCCCTTGTTACACCCACCCCCATCGCCAGCATGGATACATGGCAGTTGAAACCCGGCCCAAATAGATTCTTGGCTTCGCGGTTGGGCACTCAGGCCCTTCCAGCTATCTGTGAGGCGGCATTCAACATGATCGAGGACGTACAAAGCCATATTTCTTTAAGAGGCGATTTAGAAGGCCACATGGTTTTGTTCATATCCAACATCTCACTATCCTCAATCCAAAAGGGGTAGTAACCACCAATCATCGCGGAAGATGGTTGATCATCCGGCTTCTACCGATTAATAGAGCAGGCCTAAGCATGTAGTCGATCCTGTACTTAAAGTAGGATATTTCTGGTAGCAAGGTAGTCCTGATGCAACTACGGTTCCAATCAACGCCTATAACTTAATGCATCATAAAGAATAAAAGGACGCAAGGTAAAATATTTGCAAACCGTAGGAGGGATGCTCCGGAGCTTGCCTTTCTCGAAGAGTTAGTTCGACGATCTGGATCGATCTTCAAGCTAGTTCACGTCTGGTTCCCGATCACTGTCGACGAAATATCGGCGATAGTCCGACCAGGGGTATGCCCTGACCGGTAATGGATTGGCGGAAGGCGCATGAGATTGTGAGCAAGATGTAAACAGGGAGCAATCACATGAGGTTTACCCGGGTTCGGAGCCGCAAAGATGCGTAAAACCCTAGTCCCGCTCTGTTTCGATTATGATGTGGATGGAGTACGTGCGTTATGCCGGATTCGTCCTTCAGCACGGGGTCCTTGCTCTCCTTATATATCACGGGGAGCAAGGTTACAAGTCGGAACTAGCCTATCTCGGTACTAAGTTTACTTTCCTATCTCGGCTAGGT
This sequence comes from Themeda triandra, assembly GCA_018135685.1. Taxonomy (NCBI): domain Eukaryota; kingdom Viridiplantae; phylum Streptophyta; class Magnoliopsida; order Poales; family Poaceae; genus Themeda; species Themeda triandra. The sequence goes on along the minus strand of JAENPR010000250.1, from coordinate 166,457 downwards.
CTTGTCCTCCTTGTCGGTCTTCGATATTCTTGCCTCTGTTTTAGGGCAGTCCACCACTGAGCCGATCGGTCTTGAAGCTTGATGGGCCGGCTCGGCGATAGCGTGTCGGCCCAAACTAGGCCGTGAGGGTATATGGAGTTTATACCTCCACGGCTAGTCCCCGAGCATCATGGATCTTGAGGGAAAAAACACTGTCTTGCTTGGTTGAGTGAGAAAGGGTGGTCGGACACACTTTCGACATGTGGTCCGAGCGGCTGGAGGACCGTCTAATGCTTCCGACCACACTTTGCTTACACTTGGTTGACGTTTTCGGTTTTGACCGAAAGATTTATGATGCTCCCGAAAAGAAAAAGAATTTTGAAAGGGTCCCAAATGCGAGACGTGGGCCCTCGTTAGTATGTGATGCCTGCCATCACATGTTATCTGTCGTGATTGGTTGTTGCCTTAGCTTAGTTTTGAACTAAACTCTTTGTAAAGAGAAAGGATCAGGCCGAGTCATGCAAATGACGTGGGCCCACGTAGTCCCCGAGGTTGTAAGATAGTATATGTTGCGGCAAGCTCTAAAAGAAGGATCTAGCCCATGTCACCTCTCGGGTGACGTGGGCCCACGTAGTCCCCGAGCCCGAGATGAGGTGGAACACGTTATGTCGGGTCTAAAAAAAGAAGACAACGATCATTATATCATGCTTTATGTGTTTCCGACCACTCTTTGAGTGAGACCGAGCAGCCAAATTTCATTTGGGTTGGTCGGTTTGAACCATGCCATGACTTTGTCATGATTAAGTTAAGGCAGCTTTGCTACTTAACTCGATCCCCGTGTGGTTGTGAGACCATGGTTTTGAATCTAAACCCATGAAAATAGCTTTGCTATTTGTGTGCCGAAATAACCGGTATCATTGGCGAAAAAATCCCGGCTTCAATTGTCGGATTTTGTGGGTTGAATTGTTGATGCTATACTTGTAACTTTGTTACGGCGGGTTGGAACGCTTCTTCGAGTTGTTGCTGCAAAGAGAAAATTTGGTATGAGTGAATGTTTTGATGAGGTATGCCGAATCGTATTGATTTGATATAATCTATGACACGAAGTTGTATCGGGATGTGTTATTTAAGAATGGTCTTGGTAATCGCCTCTCCTTAGAGTTAATCGGTCCTCGGTGTGTAGATGACCTATAGTGAATAGCGCGTTGCCGAATCACTTAGGGCCCTATTTCCATTGGAAGCGACATTGTCATCCTGTGTTGTATAGCGTTGGAGCCGTGAACACGTAGCGGGATTGATCGAGACGGTGCATGCCGATTGTTTTCTGTTGGAGGGGTGACGTACTTGGCCATTTGGTACAAAGAAAAGAGGATGTTTTTAGCTTTGTAAATATGTGTTGAACGTACTTTGAAGTAGTTCGTGTAAAGAAATCTTTTGTGAAAAAAGATTGGTGAGGGCATGTATGTTAGGTTAGGAGAGCACTTATCTGTATTTTGCTGTGAGCCACCGTCTTCCCATGGTGGATTTTGATCATGCCTTTGTTCCTGAAAGAATGGTCATGTGGTGTGTAAGATTTTCTTATCATGCGAAGGCTAAGTTATGCTTGTTATAGATTTAGAAGAAAAAATTGCCGCAACACTAGTCTCTTTCTCATTCAAGAGCCGACCGGGCCTTAGGGATTAGATGATCCTAAACAAACGGCACGGTCTTAGGAGTGTTTGGAGCCCTTTTCCTTTGGGAGCGACCGGCGCGCACTCGTGTTGTTTGAGCGTGGTCTTTGTTAACACGTAGCGAGTGAGACCCGAGACGGTGCGTTCCCGGCTTGCTTCGTGTTTGAGAAAAAAGATTTGTGAAGAACTGGTTTTCCAAAGTGTGGTCTTTTGAAATGGATGGATAAATAAAATAGAAAATTTATTAGAGATGTTGGATACTTATCTTTCGTCCATCGTGTCACGTCGTGATCGCCTGTGGAGCGAAAGAATATTCGTTTGCGATGCAACCGTACATCGAACCGGCCCGTCACGTCCTTCGGTGTGCACTTTTGGACTCCGGTCGGGTCAATTCTCTTTTTTGGCGTGGGATTGAGATGTCGGTGACTCAATCGCTCCAACTCCCTGGCAGCGGGAGTCAGCGAGCACACGGGGGGTTCCCGAGGTGGGGGGAACGTATAAATGCTCGTCGTTTTGGTGGAGCGGTTTTTCGTCGCTTCGTGCTCTTGGGGAACGAGAGGGCCGCGGGGTTTTGATTACCCACGATCTCGTCAGTTGCCTTCTCGAATCCTCTGACCTCTCTATAAATTGGCGCCTGCGCTGAGAACTTCTCTATCCGCAGCGCATTTTCTGTTCTTGCTCCTCTCCTTCTGCCCTCCAAATTTAGGGTTTTAGATTGCATTCGCTTGTCGCCGCCATCTAGATGGACCGCCGCCATGGTAAGCGCCCGGCGGAGGAGGAGGAGTCAGTGAACTCCCCTCGGGAGGTGAGGCCGCGGAGGAGGTGAGCTTGGATTGGAGTTTTTCCTTGATTAATCTTGGGGTTTTCTTCTTTTGGTGTAACCGCAATTCGTCGTTCACAATGTAGGTATACCCTCCTGACCATTGGAGGCGCGGCCGGTACCTCTGCCGCGGGCGCCGCCGAGGCGGCAAGAAGAGCAGCGGAGGAGCAACGGGCGGTGCCGGGGGCGGCGGCCCCCGAGCAGGTGGCTCCAGTCGTGGAGGCCGGAGCTGCCATTGCTGCGGCGGAGCAGGCGGCTCCCGTCGTGGCGGAGGAGGCGGCGGCGGAAGAGGCGGCGGTGGAAGAGGCGGCGGTGGCCGCCAGTGTCTCCACGCCGCGTTCGCTGAGCAGCGTTTCAGCGAACTCCCTGGCGTCTGCGCTCGACCGCCGACCGTAGGGCGGAGCCGCGGCACGTCGTGGATCTCTATTCCGAGGCCACCAAGCAACCGGGCGGCGGAGGCGAACGCCGACCTGTTCCTCGAACGCACTCTCCTCCGCCCGGGAGGAGCTAGAGCGGAGAAGCGCGGGTCGCCGACTTCGACGCGAGGCCAACGCCGCCGTCAATGAGGCGGCGGACGAGAGGTTGGCCCGCAAGGTCCAGTGGACACGTTACTTCGGCGTGAAGGAAGCCGCCGACACCAGGGTCGGCGGTGAGTGTCGTTTCCTTTTTCTGTTCATATTCTCTGAATTGTGCTTGCCTTGGCGTTTTAATCTTTTACTCTGTTTTTGCAGAGCTTACGGAGCAGCTGCAGGAGGCCGCGCATGCCGCGGCGGATGCGGTGAACGCCCAGGGCGGCGATGTCATCGTGCGGTTGGCGGCGATCCCCGGCCAAGTGGCCGCTGTGGCGCTTCATGGCGTCCGCCATGGTGCCTCCGCCGCCTATGCTACCGTCGATGCCATCTCCGGTGTCGACGTCCGTGGCATGGAGCTGTCGGTGGCGGCGCATGACGCCATGGAGGGCGGCACCGTCGAGTTCGCCGGGGCAGCGGAGGCCGTCGTTGCCGCGACTCCTGTCGACCTGGTGGTCGGCAAGCTTTTCGGGGATGACTAGATTGCTTAGATGCAATCGGTCCACCGTTTGTAAAAAAATTTATATTTTTAATGAAAGAATTGGATCTTTTGAGATGTGTCTTGTGCCGGAATCCTTCGAGATTCCTTTTATTTATCTCTTTATTTTGATCATGTTTTATGACTTTGTCATGTTTATGCCGTAGGATTTTGTTTCGGGATTTGGAATCCTCTCGTTTAGAGAATGTCGTAACGCGTCGGATCGAGGGATGATTTTCCTTTGAATGACAAGAAAAATTCATGTGCTCAAGTGTTTGACACGAAGAACTTGATTTCTCATTATAAAATAGTACACATTAGATTGCTTTTTTGTCATTAGAATGACTTACAACGATGTGTACGACGACGCTAACTTAAACCTTGAAAGGAAATCGCCTAAAAAGAAAACTTGTGCTTGATAAAAGAGGAGGACGTATCTCTCATTCTTTTTAGTTTTTCGGCTCGCTTCTCCTTCTTCCAAGTCGTGAATCATGACCGGATCTTCTTCGGTGCAGAGTAGTAGGTCGTCATCGTCCAAGACTTGATCGTCTCGGCGTCGGGCGTGGTCGGATATACTTATCCCGTTCCGAGTAGTATTGAGATTGTCCTTTTTTGGAAAAGGCACATCTGTAAAGGAATCTAAGGAGCTTGAGTTTTTCTCAAACTGGCTTCCTTTTTGAACTACTTCGTACCACTCGCCGTTGATAAACATGCCTTCTGATGTTTTGCGCCCTGGTGATCGAACTATTCTGATGCACCGAAGGTTAGCTGGGTTTATTGGATTAGGGAATATGTGCTCGGTGTGTGGTGGTATCCTATCCTCAGGAGGAGTTGGGCTGGGGAGCCTCCAGTTTGGTTCTCGAGTCAGCAAATTGTCCAAGAAAGGAGTGATAAAACCATTGTGGTTTGTTTGGACGGATGGAACCGTTCGGCCGGGGGAGGACTCCGAGCACGTTTGTATACGGTGGTCGTTTGTATGGGTTGGTTACAACAACGAGGCTCATCCATGTTAGGTGAATCCCTCGTGCCATCCCTTAATGGGTTCATGCCAAAACCGCGGCGATTTTCTCGATTGCTGCCATGTGTTTTTGGCGCTCTTCCCTTCGTTTTCTTTCTACGTCTTGGTGTCGGTCGGCAAGTGCCCCGGCCCCGTGTGCGTACGCCCTTGTCATTGAGGGAGACCGAGTTGATCGTGCTCGTGGCCGTTCTCGCTCTTTGCTCCGTTGCACCCGATGTTGCCATGGCGATCAATATCTCTTGCCGTCGTCTTTCCCTTCGTTGTTCATCCCTTCGGGACCGGTCGCCATGACGAAGGGCGGCAACTAGCTCGCACGTTCGCAAACAACCGAGCGTTGGATGTGTTGATTCCTGCAGATTGTTCTTGCTTTGTGTCGCAAAGTAGGCACGATTGGTGGGTTCCGACCCGGATCGTCGAATTTCTCGGCGGCGTCGCCGTCGTTCGTTGCGACGGGCGTTTACACGCGCCGTACCGTTGACGTGTAACTTCGACTAGGTACATCATGTCGGGTAGTTTGTGTCATCTCGAGCCGGACTCGCTATTGTTCCGTGAGGCTTGTTGTGAAGTCCTCTCTCTCGGATCTTGAATATCGGCTAAGATTCTCTCGCCGTATATTGCTCGGCCGCCTCTCCGACCACTACGAACGATGGTTGGCCGTGGTCGGAACCGGGCTGTGAGTTTCTTCCGCCACCTGTTTGTGTACGGTTGCCACGAGGATTTGTTGGAATGTGACGTCGTAGATTCGCCGGCCGCGAACGTGGCCGTTCGGAGCGCCCAAAAGTTACTGCGACGGTTGTTTTGTCCTCGTGTTGACGGATTAGGAACTTGTTGTTGTCGCGCGATTTGTAGATCGCGACTGACGCATCGTCGGAGCGACTCAAAGTTGGCATGGGTTTCTGTCAACCTCATGTCTTGTTGATGGATCAAACGGAGTAGATCCATGTTGCTGACATACCTCCTTTGGTTAGGACCGGTCGGAGGTGTTGACGCCGTGCCGTCAACTATCGGTGGTGGATTGGTTGGGACCGCAATGGTGGTCACCGGGATGAGTTGGATCTGGTTTGGCGCGGCCATTGTTGGTGCCATTGTCGGCGTGATAGCCGGAGGCGTGAGAGTTGTAGTAGCGATTCTTGAGTTGGAAGTCCAGTGAACGTTCCGAAGTTGAAGGTGAGGCCACCTTCGAAGGTCATGGAAGCCGGAAGGAAACCATCTTGATCGACGTGAAATCTCGGTGCGCACCCCCTACCTCGGGCGCGCCACCGTCGACGAAATATCGGCGATAGTCCGACCAGGGTATGCCCCGACCGGTAATGGATTGGCGGAAGGCGCACGAGATTGCGAGCAAGACGTAAACGGGGAGCAATCACACGAGGTTTACCCGAGTTCGGGCCGCAAAGATGCGTAAAACCCTAGTCCCGCTCTCTGTTTCGATTATGATGTGGATGTATGAGTCTGTGCGTTATGCCAGATTCTGTCCTCTGGCACGGGGGTCCTTGCTCTCCTTATATATCACGGGGAGCAAGGTTACAAGTCGGAACTAGCCTATCTGGTACTAAGAACTAGCCTATCTGGTACTAAGTTTACTTTCCTATCTCAGCTAGGTCTTGTCCTCCTTGTCGGTCTTCGATATCCTTGCCTGTTTTAGGCTGTCCGACCAGCCTGAGCCGATCGGTCTTGAAGCTTGATGGGCCGGCCTGGCGATAGCGTGTCGGCCCAAACTAGGCCGTGAGGGTATATGGAGTTTATACCTCCACAATCACCTCCTGTGCGGGAACTTCCTTCACGACTTGTCCTTCTGGATCCTTGACTTCACGACGAATGTTCTACATGTGATCCTAGAATGATGCGTATGCATATGCATGAGTGTGTGTTCATCGGTATATGCATGATCATGAATGATCAAGGGTGATAGATGTTCATAGTCGAATAACCCATTTAATCTGCTACACTAATCACTTGCAAACAAGCCAGTAAAGCCAAAGACTTAGCCCTAGGCATAACCATCCTAACTCAATCATCAAGATACAATCAATAACAATCAATCATACAATCCTAATCACTACGAGTCATCATCATCAAGTCCTATACACAACCTCACACAATCGAGCTTCACTACCAATTATAGGTATATAATTGGCAGTCTAGTAATAAAATCATAACTGGAGTTCTATACACCCTATGGACATGAATGAGGACAATCTGGAAAGCTTATCAAATTGCCCATCAATCATCTCAAGACACCAAGACATGATTCCTAACTTAACTAGTCCTAAAATAGATAACATCAGGACTGGTTCTGACCAATCAGCAACTAAACAGCCTTTCTAACCAAGTTGCAAGAGCCATAGCTCCCAAACTATTGATCCAATGACCACAAAATTTCACCAGTGGAACCATATACTAATTACAAACCAATCATGTAAAGACAAGTTTTCCAGAATATCAACCTATCATTAGGTTAGGCATGGCATCTTGGAATCGACTCCAAATTAACCACCAATGGGTTGAACAGCAACCGATATCTAGACACATCAAAAAATCCTATAAAAATGACAGTAGATAACACATGGAAATGACAGTGTATCATCCAAGTTTCACCCTAATTGGATGATCCTACTGGCCTATACAAAAATGACATGGCAGCACCAAACCAAGGACCTATAAATACTTTGCACTACCAACTTGCTTCTATCTTGAATCTAAGCACATGCAGAGATACATTAGGGCATATAAGTGGCCCACAAAAAGTATGAACCTCAAATCAAACCTATACAAGGCATTTATGAATTATCTCAAGAATGACTCCTAATTCACACTTGCACTACAACTCTAAAATTCTACACAGAAAGCATGCATGATATATTTATCATGGGTAAAGCATGGCAATACAAGACTAACAAAACAAGAACCACATTTTTTAGAGCATCCTATGATTTACTAGGCATTTCCAAAGATTAAAGACATTTCACCAATTAAATCTAAACTCAATATAAAAGCACAGCAAACATGTCATTTCATATTTTCTAAGCATAGGGCATCTCATAAGATAAATCTAGGTACTTGAATCGTAGGATTTGGACAACCCTAGCTCCCTCTATGAATTTTTGCAAGGTTTAATAGGAATCTGGAAATCATTTTCCCTAAATCCTAATAAGACAAACGCTTTGCAGATAGGCCCCTGGGGTTTCCATAAATTGCGGGAGGGCAGATCGGCAATTCGTTGTGTCTGGCGGTTTAGCAGATCAACCCTGTACTTTACCTAATTCTAACTTGAGGTCCTCCACGCGGGAAGGAACAGGGGCGCGGCGGTGCTCGGGTTCCCGGCCACGGTGGCCGACCTCCGGCATCGGCAGGTGGCGGCGAGATGCCCAGCGGCCCCTGCGCACCCTATGGTGCCCCCAGCCCATCCTGCTGTGGCCTGCGGCGGCCCAGCCGCGTCAACCGGCGGCCCGGTTGGCCGGAGCACCGGCGGCGGCGGCTCCAGGCGGCGTCGGCACGTGCGGGCGTGCGCACGGGAAACGAAGTGACGAGGCGAAGGCCAGTGCACGCGGAAGAATAAGGAGAGGAGACTGGTGCGGTCCTTCCCCGAGCGGCGGCCATGGCTCGGCGCCGGCGGCACCGTTTCGCCGCGGCGGGAGAAAGAGGGGAGGAGAGGCAAGGCCAGCGCAGAGGAAGGCGGCGGAATGGCGAAACGGGCGCGCTGCTGCGGCTACGGAGCGGTGCTGTGTGGCAGCGGGGGCGCAGCGGCAAGCTTTGCGCGGCGCAGAAACGGCGGCGCGAGCGGCGGTCGCTCGGCTTCGCGTGCAGAGGAAGGAAGGAGTGGGCGAGAGAGAGTGGGAGAGAGTGAGGAGGGAGGAGTGAGGGCCCCGTCCCCTTCTGGCCGAAGGCACGGGCGCTGGGGCGCGTGTCGGAGGCGGGCGGCGGGCGAGACGCGCGTCCGGGGTGGTGGCGACCATGCACGACGTCCACGTCGGCATTCTGGCGAACAGGTGGCGTGCGTCGAGGTAGGCTCGGTTGAAGGTGAATTTGGGCTATTTCTGGGCCGAATTAGGTCATGGGCCCAAAAGGAGAATTGAAGCCCACGCATCACTCATCATTTTTCATTAAGACACTTTCTCCATTTGAGCAGCGGATTAGTAGATAATCATGTGCCAACATGGCAATGTCGACACACTAATGACGGCTGACCTAAGCTCGGGTTTTCTTGCAATTGGATGGCTAAACTCGACCGATTCGATCCCAACTTTCGGCATGTTGTGCCCTAATGGGTTAGCTATGTTTTTCCTAATGGGGCCAACTAAAGTTGTTTCACGGAAATCGGAGAACGCGGCATGCCAATCGACCGACGTCACTCATCCTAGCGACTTCGTCAACCGTTTCGAGCATCTTCGGGGCATTTTCATGAAAAGGTCAAAACATAAAGTTTTCTCGAAGTACTCTCCTCTTCGAACTTTATTAAAGGTCCGACTTGAGATAAGCGACGTAGCTACTACTTCCCGTTCAAGCCAACAGTCACACTTATAGACTAAGTCAAACAGAGTGCAGACAAATATCAAGCAATCATGTCAAGATGATGATTAGATGCTAATGATATGATTATGCTCATATTTGCAGAGTTAATGTGTAATTAACATCCAGGGTGTTACAATCTTCTCTTTCTTCGATTCGCCTCCCTGCTCTTCACTCATAGCCGCGGCAGAGCAGCGTTGGCCACTCGATGGCGACTGGAGGGGAGCGGTGATGGCGCGGCTGCAGGTCCTCTCGCCGGTGTGCGCGTCCACTGGAGGGTGCGCACGCCGCCGTCGAGCGGTCCAGTGGCAGTGCCCGTGCTTTGGAGCCCGAGGCATAGCCGTGCGGTGGCGAGCTTCCTGGGTCGGCGTGTCTGGGTTATTTTCCGCGCCCGACGAGCGGCGGCGGGTTCTTCTTTCCGCGCGCCGGTGAAACGACGGTGGCGTGGATCAGGTGATGGAGACAGGTAGCAGTCCTCCCGCCCCCCGCACTGGATCCTTTCTATCGATCTTTTCTCCTTTGTTGTTAGGGTTAGGGTTCGTGTTTGGGGATTTCTTCCGATTCGACTCGATTCATTCTTTCTTTTCACTCTTTTTCTTTGCCCCGATCTGATCCAGACTCTAAACCAGACTCCGACACCATTGATAGCATTCGTGGATCGTACTAGGCGTAGATCAGAGGGTGTATTTACTTGTAATTAGGATAAATGGAGTAGAACATCATGGTGCACAAATCATAGAGAGGAAGTGGGAGATGGTGAGTAGAGCTCCATACCGTCGTTGGAGCTCGGCTTCGTTGGTTCGTCGATGGAAGTTGGGCACGGCCAGCGACGGTTAGGGAAGAGGATGCAACTACATCTCGACGGCGGTGAAGTATAGTGGCGGCGGCGGTGGATCTTTCCCGTCGCTCGCAGCACTCCTCTCGATCGGACTAGGTCAGGATAGTGGGGCAGTGGCGGCTATAGGTGAACCTCGTAGTGTGTGCCCTGGCCACCACCTCCTATTTATGGCACTACGTGACGGGGCCCACCAGCCACTTTTATGGTTGAGCATCTGTCGATGATTTATCACCGATAGCCTGCCACGGGGGTACCGGGGATAGTTGTTCGGCCTGCGACGAATCAGAGCTTGGCGGTTTTGGCAACGAGACAAATGGGGCGAACGGTTTTTATACTGGTTCTGGCCCTTGACTCGAGGTCAAGTAATAGCCTTTACGTCCAGTCGGCTGAAAGCTCCGGTTTGGTTTTGGTAATTAATGACACTCAACGTTGCTAATGCTTTGCTCTAAGTGTGGTTAGACACATAGCAACGTGACGGTGGATGATGGAGTATGGCGATCACCGTGATGAACATGGTGGATGTGATGTGATCGAGCTCCGATGGAGGCCCATGGAGATCAAGGCTAAGGTATACTTGATAGGGCTTTCCGGTTTGGTGGTCAAGACACTTAGCGAGTGTGACCACATTTAGGATCGATAAACGACTACCAAGAGGGGTTTCCTCGGTTCATTCGCGGTCCTAAGTGCCTCTAGGTTTGACTCGGCATGATGCATGAGAGACTAACTAGAGGGCTAACTCTTGCCAACGTGGTCGTGCTTGTACTACTAACTCTAGTACTTGAGACGAGGTCTACACTTGGTGGAGTTGGTAATCAAGGCAAGAGGATGGATGTGGAACAAAGTCGGCGCGAAAAGGCGACAAGTTCATCACATTGGCACGCGCCGGACGCGTCAGTTGGACGGCGTCGGACGCGGCCAAGGTGGTCAGGACGCGGCACAGAAGGGCCTCGTGGCGACGATAGTGGCGGACACCTCATTGGGTAGCGCCGGACGCGTCTGATGGGCGCCGGACGCTACCCAGAAAGGTACTCAGGCCGTCGGGGCCTTCGAACGCGGGCGTCGGACGCCGGCTTGGTGAGCCGGACACGTCCGGCGTGTTCTGGTGCTTCACGAGCAGCTGGCTGGGTGCTGTGAGCGCCGGACGCGGGCCGAGCGCGTCTGGTGAGCGCCGGACTCGACCCAGAGAGGGTCTCAGCGCCACGCGGACGCCGGACGCGTCCGGGAGCGAACGTCGAACGCGCGTTGTGGAGCTCGGCCAGATGCGCTGACGTGGCGAAGTTCGAATGCAACGGTCGACTGCCAGTGTGCGTCGGACGCGTCTGGCGGGTGGCAACAGACGCGTCCGGTGCGTGTTCTTCAGTAGCCCGAGGACACCAACGGCTCTATTTGTGGTGGAGGCTATAAATAGAAGGGTGGTCGGTTTGGGGAGGTTCTCTTGGCCATTTCTTTCATTCCTAAGCATTCTTGAGCAAGAGACTCCATTGAGAGTTGCATCTCCCACTCATCTCTTTGATTCTTGAGCATCTCTTGTGAGATTTGAGTGAGGATTCAAGTGCATTGCATTGAGAGTTGCATCTAGAGGCACTTGTTCATCGAGTGAGCTACCCACGCTACACAAGGAGTGGTTCCCGACCGAATTCTTGTTACTCTTCGGTGATTCCCATCACCGTAGATGGTTTGGAGCAATTAATTACAATCGGCAACACACAATCGATGACGACCAATCACCGGGTGGTGGTTGAGCTCGACTTGGTGATTGTTCGAGGCCACACATACACCTTCTCTTGCCAACGCCTCCAACAATTCTTGTGAGGCAATGCACTAGGTGATCTCTCAATCTCACTTTGGATGAGCAACAAGCAAGAGAGATGAGAGGGAGAGTGTTTCTCTAGCACAAAGGATGAGCAAGTGAGTAGAAATAGGCAAGAGAACCTCCCATGGCGGCCAAGGATCCTTCCCCGTGGGAGTTCGCGAAAGGATACTCTAGTGGATCGCTCGACGGCCCGCGGCCTCGTGGCTTGTGGATCCTTGTCTTGTGTGGAGATTGTGGCTCCCCATTGGGGTCTTTGGCTTTTCATAAACATTTCCCAAAGGTTAGGTTAGCTCACTAGGCCGAGCCAATTCACCTAGACCCGCGGGCAACTCAATAGTGCCAATCCTAAACAAGTGCATTGCCACAATGAGGACTAGCTTGATCCATCGATCTTGACTTCACTTGCCCTTCACCGAAGCAAGTGAACCTCAATAAAAAATCATTGTGTTGATTTGTGATTCCTAGGTTTCATCAATTAGAAAACCAAACTAGGCTTTCACCGTGGGAGTTCGACCTCCATTGTGATTGTGCTTGAGCATCTCTAGGTGATTGGCTTCTACACCTCAATAAAAAATCATTGTGTTGATTTGTGATTCTTGAGGCTTCGGTGATTGTCTACCTTCTACTCTTTCTACTCTTCGGCGGTATAACCTTCCATCCTCTCTTTACTTCCCGCAAAGTAGAATTGCTTGTTGTGGTCGGTCGGGAACCACTCTTTGAGTAGTTTAAATCCCGTGGGTAGAATTGCTTGTTGTGGTCGGTCGGGAACCACTCATTGTGTAGCTTAAATCTCGTGGGTAGAATTGCTTGTTCGGTTTTGGTGAACCGACTTTGTGTAGCTTGATCACCGTGGTTGATTGTGCAATTGGATTGAGTAGCCTTGCATTGTTTAGGACGGCTTGCATAGAGTAGTTGAAAGCTCCGGTTTGGTTTTGGTAATTAATGACACTCAAACGTTGCTAATGCTTTGCTCTAAGTGTGGTTAGACACATAGCAACGTGACGGTGGATGATGGAGCACGGTGATCACGGTGATGAACATGATGGATGTGAGGTGGTCAAGCTCCGACGGAGGCCCATGGAGATCAAGGTGAAGGTATACTTGATAGGGCTTTCCGGTTTAGTGGTCGAGACACTTAGCGAGTGTGACCACATTTAGGATCGATAACCGACTATCAAGAGGGGTTTCCTCAGTTTCATTCGCGATCCTAAGTGCCTCTAGTTGTGACTTTGCATGATGCATGAGAGACTAACTAAAGGGCTAACTCTTGCCGACATGGTCGTGCTTGTACTACTAACTCCGGTGCTTGAGACGAGGTCTACACTTGGTGGAGTTGGTACTCAAGGCAAGAGATTGGACTTGGAGCGAAGACGGCGCAAGATTCTATGGAGAATTCTTCTTCACAAGGCGTCGGACTCAGCAAAGACGCGTCTGACACGTTGTCAACAGCCTTCGGCGTGCTGGACTGGCGCAGTGAGCGCCGGACGCGGCGGCGGACGCGTCCGGCGGTCCCCCGGACGCCGACCAGAAACTTCTGGGCTCGGGCGCACTGGCGGTGGCTCGGTCGGACGCGCGTCGGACTCGTGGCAGACGCAGCCATCGGACGCTGGCCGGACGCGGGCGCCGGACTCGGGCGGTTTACTGTGCAGCGTCCGGCGCTCGGTGGATTTGAACGGAGGAGCTCCAACGGTCGTGAGACGTGGCGCGCTGAAGAGCGGCGGACGCGTCCGGCGCGTTCTGAAGCACCAGCCCTAGGGGGCAACGGCTACTTTCGAGGAGGGGTCTATAAATAGACCATTGGCCGGCCTTGGGGAGGTCTCTTCGCCATTTCTTCATACCTGAGCATTCTTTGAGCAAGAGAGACACTCCCCCACTCATCTCTTTGATTCCTTTGCTAATCTTGAGAGATATTTGAGTGAGAACAAGTGATTTGCATTGAGAGTTGCATCTAGAGGCACTTGTTCATCGAGTGAGCTGTGGATTCTTGTTACTCTTCGGTGATTCCCGTCACCGTAGACGGTTTGGAGCAGCGGGTGGTGGTTGAGCTCGACTTGGTGATTGTTCGAGGCCACACCGGGTTCTTGTGAGGGGTTCTTGATCCTTCCCCGCGGGAGTTCACGAAAGGATACTCTAGTGGATTGCTCGTGGCTTGTGGATCCTTGTCTTGTGTGGAGATTGCGGCTCCCCATTGGGGTCTTTGGAACCGAGCCAATTGAGCGGGCAACTCACCAAGCAAGTGTATCGCCACAACGAGGAGTAGCTTGCCGGGAAGCAAGTGAACCTCGGTAAAAAATCATTGTGTTGATTTGTGATTGCCGAGGCTTCGACCTCCTTGTGCTTATGCTTGAGCTCTCTAGGTGATTGGCTTCTACACCGGTGATTGGCTATCTTCTACTCTTCGCGGCGGTATAACCTTCGATCATCTCTTTACTTTCCGCAAAGTAGAATTGCTTGTTGTGGTCGGTCGGGAACCACTCATTGTGTAGCTTAAATCCCGTGGGTAGAATTGCTTGTTCGGTTTCGGTGAACCGATATTGTGTAGCTTGATCACCGTTGTTGAGTGTGCGATTAAATTGAGTAGCCTTGCATTGTTTAGGACGGCTTGCATAGAGTAGTCGAAGCTTTAGCTTTGCACATTTGCCGCCTAGCTTGCTAATTGGTTGTCTAGTGCTTTTGCTAGAAAATTTTATTAGGCTATTCACCCCCCCCCCTCTAGCCATTGTGATCTTTCACGTGGTATCGGAGCCGGGCACCGTTTGTTTGAGTTGGATTAACATCCTACGGTGAAGCAATGGCATTGGTTATGCATATCAACAACACCAAGAAGGCACCATCATTTAGAGGTGATGACTATGCCAAATGGAAGCTCAAGATGAAGAGTCATCTCAAGTCAATCAACCTTGAGGTGTGGAAAGTGGTGGAAACAAAGTTTGAGCTTGTTGAAGGTGCGGTGCCAACACCGGCCGAAGAGAAGAAGCAACAAGCAAATGACATTGCCGTGAGTGCTTTCCATGAGGCACTTGATGATAAAGCTTTTGAGCTCATCAAGAACCTTGAGGTGGCTCATGACATTTGGAAGAAGCTAGAAGAAGCTTATGAGGGCACCGAAAGTGTCAAGACCGCAAGAGCCTACATGTTGCAAGAGAAGTTTGCAAGCTTCTCAATGAAGGAGGATGAGAGTGTGCCGGAGATGTTCCATAGGCTCCAAGTCATTGTCAATGAGCTCAAGGGACTTGGGAAAGAAATCAAGGACTCTCAATTCTCCACCAAGTTCATGATGTGTCTTCCCAAGAGATTTGACATGTTAAAGACCGTCATGGTGAAGACAACCATGAAGGAGAAGCCAACTCCCAACCAAGTCCTTCAAGAGATCATGGCCGATGATGAGTTTAGAGAAGATCATGAGAAGGAAGAGTTGGTGAAGAAGAAGAAGAAGAAGAATGAGAAGAAGGATGATGACAAGAAGAGCATGGCATTCAAGGCCACATCATCCAAGAGCAAGGGCAAGAAGAAGAAAGAAGAGACTTCAAGTGAAGATGAACCATGCTCTAGCTCAAGTGGGCAAGAAGAAGAAGTGAGTGAACAAATGGCACTCCTTGTGAAGAGAATGGGGAAACTCATGAAGAAGGGGTACCGGTCCAAGAGCAAGAGAAGCTCATCCAAGTCTAGTGACCGTCCCATGAAGTGCTTCCGGTGCAATAGCAAGGATCATCTCATTTCCAAGTGTCCCTATGCAAGTGATGATGAAGATGCCATGAGGAAGGAGAGGAAGAAGCAAGAGAAGAAGAAGGAGGAAAAAGACTCCTCTCACAAGAAGAAGAAGGGTGAATCTCATGTGGCAACTTGGGAGAGTGATTCATCTTCCTCAAGTGATGAAGATGATGATTCCAAGAAGAAGAAGAAGGGGCATGCAAGCATTGCCATTCAAGAGAAGCTTTCTCTATTTGGTGCTCCATCATCTTGCTTCATGGCCAAGGCCACTAAGGTACAACCTTTACCCGATAGTGATGATGAGAGTGATGATGATGATGACACCACAAAAGAAGAACTATGGGTCATGCTTGAGGATTGCAAAGGTGCTTTCAATGACTCTAGGAAAGAATGTAGGGGCTTGCGCAAGGATAAGCAAAACCTTGAGCAAGAACTTATGGAGTTGAGGGCCTCTTATGAGAGTCTAAAGGTAGACCATAAGAAGCTAGAGAGTGCTCACTCCAAGCTTGAAAAAGCTCATTCTTCTCTAGTTAAGAAGCAAGAGAAAGAGCAATCACAAGTGGTGATCATAGAGAAGAAAGATGTGTCTACATCATGTGATTCACTTGATGATTCAATTGTTGTTGCATCACTTGGCCCTTCATGCTCTTATGCCTCTACCTCATCTAGTAGTGTTGGTCATGTATGTGATTCTACACTAGTAGTTGAGAATGAGTCTCTTAAGAAGGAAGTCAAGGAGCTCAATCACACCTTGGCTAAGGCTTATGGTGGTGAGGACCGCTTGCTTATGTGCTTGGGTAGCCAAAGAGCTTCTCTCTACAAAGAGGGATTGGGCTATAACCCCAAGAAAGGCAAAGCCGCCTTTGCTCCTCACAAGACTTGTTTTGTGAAGAACAATGGTAGCTATTGCAAGAGTTGCAAGCAAGTGGGTCATGTAGAGCATGCATGCAAGAACAAGAACACTAGTGCTTCCTCTTACAAGTTAAATGCTTCCTACATGCTTGTTAAGAGTGAGTGTGGTGTGAGTGCTAGATTCATTGGTACACCATGGATGAGCTCAAAGAAGAAAGCTATTTGGGTACCAAAGACTCTAGTGACTAACCTTCAAGGACCCAAGCAAAAATGGGTACCTAAAGCTTGATGTCTTCTTGTAGGTCAATTACAAAGCCGGAGGGAGGCATTGGGTGCTTGATAGTGGTGCATCAAATCATATGACCGGTGAAGATAGTATATTCAAATTACTTGATAGGAATGACAATGGTGGATTCAACTCCATCACATTTGGTGACAATAGCAAGGGTGATGTCATGGGGCTTGGAAATGTTGCAATTTCAAATAAGAAGGATCTCTCCAATGTGTTGCTAGTTGATACTTTGAACTTCAATCTTTTGTCGGTGGCACAATTGTGTGATCTTGGCTACAAGTGCATATTTGATGACAAGCATGTTGAGGTGGTGAGCAAGGATCAAGCAAATATCATCTTCAAGGGATTTAGGCATGGAAGCTTGTACTTGGTCGATTTCAATGCTAGTGAAGCTCAACTTTCATCATGTTTGATTGGCAAGTCAAGCAAGGGATGGCTATGGCATAGGCGCCTTGGACATGTTGGCATGAAGCAATTGAACAAGTTGGTGAAGCATGATCTAGTGAGAGGCTTGAATGATGTCACATTTGAGAAGGATAGACCTTGTAGTGCATGTCAAGCCGGCAAGCAACATGGGAACTCACATCCCAAGAAGAATGAGATGTCAACTTCAAGAGCATTTGAGTTGTTGCATATGGACTTGTTTGGCCCAACTCACTACACATCAATTGGGGGCAACAAGTATGAATTTGTGATTGTGGATGATTACACAAGATACACATGGGTGTTCTTCCTCTATGACAAGAGTGAAGTCTATGATCTATTCAAGTCATTTGTCAAGAGGGTGTAAAATGAGTTTGACACTACCATCAAGAAGATTAGAAGTGACAATGGGAGTGAATTCAAGAACACGAGAGTTGAAGAGTTGTGTGATGAGCTTGGAATTGTGCATCAATTCTCACCAACCTACACTCCCCAATCCAATGGTGTGGTTGAAAGGAAGAATAGGACCTTGATTGAGATGGCAAGAACCATGCTACTTGAGTACAATGTGAGTGAGAAGTTTTGAAGTGACGCTATCAACACGGCTTGCTACTATAGCAACCACCTCTATTGCCATGGGAAGTTAGAGAAGACTCCATATGAAATCTTGAATGAAAGGAAGCCCAACATTGCTTACTTCCGGGTCTTTGGTTGCAAGTGCTACATACTCAAGAAGGGACAAAGACTTGGCAAGTTTGACAAGAGATGTGATGAGGGATTTCTTATTGGCTACTCTACTTCTAGCAAGGCCTATAGAGTGTGGAACTTGGCTAGTGGGCTAGTTGAAGAGGTTCATGATGTTGAATTTGATGAAACCCAATGCTCTCAAGTTGGAGATCAAAATCAAGAAGATGTGGGTGGAGTTCAATTGAACAATGCAATGAGGCACATGGACATTGGTGAAATTAGGCCGAGGCAAGTGGATGATGGTGATGAAGTGCAAGTGCCAACTCAAGTTGTGATTGATAATTCCAATGAGGCAAGCACAAGTGGTACTCAACATGAAGATCAAGATCAAGGTCAAGCAAGCAATGCAAATGAGCTAGTTCTTCAACCTTCAAACATTGCAAGAGATCATCCTCTAGATCATATCATTGGTGACATTCAAAGAGGTGTGCAAACAAGATCAAGATTGGCAAGCATATGTGAGCACTACTCCTTTGTGTCATTCATTGAGCCAACAAAGATTGATGAAGCTTTGAAGGATCCGGATTGGATAAATGCCATGCATGAGGAATTGAACAACTTCACTAGAAATGATGTGTGGGAGCTTGTTGAGAGGCCAAAGAAGCACAATATGATTGGAACCAAGTGGGTCTTCAAGAACAAGCAAGATCAAGATGGTTTGGTTGTGAGAAACAAAGCAAGACTAGTGGCACAAGGGTACACACAAGTTGAGGGTCTTGACTTTGGAGAAACATATGCACCGGTGGCAAGATTGGAGTCAATTAGAATCTTATTAGCCTATGCTTGTGCTCACAACATCAAGCTCTATAAAATGGATGTGAAGAGTGCATTTCTCAATGGCTTCATCAATGAGGAAGTGTATGTTGCACAACCTCCCGGTTTTGAAGATGACAAGAAGCCCAACCATGTCTACAAACTCAAGAAGGCTTTGTATGGCTTGAAGCAAGCTCCAAGGGCATGGTATGAAAGATTGAGGGATTTTCTCATCTCCAAAGGCTTCAAGATGGGCAAGGTTGACACCACTCTCTTCACCAAGAAGATAGAAGATGACTTGTTTGTGTTGCAAATTTATGTGGATGATATCATCTTTGGATCAACAAATCAATTCTTTTGTGAAGAGTTTGCTAAGATGATGGCTAGTGAGTTTGAAATGTCAATGCTTGGAGAGTTAAGCTACTTTCTTGGTCTTCAAATCAAGCAAATGAAGAATGGCACCTTTGTGAGTCAAGGCAAGTACATCAAGTACATGATCAAGAAGTTTGGGTTGCAAGATGCTAAGGCCATTAGCACACCTATGGGAACCAATGGTGGCTTGGACATTGATGATAGTGGCAAGATGATTGAGCAAAAGCTATATAGATCAATGATTGGAAGCTTGCTATATGTGACCGCTTCAAGACCGGATGTCATGTTTAGTGTGTGCATGTGTGCAAGGTTTCAAGCTTCTCCAAGAGAGAGTCACTTGACGGCAACCAAGAGGATATTGAGATACTTGAAGGGTACCCAAGATGTTGGTCTATGGTATCCCAAGGGGTCAAGCTTTGAGTTGATTGGATACTCCGACTCCGACTATGCCGATTGCAAGATTGATAGGAAGAGCACAAGTGGAACATGCCAAGTGCTAGGAAGATCTCTAGTGTCATGGTCTTCAAAGAAGCAAAATAGTGTGGCACTTTCCACCGCCGAAGCCGAATATATTAGTGCGGGGAATTGTTGTGCACAATTGCTATGGATGAAAGCCACCTTGAAGGACTATGGGATCAAGTTCAAGCATGTGCCTTTGTTTTGTGACAATGAAAGTGCAATCAGGATGACAAACAATCTGGTTCAACATTCAAAAACCAAGCACATTGATGTGAGGCACCACTTCATTAGAGATCATCAACAAAAGGGAGATGTGAGCATTGAAAGCATTGGCACCGAAGATCAACTAGCCGACATATTCACCAAGCCTCTTGATGAGAAAAGATTTTGCAAGTTGAGGAATAAGTTGAACATACTTAGCTTCTCCAACATGGATTGATGCACCCCATATATGACATGCCTCTCCTCCAACATAGCAAGGTAAAGTTGGTTGTTGCATCTCATGCATCCTTTGCTAGTTGTGTAGACATGTATACATGTGCATCTTGCTAGGCTCATTCATTGCAAATTAAATGAATTTGAAGAATATATGGCACCACTATTGTTTCTATGCTTGATTTGATCTAGTGGTGGCATATGACTAGTTTGTGAGCTTGTGAACCTAGTGTTGAACCTTTAGCACTTGCTCATGATGTGTATCTCAACATGGTCAAGATAACCCTTATTCTTATGAGGTATGAAGAAGTTTGCCCTTGGTTCAAACCGAGATACATTTTCTAGGCATGTGATTTAGATTTGGCCATAGTTGATTGACTTGTTTCTCTCATCTTATGCACCCTTATTGGTCATTGTTGACAAAGGGGGAGAAGTATCAATATAGGGGGAGAAATAAGTCACAAAGAGCAATGAAAGGGGATCAATTTTTATGATATGACCCAACCATGAGCACACAAATAGGGGGAGCAAGCTCATAGACTATTTGTTGCATATTGTGTGTGCATACATGATGATATGGAGCATTGCAAGCTAAATTCAATATTCTTGCTTGTTTGGTGTAATGCTAGTATAGCACTTGATTGATGAAATGAAGTACTAGCATGCATAGGCGGTTTCTAGACATAGAGTTTTTCTTGTTCAAAGTACCTTGTTTTTAATGTTATCTCATGAGGTATTTTGAGTTTTGATGGATGTCTAGATTCCCATGGTGCTAAGGAAGATTTATTATCGCACTCCGATTGGTATCACGCTTCAAAGGTCAACTCTATAAACCTTAGTACCATTTTGGTTGTGGTAACTCTCACACAAATTTCATCTATACATGTGTGCTTGAAAATCGACCAAACATTTGATGCACACATGTAGGGGGAGCTACCACTACCAAAATCGGAATTGAAATGCTTGTCCAATCCAAGATTCATGATCAAAATGTCTTGGGCAAGCAATTCAATTTCATATTGAATTCAATTTCCATATCTTTGTGAGTTTTGTGAAGGGTTATCATCAATTACCAAAAAGGGGGAGATTGAAAGCTCTGGTTTGGTTTTGGTAATTAATGACACTCAACGTTGCTAATGTTTTGCTCTAAGTGTGGTTAGACACATAGCAACGTGACGGTGGATGATGGAGCATGGCGATCACCGTGATGAACATGGTGGATGTGATGTGATCGAGCTCCGACGGAGGCCCATGGAGATCAAGGCTAAGGTATACTTGATAGGGCTTTCCGGTTTGGTGATCAAGACACTTAGCGAGTGTGATCACATTTAGGATCGATAACCGACTATCAAGAGGGGTTTCCTCGGTTCATTCGCGGTCCAAAGTACCTCTAGGTTTGACTCGGCATGATGCATGAGAGACTAACTAGAGGGCTAACTCTTGCCGACGTGGTCGTGCTTGTACTACTAACTCTGGTGCTTGAGACGAGGTCTACACTTGGTGGAGTTGGTAATCAAGGCAAGAGGATGGACGTGGAACAAAGTCGGCGCGAAGAGACGACAAGTTCATCACATTGGCACGCGCCGGACGCGTCAGTTGGACGGCGTCGGACGCGGCCAAGGTGGTCAGGACGCGGCACAGAAGGGCCTCGTGGCGACGACAGCGGCGGACGCCTCGCTGGGTAGCGCCGGACGCGTCTGATGGGCGCCGGACGCTACCTAGAGAGGTACTCAGGCCGTCGGGGCCTTCGAACGCGGGCGTCGGACGCCGGCTTGGCGAGCCGGACGCGTCCGGCGTGTTCTGGTGCTTCGCGGGCGGCGGGCTAGGTGCTGTGAGCGCCGGACGCGGGCCGAGCGCGTCTGGTGAGCGCCGGACTCGGCCCAGAGAGGGTCTCAGCGCCGCGCGGACGCCGGACGTGTCCGGGAGCGAACATCGGACGCACGTTGTGGAGCTCGGCCGGACGCGCTGACGTGGCAAAGTTCGAATGCAACGGTCGACTGCCAGTGTGCGCCGGACGCGTCTGGCGGGTGGCAACAGACGCGTCCGGCGCGTGTTCTTCAGTAGCCCGAGGACACCAATGGCTCTATTTGTGGTGGAGGCTATAAATAGAAGGGTGGTCGATTTGGGGAGGTTCTCTTGGCCATTTCTTTCATTCCTGAGCATTCTTGAGCAAGAGACTCCCTCTCCCACTCATCTCTTTGATTCTTGAGCATCTCTTGTGAGATTTGAGTGAGGATTCAAGTGCATTGCATTGAGAGTTGCATCTAGAGGCACTTGTTCATCGAGTGAGCTGCGGATTCTTGTTACTCTTCGGTGATTCCCGTCACCGTAGACGGTTTGGAGCAGCGGGTGGTGGTTGAGCTCGACTTTGTTAACACCAGAATTTGGTCAGGAATATGACAGGTGGACCCGCAGGCGGCAGAGAGAGGAATTCGGCAAGTGCATATGCGGTCGGCTAATTTCCATGTGTTCGGCAAATGGCCAAGCGGTCGGCAAGAATGCTTTATTTGAAGGCGGAGAAAGGAAAAAGGAAGGCGATCGAAAAGGGAAGGAGTCGTGATGATCAAGGACTCCGATTATGGATAGAGTTAGCGTGTCTTTGTCTTTCCAATTTTGGTTAGATAGTTCGTAAGTGCTTAGGACTCATGTTTTGTCCGGGGTATAAATATAAACCCTCGACCATTGTAATAGGGGTTCACAACCAAATCAATACAACCGGCTACGCGCCACCCTTCGAGTCCTTTTAGTCGTGTCGTCGAGTTCTTCGAGAGGGCCAATCGATCCGTCGACCTCCGTAAGTCCCGCAACCTTGCCATCATGTCTAGTATCGTGCGGCGGATTTAGATTATGATGCAAGTAGTCTCATCCGTTTTGCTTAGTATCGTGCGGCGATTTAAGCTTAATGATGGGAAGTTTTTGCTTGTGCCTTGTATCGTGCGGCATTAAGACATGAGTAAAGATAGTTATCGGCTCTTTTAGATTTGGCATGATCTAATAGATTCATTAAGTTATCACGTGTTGCTTGCTTTATTTAATGTTTAATTATTTGCAACACCCTTTTGCCCAATCTAGATTGATACTCTTTCGGCTTGTTGATCGTATCTCTCATGCTCATTCAATATTGAGTAGATCAAGCTCACATAGCCGAATTAGATCGATCTAGATTGTTACATGTTGTGGGTTCATTCACGTTATATGTAGATAAGCCTTGACAGACCGGGTACCGCGCGGCGATGCGAGTCTTTGGGTTACTCTAGAGCTAGTCATCCGGTGGACTAGAGATCGGTTTAATCGATAGGCTCCTTTTACATGTTGCTTGTTTGTTCCTTCTTCATGGACCCCGATTCGGCAATCTTGCCGATACGGTTATGCTTATACATGTAGCAAGTATCTATAGATCTGTTAGATAATTATGTGCTTTTAGCTCTTTATTGCTAGATTGTATCATGCGGTGGATTGATCTAGTAGCAAGGAGTGGTGTAAATTCATAGTGAGTGGTATCATGCGGTGGATTAGCTTGCTTGGGTTTATGCTCGACGGGTTTATGAAGGCTAGACGTGCGCGAGACTAGTTGGAGTAGCCTATGCATGTGTTGTTTAGTAGATTTATATTTATAAGTTACTTATTCTTAATTTTTAGTGCTTGATGATGCTTTAAACATGAGATGTAGTTTGATATGCTTTAATGATTTAATCTTGTTCAAACATGTCTTCATTTACCGTATTCGGCTAGTTTGTTCTGTTTACATCGCTTATGTTACTTTAGCCGAATGAACCGCATCCCGTTGGCGATAGCTTCCATAGCTATGTGTCGTCGTAAGTGGCTTCGGGGCCGTAAAGATGGAACTGTCTGGTCTCACCCAAAGACGTTCCGCTTATGATCTTACCGTTTTATCCCTTGTCGATTTTCGTCAAATCGACGGCACGCCACCGGATTCGTACGCCCGGCACCCGATTGAAGCTAGGCTTTCCGGCTTGCCGTGTGTGAGACGCAGGGTGGTTACATTTTGCGTCAACACACTTTTTGGCACGCCTGGGACAACTTCTCAATATAAGATGGGATCGGAAATTGACAACGATCACGTTACGAACGTGACCATGGACGAGCCGCCGCCGAGCAACGCCGGATGGTGGAGCAAGCAATGGAACAATTTCAGCGAAATGTCGATGTCCTTTTCCAAGAACAAGAGTGGCGAGTGATGATCAAGCAAGCACCGCCACGAGTTCTTCTCGCCGGTCGGGCCTCGATGTTACGACGAGAGGAGATGCGAGAGGGTAGTTGGAGCCATCTACAAAGTCAGTAGGAGACACTATGTTGAATCACAACACGCTTTTCTCGGGCACCTTCCGCAAAATCATGGCTGAAACTTTTGGTCCGGCAAGCGGTTGACAAACGATTTGAAGCAAGATTTGGAGAGCTTGCTGGGCCAAGTACTTCAACACTCGGCAATCTTCGGGAAGTCAACTGGAGGAGAAGAGATAATCGGTACAAGCAAGGATGGAGCTATTCATGATGGAAAAGAGAAGCCTCCCGTGGACCGAGCAAGAAACTCATGGTCGTAGCTTTTGGTGCGACAACGGATATACACCGCATCTCGCTTATAAGATTTCTCCAAGAGCAAAACAATTGCGAAGAGTGTCTATGGAGATGGGTATAGTGAATTCACGACATTACGGTGCTCGGATGCTTTGCCGAATCCGGGATACAAGAGTGCATCGAGTGCCTTCTAGGAGACAGGAGCAAAAGATGCAAATGATGAGCTCCTAAGCGAAATGGCCGATATGATGCGTAATCAATTCGGCCCGAAACCAAAGCATCGACATATGCATACAAATCTCCTTTCCCGAATGGTACAATAGGGTAGCTCTTCCACCAAGAGTTAAACCACCAACGGATTTGACCAAATTCTCGGTCGATGACACCAAGTACCATTGAGCATGTCAAGAGATATCCGATGCAACTTGGAGAAGCCGCGCGATGAAGCTTGGAGGATCTCGATATTTTCCTATGTCTCCGACGGGGCCGGCTTTCACATGGTTTGCATCGCAGCCGGCCAATTCCATTGGTACATGGGCGTAAATTGGAGCAAAAGTTCCATTCATACTTTTATACAGAAACCAATGAGAAGAAGATGGTTGATCTCGTGGTCTATGAGGATGAAGACTACGAGACACCAATGGAGTATCTCCGCAGATTCAGAGAAGCAAAGAACATGTGCTATTCTCTCGACTATTCCCGATGATCGCCTTGCACAATTGGTCATTGCGGGCATGCCGCCACATATCGTAGACAAGCTATTCGGCATGGAGTTTGAAGACCTTGGACAGCTTGCACAAAAGCCGACAAAGCAATGAGCAATCAAGCCCAAGGGTTCGAAGAGATGCTCGTTTTCGAAGAACAAGTAAACCGTTGATATGTATCAAGGATTTCGGAAGAAGCATCCGAATATGAAGATGAAGATGAAGTAGGCTGGCTGCAGAGTTGACCTGGACAAAAGAGCCTACTTTGGTCGATCATCGGTGGGTGAAGCGAGAAGGGATCTTATGATTTTGATGTCGCAGCGATAAGCTCTTTTTGTATCTAGTCCAAGAGGGACGCGTTAAGCCGCGTAAGGACATCCTATGCTTTGCGCCCGAAGGAGTAAAGGATAAGAAGTACTGTGGATTTCATGATACAAACTCTCATCATATCAATGATTGCCGAGTGTTCAGAGTAAAGATTCAGAAGGCTATTCAAGATGGACACTTAAGATTTGATGGCAAGATGAAAGTAGACAAGAACCCGTTCCCTCAGAACATGGTCTCTTTCTCCATAGGCATGGTTAATGCCAGTGAGTCCAAGGAAAAGGGAAAGATGAAGGTTCTGACGTCTGAAAGAGCCAAGGAGATTGGTTCTGTTGACCCTAATCGGCAAGTTACCAAGGAGGAAGTGCAACAAGCGCAATTAAAGAATAGCCGAACAGAAGGGTCGACTTCGATGCTAAGGAAATTGCCGAATACACGCTGATCCGAAGCGCAGGTTACAAGACGACACTTGTTGAATAAGTGGCAATGGGAAAAGAAGATGGAGTATGATGAGGAACAGCGAAGACATTGAGGAGGAGCGCAGTTCATGGCGTAACGTCGGAGATATGAAGCGTAGTACGCCAAAGGGAACAAGAAGAGTACGAGAAGAGAGCAAGAACAGTCACATTGAACTGCTCCTTCTTCGACACTTGTTGGAACGAAGGCTTGAAGTTGCCTCGCCAGAACAATTGCCCCGAATGCGGTGATCAATATTCGTAGTACAGGCAATCTCGAGTCAACCGTCCCGTTCATGATAGACTTGGGATGAAAGTTCCGCAGAACGATCGGCGCCTAAAAATAAACAGTTTTGATGGATATCAAAGGAAAAGATTTACAGACCAAACTTGGGCTCACGGAGTGTCTATACTACGGAAGAGAGCTCCTACGTGTGGCAAAAAGGTCAATGGTGCCCTCCCGGTCTCATGGGAAAAGCCAGAAGAGAAGAGTTCGAGCGTTTGAGAAATCAAGAGCCAAGCGAGAAATAACCGAAAAGAAGCCCGTATGGCGTCCTAAGAAAAAGATGGTGGACAAGGCCCATCGGCCGATACTAACATGGTGTTCTTCATTCCATTAGAGTTTAAAGCTCCCGAAGACCAAGAAGTGCAAGATGAGGTATATTCAGATTTCGATGAGACCGAATGCCGAGACCCGATGGCTCAACTTGTGTTGACTCGGCAAGCAATCTTTGACAAGCCGCTTAAAAATCGTCATCTCGAAACCATTGTACTTGAAGGGATATGTCAATGGCAAGCCTTTAACCAAGATGCTTGTTGATGGAGGAGCGCTATCAATATTATGCCATATGCTACTTTCGAAAACTTGGTATGACAAATGAAGATTTGCTCATGACCGACATGATCCTTAGAGATTTTGCGGCAATGCTTCGATACTGTGGAGCAAGACATGTGGAACCGATGATTGGATCCAAGACCTTGATCACTACCTTCTTTGTCATTGATGGCAAGGGGGCATATAGCATGCTTCGGGAAGGGATTGGATCCATGCTAATTGCTGCATACCCTCAACTATGCATCAAATCCTTATTCAGTGGGTAGGAGATGATGTAGAAGTTGTTCAGCCGATGATTCAAGTGAGTGTTGCCACTTCGAGCCTGCTTATTGGGAGTATGATGGACTAGATTGCCTTTCGGGTAAGGTATGGAAAGAAGGTCCCGTCAATGTGTTCGACAGAGATCAACAAATGATCCAAGCAATCGGCTCGACAAACTTTTAATGGGCAATCCAATCGATGGCGGCAAAAAGGCAACCGGGTCGTGGTTTCATGTCGGCCGACAAATTAGAAGAAATCAATGTTGGTGATAGCACAAAGTCAAGGCCGATGTATATCGGTGCAGATTTAGACCCGAATATAAATTGAAGTTAATAAAGTTGTCAAGGAGTTCAAAGATTGTTTTGCTTGGGATTACACAGAGATGCCTGGATTGGATCGATCAATTGTTGAGCATAAGTTGCCTATAAAACCTGGATTTCGTCCCTTCAAACAACCTCCACGAAAAATCTATAAAGAGGAAGTATTGGCCGATGTAAAGAAAGAGATTGAGAGATTAATTGAAGCAAACTTTATTCGGCCATGCAGGTATGCAGAATGGATTTCAAATATAGTACCTGTCTACAAGAAGAATGGGAAGATGAGGGTATGCATAGATTTCAGAGATCTCAACAAAGCTACTCCAATGGATGGATACCCAATGCCAGTTGCCGATTTATTAGTGGATGCAAAGAAGAAGTTATGAAGTTATCGGTTTATGGATGGCAATGCTTGGCTACAATCGATTTTCATGGCGGTTGAAGATATTGCAAAGACGCATTCGATGTCCTGGTCACATTGGATTGTTTGAGTGGATAGTGATGACATTTGGATTGAAGAATGCTGGTGCAACTTATCGTAGAGCCATGAACTATATCTTTCATGAGTTAATCGGCAAGATTGTAGAAATTTATATTGATGATGTAGTAGTCAAATCCGAGAGACCATGAAGGACATTTAGCCGATTTAAGAAAGACTTTGGAGTGCACAAGGAGACATGGCTTAAAGATGAATCCAAACAAGTGTGCTTTTGGAGTCTCGGTGGTGAGTTTTTAGGGTTCTTGATCCACAAAGGAGGGATAGAAGTTGGGAAAAAGAGCATGGAAGCAATAGACAAAGTTGTGCCCCCAACTAACCTTACGAATTGCAATCATTCTTGGGCAAGGTCAATTTCGTGAGAAGATTCATATCCAATTTATCGGAAAGAGTGTTGCCTTTCTCTCCATTGTTGAAGCTCAAGAAAGATCGAAATTTGTGCAGGGTGACATACGAAAAGGCTTTTGATGAAATCAAGCAATATATGAAGGCACCACCGGTGTTGGTACCTCCACAACTTGAGAAGCCTTTCAAGGCTGTATGTGGCGGCCGATAGCCTAACAATAGGATCGGCCCTTATGCAAGAGTTTGATGGAAAAGAGAGAATAATAGCTTACCTTAGCCGAAAACCTGTTAGATCCTCGAAACAAGGTATTCGGCTATAGAAAAGCTCGTTTGTGTGTTTATTACTCATGCACCAAATTTCGGCACTATTTGTTAAATGCCGAATGTGTGGTTATATCTAGTTTTGATGTAATTAAACACATGTTGTCAATGCCGATTTTAAGTGGGAGAATCGGCAAATGGGTATTAGCACCGTCGAGTTTAATTTGAAGTATGAGTCGGCAAAAGCAAGTGAAAGGACAGGCAATTGCCGATTTTATTACTCAACATCGTGATTTATCTCGTTGATATGATTAACATTGCCCCATGGGCATTATTTTTTGATGGATCATCATGTGACAAAGGTGGTGGTGCTTGGTATTCTTTTGATATCCCCACGTGGAAAGATATTTGAGTTTGCTTTTTCAATTGAATATCCTGTCACTAACAACCAAGCGAGTATGAGGCTTTGCTTAGAGGGCTTCGGGCCGTTGGTAGAACGAAGGTCATTGTCGTTGAGGTATTTGGTGATTCGAATTGGTAATCAATCGGTTGACAGGACAATATGAATGCAAAAATGATGTACCGCAAGGGTACCATGAACAATGTAGGGAACTTCGAAAAGTTTTTCGCAGTTACTTTGCATCATATACCCGAGAGAGCACAATGGAGAAGCAAATAAATTAGCTCAAGCCGCTCGGATATCGGGAAAATCATGAAGTCTATACAATGCAAGAAGATGTTTTCAATTCGATCGATAAGTAATGACTGGAGAAGTGACATTATCAACTATCCGAAAGACCCATCTCAAAGAGTTTCCGGAGGCTCGTGTATAAGGCACTTAAATTTGTGCTTCTTGATGATCGGTTGTACCACAAGTCTATAGATGGAGTGTTGCTCAAATGCTTGAGCCAAGAAGAAGCTAAGAAGATTATGTTTGAAGTCCATGAAGGAGCTTGTGGTGCACATCAAAACGGCTTACCGAATGAAATGGATAATAAGGAGGACAGGTACTTTTGGCCGACTATGTTGGAGGATTGCTTTGAATATTACAAAGGGTGTCGAGATTGTCGATATTTGGTAATGTTCGAGAGCACTCGCATCTCGCTTCCGAATCCGATAATTAAACCTTGGCCGTTCGTAGGATGGGGTATAGATTTAATTGGACAGATCAATCCTCCATCTAGCAAAGGACACAAGTTTGTGTTGCTAGCAACAGATTATTTCACCAAGTGGGTTGAAGCTATCCCTTTGAAAAAGGTCACATCGAAAATATGATCGCTTTGTCAAGGAACATATAATTCATAGGTTTGGGATTCCACGAGACCATTACAACCGATCGGGGACTCGGTTCACTTCTTCGTAGTTTTGTGATTTTGCCGAAAACATGGGGATAAGGTCGTATAATTCTTCTCCTTATTATGCACAAGCCAATGGCCAAGCGAGGCGTCAAATAAGATCATGATCAAGATTATTCAAGAAAATCGATGAGAAGCCAAGGAGATGGCACTTGGTCCTTAATGAAGCATTGTGGGCTTACCGAATGGCTTGCCATGGGTCCACACAAGCATCTCCATATGAGTTGGTTTATGGACATAATGTCATGATGCCTTGGGAGTTGCAATCGGATCAAGGAGAGTTGAGTTACAAAAGGACTTGACAAAAAAGATTATAAGGATCGATGATGGATGAGTTAGAAGATTTGCATTTGATTCGTCTTAAGGCCTTGGAGAATATTGAGAAGAATAAAATACGTGTTGCCAAGTACTACAACAAGAGAGTTAAAATTAAGCAATTTGCGTAAGGAGAATTGGTTTGGAAAACAATATTGCCAATTGGTACCAAAGACAATATTCGGCAAGTGGTCTCCGAATTGGGAAGGACCTTTTCGGGTTGTCGCAGTGCACCCGGCAATGCGTATATATAAAAACGCTGTTTGGAGAAGAACTTACTAGAGCCATCAATGGCGTATACCTTAAGAAGTTTTATCCAAGTATCGAAGTTGGATCTTAATTGTGATTATGACATAAGCGTGGTATAGCCGATTGAATAAAATCGCCTTCGAGCAAAGGAAAGAAGCCGGAAAGAAATAGCCGATAATATTATCGCCTCTAGTGGAAAGATAGCCGATATCGTGTGTATCGTCTTCGTAACAAAAATAGCCGATACGGTTGTATCGCCTTTAGTCGATTTTTAAAAGTATAAGTGAACAGTTTGATCTTATCTCTCACTGATAGGTTTATCGGGAGAAGATAAAGGAATTGAAGTACTACGCTACAAACCGTCAAGTCATGGAACAGACCGAGATCTAATCGGCTAAAATGATGTCATGCGATTCGGGAGTTTTCGTTCGGGAAGAGTGTTGCGATCGAGTTCTAGCTAAGGGAAAATTTGCAAAGAAGCAAATACAACAGACGAATGTCATCACAGACAAGCGAGAACAAGAAGAGGACCAACATTCTTCATTAGAATTTTATTTACAACCCACGCCAATCCTAGTACAAGCTACTCCTCTTCTTCGTTGAAGAGCTTGTTGAGGACAGACTCAGGGTTGGTGGCGTTGGCCATGGCGTCGGCGTGGGCGTCGTAACCCGCCAGAGGCCCTCGATGTCGTCGACTTCATGAGGGAGCCCGCCGCGGAAGCCGGTCGGCATCGGAGCGTAGTCGTCCCGGTCCCAGACGACATCCCCGCCAGGCCGAGGGAGGTGCCGAGGCGCACACCATGAAGGGCAACTTGGTCGACCTGACCAGGAATAGCCTCAAGGCGATCTGCCAGGGTCGCCCCCTGGGCGTTCACGTGGTTGGCCGCCGCCGTCGCCACCACCTTCAGGCGTTCCAGCTCTGCGGAGAGGTCTGCAGAGAAACATCAGACAAATCAGTGAGCAGATGAATCAGGAAGGACGGAGTCGAAAAACAATTGTTGAAGAGCACACGGTGACGGCCTCGCTCACCGCCTGCGGCGCGGTGTCCTCCAACTCCAAACGAGCGATCCCGAACTTCTTGGTTTCTTCACCAAGAAGCTCCATCGCTTCGTCCCGCTCGCGGCGGTATGCGGCGGCGTCGTAACGGCTGTACGGCGGGATCTCCTCGTCGTTCCTCTCCCATATGGGAACGTACGAAGCCGACCCCGATGAGGCCGAAGCGGAAGCCGGTGCCGGAGCAGGAGCAGGAGCCGGGGCTGGAGCTGGAGCCGGCGCGGGGGCAGAGGCGTCGAACGCCGCAGCCGGCGCCAGGAAGCGCCATTGGCCGGTGCTGATCCTCGCCGTCCTACAAACGAGGTACCATCAAGATCGGCTAATTTAGAAAAAACCACAGACAAGATGGGGAGATTATTTCTTACTGCAGACGGCGACCACCACGGCTGCTTCCCTCCGCCGCGTCCACCGCGGGGAGCGGGGAGCGGAAGCGGAAGAGGGAGCGTGGGTGCCGGCCGGCAACCCGCCTCCGGACATTGGCGATGTAGTCGCCGTGTTCCCATTAGTCCGAAACGGATCAAGAAGATAAGCAACCGCAAAGGGGCAAAGATTCGGATCGGGTAAAGATTATCAAGTAGCGCAACTCAAGGGATTGGAAATCTCACCGCGGCACCGGTTGCTGCTGCTCCCGCCTCGTCCCGGGCGGGACGCTTATTGCGATCTCCGCCGCCGCCATTGGTGATGGTGGGGGTTTTTGGGGCTTGAAGGCAAGGAGGAAGTGGAAGAGATTGAAGAAGATAGCAACTCGCTTGTGTTTGATGTGATGATGGTGGGAGCCGACGGTCCTATTTATGAACGTGGGAGCCGTGGAGACCGCGGGAAAGCCAAGCGACGTAATAGGGTTTCCACGTTTATGGGCCGATGTTGAGTTGGGCCGAGCCCATCACTACCGGCGATTCAGCTTACCATACGCTCGGTCGGCTAAATAGCCGATGAAAGTTATTCGGCTAAAGTGAACGCTTGAAGCAAAGAATAGTTACGTTCGGCCGATATACGCGTCTATGAGTACAAATTGTAATTGGAAGAGCCGAATGGTAACAAGGAGAAGAAAGAGAAAAAAGATAAAGATTATCTACTTTTCAAGAGAAAAGAAATTGTTTTCAAGTATGACAAGGCCAAGCCTAAGTGTCTACATCTTCAAGTACAAGCCAAGCATCTATACATTTAAGAAAGAATTGATAACAAAGAAGAGCATCAATCTTGATTCGGTTGGCCTCATCAAGAGCTTTTTGGTCCTCTTCTTCGAATCTTGGATATTGGACAGTTTGCTTTTGATTTGCCGCGTCTCCTTAATGACCGATTGTATTTTGGATTTAGCCGAATCAAGAGATGGCAGATTTGCGAGCTTAGTTTCATGAGACTCAATATTGGCATTCGCTTGAGCCAATTGAGCTTCAAGTTTGGCTTTTCTTCTCTCATGACCTCGGCTCGGGTTCTAAGGTGCTCAAGAGGTGCTCGGTTGACTTGATGCTAGAATAGAGCTCCTTGGCCTGCTATTCCTTGGCCATTTTTCTTTTCTCCAGATCAACTTTGGTGGACATATTCTTGTGTGCTCTCTTGATAGCAAAGAAAGTGATCATCAAGGTGTGATAAAGCGTCTATGGCGGCCTTGAGATTGGAAGGAAGCTCTTGATCAATAAGCTCGCTATTTCCCTTATTTTGTCTCGAGTCTTGGGCCAAAGCAACAATATCCTTTTTCGTAAATGAGATTATATCCTTCAGCTTGGCTTGACTCTCCGATGATAACTCGCCGGTTGGAAGAAACTTCGTCATCTTTATCCCCAAATACTCTTCAACCGATAAGGGAAAACCGGCTTGGGGGTAAACGGTATCCCGTTGATGAACAAGGAAGGTAGTTTAGCCGAATGATTCGGTTTGGAGTAAAAAAATAATAATAACCGAGTAAGAGTAAAGATAATACCTCTTCGGCAAAAGCCTCGATCAATAGCATCCCGGGTAGTATCGGGACTCGAGTGATTAATGCAAACTTGCCACTTCGGGGATAGCAGTGTCATGGCTTGTTGATGCATCTTGGATTGCCAAAGGGGTTAAATCTGTGATCTGGTAAGGGGGATTTTTCTCTGCTACTTTTCCCTGATCACCTGTTTGTTCATCAACCTGATGAGAGGGAATTTCTTCTGCTATCTCTCTTTGTTCACCTCGCTTGATCGCCGCTCGATGCATATCAAGATCACCGGGGGCTCATTGTTTGCTTGACCAAAGGAGGCTCCGGGAGAGTTGTCCAAAATCACTACCCTATCGACTTTGAGGGTTGGCCCGCACTTGTTGAAAGAAAGTGATGAGTGCAAAACACATTTGCGAGATGGAAAATAAAGGATCAAAAGCATTAATACCCGAGGGAGTGGCTTAGCTTTCTTGGATCTTGTTTTCTTGGGAATTGCAGTGTCCTTGATAGGGGAGGAAGGAGTTTTTCTTTTGAGATCCTTCAGGAGCACTGTATCATCGCAGTATTTTGTTGAATGCCGTCGATTTGGAGCATCATACCCTAGAGCAAAGAACAGGCCGGCCGCGTATTGAACCTCGGAGGACTTGGAGGAGCAATGTCCTCGTTCGAAGAGATGTTTAGAAACAAAAAGCGTAGACATAAAGTAAAAGGTAGCCATAAGCATGTACCTCATCATCGAAGAAAATGAAGGCATTAAAACTTGGCATAAAGGGTGGACTTGTGCTCGAATATGTGAGAATGCCATTCTTGCCACCGAGAGGTTGAATGAAGGATGACGCGGTGCTTCAATTATCACCGAGGATTGGGTTCATATATTGGAAGCTTGCATCCAAGATTGAAGACTTTATTGGCCTCGATTGCGTTCATCGGTGACTCCTGGGTCTAATTATGCTTGAGAAGTATGGCCTTGGGGGCAATTGACCAAGTCCAAGCTGCCTGGCAACCATATTTGGATTGTAAAATTCATAAGTTGACCTTATCAGCCGACCATGCTGAAATTCTACTGGTAGAGCACAGGGCTTGATGAAAGAATTAAAAATGTCCTTGGAATCATCATCTATGCATCCCAATTCATAGCCGAATCAAGTAAGGAAGAGTTAAATTTTCATTTTCTCGTATGGGAACCAGATCAAGTGGTTGAATCCCTTGTAGAAGATCTTGAAAAGATGGCCCAGATCCAAGTCAATAATGTTTGAAGATGCAGCCTCTCCATATGTCCGACAAGATTTGTATCTCGGGATCTTCACCTTCGGCATAGTTGATTGAAGGAAAATTCAAGTTGTGAAGATCAACGAAACAATCGATGCATATAGTTGCAACCACATTTGAAGAAGCCACCATGGTCCATTGACACAGGAGATTTCACCTTGATTCCTCATCTGGACAGTAATCTGATGCATCATGTGGTAGAATGCTCCCAGCAGATATTTACCCAAAGGGATCAGCTTGCCTGCAGCTAATTCTTCAGCCATCACTATGTGATTCAAAGTGGGCTCATTGGATTTGCCACAGAAGATGAATCTGCATAACCACATGTTCATGAAAGCCCTATACTCTTTGTCAGACACAGGGCCAGTTGAAGCATAGGCCTGAACATACTTGGCCCAACCTCCCCCTGATTTGACTGCCTTCTGTGAGCTGGTACTTTTGTATTTGAAGGGGTAGGTTGGTTTGGTGATATTCAGACCGGCCATCATGAAGATGTCCGACGAGTGATCGACATTGGGCCATGACCAAAGATAAAAGCATTGATGGCATCGGACCGGAAGTGAAGCGGCTATCGAAGGGAGTCGTTTCTAGGCATTTCGGCTAAGGACGGCTCCAAACAAGGCTTGAATGTCTTGAGATTCCCAAAAATCACTACTCCCGGATTGCATCCTACGGTACCAATCGCGCCATCCCGTGATTGAAGGGAGAGGCCAAGTTTTGAAAGTGTTCGGCCATCTTGTTTGGGGAGAAATCCTAGACTTAAAGGGGATCCTCAAAGTTTCCTTTTCAATAAAATCCCTCGGATTAGGGTCTCCCATCGGGCCAAGAAAGAATGATCCAGACACGCAAGGTTAGAGATCAAGATCTCATTCTTCATTTCCTTTAAAAGAAATTGAGGCGAATGAGTCAAAAAGTGCATCTCGGGAAACCGTTCGAGAAAATTGCCGAATGGGTAAAGCAAGTAGGGTTACCTCTAGAAACTCCTCTTGAGTTCCCGTCGCCATGATGGAGCCGGTTGAAGTCTCGCGCCATTGAAGTCAACAACGCGCAGATCTCAAGTGGCGGCCGCGGGTGTTGGCGGTGCCGACCTAGATGAAAGGCGGCGACATCAATTTCGAAATAAAATCCTTTTATCTCGAAATTGAGGGGGCATGTGTTAACACCCGAATTTGGTCGAAATATGACAAAACCCGCAGCGGCAGAGAGAGAATTCGGCAAGTGCATATGCGGTCGGCTAATTTCCATGTGTTCGCAAATGGCCAAGCGGTCGGCAAATCGCTTTATTTGAAGGCGGAGAAAGGAAAAAGGAAGCTGATCGAAAAGGGAAGGAGTCGTGATGATCAAGGACTCCGATTATGGATAGAGTTAGCGTGTCTTTGTCTTTCCAATTTTGGTTAGATAGTTCGTAAGTGCTTAGGACTCATGTTTTGTCCAGGGTATAAATATAAACCCTCGACCATTGTAATAGGGGTTCACAACCAAATCAATACAACCGGCTACGCGCCACCCTTCGAGTCCTTTTAGTCGTGTCGTCGAGTTCTTCGAGAGGGCCAATCGATCCGTCGACCTCCGTAAGTCCCGCAACCTTGCCATCATGTCTAGTATCGTGCGGCGGATTTAGATTATGATGCAAGTAGTCTCATCCGTTTTGCTTAGTATCGTGCGGTGATTTAAGCTTAATGATGGGAAGTTTTTGCTTGTGCCTTGTATCGTGCGGCGATTAAGACATGAGTAAAGATAGTTATCGGCTCTTTTAGATTTGGCATGATCTAATAGATTCATTAAGTTATCACGTGTTGCTTGCTTTATTTAATGTTTAATTATTTGCAACACCCTTTTTGCCCAATCTAGATTGATACTCTTTCGGCTTGTTGATCGTATCTCTCATGCTCATTCAATATTGAGTAGATCAAGCTCACATAGCCGAATTAGATCGATCTAGATTGTTACATGTTGTGGGTTCATTCACGTTATATGTAGATAAGCCTTGACAGACCGGGTACCGCGCGGCGGATGCGTGTGTCTTTGGGTTACTCTAGAGCTAGTCATCCGGTGGACTAGAGATCGGTTTAATCGATAGGCTCCTTTTACATGTTGCTTGTTTGTTCCTTCTTCATGGACCCCGATTCGGCAATCTTGCCGATACGGTTATGCTTATACATGTAGCAAGTATCTATAGATCTGTTAGATAATTATGTGCTTTTAGCTCTTTATTGCTAGATTGTATCATGCGGTGGATTGATCTAGTAGCAAGGAGTGGTGTAAATTCATAGTGAGTGGTATCATGCGGTGGATTAGCTTGCTTGGGTTTATGCTCGACGGGTTTATGAAGGCTAGACGTGCGGCGAGACTAGTTGGAGTAGCCTATGCATGTGTTGTTTAGTAGATTTATATTTATAAGTTACTTATTCTTAATTTTTAGTGCTTGATGATGCTTTAAACATGAGATGTAGTTTGATATGCTTTAATGATTTAATCTTGTTCAAACATGTCTTCATTTACCGTATTCGGCTAGTTTGTTCGTTTACATCGCTTATGTTACTTTAGCCGAATGAACGCATCCCGTTGGCAGATAGCTTCCATAGCTATGTGTCGTCGTAAGTGGCTTCGGGGCCGTAAAGATGGAACTGCGGTCTCACCCGGACGTTCCGATTATGATCTTACCGTTTTATCCCTTGTCGATTTTCAGGTCAAATCGACTGGCACGCCACCGGATTCAGACGCCCGGGCACCCGATTGAAGCTAGGCTTTCCGGCTTGCTGTGTGTGAGACGCAGGGTGGTTACATTTTGCGTCAACAGACTTGATGATTGTTCGAGGCCACACTGGGTTCTTGTGAGGGGTTCTTGATCCTTCCCCGCGGGAGTTCGCGAAAGGATACTCTAGTGGATCGCTCGTGGCTTGTGGATCCTTGTCTTGTGTGGAGATTGCGGCTCCCCATTGGGGTCTTTGGCACCGAGCCAATTGAGTGGGCAACTCACCAAGCAAGTGCATCGCCACAACGAGGACTAGCTTGCCGGGAAGCAAGTGAACCTCGCAAAAATCATTGTGTTGATTTGTGATTGCCGAGGCTTCGACCTCCACTGTGATTGTGCTTGAGCATCTCTAGGTGATTGGCTTCTACACCGGTGATTGGCTACCTTCTACTCTTCGCGGCGGTATAACCTTCCATCCTCTCTTTACTTCCCGCAAAGTAGAATTGCTTGTTGTGGTTGGTCGGGAACCACTCTTTGAGTAGTTTAAATCCCGTGGGTAGAATTGCTTGTTGTGGTCGGTCGGGAACCACTCATTGTGTAGTTTAAATCTCGTGGGTAGAATTGCTTGTTCGGTTTTGGTGAACCGACTTTGTGTAGCTTGATCACCGTGGTTGATTGTGCAATTGGATTGAGTAGCCTTGCATTGTTTAGGACGGCTTGCATAGAGTAGTAGAAGCTCTAGCTTTGCATTTGCCGCTTAGTTTGCTAATTGGTTG
This sequence comes from Themeda triandra, assembly GCA_018135685.1. Taxonomy (NCBI): domain Eukaryota; kingdom Viridiplantae; phylum Streptophyta; class Magnoliopsida; order Poales; family Poaceae; genus Themeda; species Themeda triandra. The sequence goes on along the minus strand of JAENPR010000250.1, from coordinate 128,567 downwards.
TCTAGTGCTCTTGCTAGAATTTTTATTAGGCTATTCAAACCCCGCCCCCCCTCCAGCCATTGTGACCTTTCATCGGCGTTTTCAAAAAATTAAAAGATACTAGTAACCATGCACATGCGACGCGCATGTGTCTGTCCGAAACAATCTTTATAATCAAACAATAATAATGACAATGAATCTTTGGAAAAGTCAACATATATCATACACAAAATAAACACAATTGCCAAAATCATGATTATATTGTTTTAGTCGACTTTATAATTCTATTTCGCCTTATCTTTCTCAAAAACACGTATCATGGGAACATAGTAGTAAGACAAGGGTGTTTTTTGCACGACTTCTCGTCCTCAGTTTTTTTTTGTCAAAACAACAAATCGTGGCTTCACATCAGGACGTAAGAAGGCCCCCCTGCTCTCCAAATACGAAGAACCCCCCTGCTCCTCCAAATACGAAGAACTGCTTCTCGTCTGGCTCTGGTGCCGAATCTCTTCTCTTGGTAGAGCCAGAGACGGAGCGCTACCAGACTGTCAAAACATGGTGCTCTCTGAGATCCCCCACCCCCCAACCGCAATCTCCTTTGTGAGAAACAAAAACAATTAGATATGTCAGGCTTTCTAAATAAAAATCGAAGCATCAAGAAACAAGCTTCAGCAAGCTATTGTGATTACAAGATTAGAGCGCATAACTGGGTTATTAAAAAAATAAGAACAAGACAGGGGAACCTCTTGGCGTCTACTTACACTGATTTAACATTGTTTTAGAAGCTCTGTCTGCATGCCAGATTCCCACAGCGTTGTCTCCTACAGAATTGACTCTAGCGCTCATAATTGCATCAGTGCAAATCCTCTCCCAGTTTCAGAGTGATCTCCAACCTTCAGTTATGTTCACATGTACTGACAAAAAGGGATCAATTGCGACTCTAGTATCAGCGAGACGACACATCAGTAATTTTGATTGAAGCATACATAGCAAACAACCTTTAATATGTGAAGAATCCTTTTCGGTCTGTCATCAGAAGTTGGAGTGGAACAGTCATGCCTATTCCTCTGTAAGGCAACTTTACCTAGAAGAAAAAAAAAGGATCACTTCAATTCAGCAGGGAAGTACTCATTTTTTTGAAGGAAATTCAGTAGGGATGGCCACATATAGATGAAGGAAATACATTAGAGGACACCATACCAAGTCAGATCGTGTATTATACATAACCCAATGAAGGAACCACACATACAAATAAATAAAATAAAAAAGCTTCACAGAATCCTTTTCTGTCTGTCATCAGAAGTTGAAGTGGAACAGTCATGCCTATTCCTCTGTAAAGCAACTTTACCTAGAAGAAAAAAAGGATCACTTCAATTCAGCAGGGGAAGTACTCATTTTTTTGAAGGAAATTCAGTAGGGATGGCCACATATAGATGAAGGAAATACATTAGAGGACACCATGCCAAGTCACATCGTGTATTACATAACCCAATGAAGGAACCACATACAAATAAATAAAATAAAAAAGCTTCACAGGTTAACAGGTATATCAAAACCAGTTAGCAAAATCAAGCCGCATAGCATGTTTCAAATTATTAAACTGTAACAATTATCCAAAAAAAAACACTTACAAACTCCTGAACCTGTCAAAAAAAATAGCTTTCTACCTAGGAGCCCTCAACAGAATTTTGATTTCATATTTACCTAAGTGGAATTAGATGAAGCTATTTGGATCTATAGACACTCAAAGGCAAGGCCAAATCAAGTTTGAGGCAGAACAAATATACCACAGGTGCTTACAGTATCATGGAAATTCCCAAAAAGACATTGAGCAGACTGTAAAGAAAGATATAGGAGCTCAAAGGGCTTGAGATTGGTATTCCTTGTCCAACTGGTTAAGAAGCTCCAACAGAAGCTTCATGGTTACTTAGGAGATGATGCACGACTGTTGTACATGACAATCTTCTTGAAACGCACGAATCACCCTGTGGGCTAGGAGAATCTGATTCTTTAGATGGAACAGAAGACAGTAATCATGATCCATGGTCGCCGCCAGGGATTCCGTCAAGGTGTCAAGCAGTCGCTCCTCCAAATTCTGAGTTCTAATCAGGTTAGAACTGGACCTTGTTTCGTTGATGGCGGTTGACGGCACGGCATAGGGCAGCTTTCTTCCGTCTCGCTAGGTTCGTGGGTACGGCAGGTGGGTAAGGGACAACCTGGGTGATAAAAAAACGCCACGGGAGAATGGTTTTGATTGTTTTAGGTGGCAGGAACGCGTAAGAAATCTTACGCAAGATAGATGGCCCACTGCTTGATTAACGTACACCGTTAGATTTAAAGATGTTTAGCAATCCAAGGGTTTTCATATGAGGTGGGTATGAAACTTTGGGTGAGAACTATTTTTCAATTCTTTCGCTCTTCTATAGTAATAGATAGATATATAGATAGATTAATCTGGCTGCTTACCGATTGCAATTGTTGGGGGTGTTACCCTTTTCCCCTTCTTTCCAATACCCACTCCTGAATCAATTATGACTGTAGTTTGAGAAGTGGCTACAATAATAAATTAATCCTAATCCTAATGTCTTTTATAATATAAAAATCACTTGTCCAAGATCTGTGCGTTACTGCATAGCCTACCTGATGTCTTTTATCCTAACAATTACGCTTAGAATGTCTGCCAAATAGTGAAACTACAAAACCTTCATGTTGCAATGTGTCTCCCTAATAAATAAGAACATTTACAAGGGGAAACAGAGAGTATCGAAGGGTGTTCCACCGTGCATTGGTAACATATGGACTGACCTTTTTCAGCACTAGAGGGAAAACTGGGGCAATGGAAAGAAAACGAACAAGGCACACATCAGTAGTGACTGGAGTCTGGAGATAAGAAAGGACAAAGGAGTACGGCCGCAAATTGAAACAGAAATAATGGAGAACCATCGTAATGGACTAATGGTCACACAATTTAACTGCCGATATTTTGCACATGAAAAAAAAACTAAACTAAACAAAACTTGACCATATAAAGCAGCCATCGAGGAAACAGCAAATATGCCTTCGAAATCATCAAAAAAAAAAAAAAAACGTTTCCTAATATCGGCCTGAAAGAGGGCCTCTCGACATCTAGGGGAAGTACTAGCCTGAACTGGAGAAAAGTAAAGAGGCAGAAGTCACACTACTGCAAACATAACTAAACTATAGGTGTCACTAACTAGCAAGTACTATGGTTATGAATTTATTTATGATGCCCAACAATCAGATGAGTTCTGAATATCCAAATCTACTGATTACACGTTAACATTCTCAAAACACACACAATAGTGGAAAGATAGACAAGAAAATATGTAACATTAAAAATCCAGCCGTCCATTGTGAAAAATCCTCAAAAATCCTCAACCTGGAGCCCAAAATAGACCTTAATATCATGGTTATTAAGGCGTTATGTTGCCACAGCGATTCACCCCTTTCTGTGGACAACAACATCTTAATATCGAAACATTGCCAATTCTTAGCATGTAAAACCATAATAATTAGTGCTACTAGAGTGCTAGTGCACAGCATAAATTAGCAAAATAGCGAATCTGAAATTTCTCATCTCATAGCAAATCTGAAATCTCTCATCTCATAATAGGAACAAATTAGTTTCCAATTGCAACTGGACGATTAGGCGGCAACTTATAAAGCATGCTTAATCTTTTGAGAGGAGCGTCATCCTTCCTGATGGTCATCCTCTGCCAAGACAGTACAAGCCTGGGGAATGTTCATTGTAGCGAACTGATGATGCAACCCCTGCACAGCTTCTAGAGAGACCCGATAACAACCTTCAATAACCAGGGTCTCCAGCTTCCGTGCACGTGCTACCTCAGTAACTCCAGCATCAGAGAAACGACCACATCCCCGCAGTGTGAGGTTAACCAAAGATGGGCAATGTGCAAGGAGGCGCATCCCTGCATTAGTTACATTTCTGCAGTCCATAAGTTCGAGTGATTCTAGGAATTGTGCAGATGAGACAGCCTTCATCCCCTCATCATCAAAGATGTGAGCACCACTTAGCACGAGATTACGAATTGGACAAGACTGAATAAGCATGACAAGGCCCTCCTGTGTGAATCCTATTTCCTGCCAGGCTTCATCACATGCACAAAGTATGAGTTCAAAAGACTGAAGCTTACGGCACCTGAGGGCTAGAGCCTTAAGGCTCTCATCAGTCAATGATGTCCTGAAAACACGACCTTCATTGAACTGAGGTGTCATCCGAAGTGAGATGCTTGTAAGGTTGCTGCAGTTGTTGGAGAGTTTAATTATGTCATTATCATGTACACCATGAACATAATGAAGGCACAAGTTCTTTAATGCCTTGCACTTCCTCAGCAGACAACGAAGTCCAATTTCCATCTCAGTATGGATTGTTGCCAATGTCAAATCCTCCAAACTCTCACAGCTGAAATCATATATATAGTGAAAGTGCTCCACACATGCAGGATCACGGGGATCAAAATTATTGGTAAAACCTCTGATCCGAAACTCAAACTTCTGAAGCTTCATCCATCCTGGACCGAACTTTAAGAGGTCAAACTGGCTGATCTTCACACAATAACTCACTACAAGTTCGACCAATGATCCAACCCTCCCAAGGCACTCCAGCCACTTTTCCCTACCTATTACTTCATTGCAGCCAATAAGGTGGAGAGCAGACAGATTCTTGCAGCCTTCAGCAACTGAGAGAAGCCCAGACGAAGTTATTGCTGGTAGTGCGATCAACCTCAGAGACATCAACTTCTTGAAGCGCGCTATATAGCCAAGGCCTTTGTCATCAGCATTCAAGCAGAAGCTTAAGGTGAGATCAGTTAATGAGCGGCAGCAAGATGAAAACACCTCGAGGCCATGATTGTCCAACTGCATCCCATGGTTGGAAGTCCCACCAGAGTAATTGAATTCCACTTTGCACAAATTGGGGTACCGGAAGCACAGACGATTCAAGGCCACTGTCACAGGGAAAACACCACAGCCAATGTGCATAGAATTCCTCAGCTCTCCCTCAGCAGCATAAAGTCGCTTTGACACGAGAGAAAGGGATTTAAGATCATTTGGACTGGTAAGCCGATTGATAATGTCTGCAAGCAGCGCCTCTGGGAGATCCTCCATCGAGCAATGCAGCTTGGCTAGTTTGGTGTGTTAGGAATTCAGAGTGTGAGACTGAAACAAAGGAGATGGAGTTCAGTATGAAGCACTGAAGATAATCAGATATGACACTGAAATTAATAAGAAACAAAAATGCATATGATGATGTTTTAAGGCTATTATAAAGATGCTAAAAAGCTCTTCCGTCCATCCTAGCATAGACGCTACTAATTGAGTTAACTCAGCAACATCACATCAATATTAATTACAGATCGATCATATATCGGTACCAAATCATTTTCTGTTACACAGCTTCTTTTTTTACAGATCGATCATATATCAGTGCCAAATCATTTTCTGTTACTCAGCTTCTTTTTTTCACCAAAATACTAGTCAGATCATGCAAGTGGACAAGTGTGATGCTCCATATATTCAAATGCAAAACACATTGTGTGCGCACAAATGGATGAGCTTTTCTTTAGATAACATATGTATGAAGCAATACAGATGAGATACGAACTAAGCAGATCATATAGAAGAGTGCATAATGTTCAGCTATGAAGCTAAGAAGGTCACACAGAGAACTTTTGTGTCAATTTCTCCTACGTCTACTAGAAGACCATACAAACACTAAATTAGGCAGCACGCTAAATGATTCGTGCGCCTACCTGTCTACCTCATGAATGAAAAAGATGAATTTGGGCATAGCTTGTAAACCAATTTTTGCAGCCAAAAATCACAGAGCAAGCTTCAAGCAAGCGTTTAAGGCACCAAGGTAAGACCCTAGTATGCACATTCTGCTCAAACATTAAAAATAAAGGAACCAGAAATTTTAGATAACAGACCACTTGGTCCAGCTTTTATTGAGAGCCAACATATGGTAGATACCAGCAGTTTACAGGATGAGTGCAAAACAGTCACACTGAGACCCAACATATGCACATTCTGCTTCGAATTCATGACAGAAAACCACCATGACCAAACGAAGTTTAGAGAAGAAAACAAAACATTGCCAATTTGCCATGCCCGCAACTTCTCCACCATCCAAACGAACTAGAAATCACCGGCTAACTAAACGAACAGGCAACGTGTAGCAGTCAAGTGATCAAGTCATCTCCATATTTGGGAACCTCGAACCCAATCGCATCAAATTAAAATCCGGCCCTAGAAACCTCATACGAAATCCAACCTATGTATGGGTCTGTCAAGCAACTCATTTAGGTGCAGCAGCACAGATGAATCGAGCCTACTCCATCTATTACACAGAGCAATCTCATCAACTGGCACATTTGGTACTACCCAGTGGCATCAAAACCTGACCCAGAAACCCGCAGAGGGCACTTGTTTGTTGCTGAGATCCGCAGAGCAAAGAGAAAAGGAAGGATTCATGGCCATACCTGAAATCGGAGGCCGCTACAGCTTGGGGGCGGAGCCGGTTGTGCGGCTAGGTAGGCAGCGGCGGCGGCGAAGGCGGCGGCGCCATGAGCAGCAGACAGAGCACCACCGCACCGGGAGGGAGCACAAAACCCTCCTCGGCTCACGAGTTCTCGCCGTCGTCGCGCTCCTCTGGGCTGGGCTCGATAGGATAGGGAAAGATGTGTTCAGCCATAATGGGTTTGGGCCGACATGGCCTGTCCTTCGTTTTGTTTCGCGGCCCAAGGGAACTTTTTTTTTTTGACGAGGCCCAAGGGAACATTATTACCACGAGGAACAAACTGCGTCTGTGTGATAGCGTGATAGGTATTTGGTCAGGAAAAAGGTCCGTTTATAACCCCTCCTAGTTATTGAGTCTGGTTTTCCTCACCTCAGAAAAGAAATGAAAATTAGATTTTAAGACTCCTTTGAACCGTTGGATTTACCTTACTGGAACATTGAAAGTGGTTTTGGCTGACTTGGCACCACTCAAATCGTCGTCCTACATTGTGTCACGTCAATCATAGTGAAGATAAATCAGACTTTCATGATAGGCCTTGTTTAGATCCCGAATTTGGCATGCCAAATTCGGATGTTCACACACTGTAGTGCAAGGCACTCAGAAGAATTTCATTTATATTTGTAAAATATTATCCAAATATTGATTAATTAGACTCAAAAGATTCGTCTCACAAAGTACAATAAAACTGTACAATTAGTTTTTAATTTCATTTATATTTAGTACTCCATGCATGCGCCGACATTTTGATGTGATGGGGAATCTTCTTTTTGCATAGTGGAATTTGGGAAGAAATTCTGGAATTAAACAAGGCCATAGTTCATAAGATCAGTTACACTTGGAAGTGATTTCTATGCAACAGCAACTTTGGATCAAGAAATTTCTCAAACTTATCTTACCTTGATTCTAAAAAAGATGCAACCTATTCTTCCCCAAGATTTTAGACCGATCAGTCTTTGCAATGTGATTTATAGGTTTATAGCAAAAACTCTTGCCGATAGGTTAAAGCCTTTTCTTCCAGATTTTATTAATCATGGCCAATCTACTTTTATAAAAAATAGGCATATTTCTTCTAATATTATCATCACTCAAGAGATTATTCACTCTTTTGGTCTTAAGACTTGGAATGACAGGGCTTTTCTCCTCAAGATAGATTTGGCTAAAGCTTTTGACAGATTAAATTGGGAGTTCCTCACTCGTGCACTTCAACGCCTTCAGCTGCCACAACACTTCATTCAATTACTCAAGGCCTGGTATATTTCTCCTCCTATGGCAGTCTTGGTAAATGGTGATCCCACTGCCTATTTTTATCCAAAGCAAGGTATTAGACAGGATGCCCTCTTTCTCCCTTTCTTTTGCAGTAGCCATTAATGAACTCTCTATTGCTTTAAATTATGCTATGCAAAATGTAAATCTCCAGGGATTTTCTTTAGGCCATAATTGCCCACCTATTCACTCCCTTTTATTTGCTGATGATCTAATTCTATGTGGAGCAGCAAATCTTCAGGAAGCAACAATTATCAACAACATTCTTAATGATTTTTGTCAACGATCAGGTCAGACTCCAAATCTCAATAAATCTTCTATTCTTTTCAGTAAGAATGTTGATCATGCCACCAGATCTCAGATTAAAAATATTTTTCCTGTCCTTGATTTGCTTCCTAACACTATCCACTTAGGCCACCCCATCATCTTCTCTCACAAGGATAAAAACCGAGCTTATAATTTTATTTACAACAAGTTTCTTGCAAAGCTTACCACTGCTAAAGCAAATAAGATTAATCATGCTGGCCGTCTCACTTATATCCCGTCTGTTCTCTCTTCCATTCCTGTTTATTATATGTCTACCATTATTTTCTCTAATGGGCAGGTGTGCAGCAGGATGATCCTTCTAATCCCAGTGCCTACAAATCTTGGGATGATATCTGTCAATCTAAAGACAATGGAGGCTTAGGCATTAGAGACCTCCACATTGTCAATAGAAGCCTGGTTGTGCACACGGCCTATGACATTGCAAATGGCAAAAACCTTTTCTCACTGCAGTTTTAAAATCAAAATATTACCCTAATGACTCCTTTTGGACAGCACCTCGCAACTCTACAAAATCTGTGTTTTGGTCCTCTCTTTTGCAGGTTAAGCAAGATCTCATAAACAATGTTACTTATCAAATTCATGAAGGTAATTCTTCAATCTGGTCTACTCCCTAGTGTCCTATATGGAACTCCATACATAGCCATCTTCATGATCCTTTGAATATTAACTCTTTACCTGCAACCGTTGCAGATTTATGGATGCCTAACTCTCAAATATGTGATCTTAATCTTTTAAATAACATTTTTGATGAACAGGCTATCCAACAGATAACGGCTACCCCCACAGTACCCCAGCCAAGAACAGACATCCTCAGGTGGACTCCGGCCAAAACAGGTAATTGCTCCACCAAAAATATTTACAGGCATCTTGCAGCTCAAAACCAAATCCAACTTCCTTTGCAAGGCCCTAGGAGTATCCTTCCACGGTAAATAGTACTCTCAAGAGAGTTTGAAAATCTAAAACTCTCCCTCCTATTATTAAGGCCTTCTCTTGGAGATTGCTTTAGCCACTGCCCAAAGAGCTTCTACCTACTCTACTCATATAGATCCATTCTCGTGACTCTTGTGGGCAAAATGAAACGATGCTCATCTGTTTTTTCATTGTCATTTACCTAGAGTTGTTTGGTTTTCCTTTGATCCTCCTTTACAAACAGACTCTCTCCCCCAAGAAGATGAAGAAAATGATGGAATCCAAATCATTTTACAATCCATTGTCACAACTTCCACTACCGATACACAATTCAATAAAATTCTAATCACCTTATGGTTTATTTGGAAAGCTAGGAATGACAAGCATTTTAATGGCAAAAGTTGAACTCCAATCCAAGTTCACAGTGCAACCGCTGCCATGATGGCCAATGTCAACACAATGGACGACCAAGGTATGTCATCTTCTCTTGTAGGTCAGCCCCTTGGACAAGAAGCTCAACATGATCTTGTTCCACTTCCCACTAGACAACTTGTTCAACATGAACAGCAACTCAGTACATACGGTGGCCAACATGAGGGTCAAGGAAGGCATCACCGACAAACAAGAGATGAAACCTACAGTCATGTTCCTCAACTCCAGCAGCAAACTCCATCGATAAGCCCATTCAATCATTCTGTTGCACAGCAAGGTCAGCACTCTTCAATTGCAGGTTCCAGCCATGAAGTCAATCCAGATAAGATTCAAGGCATCAAATGTTACATTGATGCCTCAACTGCACCAGACAACACCATGAATCAACCACGTCTGGCTGGCATAGGTATATATTTTACAAACTTGCAGGCACAGATGGCCAATTCTATCTACATCAATGCAAGGATGCAGTCCACAATATCAGTACTCATGGCTGAAGCAGCAGCTCTTGCTCTTGCTCTTGCTGCTCAAATAGCTTGCAAACTTGGATTCACCAATGTAACTGTCCTATCTGACAATAGTCAGTTAGTTCAGTTCATTGCTTCTGAAGATCAAAACCATCCACCTGATTGGAGGATCAAGACTTATACACAAGAGTTCATTAACTGGGCACGAGATGAGCCAATGAATTTGTATAAAATTAATAGGGAGGTTAACCTTATTGCTGATGGCCTTGCAAAGCAAGCCTACTCTGTAAATCTTCCCTTAGATCATCCTCTTCAGGTAGCATGTACCTTTGGTGCTCACTCTTCCCAGTGCCCTTTATCTGTGGCGCTGAACTCTGTCTGCCTAACCTCGGTTAGGCTCCTAACAGCCTTGTGCTGTTAATTAATATATGCTTGTTACTTGTAAAAAAAAAAGATCTTAAGCTAACTCGTACCATGTTCTAATTACGTGAAAAAAAAAACACTTGCGTTTTTTTAAACACTTGAGCTTGGATGAAGTCTCTTTCAACTTACGTGAGTTTCTTTCGGAAATGACTCAATTTTAAGCATTTTATAACACACCAATACCGTTAACAATTCGAAAGGACTCATGTAATCAGACTATGCACGGTTGCTTGAGAAAATTCAGATTGCTGCACCATACTTCGCTTGCTATTTTCTTCTCAGGATATGAGCAGTTAGCTAATGTACATGAGTACACAATACTCCTTCGTCTCTAAATATCTATTGCTTGCGCTTTCAGAAAGCAATTTCAGTTAATTATATATTAAAAATACTAATATTTATAGTACATAAATAGTATCATTGAAAAGATATATTTGAATCTATTTTTTTAATAAATTTATTTAGAGATATAAATGTTGCACATATTTCTAGAATCGAGTTAAACTTATGCATGCACACCAACAACGACAGATAAAGAGGGACGGAGGGAGTAGGTGTCATTGTTTACGTAAGGGCATTCACAGTGTATACTCTAATATAGAGTACAAGACTATTTATTATCCTCCTATTTATGACATTTTACTGATGTGGCGGTATATTTATTGAAGAAAGTGGGAGAAAAAAATAAGACGTATACAGGAGTTGTATACTCACCTCGCTGTCGACGGGGATGTCGCTTACCACTTAATGCGTAGCGCTAGTAATCCTAGGAAAATCATAGAAAAAGGTGCGAACACTAGGATTTGAATCCTGGTGGGCAGCGTCTCACTGGACAATCCTACTTTTGAACCACACGCGCATTCGTTGGGTTGGTGACCTCTTTAGCAACATGGTGACTATAGTTTGGCTAGGATTTTGGAAGGATGGAAAGTTTGGCTGAGGTTGGTTTGTGCCATGGAATGGTGGACAATATTTTGGATGCTTTATGACCTAGGCCTTGTTCTCTTCCCAAATTTTACCCCCAAATTTCACTATGCAGAATTCCTATTCCCCATCACATTGAAATGTCGGCACATGCATGGAGTACTAAATATAGATGAAATCAAAAACAAATTAAACAGTTTTATTGTACTTTGCGAGACGAACATTTTAAGCCTAATTAATCAATATTTGGACAATAATTACCACAAAAAATAAAAAGTTACTGTAGCGACGTGACCTTCACTGTTCCGATTTGGTGCCCGGAATCGGGAAGTAAACAAGGCCCTAGTGGTTGATGGTTTGGGCTTGTGCTCATTTATGTTGGATTCGAAGACCAATTCTTGAAGCTTGTAACCCGGCTTAACAACACTACCACAAGATCTATAGGGTATGACCTAGTTGAATAATTAGATGTATATTTCTGTGCATTGTGGTGAGATTTGTGGCACAAAAAGGGCCTAAATGGCGAATCCTAAGTGAATTCACAATGGTGGGAACCACAACTTTGTAAAAGCCTTGTACCGTGACCCCATCGAGCACCTAGATAGTGTGTTTAGCGTGATGGCAAAAACATGACTCACAAGTAAAGACGTGCAACCTCTGCAAACTAATATATCAACCGTGCTCACGATCAAGAGCGACTTTGACTCCTTCAGTATTATTTGGCTCTAGTTTCATGGTTGGGTGGTTCCCTTGATGATGGGATGGTTAGTTCTAGTGGTTGGCTCGAATGGAATAGTGAGTGCTGGTTTGGTTCTTTGAGAAAAAAGCATAATTAGGTGCTATGGAATTGAGATAATAATTGTGTGTTGCTTAGGCACTCGTGTCAAACCAAGTTAGCTCGACGTATTCACCCTACCCCGACTATCTCGACGAGGAGTAGGCTGAAGATAGTACCTTCGACCCAGATGACCTGCTCTATGCCAGTGCTACCCCCGACCAACCTCCGTGTGCACATGAAGTCCCCTTCCATAAGAATTTAATGATATTTTCTTTAAGATCCATGGGTTATTTTATAATATTTTTTTTTTGTTACAGAAGCAACATTGTAATGAACTTGTCATATGTATAAATAAATTGATCCGACCTTTCATGCTTGAACCTATCAGCTCGGTTTATGAGCTATGTACAGTGTTTTTCTCTCATAGCAAGACAACGCCAGCCGACTTATCAGTCATACAAACCATGCATCAGCCGAACAACCAATGATGTGCATTCAATTTCGTTCTTAAAATTAGGTGTGATAGGTAGCATGCTAGTCTTCACTACACAAAGATGGGATATGCACTCTATCTAGGTAGCATGGTAGAATCGCTTTTAGGCCCATTTGAAGAGCTCTAGTGTAGCTCTAAAAAAAATGAAATAGGGCTTATAATTGGCTTATGACCAAATTTTGCCATGTTAAAGTTTTGGCAGCCAAAACTTGGGCAAAAAATCTGTCATAGATTTGGTAGCCAAATATGAGAGTTTGAAATCTTTTGAATTTGAGTCATCAGAATCAGAAAAACAAAAAGGCTGTCTTGACTCGTGACCAACCCCACGAGACCACGCGGCGAGACCGAGACCGTCCTGAGTCCTGACCAACCACGAGGGACGCGGCTTGCGGAGGTCGACGAGAAAAAGAATGTCGGTACACACCCACACCCACACACACAACCCACTTTGCTCTGGATGACAACGTGGACCACAGGCGTTAGACCCACCTGTCAATGTCCAAGCCGTGAGTACTGTATAGTATCATTTTCTTTCTCCAGTGACAATCCCTCTTGCTCTTTCATTTCGTATTGGCGCAGCGGCGGCGGGGCGCTCACCTGGTGACCTAACCAAACCAGCCGCCGCAGCGCAGCGCAGGGGCCATTCCGACTCCGACTCCGGCAGACAGAGAGACTCTCTCCCATGATAGCCCTACCGCCGCCACCCGCAGCGGTCCTACCCGCCGCCCCCATGGGCCGCGGCGGCTCGCGCGCGGCCCCGGCCGCCACGGCGCTGCCGGACGAGGTCTGGGAGCACGTCTTCTCCTTCCTCCCCGGCCCCGCGGACTCGGACCGGGGCACCGCCGCGGCCGCCTGCCGCTCCTGGCTCCACGCAGAGCGCCGCCGCCCCTCCGTCGCCAACCGCTACGCCGCGTGCCCGCAGGACGACGTCGACCGCGTTGCCGCGGCGCTGCCGTGGCACGTGCTGCCGGACGAGGTCTGGGAGCACGTCTTCTCCTTCCTCCCCGGCCCCGCGGACTCGGACCGGGGCGCCGCCGCGGCCGCCTGCCGCCCCTCCCTCGCCGACCGCTACGCCGCCGTCGACCCCGTCCCTGACAAGGAGAGATTGTCCGCGTTAACAGGGTATGTTTCACTTGTTGAGAGCAGGTAGCAGTAAAAGCTAGGTCACATGTTATATGCGTTGCCTCTGTTGCTTGCCCAATATGGTTATCGAAATTGCTTAATTATGTACCTATATGCAACTTGTTATATTTTTCATGATTTGCCTTAATTGACATCTTCTTTATTGCAAGTCATTTGTCTCTTCCGCCTTGTATACTTGTCAATCTCATAATTTACTCCTTCAGATCCCAATATTGCCACACAAAGCATGGGCAAATTGAGCACAAAATTAAGTGCAAACAAATGAAATCATTAGATCCTGCTGACAAGTTATCCTGTGGAGGTGAAGTCAACTCTAGTAAATCATCAGCTCTTGGCCACATCTCATTGGTGCCACTGCCTGCCTGTAAAAAGATAAGCAAGGTATACTCTTTTAACCTATATAAAATCTGTATGTTTTTTAAAAAGTTTGTGTCTGCAGCCACTTTAGTTCGTGTCACCCATACACAGGGTCAGGTTCTCTTTCCTTATGACGAATTCTTGAAGTTGTATAACTGGAAGGACCTTGATGTTGCACCATGTGGGCTTATAAACTCTGGCAATAGGTACATCATAATAGCACTTTATATTACCATTTGTTTGTTTGATCTACACATGCCTCTTAAATTCATATGATAGATCCTTTTTTTTTCCTGTGCAGTTGCTTTGCTAATGTGGTTTTGCAATGTCTCTCATGCACGAGACCGCTTGTTGCCTATCTGCTAGGAAAGGACCATAGCAGGGAATGTATGTGATTCTCTATAATATGCATGGCATGCATTTATAATATCTTGTTATTTGTTTAAAGCTGTTCATTTGTACGCTCCAGGTTCTATGAGATGTCAAGAATGGTGTTTTTTATGTGAGCTACAATGTCATATTCACAGAGCTACTGAAAGTTTGCAACCATTTGCTCCTACAAACATTCTTTCACATCTGCCAAATATTGGTGGCAATCTTGGCGTTGGTAGGCAAGAGGATGCCCATGAGCTGTTAAGGTGAATTACTAGTATTCTTTGCTTAGTTTACATGGATGGCTACCTGTTGGACCGTATTTCAATGTGCTGTTATTTATATTTTTGCAGGTTTGCCATTGACAAGATGCAATCTGCTTGCCTTCATGAATATGGAGGTGAGAAGGCTGTAGATCTTAGCACCCAAGAGACAACCATTATTCATCACATATTTGGTGGGCGGCTGCGGTCACAGGTTTCTTACGTTTCCACTTCAACCATTTTAAATATATATTTGGTTTTCTTTTGCCTGTGCTTTAATCAGCTCTGAACTTATAATTGAGCTGGCAACATACATGTTTGCCTATAATGCCTAATTAGAAAGATGTGTGCAGGTCCAATGCACTGGATGTGGAATGGTCTCAAACCGCTATGATAATATGATGGATTTGACTGTTGAAATTCAAGGTGATGCTGATTCATTGGAAAAATGCTTGGATCAGTTCACTGCAATCGAGTGGCTTGATGGGGATAATAAGTACAGATGTGATGGGTAAGTGTAGCTTTGTGCAAGTGCTTATTTGAAGTCCTACATATTTTTTAATCGCATTTATCAACCAATTTCATTTGATTGCATGCTGAGATTACCTAGTTTTTTTTCTTCTAATGATCACTACAAAGCACAAATTTATATCATGTATGCACATCTGAATGTCTTGTAAATGCATGGATGTAAATAACTAGAAGTCAAACACTAGCGTGTTCTAGAGCCTAGGTGAGCGGGTAGGTATTCATATTATTAATTTTGCAATAAATTGGTACTGCTGATTATTTAATGCTGAAATAATTAAATTATCACGTATTTCTGGAATTACCTAAAGTCCTGTATTTGTTACTAGAGGTGCGGGGAAATATGTCGTCTCCCCCATCTGCCATAATTTGAGGAGTGCAATTATAAATTCACATCTTGTATTTTTGCCATTGCATGTAAACCCAATCCCCAAATATAAGTTCAATTACAACTCCAATGCAATCTTTTGCCTTATTTTCCCATGCCTGCCCCTTCTTAAATGCACCCTAATCAATGAAATAAATTGCCATCTATCTTAACTGTATAGATGATTAATGGCTAATATTCATTCTACCCTCAGCTAAATCCTTGTATCCAATTCTAAACGGTATATTTGAGATCAGAGGTAGCACGTGGTTTCAGTTTGTAGAATTCGTTTCGATCAAAGTATTGAACATTCTTTTATGCAGATGCAACGACTACTTGGACGCACGGAAGCATCTTTCAGTTCACCAAGCTCCAAATATACTTACCATCACTCTCAAAAGATTCCAGGTTAGGACATCAGTTTGTTCAAACTGTACCAATGGAGTTATACGATTGCATTATAAAAACTTCGAATAACAAACTTTTATGTGCCTGTAACAGAGTGGTAGATTTGGGAAACTGAATAAGAGAGTTACATTCCCTATGGAGTTAGATCTGAAACCCTACATGGATTGCAAAGATGGCAGCGACCTATATGATCTCTATGCTGTGGTCGTTCATCTGGATACGCTGAATGCGTCATTTGTTGGACACTATATATGCTATATCAAAGGTTATCAAGGAAGGTGGTATAAAATTGATGACTGCAAGGTATATATCGTTTTAACATCTGCATGTTACGACACAAATAATCTGTTATAAGCACCATTTTACCAGCTTGCTTCTTTGTATGTGTAGGTTATGGTTGTTGATGAGGATGAAGTACATGCTCAAGGCGCTTATATGCTTTTATATAGCAGGTAATTGCTGTTCCAATGATTTTGATGCTGTCCATCATTGTCTGTCTCATTTATCATGTGGGGTTGGGTTTAGTGCTCGCTTATATTAAAATCAATTTGTCAATTTCTGATTGATCTGATCATATGGACATTCTTGCAATTCTTCTGCATTTGTACTGCTGCTCCCAGGATTGTGGCTTGGTTTTGTCATTGCCAATGGGTAATATTGTCGAACCAAACTAAACCCTGCTGAATGAACTAGCTGTGATAATGCACAATGTGACAAGCACATAGCTCAACCTGCTTTCCCTATGTTTATTGTTGGTTCTTTTGATTTCAGCCAAGCAAGTAAATGCCTATCATTGTTGTCTAATCTTCACCCTTTTGGGACACTATCGTTCTCATTCTAAAATTTACATGTTTTCTCGATTGAATCCTTTTTTTTTCCCTTATATATACTTAACCAGTACTTATCAGATTGTTGGGACCGAAGAACTGACAAAGTTTCATTTCCATTTGACTCTGCAGGAAAACACCTCATCTCAGCCCACTTGTTACAATTGATGAGTCTGTGAAACAGCAACAACAGCGCACAGTGCTCCCTTCAAATGGACGAAGCCACATGATGCTAGCAGATGCAACATTAAACTGTGAATCATCTTTGAAGACTAATTCGGTAACTCTAAATTTTTCGTGCCTAGAGGGGGATTGATCTATTCATTGGCTCAGTCTCCAATGTTTAGGACTTAGTTATGTCCACACGTAATACGTCCATGTGGGTAGGACTTAGTTACGCATACTGGATACTAAATGGGGGTTTGCAGCTGGTTGTTTACTATGTTTGTGCTGGAATCCAATTGTTCCTACCGGTAGTTTTCAAGTATCATTTTATTGCCATAAAAGTTTCTGGTGCGACATCACTTATTCCTTTAGGTAAGCCATGTGTGATGTGATTGTGTTCTTATGTTTAAGTTATATACGTTCGCGTATGATTGACTTGTTGGGTACCTGTCTCGTTTTCTCCGTTGAGTAACACTTGTCCAACAGTTTTTTGGAAATAAAAGATACACAGTGGATGATTTTAGAGTATACTAAAATGCTTTGCTACTGTTGTCTCTTATTACGTACTCTCTTCGTTTCAAATTATAAGCCACTTTGACTTTTGGGTATATCGAATTTGCTATGTATCTAGGAATACGTTATGTCTAGATACATAGTAAATTCAGTGTACCCAAAAAGTCAAACTGATTTATAATTTGGAACGGCGGGAGTAATTGTTTCTTGTGAATATGTGGCATTATCGAAATGTTTTAATGAAACCGTTATTTCTTTGTTGATAGATCTTTGTCGATTTGTGTGGCACTTCAATCCCTATACAAGTCAATACGGAAACTGCAACCGCAAGAGAATTGGTTGATCTGGCTCTTCAAAAAAAGGAAATAGGATATGCAGATGTATATCTTATGTACTCTGGGAAAATTATAGATTGTGCTTCTCAGCTTCGTTTACTGCACATTCCTAAGGGTGCATCCTTTACAATTGTACCACGATGTAGAGCTGGAGCAGTGATGTAAGTTGTCACTTCAAATTTAGCTACTGTCATTTTTAACATATTGTCATAATAATGCTATGTTGATTATCTTGTAAGATAATTGACGAAGTTAAGCTAGCACTTGTGTCTTCTGGCAGTAGTTATCTAGTTCTTTTGTGTTTTGATTTCTAACATAATTATGTCATTTGTACTACATTGTTATAATGTAGTTAATATAGTTATTTTTTTTCACAGGGAGAGTCTGTTGATTAACCCTGTTAAATTTGTCGATTTCGTGAGAGACATGAAGCCTTTCTATAGAGTTAAAATACCTGATGCCTTACGACACAAAGATATTACTGGAAATATCTATATTATTTTTCTCTCACAGCCTGCCCGGTGTCTAGTACACATGATGATCGTTTGCCTTTCGATATTGCACGCCGAAGGCAAATCTTTGTCTGGAAAGTTTGAAGTTACAGATTTTTTATTCTGGAATGGTTGTGCAATTATCCGTAGAGAAGATTGGGATAGAGCCAGCAAAGTAAATGTTATATTGGATTTCAGAAAACTGAGTCAGATTATTGACTGGTTATTCAGGCGGCGTGGGCTTCAACCAACAGTATTTCCAGGCAGAGATGGTCAGCTGCCAGCTTACTTAGCTGAGCTAATTTCTTTGCTGAGGGTCTTTGTTCACCAGGGCGACAGTGCCCTAAGAGCGTATGCTAGTAACCACCCAGCTCTTTTGTCTTTTAGAGGTAGGATAAGAAAAATCCTTGAGTTGGAGGTGTTCTATAATTTCATGGAGTTTGCAGTGAAGGCAATTTTCAAAAGTGCAATTGGTTTGTTTGAGGGCTGGGCCTCCCATATTCCACGTGTGGATCCTTTAAAAGAGACATACATGTTCAACAGGGATTTCAGTGATCACGGTATGGACTATATTGAAGTCTCAAGAAATTTCTTGAGCCATCCAAGTGAGCAGGTAAGCGAATGTAACTTGTTTTTAAATTTGAACAATTCTGTGTGCTTCCTTTATTATTAGCTAGTTGACGCCTAGAAACCTTCTCTCGCTTTCATCTTTTTACTCTCCATTTTTACCTCTAGTATTTACTTCTATTTACTGCTAGAAGTCTGATGCCTAGGAATCTTCCTTGGTGTCGCTTGTGTGCTTCCCCCCTCTCTCTCTTGTGTTAGTCTAGCTTTAATATAAATTCCTATAATCCGGTTTACTCAATATGAGAGAATACAAAAGCTAGTTTATCATATTATCTGATTATCATGAGATTCTTAAGATTCTGCAGCCTCCTTCCGCTCCCTCTCTCCTATCTCCATGGCCCTGGAGCCGCCGCCTCCCTCTGATGCGGCCATTCATTCTCTATCGCTATCTTATGTGAGTTTTATTATTGCAGAAAAGAGGCGGCTCTAAGAGAAGTGCTATCCCTATAGAGTTCACAGAGGAAGAAGCAGAAGCTGCCTTAACACTTTACTGCGGGCCTGCGCATCTGCATGAGTTTTTACTAAGGACTGTGACAAGATTTGAGTTCACAGCTGGTGTCGACCGAAAGCTGATGTATGTTATCACTTCGTCAATGCGTATCTTCTTTATTGTAAGCTAAATATCTTTTTTATTGTAACCTAATATTAAAATGTTGAATCATTTTACTGTTTCATGCAGATGCGGTAACGAAGTGGCTGATGCTAATGCACGCGGTGGCAAGTCTAGTGGCTTGGATTTCAGTGTTTGAGAAAGCCAGGCTCATTGGCTTTAATGATGTGGTAATGATTCAATTTTGCCAATAGTTTGATCCCCGCAGCAGAAAAATTAGTAGTTTCACTTGTTTAGCCAATAGTTTTGGTGTTGTCAGATTGTCTACTCTCTTTCTCTCAAAAGTGTGACTCACCGTTTTACTTATTCCCTTTCGAATATAGGTGCTGAGTTAGTGTACCCATATGTTCATGCACAAGGACAACAGAGGAGGGATGTGGGAGCAAAAGTTCTGAAACAGCATCACAAGATGCAACATACTTGAGAATCGGCTTGCCTTTTTTGTTCAGTTCCAGAAACCCTACATGTTGTTTTCCCCTTATTACTGCCCTAATGGAGGGTTCCTTGCTTCGTTTTTGCAAGTGATGTTGGGATGTTGCACAAGCGATTTGAGCAATTTGTGCCTTGTGATGGCACGAGTTTTTTTTTTCTCCATGCTTCTGTAGGTAGATGGGCAGATGCTAGCTTGTCCTGGTTCTGTACCTCATACTCAATATGTTGCAGATCAAAGATGTTCAGAAAGAATTATTTTAGAACTTCAAATTTTCCTCTGTCTCTATTATAGGGAAGCTTGGCCACTTGAGAAGATAGGGTATTCAGAAAGAATTATTATCTGTAGAACTTTAAATTTCTTCTCTACATACAATAGGGCATAGGCTTGCCACTTGAACACCGAGCCTGGAGAGCGCCAGAAGTTCTATCATTTGGGCAATAGGGATTGCATATTTAGTTTCTTAACAAAGCATTAACGACATCTTCCCACATATGGCTCCGTATCTTGATTTTGACTTGACAAGGATCCTCAAATAATAAAATTGTGTGACATACATCTAGCTGACAAATGCAGCCCTCACAGTATCAGTTTTGCTAATATCACTAACTAGGTAAGTGCCAACGCACCGGGAATATAAAGATTATTATGAGATAACATGTACCAAGATTTGCTTAAAATTTCAAATGCAATATGGATCAGGCAACTTATTTTGTCAAAATGATAGAAGATGAGTTAAAAACGATTGTACACATGGTATAATGTCAATAACATGCATGACAACGACGGTGCAAAATCTTTCTTCAAAGTTCCGCACCCCAGTTTGCACATATTCCTTTCAATTGAATCATAAATCAAATATGTAACGTTAATATACTAATAATACCACTTTATACTCATCTGAGGGAACTCGACTCTGATTACTCAATACCAATCTTGTGAACCCTCCTTGGGCATCACCTCCAATTGAAGAATCAACGCTCTGAGGAGGAATCATAGGAGAACTCCAGCTTGCACTTCCTTGGCCTGGCTGAGACGTTCATGTTCCATATCTTGGTTCTTGATCAAGCTGTAGGAAGGATTGCAACGCCATGCATGGCATTTGTTAGAACACACGCTGCCTTACGTGTGCTGCGTCTGGTTGGCAGCCGCAGGGCCGGCGTGCTGCTGCTTGCCGTCGCGGGAGAGAGGGCGTCCCTCTTCGCTGTCGCGGCGGCCTTGAACCTCAGGGCGGATGAGGTCCTGGCCAATGCCGACGCCGTGGCAGGTGACTTCCTGGTCGGGGACGCGGCCAGGGCGGGCGAGATCCTCGCCTGGGGTGCGCGGTCTCCTGGCCGGGGGCGACGCCGATGGGTACAACTAGCCGGAGCCATGCCAGGCACACTAGCTCCCACTCGCTGTGGAAGAAGACGATGGAGGCGACTTTGTGCCTAGTGATTTTGGGGATTTCGTTGATTCAATTCAAATGCTGATCGAGAAGGTCACCTTATACTCAATTCCAGGTCACGAGATGATCAGCATGTGCCATTAACATCAGGGCGCAATGATTTCTCACTTGTTCTGTAAACTTCTGCAGCATATAATTGTTGGTTGACACTACGTCCTCCCGAGGATGGCATTCAACTGCGCTAGCTAAGGAGGGAGAGGGAGCAGTCCTCTGGCAAGTGTTGCTTTAATTTTGGTTGAGACAAAGCAAGTTTTCTTGATTAGATGAGACTGCTGAAAAAATATAGGTGCTCAAATTGGGTTATCTTTATTTGGATTTCTCCACTTGCTTAAAGTGTTCGGCCTCCCGAAAAGTATATTTCCTAATTATGGCCGTTTCCTCATCTTTTTAACAAAAAATTATGCAGGCAATGACGGAAGACAATGCTGAAATTTGATCGAATTTCCTAATACAACTATCTGGTGTGTGTATACCACTTGTCTTTACCTTCCTCTTCTCGCATTGTGTGCATGTTTGTTTTCATCTCCTGAAAGGTTTCTTGTTTGATTTTGATAATTGAGTGACAATTTAGGTTGACTAATGGTGTGATCATGAGAATACACAGAGATTTAGTCCATAGGTGAATGAGAGAAGAAGGAGCTTCATTGCATATGTGACATGACATGGAGTCATGTGACCGAATGGTGAAGATTGAGATGAGGCTTGGCTCAAGACCGGAAGGTGTGTGAAGGACAAGTCGAAGAACAGTGGAGCGATGGACCTAGAGAGGGTGAAGCTCAGGCAAGACTTGGTTCCGATGGACCATGAGGCGGTGAAGAGCAAGTGAGATCAAGATCGATGGACCGAGAAGGTTGCATGACGATATGAAGTGGATCATATCATCTTGAGGGCGTGTCGGTGTATGTGTTGCATTGGCACGTCGGTGAAAGACGGTGAAAATGGAAATGCGCAAGGCAAAGGTATGCTATAGGGCATTTCATTTCACCGGTCATGAGGTGTGTAGAGAAGTTGATGACCGAATTTAGTATTGATAGCCATACTATCAAGAGGGGCAAACTTGTTTGCATATCGGTCATCTAGTGCCACTTGAGCGATCTAACATTGCGACATGTTAGGATCGAGTGGCGTTGTGAGAGCTAGAGAAAATCCTTTAAAAATGATTTTGAAAATGCTAACACACATGCACATGGTGATGTACACTTGGTGGTGTTGGCACATTCGGCGCTTTCGGGAAAAATGGAGACATATTTTCTATTGCGCCGGAAGCAAAATCTTGAAGAAAACATGCTAACTCTAGAGCACAAGTGGTAGGTTAGCATGTTGGTGCAAAGGTTGAAGAGAAAGTGCGACGAAACGACGAATGGGATGCTGGTGCACTGCACCGGACGCGTCCGATGGGCTGCGTCGGACGCTGGCCTTGTGCATCTGGCGAGTTCGGACGTCTGCGCGGCCCAGCCATGTCAACTGCGGTGGACACGGCCGTCGGGCAAGCGTCGGACGCGGGGTTGGTCCTGCACGGCGTCCGCCGCCGTGCTGGAGCGTAGCTTTGGTGGCTCAAGTGACTGGCGACGGACGCTGGGGCGCGTCCGATGATGGGCTTCACGTGCGTCCAACGGTCCGGCGGTTTGGTGAAGCTGCTGGACCGCGTCCGTCGCGGAGTGGCGTGTCCGATGGACAACGTAGGACGCGTCCATGGCGTGGCTGCAGCACGCGATCCGGAGCTAGCCGTTCGGCATCAACGGTCAGCTTCTAACGGCTAGTGACACGTGGCACTCGGTGGAGCGTCGGACGCTGGAGCCGCGTCCGACGGGTGGCGTCGGACCCGCGACTTGGTCTGCCCGAGCACCTAACGGCCGGCCTTGGCCGGTTGCTGAGCACACTAGAGTCTTGGTGGCTTGTGTGGTAGTGCTTGGGAGCCCTCTAACTCATCGATGCTTGAGAGTGTTCATCCACTTGAGTTAGAGATCGATTCTAGCGCGTTGCATTAAGAGATTTGCATCGAGTGGCACTAGGTGATCGTGTTGCAAGCCGGTGTGCTTGTTACTCTTGGAGGTCGCCACCTCCTAGACGGCTTGGTGGCAAGAGACTCCGTCGAAGCACGCAAGGAGATTGTGCGGTGCTCCAGAGGAAGATTTGTGAGGGGTTCTTGAGCCTTCCCCGCGTGTGCGCGAATTGGCTACTCTAGTTGAGCGTGACTTGGAGGATCCCGGTCTTATGTTGATTGGAGTTGGGGCTCCCCGAAGGGGTTTTTGGTAGTGAGCCAAATTGAGCGGCCATCTCGTCACCAAGTCGGTGCATCGCCACAACTGGACGTAGCTTAGTGGCGACCAAGTGAACCAGGAGAAAAATCGTGTGTCGATTTGTGATTACCGAAGCTTTGACCTCCTTGTTCTTGATTGTCGAGGCTTCGACCTCCTTGTGATTGTGTGTAGGTGATTGGCATTGACGCCCGGTGATTGGTCATCGCCGCAACGTCTTGTGTCCACTCTTCGTGGTGGTTTGCATCCCCTCTACTCAAGCTTGTATTTACATTCTTACTTCGTACTTGGTTTGAGTAGTTGCTCTTGTGCTTGTGTAGCTAGTTGAGCATCTTCTTGCTTGTATATCTAGAAGTAGAGTATTTGTTTTGCTTAGCTTGTGTAGCTAAGTAAATTGCGCTCTTGGGTTCGGCTTGTGTAGCCTTATCCTTGAGCAAGGTTTGGCTTTGTGCTTTTGCTCATTAAAATTATGTAGGTGCTCCCCGATGTGACTAAGTACTAGTTGCTTAGGTTTGTGTGACCTTGCAAGCTAGAATTGTTTAGGTAAGCACTAGCTAGTTTAGCATCTTGCTTTTTGTTTAGGATCTTTTACAAGGTGCTACTAGAGTTTTAGTTAATGGGGTGTAGTCTTGGCTAGACCGATAGTTTTAATTTCGCATTTGTTTCGGTTAACCGGTGCGTAAGTTTTTAGTAAGAACTATTCACCCCCTCTAGTCCATCTCGACCCTACACTTGGTCACCTAATCAGATGGGTTCAGACCCATATCGCCTATGCTCTTCGAGCCCTCCATTGAAGGTATGGACTTTGTAGTTCGGACTACAATTGTTGATCCCAAGAGAACAGTAAGGATTCTTGCCTCATATCTTGAGATTAAGGTTAAGTTATTGAATTTTGATATTGTTTTGCAGAAAATTGAAATTGGGAGAATTTGACCATATGAAAATTTCAGATGTATTTGCCACCCATATAACTATTGACCTCATATGTACACGTATTGCCTTGATGGTGTTTCAGCAGCTCAGGGGATAAATGGACCTGAAAGGTCCGAAATGGCTAGAGGGGGGCGAATAGCCTATAAAAATCTCTACAACAACACTTAAGACAAGCTATTAGTAAATAAGATGGCGAAGCGAATTTTGCACTAGCACTACAAAGGGTGTGAAGCAAGCCACCTAAACCAACAGTTCTAATAAAGCTATTAGAAAGGTTTCAGCTAGTTCTAGACACACAAAAGTTAGGTCGCTATTCACTAAGAAAGGTTTCAGCTAGTTACAACTATGCAGAATAAATACAAGGTAGAGAGGTGATTTATACCGCCGATGTAGAGAAGTTGAACCAATCAATTATAATCACAAGATTACCAAACACAATATGAATCCTCGGCAATAGAGATGACACAATATTTTTTACCGAGGTTCACTTGCTTGCCGGCAAATCTAGTCCTCGTTGTGGCGATTCACCCACTTAGAGGTTCACGCGCTGATTGGCGTTACAAAGCCAAACCCGCAGTCGGGTGCCGCACAACCAACACAAGATGGGGATCCACAAGCCACGAGCAATCCACTAGAGTAGCCAATTGCGATCTCACGCGGGGAAGGCTCAAGAAACCCTCACAAATCCAATCCTTGATTGGGGGCGGACACAATCACCAAGTCCCCTCACCAATCACCAAATCTCCAACCGTCTAGGTGACGGCAATCACCAAGAGTAATAAGAAATCTGCAATCACAACAATCACCTAGTGCCACAAAATGTAAATCACGAGATGCACACACTAGGGTTAGTGTTTCCCTCAAATCCTCTCAAGAATAAGCACAAGGCTTGAGCAGGGAGAGGAGAGGGAGGAGATGCTCTTGAAGCTCTCAGATTAATAACTAGAGCTCGATCTCTCACTTGAATGGAGCACAAAGCTTGAGAGAGTGAGAGAGGAGGAATAGAGCTTGTTCTTCTTTGTTGGTTCTCTGTATTCTGAAAAATGAGAAGGGGAACCAGAGAGCGAGCTACGAAGGGGTATGCCTCTGCTTTATTCCATCGTCCAACTAGGCCACCAACGGGCAGAAGGGGTGCAACAGATAGACGCCAACGGCTCTCTTCATTTTTCAGCAGAGGCAACGGGCATACCAGGGCGCTCCTCGACCTGACAATGTTCCCACGCGGCCAACAGACGAGCACCAAAGTCAACATGGCAACCAGAACCGCCATCTCCCTTGGCCACGGCACACATGCAAATTGGAACGGCCTGTAACACCCGGTTTTAAGAACAAAACCAGATATACCCCATATGTGAGCCTCAGAGGTCAAATCTCACATATAGCTACAAATAAAATTAGTATCAGTAAACAATGCTTAAAAATTTATAATGTATTTAATATACAACACATAACCTTAGATAACAAACAACGGAATGATGACTCTAATCTCCGGGCGTAGACTCCACTGGATCCAACTGACTGGTTGATCACAAGCCTAAATCTTCTCCTGAGGTGTGGGGGAAAAACAAGGGTGAGTACAAAACGTACTCAACAAGTATAGCAAGTAGTTTGATCCCATGAACTTATGAACAATGTAACATAAATAATATTAAGCATAAAACGGTAAACGATGAACAAGTTAACAATAAGTCATTATCTTAATGTAAATGTGTCAAGGCCACCCTGTCCGTGGGCACGGACGATATATCGATTTAAACTCTGTACAGAGGTGTACCCTTTCCCTATGAGTCGTGATTTACCCTTTCGCCCGAGGCCCGTCGACCTCTTAGCTCTCTCCCAAGGAAAGCCGGCAGGGTTCACTATGAAGCCTTTCAAAGCATTCGTCTAACTTGTTAGGGCCGCTAGGGTGTTTGCGCCTGCGAATGTAGGACTCCCCTTCTCGATGGCACAATGACGCGCAGCCTATACACATAAAGACAGGGGCTCGCAGTACACCCAACCCGGACACACCCTTACGCCCTTTCGGGGAACCTCTAACAAGCTAGAAAAATTACTCATACTGAGCTAAAGCCAGAGCCATATAGCTCCCACGGTGGCACGTTAAGTCCATGATAAATCACTTACGGATAAATTCTCAAGTTGCTAAAAATGTCATTTTTATCGTTTGCTTTAACATTAATTAAGTAACATGGATCATAGTTATAGAAATAAAACTCCAAACTATACTTGCCTTAAAACTTGCTCAGACTTCCTCATACTCTGCTTCTGGTCAACCTTCTGCTCTTCAGCATTTATATAAGCCATCCTCGTTCTACTCGTAGCACGCACCAAGCATAGGCAAACACATACAAGCAACAAATAAAGGCAGCTAAGAACAATACAACACACAAGGTAAAACACCGTACTAATTCTACGGTCACTAGCTTGGTTTTTGTTAATTGAGTAAGATTGTGAGTCGTATTAACTCAGATTAATCACAACATATCTTGTTTTAAAAGTCGAGGTAAAGCTCAGAGCAGCGGTCCTTCGGCAAATGCGTACATACTGCAGATTGGACATACGAAAAACAAGGGACGTAAGGGAATGTGACGTGCAACATGTAGATGACAGGGAAGAATGGGTGAAGGCCATGAAGGTGCTCACTGATGGTCAACTGCGTGCACATCAGGGATGTATGAACAGATCATGGCGGCTCCGGGTCTTCCTGGGAAGCTTTGGCGATAGTATATATACGTGAGCAAAAAATGAAGAAGACAAGAATGATGTCTGCAGCTTGGTCACCTAGACACGAAGGGCGGCAAAAGGTTCTCCAAGACGACGACAGCGGTGGCTCGGTAACACGGAGATCAGGGCGAGCTCGAGGCCGGCCATGGCAGCGGCAGTGGTGAACGGCGCTGGCCACTACTGGAAATCAGATATTTGCCGTGTGTAAAAACATTTGCCGTGTGCCAAAAGTCGGGCACACGGTAAATCCCCTATTTGCCGTGTGCCACACACGGCAAATAGTAACTCTCGGTAAATAAGCCATTTATCATGTGCCAGGCACACGGCAAATTTCTACACACGGCAAATAGTCTATTTGCCGTGTGTCGGGTACACGGCAAATCTTGTCACACGGCGAGCCCCTTTTTTGCCGTGTACCGGGTACACGGCGAATCAAGGCACACGGCAAATTTGCCGGAGCCGTGATAGCGTCTCACACCGTTAAATTTTGCCGTGTGCCGGGCACACGGCGAATCTTGGCACACGGCAAATAATTTGTAATTTTTTTACCAACATTTGCCGTGTGTCACTGAACTACAACACACGGCAAATATACTATTTGCCGTGTGCCGGGCAAGACACACGGCAAATATTTTTCTTTTTTTTTGGTTTTTTGTTCCCATTTTTTTTGGGTAGGCTTAACAAATCATTATAAACTATATATCCAAATTTTGGCAAATTTTAACTTTTTTTGCTATATTTACTTCATTAATTTTGTTTACTTGATTTTTTTTCGCATAATCTAAATTTGAACCACAGGTACATGAAAGAATAGAATTCAGTGATTGAAAAAATGATATTCTTGTTGTTTGGGGTATCTTGACACCGTATCTAAAAACTCCCACAGACTTTAGAGCATCTTTGTTCACGGTACATGACGAGTCACCTCAGGAAAAAGTGTATTTAAATTATATAAAATCCAAACGAAATCTGAAAAACACGAAACTTGTCAGGGTGTCATGTCATCACGTGTAGAGGTTGTGATAAAAAAATTTCAATGTTTGGAGCAAGTAGTGACGTCGGATACGTAAAACCTAGACATCTCAAGGTGTGATCGCATGTGATGACATCTTGAGATGTCTTGGTTTTAGGTATCCGACGTCACTACTTGCTCGAAACATTGAAAGTTTTTTATCACAGCCTCCACATGTAATGACATGACACCCTGACAAGTTTCGTGTTTTTCAGACTTTGTTTGAATTTTATATAATTTAAAGACACTTTTCCCCGAGGTCACTCGTCATGTACCATGAACAAAGATGCTCCAAAGTCCGTGGCAGTTCCTAGATACGGCGTCAACATACCCTAAACAACAAGAATATCATTTTTTAAATCACTAAATTCTATTGTTTCATGCACCTGTAGTTCAAATTTGGATTATGCGAAAAAATTCAAGTAAACTGTATTAATGAAGTAAATATAGCAACAAAAGTCAAAATTTGCTAAAATTTTGATATGTAGTTTAGAATGATTTATTAAGCCTTGAAAAAAAAGGTAACAAAAAAACAAAAAAATAAAAAAGAATTTACCGTGTGCCGTGTTTATGTGGCACACGGCAAATCCTAAAAGAAAAAAAATGGCCCATCCGGCCCATCTAACTAAAAACCCTATCTCCCCAACCCGACCCCCAGGCGCCCGCCGCTCCACTCCCACGCGCCGCCACACCCGCACGCTCGCATCCGCTCCGCTCGCCGCCGTCGCTCGCCAGGCGGCGCTCGCCCAGCCCAGCGCCGCCGCCACACGCCGCTCGCCCAGCGCCGCCCCTCGCCTGCTGCTCGCCCAGCGCCGCCGCTCGTCCAGCGCCGCCGCTC
This sequence comes from Themeda triandra, assembly GCA_018135685.1. Taxonomy (NCBI): domain Eukaryota; kingdom Viridiplantae; phylum Streptophyta; class Magnoliopsida; order Poales; family Poaceae; genus Themeda; species Themeda triandra. The sequence continues at coordinate 99,365 of JAENPR010000250.1, read as the reverse complement.
GCCTGCTGCTCGCCCAGCGCCGCCGCTCGCCTGCTGCTCGTACAAGAGCGGCTCCATCCCTTGAGACACGGACACCATCTCCTGGCACGGGAACTCCACTTCCTTGGCACGGGAGCGTCCTGAGGAGGCGTCCCAGCCAGGCACAGACCTCCGCGTCGTAGGCAATCTCGCGCAGCTGCCTCAGGGCGTTCCTTCGTCTTTTGGTAAGAACGGAATAGGATCTGGCGAGTCAGGCGCAGGTCGGGCGAGGATGGAGATTGCCGCTTTGATTCGTGGGATCTTCTTCGGTGACGAGCGCAAATGCAAGAACAGGCTTGGGGGAGGTTGGTCCAGTTCGTTTCCGTGATTCTCAAATACTCGATCTATTGTTTTTACCTAGTCATTAACTGAGGGATCTATTGTCCTATGAGGTAGAAAGATTTAGTTCACAGAATAATTTCACTCGTCTGTAGATGTACTGATCGATACTTGATTTCAGCCGCTTGTAGAGACAGGATGCAAACCTAAAAAGCATATTTGGATCTGAATGCCATATACAGGGACTTTGCCTATTGAGTGTGAATACTGAGTCTGATACTAGTACCTAATCTTTTGTACATCATGAATGAACCCCAATATTAGAATGCTGCTAGCCATATGCTTTGCTGCTAGCTGTTGCAGAAGATCATGTGATCCTCAAATTACTAAGAATATGGAATGCTGGGATGTTATTGTCGATTTTCAGATCAGTGATCACTATAGGTGAATCTTATGTCCAATTGAAGCTATGTTTGCTGGCTTACTCTTATGCTTCTTTGTCAGATGAGATCGATATAGAGCTAGACATTGTCTGATTGGCTTTGCATTGAAGTTAACACAATCAAGACCCATGCATCTACCGCACATATGCTCTTGTGCATTTCAGGTCTGTACAATCACCAACTCACCAGTGATCTTTCCTTCTCAGTTTGCTTGTTGCCTAATGATTTGACAATATCTGAGATTCTGTATGTTCTAAACTTAATCATTTGACTGAAAAGTGCTTGAAGCCTTGAGTAGTACATTAGATGCCCTTTTACTTCTTATTCTATTGAAAATTCCATGGATGGAGATATGTTAAATTGCCTCTTTAACAAGAGTGTATATATATGGTCTGGCTCTAAACAATCTTTCACCTACTAGTTGGACCGTCTAGGATCCAGTGCTCAGACCAGATCCTATGCAACTACGGCATGCAAACAATCATGGAGGCCAGTGATGGATGTAGCAGGGAGCACCTATGATCTGTCTATTCAATTGTCACTAATTAAGAATGTAGCTCATGTCTTTTATAAGTAGCCTTATTAAATCTTCATATTTTTGACCAAGGAAGCACCAACAACTTTACTCTTTCTAGTTTCTAACAATAACTTGCTAGTATCGTGATAGTACTGGTAGCTCTTTTTTGAACCTTGTCCAGAATCAGTAATGAAAAACTGTTATTTTGGTAAACGAATGAGAGTTCAGAAATAAATACTATCAATTTCCTTGAGTGAAATGTTAAAATTCCCTTTGTTGTAAATCTAAGAACCTGAGGTGACCTTGTGATCTTGTGCTGATTTCTGCAATAATGTTGAATATAGCAGATTTTCAGTACTATATAGCCTTGTGTGCGTTCCCAAATGCATGTATTTTGTGCTGATTATAGTCCTATCTGGTGATCTGCTAGAAATATTGACCCTTCGTCAGATGCTTTCATGTGTTGTGAGCCTCGTAACTTTGCCACATTACATATAAAGTTATTTGTTTGTTATATATACAGGGCTTATGGCAGTGGCAAAGAAGATAGCCCTCTCTGTGATGTGCCAGGTTTTGAAAACTGTAGGATGTAGCTCCTGAAACATGTTTCATTTGTTGATTGCCCGGTATGATGAAACCTTTCTCATAGTTCTGTTTCATACGTCTACTTGTATGGACTTGTATGGACATGTGATGAACTTATGAATTATGTTTGTTTGTGCTATATTGTGATTAAATGATTTACTTGTGATATATAATTGATGTTGGTGATGGTCGATATATATATATATACTGTATGTCATTGAAATGGAAAAACAATATATATATTTTTTTAAACAACAGAAAAGATTTGCCGTGTGCTTGGCCTCACCCGCACACGGCAAATATTTATTTTTTCTTATTTTTAAACAAAAAATTTGCCGTGTGTCGGCCTCACGAGACACACGGCAAATCTTTTTTTTTTGTTTAAACAAAAGATTTTGCCGTGTGCCAGAGATTTGCCGTGTACCCTGGGACACGGTAAATCTGCCGTCAACTGGGTCGGCACCGTAACGGCTACTTTTTTTTGCCGAGTGTCACAAGACACACGGCAAATTATTAACCGTGTGCCCGAGAAAAGGCACACGGCAAATACCCATTTGCCGTGAAGGCATTTACCGTGTACCATTTGCTGTGTGCCACACACGGCAAATCGTTTGCCGTGTGTATTTGGGGATTTACCGTGTGTAAAAACACACGGCAAATATCTGGTTTCCAGTAGTGTGGAGCGAGGGAGCGGGTTCGGCGAGTGGTGGCGATGTGCGGTGACTGCGGTCGCGGTGCTCCAGAGATCTTCTTGTGTGGCTAGAGAAAGGGAAGAGCAGAGGGCCACATCGCGAGCTCCTACGCCAATGGCGGCTACTTTGTCTCTAAGCATGCACGAGAGGGACGGATGGATCAAGAAGAGAAGGGGCTTGGTCGCATGGATGCGGGATGCTCGGACACAGATAGGGGAGGTCGGTCGCTACGCCGGTAGCGGTAGGCTAATTTGGGGATGGAGCGTGTGGTGACCTGGTCACGAGATCAGCCTGAACGGCATGCACAAGAAGGATGGATCGGGGCGAACTGCAATGCGCACGAACGAGTGGTGATGCAGACACAGATGCTAATACATGGATGCTATTGAATTTAGTTTAGACGGTGACGAGATCACGTCAACAACATGCATGCACGTACATGACTGGTTTAAAGCCGTGTATGCATGCCGTGAGGAAAAGACGTGAGATATATTTCCTTGCTGGTGCCAGTAACAAATATGTGATAGCTTAGTTGACGTGCACGTGCAAATGAAAATATAAGGTTAAGAGAGAAAAGAGAAACAAAGAGAAAAGAAATATAGCTAGAATATATTGACAGCTAGTGAGATAAGATATGATGACCTAATATAGATAAGAATTGGATGTGAGAGATTTGCATAAAGGATAGCAAAGGCGGTAAGGCTGGATTGGCCTTTGGGCCTGCGGTGGAAGGGAGGCATTTTCTTTCTTCTTACTTTCTTCTTCTTTTCTTTTATAAACCCATTTCAAAATCAAAATCAAAAGATTTGAAGGTTAAATAAATTTGTAAGTTCTTTTTAAATAACTCTAAGATTTGATTCAAACGCATATCGAATTTATTAGATTATTTCTCTTATATTAAAATGTATGCAAAGACATGAATGCACAAAACCAATCGTGTTAATTCTAAATATTTGTGAAAAATAAATTTATAAAAGTTAAGTTAGAAATGCCATAACCAAATCTTAGATATTTTTATAAAATTTATAAACTCATTTATTTTATTTAGTACATGCTATGCACAACCCAAAATAAGAAATTTTGTGGTGTGACACGGCCCCATTTCAAAAGAGGAACAGAGCACAGTGCTCCTTCCATTAATTCAGCTGGTCCAATGCACAGAGCGCCCCATGCAGTCCTCCTCTTATCTTCTGCTTTCACACGATGAAATCAAGCTTGCATGCAAAAAGTGGACAGCAAGCACATGCAACTCTCGACTTGCAAAAACAAATGGCCATCAATGTGTTTCTCTTTCACGTGCATGAACAGGACACGGTCAGCAGCCCTGAGCTAATAAAAGCTCACACTAAAAATAGCACAGGCCAAATGCTGCCCCTTTTCTTCTCAGGCGTGTTCACATATGTCAGTCTATCTCTCCCAGATTAGGATATACTAAGTAAGTTAAGAAACTCCTGGCGTAAGATAGTAAACAAGACAGAGATGAAAATTTGTTTGGATATTCCAACCAAGCAACAAGACAGAGAAGGCGGCCAGAAAATTTGTTTGGATATTCCAACCAACTTGAATATTTTGAGACAGACTAGGAAATTCCAAGGATTTTAGAAAACATCCCATCACTCTTCATATTTAAGGCCTTCTTAAAGTGCTAAGCTTCACTATGAGTTCACAACCAAAGTAAGTGAGTTAGCATTTTTCAAACAATTTAAAAACCTTTTCTCTTGTATCTCACCACGTCACTAAGCGCAAAGCATATGCAAATGAGACTCACACTTTAGTGGCACTAGATAACCATTGCAAATAAAGATTTCCCCTCTTTATAGTACGGTTATCAATCCTAAATCACTCACACCCTCTATGGTGTCTTGAGTGCAAAATAAAATGGCTCCTATAATTATACCTTTGCCTTGAGCCTATTTTATTTTTCTCTTTTGTCTTTTCCAAATGTAGAGCACTTGATCCACCATCATGTGGCCATCACCATCATCTTCATGGTTTGCCGACTAGCTCAACACTTGGTATATGCAACCTATCTCATATTCACTTAGAGCACTAGGTTAGCATATCAGGTTTCATTAATTACAAAAACTAAACTAGAGCTTTCAATCTCCCCTTTTTGGTAATTGATGACAACCTTCATAAAGATATAAAATAAATTCAATTTCTGTTTTGGTATTAGTAGCTCCCCTTACATATGTGCTTCCATGAGTTTGGTACAATTCTTCACATATGCATAAATAGGAGTTTTGGGAGAGTTACTACTACCAAAATGTTGTTAAGGTATATAGAATGGACCTTTGAAGCGTGATACCAATCGGAGTAGCCAATATATATACCATCCTTAGCACCAATGTAACTAGACACTTATCAAAAACTCAAAGATACCTCATGAGATCAATATTATAAGCAAAGGATCTTGATTCACTTGATAAAGCATTGTTGGCGGTCCTTATCGCATATCTAACCCCGCCAACTTAGGTTCATAGTTCACCAAAAACCACCTAGATAGGAGATTTATACTAACGAAATTCCATAGTTTTGGTGAACACTTGTTTTGCAGGAGCATTCATGGAATACATATAGTTTGGGCCAAAAACTAGAGAAAAGAGAATAAATATTTGAATTATAAAATGGGCCCAAAGGCAAGACAAGAAGAAAAGAAGAGAAAGGCCAAACCGACGTGCCAACGTGACAAAACACCACGTGGGCCAACTCCAGGCCCAAGACCAAGCCCGCCAGCCAAGGTTGGTGGCCGGAGGCGGTCCACCTGGCGCGAGCGCGCCAGGGGCGCGTGCGCGCCAAGGCACCTGCCGCCCGGCCCCACCTTCCTGGAGACGGTGCAATTAATGCCCCTGAGGGCGGTGCAGGGGTGTTTTGGTCATTTGGGCGTGCGGGAACCGACCATCTCCACATATAAAAGCCCTTCTCTCTTTTATTTCACACATTCAACTTTCATTCTTCATTCTCATTCCTCCCTCTTCACTTCCACAAGCCTGCACTAGAGGAAGAGTAGAGCCATTATACCTAGCTTCTAGCTAGAATAGAAGTAGGAGAGTGAGAGAGGTCAAGAGCGGAGTAACTCTTTTCGAGTACTCCCGGAGGCTAGTCTTCCACGGGGTGGAGTGCCGGATTTGTCGGCTCCTCCTCACTTGTACCTCGGCGACTTCTTACGCTTGAAGTAAGAGGTTCGTGTTTATCTATTCGTACGTTCCTTCTTGCAAAGTTATCTTTATCGTCGTTTGCTTGCGGGTTTGTCGATCGTCCTTGTGGCGGTAGTTCTAGTAGAGGACTCCGATAGAGATGGATGTTCCCGACCGACGCTAGAACTATAACGTTGGCATAGACGTGGTGTCTAAGCCGATTAGTTACCTTCGTTTGCCTCGTACTCCACGGTTGAGGTGGTAGGCGGCGGTGGTGACGGCCACATCCGTCCTTTGTAATCCCCACGTCCGGTACGGCGTAGAGCTATAGGCTGGCATCACTTGGCAGACCAGGTGCGATCCGGTGCCCGAAGCAAGTAAATAGCGGTAGAGTTATCTTTCTCTAAGGATTCGTCCTATAGAAAACCTCACTTTCCCAGTTACCTACTCTCTCCTCTGGGCAACCTAGCTAAGATCTAAACCTGACCATACCGTTCTTCGTGAAGTTTATGATACCATGTTCATCACCGGGTAAAGTGCTACAACGGTCTATCCATGCGCTTGCGGAATTTACTGCTTTCACTAAGAAATACCAACAAGCATTTCTGGCGCCGTTGCCGGGGAACGGTTGTCAAGTTTATCTACGAACCTAGTTGTCCGTGTACCTTGTTCTACCTTTGCTTCTATTTTATATTTTTCATCTTACAAAATGGAGCTACCAACCATTGCCAAACTGTCAGCTCCTAAGGGCGAGCTCGTTAAAAAGCCACAATCACCGAAGCCAATCACAGCTTCTAGTTACGAGCTCCGTCCTGGCCTCATAGCCATGGTTCAGGACCAAGTCTTTTTAGGCTTGGATTATGAAAATCCATATCATCACTTAAGGGAGTTTGAGCAACTCGTGAATGCCTAACCATTTGTGGCATGTCACAAGAAACGTTGCATTGGAAGTTGTTTCCCTTCTCACTCAATGAGAGGGCGAGACAATGGTACGACCAAACCGTAGGAAAGGTAAATGGAGATTGGGAAGAACTTCATGATAGTTTTTGCGTTGCATTCTTCCCTATATCTCGAATCGCTTCCCTACGGTCTGAGATTCTCAACTTCCAACAACTAGAAAATGAAACTACAGGAGCAGCTTGGGACCGATTTCTGACCCTGACTAGGTCAGGTCTTGACCTGTCTATTCCAAGTCATGTGTTGTTACAACACTTTTGGCTAGGGTTAGGCAGAGAATCTACCCCCGTTGCTCGATGCGTACGCGGTGGATCTTTTATACATAAGACCACGGCGGAAGGAGAAGCTCTCCTAAATCGTATTCTAGAGAACACTCCCCCGCTAAAACCCATCGGTTTGAGCTGAGCGGTTAAAGAGGAAGTCTCTTCGGCAATTGCCGAACCCGTGATAGAGACTACCTCTCCTGAACCAGAAGCCATAGAAGAAGTTTCCAGTCAAATGGAACTTCCTGTATTCGAGGATGAGCTTTTCGAAGATTTCAGAAATGCCTCAAAATACGAATGTCATAGGAGACCACCAATCTCTGTCACTCCTAGCGATCCTCTTGATGAATTATTTCTCAGAGAATCCGTTAAGGAGTTGACTGCTATTATGAGCTCAGAATGGGTAGCAGAAGGAGAGCTCTCACCTGAAGAAATTCAGATTCGTGCTCCTTCTTCAACCCTTCGATGCAAAATCCAAGGAGATTGGGTGGACGTTCTGTATAATCCCACTGTTGAAACAAACATCATGTCAAAATCCTACGCATTCATGTGTTTAGGAGAAAAACCACGTACTCCAACAGTCAAATCCTTTAGAGTAGCACCTCGGTCTGCTCTTAACGGACTTGGGATTCTGCACAACATAACTCTCCACCATCAAGAAGTCAAAACGGCCCTGGACTTTCACGTCTTTGATATCCAGGATTTCGACATTCTAATCGGTCATCCCCTAGAAAAACTTGTTACAAGTCCAACAAAAACAGGGGAATTGGGAGTCAAACTAGGGAGAGAGCAATTCTCTATTCAAGTCACACGAGCTAGAAACTTAGTGGCTGAACTTCCCCCTAGTAAAACCCTAGAGGTTATGTCGGTAATTCCTTTTGAAACCCCAGAGATGTCTTTAGAGAGCGATGCTCCTCCCTTTGTAGAAGAGGAAGACGAACTGGGAGAAACCATAGAATTACCCAAAGAGGAGAAACCGACACGACCTCCAATTGAGCTTAAACCCTTGCCTGCGGGACTACGCTATGCCTTCTTAAATGGCGATTCGCAAACTCCTGTCATCATAAGCGATAAGCTTAGCGACAAGGAGACGGCCGAACTCATCGCTGTGCTAGAAAAGCATAGAACAGTCTTCGGGTATTCCTTGGATCATCTCAAGGGTATAAGCCCAACCTTATGCACACATCGCATTCCCATTGACCCCTCGAGTACACCAACTCGAGAACCTCAGTGAAAGCTGAATAATGCGATGCGTGAAGTCGTGAAAAAGGAAGTTCTGAAACTTTATCACACTGGGATTATCTATCCCGTACCACATAGCGACTGGGTTAGTCCCGTCCAAGTGGTTCCCAAGAAAGGAGGTATGACGGTAGATAAGAACGATAAAAATGAGCTTATCCCGCAGAGAACCGTCACGGGGTGGAGAATGTGTATCGATTACCAGAAACTCAACACGACAACAAAGAAAGATCACTTTCCGCTCCCCTTCATTGATGAAATGTTGGAGCGGTTAGCGAAACATTCTTTCTTTTGTTTCTTAGATGGGTATTCGGGTTATCATCAAATACCCATCCACCCCGATGATCAAAGCAAGACGACATTTACTTGTCCATGGAACATATGCCTATAGGAGGATGTCGTTTGGGTTGTGTAACGCACCCGCATCCTTCCAACGGTGTATGATGTCTATCTTTTCTGACATGATTGAAGAAATCATGGAAGTTTTCATGGATGACTTTTCAGTCTATGGAAAAACTTTCAATCATTGTCTTGAAAATTTAGATAGAGTCTTGCAAAGGTGCCAGGAGAAAGATTTGGTACTTAATTGGGAAAAGTGCCATTTCATGGTCCGCGAGGGCATTGTCCTAGGCCACCTAGTGTCGGAACGAGGGATAGAGGTAGATAAAGCTAAAATAGAAGTTATCAAGCAGCTACCTCCCCCTGTGAACGTAAAGGGAATCCGCAGCTTTCTAGGCCATGCAGGGTTCTATAGGAGATTTATCAAAAACTTTTCTCAAATCTCTAGACCCCTCACGAGCCTATTAGCTAAGGATGTACCTTTCGAATTCACAGATGAGTGCTTGCATGCATTCAATACCCTCAAGAATGCACTCATCTCAGCTCCGATCATCCAACCTCCTGATTGGACCCTACCATTCGAAATCATGCGTGATGCTAGTGACTATGCTGTTGGTGCGGTCCTTGGCCAAACCAAAGATAAGAAGCATCATGCAATCGCTTACGCTAGCAAAACGCTAACAGGAGCTCAGCTCAATTACGCTACCACGGAGAAGAGCTCTGGTAGTCGTTTATGCTATTGATAAGTTCGAGGTCTTACTTAGTGGGAGCAAAAGTCATTGTCTACACGAGACCATGCAGCTTTGAAATATTTGCTCACTAAGAAAGACGCAAAACCTCGTTTGATTCGCTTGGATTCTTCTACTCCGGGAGTTTGATCTTGAAATAAAAGATAAAAAGGGAGTAGAAAATACCGTTGCGGATCATTTGTCGCGTATGCGGGTTACTAACATGCGGGAACTACCTATAAATGACTTCCTACGCGACGGCATGCTACTAAAGGTGACGAGACAACAACCCTTGGTACGCGAACATCGTCAACTATATGGTTGCCGGATATGTACCGCCGAGGGAATAGGGAGAAAGCTGCAAGTTGAAAGCCGACGTCACCTTTGGGATGACCCATACATGTATCGGGTATGTTCGGATGGTCTATTGAGGAGATGCGTACCGGCAACGAAGGCCTACAAATCATTGAGAAATGTCACTCCGCACCGTACGGAGGCCATTATGGAGCATTCCGCACACAAGCAAAAATCGGCAATGCGGTTTCTTCGGATTCTTCATTCGGAGGTGTCACAAGTGTCGATTCCAAGTACGAGGACACCAAAATATCCGAATTCATTTATCGGTGGTGTCGCAATGCTATTATTTTTTTTGTTTTTAGCACAAAATTATTTATTTTTTAAAAAAAGGCTACGGTGCGTCAAATATCCGAAATTTCGCATTTATCGGCAAGAGCCGAATGCCGCTACAAAAAAATCCCTACAACCTTCAAATTGAGATATTTGATGTGTGGGCATTGATTACATGGGACCATTCCGAAGTCCCAAGATTGCGAGTACATCCTAGTGGCTCTTGACTACGTATCCAAGTGGGTAGAAGCTATGCCTGCGGAGCGGTGACGCCAAGCACGCCGGGAAAATGTTTCATGAAGTGATCTTTCCTCGCTTTGGAACACCACGCATGGTGATAAGCGATGGAGGATCCCACTTCATTGATAAAACATTCGAGCATTCTTGAAAGAGCTTGGAGCCAAGCACAACATAGCTACGCCCTATCATCCTCAAACTAGTGGTCAAGCAGAGACCTCCAACAAACAGATCAAGAACATCCTGCAGAAAACGGTCAATGATATGGGGAAAGGATGGAAAAGTAAACTTCGATGCACTCGGGCATACGGGACCGCTTACAAAACCCCTATCGGCATGTCACCATTCCGGCTCGTGTACGGGAAAAGTTGCCACTTACCCGTAGAGCTCGAACATCGAGCTTATTGGGCTATCAAGAGCTGGAATATGGATCTCAAATTAGCCGGCAGAAATCGACAGCAACAGATTTCTGAACTGGAAGAATGGTGGGAGAAGGCTTATCATAGTGCCAAGCTCTACAAAGAACGAACCAAGAGATGGCACGATCACCGAATCAAGCTCAAAACCTTCAAGCAAGGCGAAAAGGTCTTTCTCTTCAATTCAAAGGTGAAATTATTCGGTGAAGGGAAGTTGAGAAGCAAATGGAAAGGACCGTACACCGTCATCGACACATCGACTCATGGGGCAATCACAATTCAAGATGATGACGGTAATATCTTCAAAGTTAACGGTCAACGTCTCAAACCTTTCCTTGAGTCTTCCCGCAATTTAAATTTTAGTGAAGAGCTAGATCGAATAGATTTAATTATGCCTAGATTTTGAGTGCTCTTACTTTTTGATTAGGGTAGTTACTCTATTCTTTCTTATCAAAAATATTTTCAAAAATATCTTCTTTATCATAGAAATATTCCAACATTTATTCTTGGGTTTCCCATCTTTTTATAAGTGCTGGATATTTCAAATAAAATATTTTACAAAATATTCCCTGAAAATCCTCTTTTATCCATTCAAAAATTGGAGCACACCGTGAGCCTCGAACACCCAACGGGTCAAAACACCGCATTTTGGAAACAAATAGACCGTTGGGGGCTGCCAGGACGAAACCTGGGATCGAGCCGTGCCGCGACTGGCGCGCTCGCACTAGGGAGTGAGCCGTTGCTCCCCAAATTTCGTCCCCTGATCCTCAGCCCTTCTCTGATGCTCACCATATGGAGTTTGATCCTGCTTCTTTCGCGAGAGACAGAGATGTCACATCCACCTATAAATTGAGCCATCTCCTCCTCTCCTCTCTTCACAAAAGCTCAAGCCATTCATCTCTTTCTCTCTTGTTCATACCCATACACCAGCAAGTTCATCCTCTCTCTAAGCTCCAAGTATGGCCAGCCATGCCCTTGCTCTCTATGAGGCCTCCCGCACGCCATACAACCTTGATGGAGCGCCATCGTTCTCGCAAGAAGATTTGGAGCAAGAGGAGGCCATGTTCATGGCGCCACTAGCCGCAAGGCTACCATGGAGCGAAGGGTCCAGCAAGGGCGATAGCATCAAGTCGTCAGCAAGATCAAGGCCGCCGATGACCGGCGCCAAAATCAAGCCGGCGCCACCAAGGAGGCCAACCACCGGCGCACTTCGCCTCAAGGCAAACGTCGGTGGCGCGGGGAAACGTCCCATGACGTCCTCCACGGACACCACTTCTTATTATACGTCGTCGAGCAGCCCTTCTCTCGTTCTTGTAGGGAAGGACAAGCCAAGTGGTGGGCGTGGGAAGGGCGTAATGCCCAATCCCGCTAAAACTCCTAGGACCAAACCCGTAGAAACTTCTTCTAGCGCCCCCAAGCGCAATACTAAGAAGGCTCCTATTGCGGTTGATAGTAAGGGTGACAAAACCTCACCTAGGTTCCCCACGCTAACTTTTCTTAGTAAGAGGGTGGAAGAACTCTACAAAATAGTAGACAAACTAGAAGCGGAGCTTGCGGATAGGGAGCTCTCCCATAGGGACTTAGTAGAGAAAGTTAGGAAATTTCGCCTTGCTTTCTCCACTAAGTTAGAGAGGGTGGCGCGCGCAGCGAACGTCGCCCATGCTCTTAGAGCCCCTCACTAGAGCCTTCCGCTCCACCCAAATAATTAGGCGCGCGCACTTAGTTCTAAATTTCAGCTTGTTGCATTTCCCTTCTCAATTTTGCTTTGTAATCGTGCGCCTATTTGTAATTTTCAGTTTTATAATTGAATAAATATATACATCTTCTATCATGTATACACTTGTTTTTGTCCTATGTGTCCCACAAAAATTCAAGAGACAGGTACAAAAACAAGTGTGGGGGAGGCTACCCCAAACCTCTCAAAAAGATGCACAAAAATTCGCGCCTTAAAAATCATCGGTTTGTGCATCTTCTCACTCCCTACAAGTACTTTTATTCTTTCTAGAAATAATTTGGTTTTATAACTAAAAATTGGCTGCTCTACCTCTGTGTTCGCTGATCGATTGCGACTTGCATACATTTTATTCCTCGCCAAAATTCTATCTCTTTGTGAGCAACTAATTCGATTTTAGGGACCCCTTGAATATCTAAGTTATTGTGGGATGAGAGATAGTAGGATGATATGAGACTTGTTTATCTCTTGCAGTAGACTTGGGTTTTTCTTTGCGAAAATTTTAAAACTCATAGCATGATCCTCAAGTGATGATTAATTTCCTACCAGAGCCAAATATTAATGCTATATTTATAAAACCGTGCCACATAGCTGCTTATCCTTGCACCAAAGTTGTGTCCCACTTTATCGGATTGTTGCGAGAGAAGTTTCATATCCCCAAGATCGAATATCACACACACCCACCAAATAAAATTGCCGACTTTTACCCTGAAAGTCGTGCACATCATCCTCTCATCCATCCACCATAAAATTGCTGACTCTTACACTGAGAGTTACGCAGCCATCTTCGCCACAAATAAAAACTCCATCCACTACGCTCATGGTTCTCTCTCTCAAAGTATCCTTCACCTACAGAAATATGGGCTTCATTAGAAGTATTATCCCTATCAGAATAGAAGAAAAAAAGAAAAGAAAGAAAGAAAAAGATCTCCCCCATACTATTATCTAAAAAAGAGAGAGAGAGAGAAAGAAGAGAGAAGGGGGAGAATAATAAAAAGAAATGTCCTTTTATAGGGAAGCCCATATTTTACTTCAAATAAAAAGAGAGAAACATGGCAAAAAGGAGTTCCACCCACATTTATTTCCCACACACACCTGCACAATTCGATCTAAGGCTATGTCCTTCCCTCCATTGATCCACTTTTTGACACAACAACAATCGCAAGGAAAGCATGCACCTCATCCATACCTATGAACTCCAGATATCAGCCATTAGAGGTAGGATGAGTAGCAAGGCAACCAAAGCTTTCTGGTGAGGATCAAACACCCACAAAAAGAGTGACTTGAGAGCATCACTTGAGGAATTCATCGCTATCTTTTCTTACAAAAATTTCAAAAACCCCAAGTCTTGAAAGCAGGGAGACACGAGTTGACTTGAAATCTAGGCTGTTCCATCCCTCAATAAGCTCAAAGATTACTTGGTAGACACTGTGAATGCTCACAGATAACCAGTGAGGCTTGGAATAATCTGTATGCAGGTTAATATCTCAGGAAGATAAACCACCTTAGTGACTTTTGCTTCACTCGAGGACGAGCAAAGCGCTAAGTGTGGGGGAGCTTGTTGGCGGTCCTTATCACATATCTAACCCCGCCAACTTAGGTTCATAGTTCACCAGAAACCACCTAGATAGGAGATTTATACTAACGAAATTCCATAGTTTTGGTGAACACTTGTTTTGCAGGAGCATTCATGAAATACATATAGTTTGGGCCAAAAACTAGAGAAAAGAGAATAAATATTTGAATTATAAAATGGGCCCAAAGGCAAGACAATAAGAAAAGAAGAGAAAGGCCAAACCGACGTACCAACGTGACAAAACACCACGTGGGCCAACTCCAGGCCCAAGACCAAGCCTGCCAGCCAAAGTCGGTGGCCGGAGGCGGTCCACCTGGCGCGAGCGCACCAGGGGCGCGGGCGCGCCAAGGCACCAGCCGCCCGGCCCCACCTTCCTGGAGGCGGTGCAATTAATGCCCCTGAGGGCGGTGCGGGGGTGTTTTGGTCATTTGGGCGTGCGGGAACCGACCATCTCCACATATAAAAGCCCTTCTCTCTTTCATTTCACACATTCAACTTTCATTCTTCATTCTCATTCCTCTCTCTCCACTTCCACAAGCCTACACTAGAGGAAGAGTAGAGCCATTATACCTAGCTTCTAGCTAGAATAGAAGTAGGAGAGTGAGAGAGGTCAAGAGCGGAGTAACTCTTTTCGAGTACTCCCGGAGGCTAGTCTTCCACGGGGTGGAGTGCCGGATTTATCGGCTCCCTCCTCACTTGTACCTCGGTGACTTCTTACGCTTGAAGTAAGAGGTTCGTGTTTATCTATTCATACGTTCCTTCTTGCAAAGTTATCTTTATCGTCGTTTGCTTGCGGGTTCGTCGACCGTCCTTGTGGCGGTAGTTCTAGTAGAGGACTCCTGATAGAGACGGATGTTCTTGGCCGACGCTAGAACTGTAACGTTGGCGTAGACGTGGTGTCTAAGCTGATTAGTTACCTTCGTTTGCCTCGTACTCCACGGTTGAGGTGGTAGGCGGCAGGTGGTGACAGCCCTGTCCGTCCTTTGTAATCCCCCACGTCCGGGTACGGCGTAGAGCTACAGGCCGGCATCACTTGGCAGACCAGGTGCGATCTGGTGCCCGAAGCAAGTAAATAGCGGTAGAGTTATCTTTCTCTAAGGATTCGTCCTATAGAAAACCTCACTTTCCCAGTTACCTACTCTCTCCTCTGGGCAACCTAGCAAAGATCTAAACCTGACCATACCGTTCTTCGTGAAGTTTACGATACCCTGTTCATCACCGGGTGAAGTGCTACAACGGTCTTTCCGTGCGCTTGTCGAATTTACTGCTTTCGCTAAGAAATACCAATAAACATTATGTCTAGTTACAACCTATGCATGCTAGTATATCATTTCACCATTCAAGGTCTATTTCTAGCATACACCAAACAAGCATATATATTGAATTTAATACTTTCAATGCAACAACTCATTATGTTAATGCACATTCAAATTGAAAGGATCAAGATGCCCAAGAGGGGGGGGGGGTGAATTGGGCTAATTCTAAAAAAACTTGCGGAATTAAACCTACTAGCCCATGATTCACCCCTTTGTGCCTATGTGTGTTCCTAGACAGTCGATCAACTAAAGTTTTGCACCCTAAGTTCCAATCCTATTCTAGCATGGCAATTCTATGAAAGTAATTGCAAGAATGTAAGAGCTAGAAAATAAATGCGGAAATTAAGGGGACAAGGAACACGGCGATCTTTTTCCCGAGGTATCGGAGAGTCGCCACTCTCCACTAGTCCTCGTTGGAGCACCCGCGCAAGGGTGTAGCTCCCCCTTGATCCTCGCAAGGACCAAGTGCTCTCTAGGGCTGATTCTTCGTCGCTCCGACGCGGTGAATCGCCAAGAACCGCTCACAAGATGAGCTGGGTCATCCACAAGCACGGCCGGATGATCACCAAGCTCCAATCACCACCAAGCCGTCTAGGTGATGGCGATCACCAAGAGTAACAAGCACAAACTCTCACTTGACCTCGCAAAGCCTAGGGAGAAGAGTGGATGCACACTAGCTACTCTCGGTTGCTCATGAACTCATGGATTCTCAAATCTCTTCAAGTCATGAGGCTCTTGCAACTCTCCTGCTCTCACAAGGTGTCTACCAGCTGAACAAATGAGCAAGAGAGTCGAAATGGAGGGGGTGTGGTTGTATTTATAGCCAAGGCAAAAATCCAACCGTTACCCCGCAATTCAGCTCAGTCGAGAGCGCCGGACGCGTCCGGGCGCTCACCGCCGGACGCGTCCGGCGCTTTATGGAATTCAAACGGCAACCTAGCCGTTGGGCTACAGTGCGGGCTCCGGACGCGTCCGGCGCCTGCGTCCGGCGCGCGTTCGGCGCGCGACTCCGGCCTGGCGAGCCCGATTCCAAAAACTCTCGGTCCGCGTCCGGCGCACGCCGGACGCTGTGGCCACGCGTCCGCCGCTCGGGGTAGACCAAAGGACGGCTTTACCGTGCGCCGGACGCGTCCGGCGACCACGGCTGGCGCGTCCGGCGCCTGTTGAAGCTCCCGTTTCCACTTGATACGCGATCCTTTGAAAACGGCGACGACTTCAACAACTCTCAGGGCTTATACGTAACTTCCTAGTGCTAAGATTTCACCAGTGTGCACCACACCTAAACCCGAGACTCAACTAGGTCAAGCTACCCATTTGCACCCCCCTTAATAGTACGGCCAAAAGAGAAAAACAAAGTCCTAACGACTAATCCGATGTCTCTCAACACCATCGACAATCGGAACTAACCGTCCTTAACCTTGTCGTCCAACCTTTGAAAGCCGAAACGATTTCCATCGATAAGAGGGCATGCCAACCAAAATGCCTGAGATTCCATTACCATGACCTAACTCCCATTGTTTCTGCAAAACACACGTTAGTCATAGTAATCTATATTGTCATCAATCATCGAAACCCACATCAAAGGGCCTAGATGCTTTCACAAATGCAACAAATAGCTTATGAGCTTGCTCCCCCTATTTGTGTGCTCAATTTGAATTTGATCCCCTTACTTTGTCATATCTTCATCTTTGTGACTTATTTCTCCCACTTTGTCAACAATCACCATAAAAGGGTGAAGGTAAAATCAAGTCAATTAATATAGAGTAAGCAAGAGGAGCACAAATGTGGTTCAATCTAGCTCAATTGCATAGAAAATGTAATTCGGTTTGAACCAAGGACAAGCTTCTTCACACCTCATAAAGTATAGGGGTTATCTTGACCATGTTGAATTACACATCATGAGCACATGTTCTAGATTCAACACTAGGTTTGCAAGCCCACAAACATGTCATATGCTACCACTAGATCATATCAATCATAGAAGCAATAGTGGTACCATACATACATCAAAATCAGTTGATTTATCATGAATGAGCCTATAAAATGCATTTATGTCTAGATGCTCTAAACAAGTCCCATGAAAAGTATGAATGTCATGCCAAACAATTTTACCTTGCTTTGTCGTAAGAGAGGCATGTCATATATATGTGGGGTGCATCAACTCATGTTGGAGAAGTCAAGTATGTTCGATTCATTCCTCAACTTGCAAAATCTCTTCTCATCAAGTGGCTTGGTGAATATATCAGCTAATTGATCTTCGGTGCCAATACTCTCAATAGAAATATCACCCTTTTCTTTGATGGTCTCTTAGGAAATGGTGTCTTATATCAATGTGCTTTGTCCTTGAATGTTGAACTGGATTGTTGGGCATCTTAATAGCACTTTCATTATCACAAAACAAAGGTACTTGCTTGAAGTTGATTCCAAAATCATTCAAGGTGGCTTTCATCCAAAGCAATTGTGCACAACAATTACCAGCACTGATGTATTCAGCCTCGGCGGCTGAGAGTGCAACACTATTTTGTTTCTTTGAAGACCATGAAACAAGTGATCTTCCTAGCAATTGGCAAGTACCACTTGTGCTCTTTCTATCAATTTTGCAACCAGCATAATCAGAGTCCGAATATCCAACCAATTTAAAATTTGACCCCTTTGGATACCATAATCCTACATCTTGTGTGCCTTTTAGATACCTTAAAATTCTCTTGGCAGCTGTCAAGTGACTTTCTCTTGGAGAGGCTTGATATCTAGCACACATGCATACACTGAACATGACATCTGGCCTAGAAGCAGTGACATATAGCAAACTTCCAATTATGGATCTGTAGAGCTTTTGATCTACCATGTTGCCACTTGCATCAACATCCAAATTTCCATTTGTACCCATCGGTGTACTAATTGGTTTAGCATCTTGCAAGCCAAATTTCTTGATCACGTCCTTGATGTACTTGCCTTGACTAACAAATATACCATTCTTCAATTGCTTAATTTGAAGTCCAAGGAAGTAACTAAGTTCTCCAATCATTGACATTTCAAATTCACTTGCCATCATTTTCCCAAACTCTTCACAAAAATCTTGGTTGGTTGAGCCAAATATAATATCATCAACATAGATTTGCAACACAAACAAGTCTTTGCCTATCTTCTTTGTGAAGAGGGTGGTGTCAACCTTTCCCATTTTGAATCCTTTAGAGAATAGATAATCTCTCAACCTCTCATACCATGCTCTGGGTGCTTGCTTCAAACCATACAATGCCTTTTTGAGCTTATAAACATGGTCAGGCTTCTTCTCATCTTCAAAACCAGGAGGTTGCTCAACATAGACCAACTCATTTATGTACCCATTGAGAAATGCACTTTTCACATCCATTTGATATAGCTTTGATGTTATGGACACAAGCATAGGCTAGTAAGATTCTAATTGCCTCTAATCTTGCAACCGGTGCATATGTTTCTCCAAAGTCAAGACCTTCAACTTGAGTGTAACCTTGTGCCACCAATCTTGCTTTGTTTCTCACAACTAATCCATCTTGATCTTGCTTGTTCTTAAAAACCCATTTGGTACCTATCACATTATAATTCTTTGGTCTCTCAACAAGCTCCCAAACTTGATTTCTAGTGAAGCTGTTTAGTTCTTCTTGCATAGCATTGATCCAATCAGCATCCTTCAAAGCTTCTTCAATTTTGGTTGGCTCAATATATGATACAAAAGAATAGTGTTCACAGATTGAAGCCAATCTTGATCTAGTTTGCACACCTCTTTGAATATCACCAATGATATGATCAAGAGGATGATCTCTTGCTATGTTGGATGGTTGGAGAACTTGAACTTGATGGCTTGGATGAGATGTACTAGCTTGTTGACCTTGAACTTGAGAATCATCATGAGATCCACTTGTACTAGCTTGATTTGTATCAATTTGCACATTTTGACTTGTCAAGTGAATGTCTTCATCATTATCAATTTGCCTCGGCCTAATGTCACCAATATCCATGTTCTTCATTACATTAGCCAATTCATCTCCTCTCACATCTTCATGATTTTGAGCTTCACTTTGAGATCCTTGGGTTTCATCAAACTCAACATCATGGACTTCTTCCATTTTGCCACTAGCCAAGTTCCAAACTCTATATGCCTTGCTTGTAGTGGAATAGCCAAGTAAGAAACCTTCATCACATTTTTCATCAAACTTGTTTCAGTCTTGTGCCTTTCTTGAGAATATAGCATTTGCAACCAAACACTCTAAAATATGCAATGTTAGGCTTTCTTCCATTCAATAGCTCATAAGGTGTTTTTCCAAGTTTCCCATGGCAATAGAGTCGGTTGCTACAATAGCAAGCCGTGTTGATTGCTTCACTCCAAAAAGAATGACTAACTTTGTATTCACTTAGCATTGATCTTGCCATATCAATCAATGTTCTATTCTTTCTTTCAACCACACCATTAGATTGAGGAGTGTATGCTGGAGAGAATTGATGTCCAATTCCAAGCTCATCACACAGATTTTCAATTTTAGTGTTCTTAAATTCACTCCCATTGTCACTTCTAATATTCTTGATGGTGGTCTCAAACTCATTTTGAACTCTCTTGACAAAAGACTTGAATAGATCATAAACGTCACTCTTGTCATAGAGAAAGAATACCCAAGTGTATCTAGTGTAATCATCCACTATCGCAAAGTCATACTTGTTGCCACTGATGCTAGTGTATGTTGTTGGCCCAAATAAATCCATGTGCAGCAACTCAAATGCCTTCTTTGTGCTCATTTCACTTTTTCTAGGATGTGCATTTCCAACTTGTTTGCTGGCTTGACAAGCACTACAAGGTTTATCTTTCTCAAAAGTAACATCCTTCAATCCTCTAACTAAGTCATGCCTCACTAATTTGTTCAATTGTTTCATTCCAACATGACCAAGCCTTCTATGCCATAACCAACCCATGCTAGATTTGCTGAGCAAGCAAGATGATAATTGAGTTTCACTAGCATTGAAATCAACCAAGTATAAGCTGCCATGTCTAAATCCCTTGAATACCATGTTGTATTCCTTCACACTTATGACTTCAACACAATCCTTATCAAAGATGCACTTGTAGCCAAGATCACAAAGTTGTGCCACCGACAATAGATTGACATCCAAGCTTTCAACTAGTAACACATTTGAGATGCTCTTATCATTTGATATAGCAATCTTCCCAAGCCCCTTGACCTTGCCTTTCTTATTGTTACCAAATGTGATAGAGTCAAATCCACCATTGTCACTTGTGTCAATTGAGTTGAACATACAAGAATCCCCGGTCATATGTTGAGAGCACCCACTATCAAGCACCCAATGCCTCCCTCCGGCTTTGTAATTGACCTACAAAAAGAGATCAATTCCTTTTAGGTACCCAAACTTGCTTGGGTCCTCCAAGGTTAGTCACTAAGCTCTTTGGTACCCAAATGGCTTTCTTCTTTGAGCCCATCCATGGTGCACCTATAAACTTAGCATGGACACCATTTGTACCCTTGGTAAGCATATAGAAAGAATCAAGCTTAATTGAGGATACATTAGCTTTAGGTTTCTTGTTCATGCAGTTTTGCTCTATGTGACCAACTTGCTTGCAGCTTTTGCAATACCGGCCATTGTTCTTCACAAAACTAGTTTTGTGAGGAGCAAAGGCAGCCTTGCCTTTCTTGGGGATATAGCACAATCCCTCTTTATAGAGAGATGCTCTTTGGCTACCCAAGCACATAAGCAAGCAGTCCTCACCACCATAAGCCTTAGCTAGGGTGTGATTGAGCTCTTTTACCTCCTTCTTGAGAGTTTCATTCTCAACCATTAGTGAAGCATCACAATTGAAGCTATCACTACTAGATGAGCTAGAAGTGGATCTGCTGCAAGAAGGGTTAGTGGGAGCAACAACAATAGGCTTAAAGAAAGATTCATCAATGATATCACATGATATACCTATGTTGCATGTTTTAGCTTTTTCAACTTGAGATGGGATGCTCTCATATTTATCATTTAGAGAGGAATGAGCTTTTTCAAGCTTGGAGTGAGCTTTTTGAAGCTTCTTATGGTCTTCCTTTAGACTCTCATAAGATGCTCTAAGCTCATCAAGTTCTTGCCTAAGGGTTTTGTTGTCCTTATGCAGGCCCCTGCATTCCTTTCTAGATGCTTTAAAATGATCTTTACAATCTTCAAGCATGGTGATGAGTTCATCCTTAGTGGGTTCATCATCATCACTATCACTATCAAGGTCACTAGATTGTACCTTTTCGGCCTTAGCCATGAAGCATGTGGACGGAGTGTCAAAGATAGAAATCTTCTCTTGAATAGCAATGCTTGCATGACCCTTCTTCTTGCTCTTATTATCATCATCACTTTCATCACTAGAAGATGCATCACTATCCCATGTAGCTACATGAGAGTCATTCTTCTTTTTCTTTTGAGATGTCTCCTTTTTATCTTGCTTCTTCTTTTGCTTCTTTCTTTCTTTCTTGATAGCATCTTCATCATCACTATCATAAGGACATTCGGCCATAGGATGATTTTGTTGTGGCATCTAAAGCACTTCATTGGTTCTTCACTCTTCTTAGATGAAGACTTCTTCCTTCTTGCACGGTAGCCCTTCTTCTTCATGAATTTGCCAAATCTCTTCACAAAAAGAGCCATCTTTTCATCATCTTCATCATCACAAGAACTAAGGAGCTCTTCATCACTTGATGTATCTTCCTTTACTTTGCCCTTGCTCTTTGATGATGTAGCCTTGAATGCCACACTCTTCTTCTTGTCATCATCCTTCTTCTCATTTTCCTTCTTCATCTTGTTGATCAATTCTTCCTTCTCATGATCTTCTCTAAATTCATCATCGGCCATGATCTCTTGGAGAACCTGATTTGGAGTTGGGTTCTCTGTCATAGTTGTCTTCACCATTACTGTGATCAGTGTGTCAAACCTCTTGGGTAGGCATCTCAAGAATTTTGTTGAGAGTTGACTGTCCTTTACTTCTTCACCAAGAGCCTTTAAGTCATTGACAATTACTTGCAACCTATGAAACATCTCCGGCACACTCTCATCATCCTTCATCTTGAAGCTTGAGAATTTCTCTTGAAGCATGTATGCCCTTGCGGTCTTCACACTCTTTGTGCCCTCAAATGATTCTTCAAGTTTTGCCCATACATCATGAGCAACCACAAGATTCTTGATTATCTCAAATGTCTTGTCATCAAGAGCTTCATGAATAGCACTCACAGCAATATCATTTCATTGAAGCTTCTTTTCTTCAACAGGAGTAGGTGCCTCCAGATTTGCAACTTCAAATTTAGTCTCCACAACCCTCCAAACCTCTCTGTTTATTGACTTGAGATGTGCGGTCATCTTGACCTTCCAATATGCATAATTTGAGCCATCAAACAGAGGTGCCTTTTTGGTGTTGTTGATGTGAAGGCTTAATTGAGCCATTTCTTCACCATAGGATGTTAAGCCTCAATTAAACGGTGCCTCGGCTCCGATACCACTTGAGGTCCGAAATGGCTAGAGGGGGGTGAATAGCCTATAAAAATCTCTACAACAACACTTAAGACAAGCTATTAGTAATAAGATGGCGAAGCGAATTTTGCACTAGCACTACAAAGGGTGTGAAGCAAGCCACCTAAACCAACAGTTCTAATAAAGCTATAATCTCTAGACACACAAAAGCTAGGTCGCTATTCACTAAGAAATGTTTCAGCTAGTTACAACTATGTAGAATAAATACAAGGTAGAGAGGTTATTTATACCGCCGATGTAGAGAAGTTGAACCAATCAATTATAATCACAAGATTACCAAACACAATATGAATCCTCGGCAAGAGAGATGACACAATATTTTTTACCGAGGTTCACTTGCTTGCCGGCAAAGCTAGTCCTCGTTGTGGCGATTCACCCACTTAGAGGTTCACGCGCTGATTGGCGTTACAAAGCCAAACCCACAGTCGGGTGCCGCACAACCAATACAAGATGGGAATCCACAAGCCACGAGCAATCCACTAGAGTAGCCAATTGCGATCTCCCGCGGGGAAGGCTCAAGAACCCCTCACAAATCCAATCCTTGATTGGGGGCGGACACAATCACCAAGTCCCCTCACCAATCACCAAATCTCCAACCATCTAGGTGACGGCAATCACCAAGAGCAATAAGAAATCTGCAATCACAACAATCACCTAGTGCCACAAAATGTAAATCACGAGATGCACACACTAGGGTTAGTGTTTCCCTCAAATCCTCTCAAGAATAAGCACAAGGCTTGAGCAGGGAGAGGAGAGGGAGGAGATGCTCTTGAAGCTCTCAGATTAATCACTAGAGCTCGATCTCTCACTTGAATGGAGCACAAAGCTTGAGAGAGTGAGAGAGGAGGAAGAGAGCTTGTTCTTCTTTGTTGACTAGAATAATGCCCGTGCGTTGCAACGGGAAAAAAGACCATGATAATTCGAGTTTGAATGTGTTATACACCAAAAAAAAGATTCTTTGAGCGTGATGTTTACAATTCCGTTTATATAGTCGCCATCGATTCTGTACAGCAATGAAAAATGAAAGTACTCCAAAGATCATCAGTTGTCATCAAGGAACAAAATATTGATCCAAAACTTTGCTAAGTGATAGTAAAAATTGAACAAGAAATAGAACAAACCATAAATTTCGGTGGATACAATTTTAGAGAGGAACTCCAGTCCTCTAAGTGTTGAGCCACCCAAAGAGAACAACAATGGTGGGTGTCTCAAGAATAATGAAATTTTTTATTCAGATAGGAAGTACTATAATGCAAACCTCACTCAGCCTCATCTTGACACTCGATCTGAAACGAACTGCTTCATGGGTACTTCCATCTTTGAAGAAGTCTCCCAACTTTTGCTTTGTTGGGACACTGGGATGGAGACGCCGATTCTATAGCTAAATCAAAGGTACATAGCTAAAATGAGTATGGTAAAAATATGTAACAAATTACTGAAGCCCTAGCCCAAATATGCTCTCGTGCTGATTGCTAATCTCAATAGTGTTGCCAGTAGCAATAAAATGTTTCATGGACATAAAGCCTGCAATGTTCTCGTACAAAAAAATAGAATAGAGAACATATTCGGAAATAATAAAATGTTTCTGCGGATATATATCCCCAAAACGTAAATCTCTTTTAGGTTAAATGTCTCATACTGCTGCTCCAATATAGTAAGGAAGTGCTTGGCTGCTGGTCCTTCTTGGTTGTCGCTCGGAATCAGCACTAACACTCACGGTCTCAAAGCTGTAGCGTCGCCCCCACTTGCAGGTGTTGCAGGATCCGATATGGGGGCAACGACAACAGGATTATCTAATGGAGGCAGCAATGACAAGATCTGTTGTTCTTGATGACTTCCTTGGTGTCCTTCTCTGTCTTCTGCCCCCAGCCCACTGATCCCACAATGAGGAAGAGGATGGTCCTAACCCGTTGTGGATCTGCACCAAGAGAGCCTACCAACCTAATATGCTAATGGTATTCATGTCAGGAAGTCATTCTGAAGGAAATGCGGCACAATATGCATGCCCTTTAAAACCATATTCATTCCCAGGGCATCCCATGTGCTGTATCTGAATCTTGTATTCCCATCTCGCAGTCCAACACTGCAGCCTCACGAACCTGCTTGACCTGCTCAAGTTTCATAGTTTTCAAACAATTCAGCAAACCATGTCATGCTAAATTCCCCTCAGAAATGTCATGCTAAATCATTTTATCTATTTCAAAACCTTTTTTTAAAGGACTATTTCAAAACCTTAGAGGTGAAGTAGTAATTACACACATGATCAGGGGAGGACAAGTCAAAGTGATTGACAATGCAAGTAGTGATGGTCAAGGCTCTTCTAGCACCATTGGGATCAGGACCAGCATTGTTCTCAGCATCTCTGAACGAATTGCCACAGTTGGCGATGCCATCATATTTCAGTATCGAGAAGCCTTCCCAGTTGTCAGACCCATCAAACTCGTAGTCTTTCTCTGCATCCTTATCAAGAAACACCTGATGGGCATCACTTATTACCTACACAAAAATAAATCTCAACAATGTCTGGTGCACCTTTCAAAAATTTTCAAAACAAAAAACAGAGGACATAATGGAACTACACAATTATACCAAGCGTGTCATTGTTTCTATGCACAAATCCAATCAGATTGTAGTTAGTTCACAGGCAACAAACATGTTTGATACCTGAAAGTGAAGTTTCCCATTTTCTATTGCTCAAACACTAATTATATGCAGGATGAGAGACAATAATACCGATGAAAGGTACGATGACAACACGATAGGACCAACACCATCCAAACCTCCTGGCTATGGCAGTGTCTTCCTCAAGCAATCCAGCAGTCATGGCGTCCCCCTCTCCTCAAGCGGCCCCGTCCGACCACGTCATGCTCTTGAAGGTCTTAACACGGGGCACGCACGCGCGTCCCTGGCTTCGCGAGTTCGGCGTCCCCGGCATCCTTCGTGCCTCGGGAGTCCCCATCCCCATCGTCAGTATCTCCCTCCACGTGCCCCTCCCCGCCATTGTTGAGGACGTCTGCAGCTGAGGCTTCTTCCACCTTGATACAAGCGGAGGTAAGGGCAGGCCGGCGGCAGTCGGACGGACGCCCTCGCGGATGGGGCTGGGGCCGAGGCTGAGGTAGGCAGCGGCCAGACGCCCTCCGCAGCGTGGCCGGCGTCGAGGACGGGGCAAGCGTCGGTGACTGGACGCCGCCTCCGCAGACGAGGCCTGGGCCGAGGACTTCGCCGCTGCTCACGCAGACGCCGGCCAGCGCATCATCTGTGATTGGGAGAGATGGGTAGGGGTTCCGGTAGGGGAGGGGGCGGACGCCAGGGCGGCCAGATGGTGCGGCAGCGTGGCGGCCGTGAGGACCGGAGGGGAGCGCGAGGCGAAGTGGGCGATGTGCAACCTGGGCAGCTGGCCCACATGTCGGCGCAAAGGAGTTACCGAGGTGAAACTGCGCAGCGGCTTCACCACGGCCCAGGCTGACGGGTCCGTTTCATATGTTTTGTAGTAGAGATTCTCTGTATTCTGAAAAATGAGAAGGGGAACCAGAGAGCGAGCTACGAAGGGGTATGCCTCTGCTTTATTCCATCGTCCAACCAGGCCACCAACGAGCAGAAGGGGTGCAACGGATAGACGCCAACGGCTCTCTTCATTTTTCAGCAGAGGCAACGGGCATACCAGGGCGCTCCTCGACCTGACAATGTTCCCACGCGGCCAACAGACGAGCACCAAAGTCAACATGGCAACCAGAACCGCCATCTCCCTTGGCCACGGCACACATGCAAATTGGAACGGCCCCATTTCAAAAGAGGAACAGAGCACAGTGCTCCTTCCATTAATTCAGCTGGTCCAATGCACAGAGCGCCGCATGCAGTCCTCCTCATATCTTCTGCTTTCACACGATGAAATCAAGCTTGCATGCAAAAAGTGGACAGCAAGCACATGCAGCTCTCGACTTGCAAAAACAAATGGCCATCAATGTGTTTCTCTTTCACGTGCATGAACAGGACACGGTCAGCAGCCCTGAGCTAATAAAAGCTCACACTAAAAATAGCACAGGTCAAATGCTGCCCCTTTTCTTCTCAGGCGTGTTCATATATGTCAGTCTATCTCTGACAATCCCAGATTAGGATATACTAAGTAAGTTAGGAAACTCCTGGCGTAAGATAGTAAACAAGACAGAGATGGAAATTTGTTTGGATATTCCAACCAAGCAACAAGACAGAGAAGGCGGCCAGGAAATTTGTTTGGATATTCCAACCAACTTGAATATTTTGAGACAGACTAGGAAATTCCAAGGATTCTAGAAAACAGCCCATCACTCTTCATATTTAAGGCCTTCTTAAAGTGCTAAGCTTCACTATGAGTTCTAACAACCAAAGTAAGTGAGTTAGCATTTTTTAAACAATTTAAAAACCTTTTCTCTTGTATCTCACCACGTCACTAAGCGCAAAGCATATGCAAATGAGACTCACACTTTAGTGGCACTAGATAACCATTGCAAATAAAGATTTCCCCTCTTTATAGTACGGTTATCAATCCTAAATCACTCACACCCTCTATGGTGTCTTGAGTGCAAAATAAAAATGGCTCCTATAATTATACCTTTGCCTTGAGCCTATTTTATTTTTCTCTTTTGTCTTTTCCAAATGTAGAGCACTTGATCCACCATCATGTGGCCATCACCATCATCTTCATGGTTTGCCGACTGGCTCAACACTTGGTATATGCAACCTATCAAATATTCACTTAGAGCACTAGGTTAGCATATTACCAAAACTAAACTAGAGCTTTCAGGACCTTAATTAGCTTGGATTTGTATTGAATTTAAGAAATGTGCTATACGTTCTTTCTTTCTTTCTTTCTTTCTTTCTTTCTTTCTTTCTTTCTTTCTTTCTTCACAGAACAAATCAGTATCAGCAAAAACGATTCATTTATTAGAGGCTTAAAGTTCTCTTATATGTGGAAACTTGAAAAAGTAACAAATTAGGACCCAAAAGATTTGAACTGATGCTTCTTGGTTCCGATCTTTTGATTTCAATTCTTTTGTTCTTGTGTTTGTGCAGAAAGTACACATGGCCAGCATCATTAGGCACTACAAGCTCCTCGAAATGGTTGCTTAGCAACAGGAGCTTCATATTTTCCTGCCTTTGAATATCTACATAAATGTCAGTGTAAACAATTTTATAATAATTTAGGTTGGAAACGATACAGGTTGTGTCGATTACTGATATGATGCTATCCGATGACACCAGCCTACTCCATCAGCGGTGAGATGCAGCTCCAAAATTCTAAGTGATGATGCTGCAAAAAAAAGTGTTTGATATGAATTCTGAATCAGCTTGCAGAGCAGTTGTGGTCTCATTAGCAGTTGTCAGTTCACAAGTTAGATGGCTGCAGCAGGTTTTGGTTTTGTCATTGTTAGCTCTTCAAGGCTTTTAACGCTTTGGATGTCAGGTCTTTGTTATCCTATGTGGCAGAACCTCCTAAGTAATATGGCCCACATACACCTGTCATTGTCCTAAAAGACTTCCGACAGCCATGTATGTGTTCCATACCACTTATGAAGCCCTGTCGATGTCCTTACGAACACCGATTGAACCACATTTTATACTCATACCCGGGATCAACAATGGAGTAACTCCAACATTACAACATTTGTTACAAAATATATATATCAGAGTGCGGAAGAATGATAACATTAAAAAGTTTACAAAATATGAATAAGTTAACTTTTACAAACTTAACTTAAATGTGGAAGTAGAGTAGAGCTACGGGAGACAACTTAGATAGGACACCTAAGTTGCGAGAGGCAACCAAATCATGTCGAGCCCAGCGACACAACATGGTTAGGGGCAACTGTCAGCACCTGCAACAGGGGTAGAACAAACCCTGAGTACATTCAAGGTACTCCGCAAGACTTACCCGACTAAAAGAAAAGACTCTCAAGGATATGCTGGCTTTTGAGTAGTTGAGCTAGAAAAGGGAAGTTTTGCGGAAAAGCATTACTAATCTTGAAACCTTACTTTCAATGTTTTAAACAGGAATAAAAGCATCAGTTTAATTCAACATACTAAAGCTAGATTAGCACCTGTTCTATTTCCAGCAATCATATTAAGCATTACACTTGAAATTATTTTTCCAGCTGCTTCCTTCTTGAAACTAAGAGTCACCAAGAACCAATTCTTTCATGTTTCACTTGAATGCTACGATGTATGGTCGGAGGATCAAGTCTCCATAACCGAGGAGCACGACGATTCGAATCGATTTACTCAGCTGAGGATCCCTAAACACATGATATAAGTGGGACTCTAACCCACAATTATATCAACAATACCGTCGGACATTCTAGAACTAGGCTCAGCTTCCCGAGAGTACGGTCCTCCTCGAACCCGAGACCTTGTCCCCCGAGGATACCCGCTACTCCCGCCATCTCGCCACTCCCAGTGCACGGGCTCACCGTACTAGTCCTTAGATTATCCTAGGGTAAAGCTTTTCCGTAGATATGTGAGTAGTTGCAAGGTCTTGTCCAGCTGGCCAAACAACGGCCGGTCCTTAATCGACAAGTCGAAAACACTACATCAAGACTCCATTCCCGATGCAAGTTACCCGACCGGTCTCAATTTAACATAACCATATTCTTATGCCCTCGTGACCCATCTTTAGGTCTAGAGAAGCAAAGATACAATGGTAAATCATGATCAAAGATTAACAGCCTACAACTTCTACCGAAGTCTAAGCATGGCTAAGCATAAGAAATCGACCTACACATACTAGTGGGATATCATGATATAAAGTAGATCAAGGATGTTATGCGGCAACAGTTTCAATCACCTCCTATTACTTAATGCACATTACACTAGACTTAAAGTGTAAAATATTTTGCAAAAATAGAAATGGGTTGCATGCTCCGGGGCTTGCCTGCGTTGCAGTGAAGTTAAAATCCCATTGTCAGAGTTGACATCAACACCATGGATGACACCTTCTCGGATACCACTGTCGGACGACGTCTTTCCGAACGTCGATCAACACAATCCACCTCACTCTCGAAATAACTACACGTAATTAATGAAGCGTGCTTTAGTATGATAAACTCATGGCATGATGCTTTAATGATGACTTAACAAGAATCGATTAACTTGAGTACAACTCTCTTCGCGATAAAGTTGCAAGCCAACAAAGCTAACTTAACGAAAATCCCTAGGGTCACACAGGTGAAGCTACTCTAGTTAAGATAACCAGCAGATCAAGATAATTCATACAAGTCATTAAAGTGCCCAAGGTCATTAAAGTTAATGACCTAAGGTCTTCAATCAATCTCAAAAACACTCAAACCCTAAGTCATTAAAGCTCAATAAGTAATTAAAGATCTATTAAATAACTAAGCATAAAAATAAAGACAAAATAAAAGTTTATCAAATAAATCTCAAAAAACTAAACTTAAGCTCCTCAGGCCCTAAGAAGGCTACAAAATAATTTTCATGATTTTTGGAATAATAAATAAATAACTAAAAATAAGAGAATGAGCATTTTTCAATTAAAAGGGCTAATTTTATAACATAGCAAAAGCACTGAAAATAGGCATATTATATTTTTCTTAAATCAAGCACATGACAGAGAGCACACACAAAAATTTTCAGAATTTTTGGAGCTATAAATAATTTTATATGAAATAAACAAATTGCAACACTATTCATAGATTTTAGAAAAAGATAAACTTTCAGAAAAAAGGAAAAACCATTTATGGCTGGTTTCGGCCCAGTCAGTCCGGCTTCGGCCCAGCACTGTTGGGAGTCCGGCCCACGAGCGAGCAGGCCGGCCCAACTCGGCCCAGCCTGGCCCGGCCGACGGCGGCGGCGACCTCGCCGGCGATTCCTCGCCGGCGGCGAGGTTCTAGGCGGCGAGGCTTGTAACTACGTGGCCTACTCGACGTGCGGAACTTGCTCGTGGGCTTAACGCGGCGGCGAGCAACTGTAGTAGCCTCACCGGCGGCCATGGTGGTCCGGCGGCGCGACGGCGAGACTGCAGCGACCTCTGGAGCTTCCCCGGCGGCATCAAGGCGAGCACCAGCTCCTACATGACCTAGCGAGCGCAACCAAACGCTAAACGCGAGCCAATCGACTCCCAGTGATGAAGTGACGCGCGCGGCGGCGGCAGAGCAGAGCTCCGCTGGCAAGGGTGAACGCGGCGGCTACAGCGCCGGCGAGACCAAACCGAGGGTGCGATCAACTCTAGGAGGTAGTGGCGCAGTAGTTTCTCACCCTGGTTGACGAAAAAGGCGAGACGAGGACGGTGGACGACGGCGACAGAAACGGCGGCGGCGGCGGCAACACCGAGCTCTGAAGGCGGCGGTGGCGTTCCGGCGTGCCTGGTGATACCCTGGGCAAAATGGCAAGCGCATGAGCAAGAAGACAGCGAGGCGGAACGATTGGTGAAGAAGATGGAGCACAAGGTTCGCCGAGGATGGCTAGCGGAGGGCAGGCTCGCGGCAACGTCCTGCTGGCAGTGAGGAAGAAGACACCACGGAGGCGGCTCGGGCAGAGGGAGTGCTTGCGAGCGGGCTCAGGCGAGGCACAAGGATGAGACGGACACGATGGCGTTCTCGGTGGCGGCGCGCAAGGCTCGACGGCGGCAGCACAGCGTGGCGGAGCACGGCGGCTTTGCACGTCGGCCGGAAGAAGACGACCAGGTCGAGGCGGTTTCCGGCGGCGCAAGGTGACGAGTACGGGCTCTACAGATGCGCAAGGATGCAGCGAAACTGCATGCGAGAGCTAGAGGGTGGTGGTGGTACGGTGACGACGAATTTCACGGCGAGGTGAAGCTCGGCCATGGCGCCCGGAAGCAGGGGAAGAAGAAAAAGAAACGGCGGCACGGCACTGGACTTAAGGCGCGACCGAACGAGCGAGGAGGCGACACGCAGGCGGGGAAGACTCCAGCGCAGGCGCGAGCTGGCAACCCCGGCGACACGCCGGTATGGGCAGAGAAGCCACGGCGATGGCGGCGCCAGTGAGGAAGAAGGGAGGCGATGACATCATCATTACTGTAGCAGGGCTGATCTTTTTGGAATTTTGCAAATTACTCCCAAATATTGAACTGATCTCAAAATTTTCCAAAAACAACCCTAGCCTAACTTTTCATGCTCTACAATTTTCTCAACTGGAGGATTTTCAAATTCTGAACAGAAATTTGAATTTTGAATCAAATTTGAAAAGGGGACAAAAACCCTAGAATGAAATATATGAAATTACTTTTGATTTTGCTAAAGAACTTGAAAAACTCCAAAACTATGGAATACTCAACTTTTCAAACTGCACATTTTCCTCAATAAAAACTTTTGCAAATTTTGAATAATTTTTGAAATATAGCTTTGAAATCAAAAGGGGACATTTGCTTGGAAAACCGTATTTTCAAAATAATTTGAAATTCTTTTTGGAAACTTGAAAAACTTTGTTCACCAACATTGAAGCTCTCATCAAGACCCACAATTTTCCTTTTTGAACCAACCCCAAATTCTTTGTAGATTTTGAAATACGAAAAGAGGATAAATAGGGTTTTCAGGAAAAACAGGGTTTTAAAAAGGAACTTGAGCTCGATTTAAATTACTTGCAGAATCACATAACAAAGAACTTAAATAAACTCTAAGCATCATCATTTCATATATAAGACAAAGCATTACATCAAAGACATTATTAAAACATGAATGCATTTATGCCATGATGCTCGATGATTAGGTTTTAACAAAACTCTTAAACAGGTTTTAGTTGGCATTAACATCTAGGATGTTACATCCTACCAAATTGGTATGTTAAGATATTCCTACAATTTATTTGCTATGCAATTCTCTAAATGTGTTCCAGATCTATTTCCAATCAAGTTATTACCAATAAAAAGTCATGTTCAGTGGTGGTCTGACAACTATTTAAACTGTTGGTACATTAGCAACCCATCTCTTACATAGATACTCCAGTTTGAACCTTGTGGCGCATTAACCTGTTAGATACCAACAAGTTATAGGATTAGCAGATCTGAACTCAATGTTATTTACTGTGTGTGTTTTCTACATCAAAGATTAATATAGTAAGAAGAATGCCAAATCTGATATAGAAATCATGTTAGTTCATCAACTCATGTAAAAAAAACCTGCTAATGTTGTGCATCTTTACTTTTTGAGTCAAAGCTATTTCTGGATCAAACAAACTTGGTCTTTAACTCTTTATCTCCATTGACTGAATTGATGGAAGACATCTGAGCTACCTGGGAGATGTTGGTGAAGGCTTAGATAGTTTTGACTTGTTCTTGAGACAAGTGCATTTGTATGTTTGTGATGTGATTCCTTGTTATTCTATCTATATCTACTCAGAACTCCCATCATGCCACTAGAACTAATGGTTCTTGATGTTAGGGAAGCTGTCCTAATTGTTCAATTGCAACTTTGTAATCTTTCTTTTACATCATGAAGAAAATTGGTGCTGCACTCAGCTTCCTACAACTGAATTGTTTCCATGGATGCCAAGAATCTGCTATTGTTACTTATTATTGTGGAGTCCAGAGTTTAATGGACGATGATGTTTATGTGGTCATTTATTTTCGTCGCAAAGGAGCATTTTTGGCTTACCGCGATCAACTACGGAGGCAGCATATTCTTTGGAGCTTAAGTATAGTATTGGTAATTTGGTGTGATTGCTCGCTGCCGTATGATTGGTCTTGCTCCAGAATTGAACATGCTTTAGGCAAAATGAGCTTAGCAAGCAACGAGTGTGTACTAAGTTTACCAGAGAAATGAATCTGCCCGGGAAAAAGACTGTTATGGTAGAAAACAGCTAACACTGATGTTTCTGGCATTGTTTTAAGTGTTTTTTCTTAAATAAAAAAAATACCGTGGCAACGCAACTAGTAAATTTGAAATTATTGTGACATAATTTTGTTCCTGTTGCAATCAACTAAGTAGTATTAAAAGAGTGAAGTGGTGGCGAAGACGATAATCGAAACTGCAATGCCACCTACTGTGTTTTACGCTAAAACCGAACCGTAGCTTTAGATGATTCAGAAAAAAAAAAAAAAAGTCAAACAAAAAGAGCGACTACAATCGTCGTCTAATCAAGGGATCACAACCGGTCATCTCCAATCAAGAAAAGAGAAGTAAAAAACAAGAGATATTACTCCAAGAAAATAAAAGTGAAAAAGGTGAAAACTAAAAAAGGCATTAATTCCAATCAAGAAAAAGAATCAGAACAAAAAAGGGATCATTCTAATCAGAGAAAAAAAAGGATTACAAATACTAAAGCAAACACATGTTATTGAAAGCAAGGGGGGTGCACTAGTCTAACTGGGAGTCTGGGATCACAAATATCACATCTGAGCTACTTATAACACGGTAGTTAGTTAAACAGGTAGAACCTTATTTCACATCACAGCTGAGTTATAACTTAATAATAGTTATTCGTTAATACAGGCAGAACCACATTTTCACGTCTTAACATGTTCAAAATACTTCGATATGATAAAGGAGCACATGCAGCATTAAGCACATTGTCTGGACGCTAAGCAGCCCAGGATAAAGTTTAAAACAACACACTGAGCAGAATTATTTTGGGCATTCCTGCTTGCGGCGCTTCTGCTCATGGCCCTTGTGTGTTGCATTTCCCTAATCACAAAAGAAGATTGTCAGTCATAAGAATTCAGGTTACAGTTACTTATGCAAAGAAATAAAAATTGTACAGTCAAAGCAAATACATAGTCGCAAATTGCTAAGATAGTAAGTTGCGGTTTTTAATACCATGGTATCTAAAAACCACATTTTTTATGGACAGGGTATGGTTACGGTTTTTAAATACCATGGTATCTAGAAACCGCATTCTTTATGGACAGGGTATGAAATACTACAGTTTCTCAATATCAAAGTATGTTACTGCTGTGGGGAAACAAAGACATGTTTAGAAAGCGCAGTATTTGCTGCTACCTTCTGTCTCAAAGGGATATAATTTTTAGGCTAACTAACCATTGTACATGGATAATTAAACAGCTATATTCAAGCATGACACAGCTACTTATAGTATACGAAAAATGGATTCTGATTAACTGAAGGTGCACTCAAAAGAGCGAATATCATATTACTCAAGCGATCCATCTCTCTAATCTTGCTATAGTCCTCTTTGGGAAATAACTAACACATTAATCACTAGAGGTGAAATGAAGAACATGGCCATCATGCAAATCAGGACTGCACGACCGTGGATACATACATGAGTTGGAAAATGCAACTGTTGCTGTGTGCCAGAGCTTAGTTTTTCAAAAATGGGTGCAGAGCATATATTTTTAAAAGCTCCAAAAATACCATGGAATAGGGATACTACGGTTTAAAACTACATTTGTTTGTCTCAAACAAATCAAAGTTGTTCATACCAAGGCTTTTTTTTTTTCAAAACTGCAGTATTCTCTAAATACTCTAATAATATAATACTTTGCATCCAAACAAGACTAAATTCGTTTGCAGATGCTACGGTCTGTCCAATTTCAGCTCCGCCTAGCTTAAGTTAATATATAAGTTGTTGTTCCATTTGGCTTCAAGGGCTAAGACAGTTGCCAGAAAGAAACAGTTGCCATAAAGGTTCTTATTACTTGCCTATCAGCCATTAACTCATTAATCAACTAGTTCAATGAAATCCTAGTCCTTTCATTTGTGACAATCTTTTCTTTCAAAATTTCAAACAAATTTCACAAACTTAGCAAATGCAACAATAAAAGAACACAAAAAAGAGTAGCCTCACTAGACTAGGAATTCACTGGATTTCAGTTCCCAGCATTTATTACATGTTACGGATAAATGCATGTCTGGACTTCAGGCCTTCAACATAATAAATGTTTAGTGTCACTACAAATCTTAAAATTAACGTGTATCGTCACTTGACAGCATGAACGTTGGGAGTTGTGACTGCTGTTCTCCCGTGAGATGTTCCTAAAAACTGCAGTCAGAAATAAAAAAAGGTGATGTGGGCAAGCTATTCATGTTTGTGTGTGCTTATCATGCTACCTGCGGCTACGTTTATCCTCTCTGTGATTACATCTTATGCTTTACGTGTAAGTTGAATTTGTTACATTATTTCTATGGAATTTATGCAAATAACACTGGTCTCTAAATGGGTTGATCTTATGATGACCTCAGTTCCGGGTACCCATATGTATCCTCCTAAGTAGCCAAATATATCAACCAGCTTTGCAATACAAAGAAACAGGGCGGGGGGGGTAAACAAGAAAATTTTGGTTGCGAAGTTTCAACTTTCGGTAACAACAAACCTTGGCCATGGCGGTCCTGTCATCAATGCAATAACATAGCAAACAAAACTTGAAACTTTTCAACAAACTAACATTGGGGTGTACCAAACTTTCGGAGATGAGAACGGATGAGTTCGCAGAGTTAAGGATATGAATTGTTAATCATCTAAACCTAACGCTTCAAACCCATCAACTTACGCATATTTGCCATCACAGTTGAAGATGCCATCTTTACTGTACAAACACATTTCTTCAATGCAGTAGGTGTCAATTATTTTTTTAGAAAAGGACAGTAGGTGTCAATTAAGTTCTGGCTAATTGTTGCCTCAGGTATCAAAACCATTAGGATCCATATGAAAACTAGTTACGGTAATCATGAAAACTAGGGTAATCATAGTTGTGAAGTTACCTGATCATCCAGGTTTGACGATTCCTGGGAAGGAGATAGCTCAGTGGCAATGAAAAATGGAATGGGCCGAAGGATTCTTCCAGAAGGGCACTTGCTCCATTTGTGGACCTTCTTAGTACGCAGATTCAGGCCAAGCACCCACTCGCCTTTGGTTTTGCCATGCCCAGTCACATAGCGAATGTCACTCATGAAAAAGTAGACCACATCTGGTTCATTGGGGCTAAGCATCGGCAAGGTGGGCGGGCACTTTGGCAACCCTGGAATTGCAATGAACGATTCATCAGCCCAGAGGTCTCTGCAAGAGAATGTAGTGTGGTTGTCTCTCAGCCAAGTGCAGAAGTTAGGGACTTGCCCCTCCAGGGTCCAAGTTTTAACGGTGATCTGGTCCTTGGGCATCTCATCGTCAAAAAAGCCATCCATGTAGACGAACTTGATCTTGCCATCATGGCCACAGCCCACGGTGCTGTGTATATCTCGCCGGCCACGTGCCATAGGACCATAACCCATAGCAAAGTTCTCCGGCAAGAGCTTCAGTTGGAATTTCGGGTCATCTGAGAGCAGGTCACAGGTCAAGACACCCAAGTTGAGGTCGACCCAGCACGCCAACGCCAACCGGCCGTGATATGCAAACGCGATGTCCGCCACAAAGGGGTACTTGACGACATCATTGGGGAGGCATACATCCTTGCACATCCATTTCTGGCCGGTGGGCCAAGCAGGAGACCACCTTAGCAGATGGTATTGCCGGGTGCTCATGGTCATTGCCACCAGAGCCAGGATGAAATCACCAGTTTCCTGGCCGAAGCGCAGGACGACGGGGCGGGAGCCGAAGATCTCGGGGTTCGCACTGAGACCACAATCGATCGGGGGCGCCAAGAAGAGCGCGTCGGCGGCGGCGTCGTAGACCAGGTAGCAACCTGACGAGTCGTAGTACTCGTAGAGACTCCCGGGGCCGGTGGAGAGCACGAGGAGGTCCTTGTCGGCGCTCTTCACAGAGACGCCCGGCAGCTGCGTGACGATGTCACGGGGAACCGCCGGCAGGTGGAGGGACAAGGTGGAGATCTCCGGGGCGCGGACGAGGTCGTCGGTGCCGACCCTGATCGTGCCCTCCCGCATCCAGCCCGCGAGGCCCTTGGGGTACTCCGCCGCCGCCTTTTCTTTGCGTGAGGGTGAGCCACCGCCTTCTTTCCGCCCTCTGAAAGATCTCGGGGCGCTCCAGCTTTCATCCCCCCCCTTCCGTGGCTTCAACAAAGACAGCATTCTCGCGCCGCCTAGCGTCTCTTCACCGGTGCTGGCGACGAGGCGCACGTCGACGTCGAGCATGACGCGGGAGGGATCCATGGGAACGATCGGTGGCGGTGGCGGTGTATGCGGAAGGAGGTCTAGGGTTTGCAAATTGGAGGGGAGCAAATGAATCTGATGAGCGCCGCTGCTCGCTGCGAGGAAGGGGATAGAAGGCAAGGAAGAAAACCTATCGTGGGCTCGTGGGCCAACGGTGGACGCGTCCGTGCATCATTGCACGATGGCCCAATATAGGCCCACGTCAGCTTGGCCCACCAAAGCTCGCGTAGACCAGACAGACACACCAATATAAATCAAATAAATCCTGCTCAATAAATAAATAAATGTTTCTCAAAAAATATAAATAAATAAATCGGTTAGTTGCGGTGGAATCTGGGCACGGTCTCTATCTCTATCTATTATACTAGAAGAATTCCCCGCACGTTGCAGAGGGTATCAAGAGAAAATACGGATGAATTTGATTAAGTGCTAGTTTCATTATAGAAGTGGAATTAATAGAAGAGTTGAATGGATATGAGAGTTTGATAGTGGATGGATTCATCATGGAAGTGACTTGATATATTAAAGGAGAATGACTCTTGATGGCTTGACAAGCACTTAGTGATTTGGTGGGCCCTCGTGATAATGTGGATTCACGAAATGCAAGATAAATAGACTATATATATATATATATATATATATATATATATATATATATATATATATATATATATATATATATATATATATATATATATATATATATATATATATATATATATATATATATATATATATATATATATATATATATATATATATATATATATATATATATATATATATATATATATATATATATATATATATATATATATATATATATATATATATATATATATATATATATATATATATATATATATATATATATATATATATATATATATATATATATATATATATATATATATATATATATATATATATATATATATATATATATATATATATATATATATATATATATATATATATATATATATATATATATATATATATATATATATATATATATATATATATATATATATATATATATATATATATATATATATATATATATATATATATATATATATATATATATATATATATATATATATATATATATATATATATATATATATATATATATATATATATATATATATATATATATATATATATATATATATATATATATATATATATATATATATATATATATATATATTATATATATATATATATATATATATATAGCCACCTAAACCACTTCGGTCTCGACATCATCTTCCAAGAAAAAATTCTACGGACTCGGTAAAAAAAATTCCGTACCGGTTTTATAGGAAGTCCTTCCGTCTCCCCGTCTCCTCACCAAAAAAAAGCTCCCGGGAAAAAACTGATAAAATAACTACAACCGATCGGACCAGATTAGGACGTAGAAAAAAACTTTACTAAAATAACTACGATCAGACAAAAAAAGAGGAGTATCTTTATCTTTACTTAATAATAAATTATTAAAATTTCCTTCCGTCAGATAGTTTCTGTTTGCCAACTCTATTTAGCCTCCCAAGTTTCTGTACGGCAGGTCCGTTTGGCCTCCTTTTTCCGTATCCTATTAATAGTCATGTACAGTTTTCTAAACCAAGGAGATCAAAAGCAAGAAAGATAATAAAAATAAATACAAGATTCCCGATGTAAATAAAGTAAAGCCAAGTGAGTCTTGCAGAATTCACCAAAATCATAGAAAATCAGAAAAATATCAACCATTTTCTTAGTTTCATAAAATTTTTGTTATGTTGTGTTTTGTCTATAGGTGTGTTAAATCATCCTTACAAATGTTTTATGCATATAGGTTCGACGATGGCCAAGAATATAGAGACAAACTCGGAATACGCGAGGTGGGCAAGAAGTATGGAAAACTTGTGTTGCATGCATATAAGTCTGACGATGACCGAGAATGTAGTTGAGGCTGGTCGAGGAGTATGTGTAGAAAACTAATGTTGTGGTATCGTACTTCCTCTGTCCGTACACAGTGGCATCCTGCTTCTCTAGCTAGCAACAACATATAATTATAATTAATTATGAAATCTATTATTGAGTTGTTTGAATTACACTCATGCACCAAATTACAGAGTTCGTAAAGGATTATGGACTATGGTTTTTATCAAAAAAGAATACATATAATAATTCTACTACCATATAATAAAAACAAATAATAACGTAGAAAGAGAGCGCATAAAACACTAAAACTAAAAAAACAAGTATTTACACGGTAAGAAAAAAACACTCCCCAAATTTCCATAGTAATTGTAATAAAAGAAAAGAAATCAACGTCATGGATATATCAACACTGATAAAGCCAATATTCTACAATATGAAGATGCTAGGATTGATGTCCATCAAGATGTGCATGCAAGAGGTGTATAGTGGTTACTTGAAAACCATATTAGACAGACATTCCACTAAGGTCAAAACATCGGGTCATGAATGCTGGGAAAAAAGGAAAAGAGAGAGAGAGAGTATGCAATGACGACAAATTAATATTATTGTGCCTAGAGAAACTATTTTTTCTTCACCGATTGCAACGCACGGATATTTTTACTAGTATTACTAAATCAGGACCAAGCTCCAGGGATTGGGCCTCAGATCATGATCATGATCAGACCATACAATCTAACTGCAGGTAAATGAACGTCCACTTTCTAGAGCCCACGAAACACTGACTCCTCGTGCTCCCGCGCGCTGCCCATGAACCACGGTCCGCTGCACCTGCACTGGATGTCACCTCCTTCCTCCGTATCACCCCCCGTTGCCACTGCTGCACGCTGCACCCACTTGCCTTGTCGTTGCGGGGAGATCTGGCCTTACCTGGTGCGAATTCGACTTTTGTATTGTTCGTACATTACAGATTCCTTCCCCCACCATATTCCCTAGACCTCTTCTGTATTTACACCATACTCCGTTTTTATTGTGCTGCAGTGCTGCACTAATTCGTTTTGTATTGCATTGCATCGAAAGTACAGAGAGTGAAGGCATGAGAACAATTCTGGAATAATCTTTAGATAGTTGTCATTTCAAAACTGATGAAGAACAGCTTAGTGACCCTCTGCTATAGTACACAAAGGAAAATAACATGTCCTGGTGATGCGTGATGGTACCGGCATGCAGGCAAGAAAGTGGCACCCCGCGCTGATGCATCCCTGTCAATATGTTGTGCAGTTTATGCTTTATTTGTAAGCAAAAGAAGGGGGACTTTCAGAAGCTGTCAGATTAGTTACTGTGCTCTGGTTGCAGTATGCGGTCCCTGCAGTTGATTAGATGGAAGTGACAAATACAGAGGAATGACACATCATTTGCAAGGATCAGCTGATGTGGCCCATGAGTTTGTGTTAGAAAGTTCAGTACAGCTTCTGTGGGGCAAATTAGTAGCAGTGATGGAACCTGTACGTGCCTCATTTACATTTTCAAGAACCTGGCCGATTAGTTTATTTAATCCACCGGCCACAAGTGCATGATAACAGAGCCACAGAGGCAGGGATATTAGCCCAGCAAACAGTTTAAAAAAACGTTCCATGATAGTTGTCAGGTTTATCACACCAGCCGTGAGAGTTAAGAATTTAAAATGTGCAGATCAGCAGCAATACAAATCTCTGTAGTTGGAGATCGTACTGAAGTTGACTGGTTAGGCTATAGCTGCTGATCAGATTGGTTTTGGACATTTTCTCGCGTACTATCACTTATAGTACTCGATCAAAAACCGGGCGTGCTCAAGAGCTTGTGGA
This sequence comes from Themeda triandra, assembly GCA_018135685.1. Lineage (NCBI taxonomy): Eukaryota > Viridiplantae > Streptophyta > Magnoliopsida > Poales > Poaceae > Themeda > Themeda triandra. The sequence continues at coordinate 57,956 of JAENPR010000250.1, read as the reverse complement.
CTTCCAGTAATGGTTACTTTCCTGCACCATTGAGTCGACTTAGCAAAGCCTAATCCTTATTTTCACAATAACAAATCCCAAAGGGTGGGGAACACGTGTTTCAAGGGCAATTAGATTGCAAGCAGTATGAAGGAAAATACCTGTTACATGTTCCAGGAATGAAATCGCCCTTATCTGATATCTTAATGCTGGTACCAGTTTCCTGTATTTTTTGCAACAAATTGCAATAATTCATTACATAAGCAATAGTTTCTGAAGTGTAGTTCAAAAATTAGTAATATATGGACCAGTTTTGTTTCTAGAGCAGTAAAATGACACAGCAAAATACTGTCCTCTTTAGGGAAAAATGTTTCATCCATTGGAATATATGGTTTAGTTATTACAAGTTATAACACATACGTACAATTTGGTGTATATAAATGCCACCGAAAATGTTCCACAGTTTAGTTGTTTACCATTTATGTCCACTTCGAATGCTAACATTGCTACTTATTTAATTAAAAGTTTAAAACCAACTACTTATAGAGCAAGGGTAATTGGCTATATGTATAATAAATAATAATGAGATACACCTAAAGATTGCTGTCACCAAAAACAGCAAAAACAGTACCTGCATAATGTATTTTAAGTTGATTCCCTGGCATCCAACAAGAGCACCTATCTTTGCATCGTGAATGCCAATGGTGAGCGAGGCCTGATTTGAATTAGATAGACTATTAGAATCCAAATCCATTTGCAAATGAACAGTAAACAGTATCATATCGAACCTGTGAAGCCCCATAGTATTGGGGAGCAACAGAAGGACGGGGACCATGAGGCTGATATCGAACCTGTGGAGCTCCATAGCTTTGGGGAGAAACAAGAAGACCACGAGCAACACCACCTGAATATTTTGGAAAAAATAAAGTCAGCATGAATTATTAAATACTAGCTGAATAAAAAATACATGGTTGGCTTAGATTTACCTCCATAAGTATGAGGACCATGAGGCTGATATTGAACCTGTGAAGCCCCATAGCTTCGGGGAGAAACAATAGGACCATGGACAACGCCACCTGAATATTTTAGAAAGAATAAAGTTAGCATGAATTATAAAATACTTGCTGAATAAAAATACATGGTTGGCTTAGGTTTACCTCCATAAGGAAATGGATGCGTCAGATTAGGTTGGTACCTATCATCCTTAATTAACTCCTCAAGTATTAGCTCTACTGCTTTCAGTTGAGACTCAAAGCTTCCCGTCACGGTAACCAGCCTCTCGCTATACTTATCCAGTGGAGAAACATCGATACCAGCGAGTGATTTTGAAATAAGATGCCTGAGGAGAAAAGACAATTTCAAATAGAAATAATTTATGAAAGTATTTACATTATGAATCTATTAACATCACTAAGAAATTCAAATAACTTGCAATTGAAGGAAGCAGGATATTATGGGCTGCAGAAAACCAAAATCACCATTCAAATAATCATAACAGTATTCAGAAAAAGGAATCTTATCAGAATACCCCACAGGCCATTAGAAAACTACTCGTGGCATAGGAACCATTGCTTTAGCTATTAGTTTCCCTATGCCAATGTCGTCGACACCGTTACTCGTTCCTCCGCTTTCCACTCATTAGGTTCCCTAAACTTTTCGAAATGGCCATTTTGCCCCTGGCCCTCTAGCTTACACGGACGAGTGCCCAAGGGAGGTCGATTGGATCTGCTCTCCCACAACTGAAAACAGAGCCACAGCGACGGCGCTCTCACTGTGGGGGTCATCGTGGACTATCTTCAACTTTGGAACCTCTTCTATAACTTTGAGCTACAACCTGAGATGGAGGACTCCCATAAATGGAAGTGGACAATACTCCGCGAAATACGCATATGATAGTTTATTCATGGAGAGAATTCTTTCAGGCTGTGGGAAAGGATATGGAAAACCTGGGCACCAGCTAAATGTCGTTTCTTCCTACCGCTTGCAGCACACAAGCGCTGCTGAACCTCAGATCTTCTTGCTAGACGCGGACTGCCTCATCCTGAGAAGTGTCCACTTTGTGATCAAGTCGATGAAAGCATTAATCATCTCCTAATTGCATGTGTTTTCTCAAGGCAATTTTGGTACTATATCTTGAGACAGGTCGGTCTCCACTCTTTAGTTCTGCAGCCATCTGATTAAAAATTGGTTAGTTCACAATGGTTCCGTTGGACCAAAAGAACTCCAAAGGAGGATTAAAGATGACCATAAGATTGTGTACTATGGAAAGGAACTAGCCATGATACAGTTATTTGGTGATTGGGACACTAGTTTCAACAGTTTGTACAGGTTCAAGGCAGCAGTTGAAGAGGCTAGCCTGGAAGTTTTGTAGTGATAGACCACTACACCATCAATGAGCAGGCCAGGTTTAGGAGTCTGATCTTTGCATTGAGGGCATGTGTGGATGGTTTCATTGGAGGTTGTAGGCCGTATTTGGCAGTAGATAGCACCTTCTTGATAACTATTGAGAACTGGAGCTGGTACCTTGAGCTACCTTGAGCAGCTGAAAAGTGCTAATGGAGAACCAGCAGGGTTAACAACTTGTACAGATGCAAGTCAAGCAATAATGGCAGGAGTGAAAGATGTATTCCCACATGTAGAGCACAGGGAGTGCAATGGTGCATTTGGTGAACAATTTCAAGAAGAGGTTTCATGGCAAGGTGTTTGATGACAACTTGTGTCCAGCAGCATATTCATGGAACCCTTACTACTTTAACAAGCACTGGCATGTGCAATGGCTTAAACCAAGTCTTCTGCTCTAAAGTATCCAAGGCAGAATCATACCAAGTTATGGACAAGAGCCAGTTCTCAACCCTGAGTAAAGTTGATTATGTGACTAACAACCTAGCTGAGAGTTTCAATCGCGAAGTCGGAGAAGAAAAGGGGAGGAATTTGGATTACCTACTTGATGTAATCAGACAAAAACTAATGACCAAGTGGAGAAAGAAGGAAAATAGCTCAGAAGATGGAAGGAAAGATCCCAGACCATATTGTGAAGAAGAAGAATATAAGGAAAGGAGCAGGAATCTAAACATGGAAGTTGTGGAATGCTCAGATGACTTAGGTGAAAGCTATATGGAAGGGAGGGTCAGGTTACAGGTATGCTGTGAACCTAAGGGAAGAACTTGCTCATGCAGGGAGTGGCAGGTTTCAGGCAAGCCGTGCCTGCATGCTATAGAAATGATCACTTCAATTAGAGGTGAGAAGCTAGAGAATCATGCTATGTTAAAAAAAAAAGCTAGAGGATCATGTGGACATGTACTTCTCAACTGGAAAATTCAGAGCTGACTATGAGAAAATCATTCCACCTCTACCAGACAAGAGCTAATGGCCTCACTTCATTCATGGTTTCTTCCTATATCCATCATTATTAAAGCCTACATCTGGAAGGATTAAGACAAAAAGGCACAAGGGTTCTACAGAGGGTGGCACTGGTAGAAAAGGGAGGCACCAATGTCCAATTTGCAAGCAATTTGGACACCATTGGTACACTTGCAAGTAAGGGGATCCAGACGTTGATGCCATGAAAGCTGCAAGGTACTTAAACAATACACTTACAATACACTTAAACAAGCATGTACTCATTGTGCTAGTATGTTTAAATTTCACTGTTTGCCTAATGTTGGTAGAGATGAACCAAAGGCACAATGGTCCTTCCTGTGTCTACTTAACCGGAGTTATATGGTCTTGGGGGCATTAGTGGCCTATACAGAAATAAAAAATAAAATAAAAAAACTAAAATGATGGTTCACATAACATGAGATTTTTTTCTAGGGGCCTAGAGATCATTCTAGGAAGATTCAGTGGATCACAAAGAATTGACTCCAGAAAAAAGAAGACCTGTTCCCTATTATGATAATATGGTAACTATGTTCCCCACCTTATATATCGAACAACTTGTAAAAGTAATTACCACAATGGTAATAAACTACTGGTAAAATAAAAAAATTACAAGTATATGATGAGACCATGAGGCATACCTTATCATTGATCCACCTGTGCCAATTAGTGCACCACAACATATCTTAGGAACTACAAGTTTAACTTTGGGTATACTCCTAGCTCCCTTCTCTTCTTCAGCCTGAGAATAGAAACATCAATCATGATTCAGCAAAGAACTATTTGCAAATTTATTTATTTATTACTGTTGCACACACATACACACAAATGGATCTCAGATTTGGGTAAGTCCAGAGGGCAGCTTGGATTGAATATGAAAGTTGTAGTATGTCGCCCGCAGTGGCGGTGGCTGCACAACGAGCTCTCTCAATGGAGGTAGACATGGCACTCGACTTCTCTGGTTCTTAAGGGAGCTGATATCAATTGTTGGAGATCAAAAGCACACCAAAAGGAATTTTGCAACTGCCAGAGGGCAGGTTTGGCCTTGGTCTTGTTTCATTATACCAGAAGCTCACCGACTACAGCATATTCTAAGGCACTTAGGATACTTACATTACATACTAAGGTGGGTAAATAACTGGAAACAGGATAATTTAGCACTAGGCTTAACCCACAATGTTCTCAATACATGGCTTAGAAGCCTGGAAACAGATGACATGAAATAGTCTAGGGTTAACTGTGATTTACCTCAGGCAACATTTCATCTAGTAGAATGGCCATAGCACCGAGCACATTATCCTTGGATCCAGAAACCATGACTACTCTATCTCTTGTGTCAGGGAAAAACACATCAGAAACATCGATTTGAGCACCTGAACGTTCACGAAATCTTTTAATCTTTGCCCCGCTCGTGCCAATAATCTTCCCCGGCTGATAACCAGAAACTAGGAACTTCAAATACGTAATAATCGGTCCTGAGGAGTTTGAGGAATCTGAGGACAATCATACACTCGAGATTAGATGTCTTTTACTGTTAGGAAGACATGCGGAGAGAGGCGGGGATAGATGCGGTACCTCCTTTGTCACTCGGCAGAAGTGGAGCATCGGAGGATGGCGACTCCTGGTCCGGGGGCGCGAAGAAGGATCTAGGGTCGGTCATCCTTGCAGCGGCTCGACGGGGGAAAAAACGGCGGTGGCGGTGGCGGTGGCGGCGCGACGGGAGAGAAAACGGCGGTGGCGGCGCGACGGGAGAGAGAGGCGGAGATACAGCTCCAGATACAGCGATGCCTGTATTGGGCTGGGCCTGGTTCCCGGGATGCAGGCAAGGCCCGAGCGCCCACGAGAACCCGGATCCTTCCCTCAAAAAAAAAAAAAACAACAACAAGAACCTCGCTCCCCGTGCACCCTCCTCTCGCGCTGGCGTTTGACCGCCATATATGTTTGGCAACACGCACGGGCACTCAGAGTAGGAGCCTAATAAACAAGAAAAATATTTAGCTCCACTATGAGGAAACCAATGGAGCAAACATGGGTATTTAATTTAACTCTTTCTCATTTAGCTTTGACAAATGTGACATGTTGCAACAAAGTCTTTTGGCTATCCTTTTTGAGCCACTTAAGGCTTTATTACTAGGTAAATACCTCGTGCGTTCTGCAGGAATTTTAAAATGATATCTCATGTGTATGACATGAATATATATAAATTTAATGAGAATTTAAGTATATTATAATGAAATTGTATGTTGTATGCATGTAGTAGTGAAGTGAGAAAGAATTAAACGTAAATCACTAAAAAAAGTGGATGGAGAAATAAAAATGATATTTATTAGCATGCTTAATTTAATGATAATGGACTTGTGGGTGGATGATGATGTGGTGTGAGCCTCAGGATGACATGGCTTCATCATATTTTAGAGAAATAGGTAGTGGACATTAGCTTTATAGAAGTTTAAGATTTAGATGCATGTATATTCACCTCGATACATATCATATGTGTTGGCGTGAATTAGAGTGAAATTTAGTTTAGTTACACTTTAATCCACTTCAACACAAGCAAATTTAGATATATACATGCACATGTACATTCTAATGATTGATTTTATCTTTTGGTATGTTGCCGAGAATACAGCTTTTACCTCCAATAGTACCGTTATGAAGAGCAACAATGACTTTCGATAGCAAACTACCGATTGTAGGCACACAAATCCTAGAATTGTATTTAACTAATTCATCTGTTACAGTTAAATTGCCATGAGAAGAGGTGGCATTCAATGCTGACCTGATTTTGGTATGAATTTCATTTGCATTAATAAAATAGGTTGCTATATACATTTTGGGTGACATGGCAGTGTATTTACGAAAAAAGAGAAGGAAGTGTCATCTAGATGAAACTTTTCTATGAGTTATGTAATTAAATGTCTATTATTAAACTCTAGAATGAAACTTTTCACGAGTAAAGGGTTTCATCCGAGTTTTATTTTATTCTATATTGCATGACAGTTTTGGGAAACAACACCGTGAAACTACCCACGTAGACTGGACTAAACCCTAAAGCTTCATTTTACCATGGAACGGATAGAATGTTGATCATCAAGTTGAATGAGACTACAATAAACTCTGGAGGTATGAGCGTGAATACGCCACGGCTAATAGTATCACTAAACAAGGTGAATCAGACTCCTCTGATCAATTTTTATAATAAACTCCCCTTGTTAGAGGTATGAGCGCCAATGTTCCATAGCTGACAAGATAGCTAAATATTCCTTCTCATATGTTGGTAGTTGCTGATATTTGTGGCCGAAGGCATTAGTGACAAAAGCAATTGGGTGACCACTTTGTTGGAGAACTCACTGACTCTCTCTACCACAAATGGTTTGGAGAAGTTGGGAAGAGCTAACACTCTTGGCAGGCTGATTCTAAATGTTGGTCAATAATTCACCTTTTTGGGTACGGTGAGGTTTGCCGATAAGACTAAATTTGTTTGACAAGACTTTGATAATATCTAACCAAACCTAGAACTCTCTTCTCTCACATTGCTTGGAGAGCTCATTGATATATGATGAGATGACCCAAGTTTGTCGTTGTGCAAAATGGCATTTAGAGAGCCCATTTTGAACTAACATTGTTGTAACAGTTTGAAAGTTAACATGTACTAAATGATCACTCCAAGTTTTGGTTTAGATAATAATATCATTAGTGACTACAATGACACATTTTTTTGAGCGAAAGAGCTAATCCTTTGTTCACGACATGATGAAATGTAGGAGGATGTCTATGTCTAGTGACGCCAAAGGGCATCAACCACCTTTATACTCACACGGACAATGAGTAATAAATGATGTTTTATGTTGATCACGTTCTTACACACCAATCTCGTAGAAAGTATATGGAGTGGCATGGGATGAATCGACCTATAGTTCTCTTTATATCATTGAGATTTCTCTCCAACAAGAACCGAGTAGTTGTTTGGTTTGTTGTTAAGACAACTTTGCCTCACCAATTAGTAGGTGGTCAAGCATTAGGAGATGCTGAGCATCTCCAAAGGTTTTGCATTTTTGCTTTGGCATTTGTAGTCGTTTGTCAACTCTCAAAACAAAATGCAAAGGAATAAAAGAGGACATCTCCAACCGTTTTGCAATTTTGACTTGGCAATTACCCAAAATAGGCGGCGTGGGTGGAGGGATGTGGTGCGAGAGTCACGCGGGGACGTCGGAGGCGCGCATGCGACAAATGCCAAGCGCGAGGGGCTTGGCATATATGCCAAGTCTCCCCCTCCAAATGCCAAGTTAATGAAAATGCAAAGGCTAAATGCATAACTATTGGAGAGGGGTTTTTAGGAGTTTTATGCAAATTAGTAAATGCCAAGTCCAAATGCATAACCTTTGGAGATGCTCTTACCTAATCGGGGAAGTAGGGGTCAAGCGTTGATGATGATTCTCTTACGTGTGCATGGCGCCCCGCCGTCTCGAGACGGAGACGGTCTGCATGCATGGCTGATGCCTCCACTAACACGGTTGGACTTAGAAACGGCGGGCACCGACCGGATCGGATTATGGACTAGTGTTTTTAAAGGTATTTTTAGTGCCTGCATAGGAGTATTTTGCAGGAGTGATGAATCAGAATCGGTTTAGAAAACCGTTTGGCTAGCAGTCTCGATCATGATATTAGAAAATAATTTTTCTAAAAAAAATGGATAAATACAATATACTAAAAATCATTTTTATGGGAAAGAACAACTCAAATGCAACCTTTAAATTTAAAAAATAGCTAAAACATGATTGTTAGTAATACAAAGAAAATCCAACAAACGGAAGCCATTCTATGGCCGTTTCTGGTTCTAGGCAGAAAAAGGAGAAAAAATCAAGTGATTCTTGGATCTTGTTTAGATTGGAGCAAAATTTCAAGTTTTTTCACTCTCTCCATCACATCAATCTTTAGGTTCATACATGAAGCATAAAATGTTGGTAAAAAGAATAACTAATTACACAGTTTGGTTGTAATCATGAGATTAATCTTTTGAGTCTGATTAATCCCTAATTGTATAATATTTATCAAATATAAATAAAAATGCTACAGTGTCTAAATTGTAAAAATTTACAATCTAAACAAACGTTTCTCCACCTACGGGTTTAGCTCTCCAACCTCAATGCCAGTATATATTAGAAACCACATGGCAGCCTGTTTTGTTAGGTCCGTGGATTGCATTGGGAGCACGGGCGCACCGCAGATGCCGTAGTACTACTGGCAGTGACGGAAGTAGCCACGTAGGAGTGGTCAACTTGCAGCCACGTAGGAGTGGTCAACTTGCAGGTGGCCGGCCGCGGTAGGGTACGGTGACGCTAGTATACTAAATACTGTAGTAGACAAACATGGCAGAGAGTGCTCACATTCAGATCTACAGTCCTGAAAAAAGCTGCATCCGGGAAATCGGTCCGGATCTCATGTCTACTCGAGCACCACCGGATCTCATGTCTACTCCTCCACCACCGGACCGGATCGGAACTTGTGACGTTTTGATTTGACTGTGATTAATTCAGCTGCCACATGTATGCAAACAAATAGTCGGAGGAACGTAAACAACTTACTCCTGGTTTGGAGCGGGAGAGAGGCGATACGGATCCAAGACCTACCATCTCCCTCGCAGCGAGCGATTCATCCCTTCCCTAGCTGTATACCAAAGAGAACAGTATTACTAATTTTAACTCGATTTGTTCAAGTTGAGACCTGAGAGGGAACATCGTCCATACACATACCTGGCTGAGCTATTACGTACAAAACTCGCATCCGAATTCGGATCACGTCCGCCTCGGGCTGTGCTCCTCATCTATGGATTCCCACGCGCCACGTTGCGCGGATCGGGTTGTGCACAGCTCCACCGCGTCGCCGTTGCGTAGGTCCGTCGTCCATCCGCTTGACGCATGTTCATGGTCATGGGCACACGAAGCTATACGGCCGGTCGGTGAAGCTGGCAACTCGATCTCGCCATGGAGATGAGGGGAAGGTTGTTGGCGACTATTGTGTGCGGTGGAGAGAGAGAGGTGGAGGGTGGAGCGGGTGTCTCTGGATCTGGCCTGGCCTGCAAGCTGCGGTCCACAACAATGATATAGAGGAGTCTGACTTACTACCATACGCGGCCACCACCGCAATAAATAAAGAAGACATTTCTTCTTTGTAAATAAATATATAAACAAAATAAAATAAACAAAGAGAGGGCACTAGGCTGAATAAAGTCGTTGTTCTCAAAAGGAAAACTAAATAATTCGTTACTCCCGTACTAGTACTAATTTACTGTAGTCAATTTGCCAAATTGCAGTGGTCATCACATCGGTCACATCGTTCTGTCCAGCACGCACTTTAATGTCCCGCTTCGCACCAGAGCACGAGACAGTGGCATGCATGTGTCACTGCTTTTGTACCAGGCAACCCCAAACATACGACAAACTCACGACATCAACGGTATTCTCAAACAAAAACAAAAATGAACAAAAGTGTTTTGGGCTGTGCGAGAATCTGGATATATAGTTTAACTCACGCAAAAAAAAATAATTTAAAACTAATAAAAAAATTGACATCAGCTACTTCCTCAACCATCCACTAAAAAGCCTAGACCGCACATCTCTTCCACTCTAGTAACGTAGTTTATTCTCCTCTTTCCCGTGCGGCCATCATCTATTCATCTCTGTGTTGTGAAATGTGATTATCTCCACGTGATCACTGATCACATAGAGACAAAACGCACAACAGCCTAACATGTTTTCGGTTATGCCGTGGTGAAGAATCTCTGGTCTAAGTATGCCGACGATAACTCATTTTCAATGTAAGGTATAGCTTTTTTTTTTTCCTAATTGATGGCACCACGTAATTATCTATCAGTCTACTAAAATTTGGATGCCAAGTTGAAATGAAAATCAAGTCGTAGCAATTTGTTCGGGCTAAACGTGATGGCAACATCGTCCGGGCATCAGAGTACGTTGGAGGAGGGAGGCTGGTCTAAACGATGAGGCCTATCAACGAGCCGGCGAGTCTAACGCTCCTTTTTTTTTCTCTAGAAAGCGAACATCTTCTTGGAAGACTCGTCAGGGATGAGTGCAGCAACCTCCTATCAATAAGATCACCTACGACTACGACAGTAAGGACTTTAATTTGGAAATTTAAAATTATCTAGGGATCCCTTACCTTTTTTAGGATAGAAAGTCAATGGGGATGTCATTTCAATAACTCATTTACTTCTTCATCGTGGCTTTTTCATACATGGGTCTCCCTCCACCTTGTTTCCAAAATAGACCTAAGAGGTTAAAAATGTTTGAGATGGAAAGACAAAAAGATAAGATAAATTGTTTTTTGTCCTTGGGTTTTCTTTTAACATAATAGTCCATGTTCCGCTCATATAACTAAATAGAGAGGCGACCTTCTCATGGTAGAAAACTTACCATCCTCTCCCGCCTAGCTCCAACGGCACACAGTTTGACCTTCGTCCTCCACCACCTCAATGATACTCGATTCAAGCCTCGCCGCCCTCACCGTGCCTCCACTTCTCAACCATTATCCATTCTCGCCTCCACTTCTCAACCATTATTTTTTAAAAAGATCCGGTCACCCGGCATTGCATTAATAAGAAGGAATAGAGTTTTACATACAATTGCGCAAGATGCGCGATTCCCAGTCGGCAGATCGCCGGCCAGGAATTTAAAATGAAATGCTAATTACTCATAGGTAGTGGTACAATCGTAGAAGGTGCTGAAGTGTGGCGCCTAGCCGTCCTTCAGTCCGAGAATTCATCCCTTATTCTTGTGGAAACCGCTGCCTCATCGCTCTCTGCTCTGTTGAGACCTAGCACTCCGTTCCTTCCAGATGTGCCACAAGGTGAGCATTGTCAGTGAATGCGCTTCAACTGTTCCAATATCAATAACCGCCATGAACCAAACTTCTCAACCATTATCCTTCATCACTACGAGGTCGATGCCCCTGCCACGCACCACCTCGCCATCGTCTAAAGTTAGCCGCCATCTCTAGATTGGTAACAAAGCTCCTCAAAGAACCCACAAAGTTCGGTATTCTCAAGCAAGCCCATGTTTGATATGGCTCCAACTCTAATAGCAACTTCTACAAAGGAGCCGTATCATTTTTTTAGAAGTTATTTGTTGTGAACAACAGAGAAGTCGAGCCATCTTTAGATGAGAAGCCAAATGTAAACAAAACTGAATCCTCCTTAAATGTTCTGGTTCATTTGGAGGAGCATTTGAGGAGGAGCTATGCCAAACGATCCGTAGATCCTAACATTAACCACACATTTGCTGTGGATGGATAAGCAAGTAATCAATCACCTTTGGAAGAGTAAATCTACTAAAATATAGTATTTTTTAAGCAAAAATGGTTATTAAACGTTGTAAAAGTTATGTCAATTTTTGCGCGTAAAATAAAATAAGACATTAGCTTGACTTAACACAAGATATATTTGAATTAACAAAGAATTTATTTATAAATTATAAAAAGATTACTTGTACTATGATGGAATACCTTAGACACAATTTTTTATTAATTTAATCTCCTAGGGTAAGCTTATAAAATTTAACTAGCATCGTAGCCAGGTTTCTTCCATGTGATAAATTGAAAACGAACGGGACATTTGCATTTGTGAAATCATAATACACTTTCTCATGAAACGTAATAAACATCTAGATGCATGATTTAGATGGATGCCGCCTATCCTACTTCGTTCATTTTTTTCCCTCTCGGGGTCGGAGCGGAACACTTGTATACTATCCGTATATTATACTATCGTATATATCGTATCAAATAAATTATAGGTATACAGTATCGTATTGGGAAGTCGGTATCCGTCTTCTGTGATGCAAAAGCAAAATCTTAGACTCATTTTCCACAAAAGAAAATCATTACCGCACAATTTAATGCTCAAACACTGTCAGTGTTCTGTGCCCAAGCCACAGCGCGCAGCTCCTTTTATCCGTAGCCGTGCTGGCACTGTCACTGTCGTCCACGAGACCCCCTCAGTCCCTCCCTCGCATCGCATGCACCCAGCTCACTCCAGGCAAGTTCCACCGACACGCGGGACCCACACAACCCGGTCCCACACGTCATCCACATGCGCCGTGCCGCAGCGGAGAATGGCGTTTGACCCCCGGGCTGAAGAATCTGCTGCAGCGGCGAGGTAAAGCTCACGGCCGTACAGGTTGATTTCTTGATTGGATTTGCAGCTCCTTTCCTCTAAAGCGTGGCGTAATTTGCATGCTTAATGGATGCTGCTCAGCCGAGTCTTTTCTGCTTCCTAGTTTTTCAGCTTGTTTCTTGCTTGGTGATTAATTAGGAAAAAATTCCAAATGTTCTGCTGGTTTAATTAATCAAAACTAGACTGTACGTTCAAGCAATAATCGAATTCGTCCCTTGCAAGTATGCAACTTGCAGAGTGTGGCCATCTTACGTCCTGTGACTACGTTAGTGGCGAGCTGTGGTGGATCTCCTGGCGTGGCGGTGACATATGCTGGGTTTGGGAGCTCTTCTCGAATCCGGCGGCCTCTCGATAGGTCTCGTACTAGGCGCCATCGTCTCGATTAACATCTTCATCGCGCGCGCTAAATGCATGGGAGACAAGTAGCTAGCCAATGCAGAGATGTAACTTATTGAACATACTTATTATACAAATTAATAATAATACATTTTTAATAACTATATAATTAAGCATGAATTTATATTTAATTTGTAACTTCATGGTTATTTTCTAGCATACCTCTTTTTTCTATGGTTAATACTTGGCTAACATGCTGTAGACCAACTAAAATAGGCGGACTTGGCATCTCTGACCTTAAGCTGACAGGCTACGCGCTGCACACGTGATGGTTGTGGCTCCAAAAAACTTATCATGATCGAGCATGGAGCAAGCTATCAATCACGACATGTCCACGTACAGGTCCAAGCCTTCTTCAAAACATCCACATACACCATCGTTGGTAATGGACTGGCAAGCTCGCGACGGACCCTTTAAGCCATATATAAATTTAATCTTATATAATACATATAAGCGTAATCATGTTTAATAATTGTTGAAAACAATGTATACTAAAATAGCAGTAAATTTATACTTCTAGAACTAATATGATTGTTTTTTTTTTTCGAAAGCATGCATTTGCATGTATTCTTCTAAGAGAATAAGGAGTTCAAGATATGCCCTGTCTCCTCGGGCGAGATGTCGAGGTGAGGTCAAGCAACACACAACACAAGTCACACCAACTACAATGCGGTGGAAGTTATTAACGATAAACTAGTTGTGCGTCTAGTGGACGGAGAGTGGATCACGGTGTCACCGGGTTGCCAAAGAAGGCCACCAAGGCGGCGGGTCCCGAACCCAGCGATAGTCCAAGCGTCGATCTCCTCCCCGATCCGAGACGAAGCCGAGCGGCGGACGAGAGATTCCCCCTCGAAGACGCGCCCGTTACGCTCCTTCCGATCTCCCAGCAAGTTAGGAGCACCAAAGAGTCAAAGCCCCGGCGGAGCATAGCGGGGCCGCCTTCCTCTTGCACGCCACCAATCGACGATGGTGGCGTTGTGCCCCGAGCTAGATGCGAAGACCGGCCGGGGACAACGGCTGAACCAAACTTCCCCGGAGAAGACGCAGGAAGCGAGCGGTGGTCCCGGGACTCGTCCAACCGGTCGCAGAGGGCGCAAGAAGCGTCCCGTGCAGCCCGTGCCGAGCTCTCGCTCCGCGGTCCACGGCCCGACCATGCAGAGCCAACCAGAAGAAGAACCTGACCTTGCCCGGCGCTCGAGTTTTCCACAGCTCCTTGGCGCCTAGGAGGGCTTCCTTCCCGTGGAAAAAGGCTCGGTAGGCCGAAGCACTGGAGTACTCCCCATCCGCCGTCCACTTCCACACAAACTTGTCCTCAACAGCCGTGGAGAGGACGAACCCGTCAAGCTTGTCCGAAGCTCCGCAACCTCGATCATGACGACGGTGGTCCGGCGCCGGAGACGTCGCGCGCCCACCGGAAGTTGGCGAGGGCGTCACGCACGCGGCGTCCCCGTCGCCCGCCGGCCGACCCGCGCGGGCGTGCGGCGCGAGAGGAAGAGCGGTCCATCCGGCAGCCGGTGGTCCGTCCCGGGCGCGCGCCGTGCTCCGTTGCCCACGATCACCCGGACGGAGGCCCGAACATGGCCTCAACGACAGCTCCGGGGCGCATGGCGGGGCCGCCCACGGGGAGGAAGGGTCGGACCGGCGATGCCACTCCCATCTCGAGCCGAAGAGCGTAGCCCAGAGGCGGAGGTCGTAGGCCTGCACCGCCCAAGCACCTCGGCGTGCGGCGGCCGTCAAGCCACCTTGCGCCGCCCCGTGATCGTGTCCGATCCCGCCTGCACGAAGGCACGGCGCGCCCTCAATCTCCTTGAGCGCCCAAGGGGAGAGCGCACGAAATGGACACATGTACGGGGATAGCCGAGAGGGTCGAAGCGGCAAGCGTGGAACGTCCCGCTTGGTTCATCATGGAGCCCTTCCAAGCCGGAATTCTTGCCCCAACGGAGTCGATGATCGCCCGTTCGTCGTTGCGGGAGAGGCGCTTGACGGACGACGGCGCCCAAGTACTTGGGTGGGGAAGTGCTGCACGCGGCAAGGGAACGCCTGGAGAACCTCAGTCAGCAGCTCATCGGGGCACCGGATGGGGGTGATGGTGCACTTATCGACGTTGGTGGCAAGCCCCGAAGCCCCAGCGAAGAGGTCCAGGATGCGTCGCATGCAAACGAAGTCGATGGGCTTGGGGGCGAAGAACTAATATGATTGTCTTACAACGAAGTGCCGATCTCATCCCGCGTCACGACGCCGCATGGTGAATGTTGATCGACGTCCGGCGCTGCCTCGTGCTCTCGCCTCGCAAGTCGCAAAGAAGTCATGGGAGACAAGTGTTGGCGGCGAACGACGGCTATCGTCTCGTATAAGGCGACTTTGCCATCGGCAAAGGCGACGTGGCCATCGGCAAAGCCCCGTCGGCAAAGTTTTCTCGGCAAAGGGACTTTGCCGATGGCCACGTGTCGGCCACGTCGCCCATCGGCAAAGGCGCCACGTTAGCCCACGCGCCGTCACGCTGACGGTGCCCTTTGCCGGCAGTTGATATGGCGCGGCCGTCGTGAAAGATTTTTTTTCTGTTTTTAAAAAATACGAAAAAACAGCTTTGCCGACGGCTAGCCGGCAAAGCTGGGGCTTTGCTGAAAAAGAACCCAGCTTTGCCGACGGCTGGCCATCTCGTTGCCTTCTGGGAAACAAAAGGACACGTTCTCCTTTTGCTAATGGGCCATCTAATCAATTAGCTAATGGGGTATTACATACTTGGGCTTGGGCCCCCATCCTGTCTGGGCCCTTGGCCGTTGCACGTGCTGCCCCTCCCCTAGGGCTGGCACTGCACACTCTCTTCTGGGAGGACCGCTGGCTGCAAGGCAAATCCGTGTGCGACATCGCACCTTGCCTCTACGTACAGCCTCGTCCCTGGAAGAGTTCATTGCAGCCAATCGGTTAGCGTTGGGCTACACAACAGAACATGGGCATGGAGCATGGTAGGCGACATGTCCTCGCAGACGATCCTAGACTATCTACATCTATGTCGTCTGGTGGAGAATGTACAACTGACCGATCAGCCAGATCGAACGATGTGGCGCTAGCCAGTCAATGGCGAATACACGCACAATTAGCTTACCTCATGCTACACTCCGGCCCGTCTCCCTTCCCTGGCAACAAATTAAACTGAAAAACTTGGGCACCGATGAAAGTGAAGATCTTCTTGTGGCTCCCTCTGCGTCACTTGACCGCGGATGGGCGCAGAGGCGGTATGGATTGGAGACACAGGATCAATGCTATCTCTACGACTAAGAACCGGAGTCAATTGATCACATCATCGCAACTTGCTCGTACTCAAGGGAATTTATGGTTCCTTGTGCTCCAGGCGCTGGGCTTCCAGCTGCCGCAGGCCGCCATCACCATGCTGCATTGGTGGAGACGATTCGCTTGACGGCAACCGGAGATCGCAGAAATAGAAAAGGGCTTGACACCCCTCTTTGCGCTGATTTCATGGCATCTCTGGAAGGAACGCGGCGGCTCCTGTGGTTGAAACGCTGAAGCTGATTGATGGATCGAAGTGGGTGCCCAAGGTCTAAGGAGTTTGGCACGGCAAGGCGGCAAGTGCCGGTGGTTGATAGAATGTTAATCCATCATGTAATCTTTTGATTTTTGTTTTTGTTTTTGTTTTTTAGTCGGGTGCGGCACTCTTGTATATACATTCTCTTCCTCTAATACAAAAGATACACACACTCATTCATATTCATGAAAAAAAAAAATATTTAGCTTTACATCAAATAAATTAAAATAAATTATTAACGAATGGGTGAGAGTTTACATATTTTCTATTCGTGCGGCTATATGTCATGAGATTGTATTCGACTAGGAGCCTAATAAACAAGAAAGATATTTAGCTCCAATATGAGGAAACCAATGGTTGCGAAGTTGACTTTCGGTTAATTATGACAAACCTTGCACCTTTGGCTATGGCGGTCATGTCAATACAGTAACATAGCAAACAAAACTTGAAACTTTTCAACAAACTATATAATTGGGGCTTATCAAACTTTGGGAGATGAGGAGCAATCCAAGGGTTTTCATATGAGGTGGGTATGAAACTTTGGGTGAGAACTATTTTTCAATTCTTTCGCTCTTCTATAGTACTAGTATCGTGCCCGTGCGTTGCTACGGGGTTGGCAAACTTTTGTATAAAAACACAGGGATCGCATATAAGAAAACAATATTACAAAATAAAATATCACATTAAAATGGTATTCTAGTTTAAACAGACAAAGTTTATAAAATTAATACGATCACATAGATCGTTGTGTTGTAGGCTCATAAACTCTACGATATATTTTTTTCAGTGATTCGTCTAAGATAGTGTTTTACATCTGCAGGAAGATGTCTCCGATATCCATTTAATTCATGCGCCAACAAATCCACAAATAAGTTCCGGTGCATCTCAATACCATTCTGTACACATGAATATATATGCAAATATTAGTGCCTATCACATGGGCAAATACTACATGATTTAAAAAATCTCACAAAACCTTAAAAAAAATGAAATACTCACCGTACAAATATTTGCTGCATTAGGTCTATTCCACACGAGACATATACTGTAGAATAAGGAATCCACTTAAGCGGCTGTGGCAAGATTCACCATTAGTAATATACAGAAATAGTTAAATCACAGGTATTATTATTATTATAAACCATGACTTTGAGTTATTTACCTATCTATGTCATCTGGAATATTTTTTTCACGGATGAATTTCCATTTGAAGATATTCTGATTCCATCCAGGAATATGTGCGTTGACTGCGTCCATGTACTGCGCGTTAAATCCAAGTGTTTGCTTGGCATACATCAACACTGGTGTGTCTTTACACCAATTTTCAATAGGTCTAGGGTCGATCATGGTAAGCATCTTATTCTCATGGTCGAAAACATAAAGCATATATTTTCCAAGTTGCAGCCACGGCAAAAGAAACTGCAAACATGATAGCAATCAGAATAATACATGTGAAAACAAGTAATAAAGCAAAGTGATAGCAATCAATAATACATGTGAAAACAAGTAATAAAGCAGGAGCAAGCGACTTACATATTTACACTGTGCTAACTTGTATTCCATCTTCTCACATACACCAATTGCAGCAGCCATTTCTTCCTTACTATATTTTTTACGGTATTCTACCCCTTGTGTTACGGCACACATTTTCTAGAACGAAAGGATATCGAGTGTTAGGATTAGTATAATAACTTTGCTTCTTTTATTTATTATAGATTATTCAATTAAATTATAGTTAGAAGAAGAACAAATAATACAATGTAATATAGCATGATTATAATTAATTATAAATTTGTGCTTACACGAAGCGTAGGTCCATGTGATGCTTCGTAATATTATTGTATCGTTTCATCCACCAGTATTCTCGAGCTGCCCGAAAGCGGACACCTAAGTTGAAACAATCCAAAGATATGCCTCGATCAATCATTAGCAACTGTTGTAGATCGTAGACAGTTAGCGCAATCATGGTGGGATAAAAACCTTTAACCCAACGTCTCTTGTGAAGCATTAGTCAAAGATGTTGGTTATCGGCATATAAGATAGCACACTATAATTAATAAAATAATTAAAATAATCATGTAGCTTACTTCAATGCCACTTCACCCTCAATTGCCATGACATAATCACACAATAACTCAATCATATCTTCTTTATTCATTGGCACATCTTTCATGACCTCGAAATGCCCAAAACTCATTCATATCTTGATTGGGATGGACTTGTGAGGATTCATTTTGGGTTTCTATGTGTTGAGGTGTGCTCTTTTGAACCACTAAGCATTCAGCCTTCTCAGAATGTTTCCTCCTTTTTATGGACGCTCCAGCCATGTTTGATTCCTCTACTATCTCACAGTAGCTTGGGCTACCAACATTTTCAATGGTATCAAGATGTGGAGACCCCTTTCGTTTATTTAACTCCGACGATAATAAAATCGCCGCAAGCTTAAATCTAAATTTGGTCATATTGTCCTGCACGATAGTGTGAACATCATTAATTACTAACTAAAATAACCATAGATAGTGCATACTCAGGACCTATGGTCAAAAGCATAGTCAATTACCTGATTGAACTCGTCTGACAAATCGTTCCCCGTCCAATACTCCATAAAGGTTATTACAAATAAACCACATGAATAACTACATACAACATTAATAGAGGTTCAAGCAAAAGTTAGATCAAAGGCATGCAAAATTCGTCAACTTATAAGACACCATTTATTTCGACATACCCATCTTTTTGCATTTTTTTGTTGCCAAAAATCTCGTTAACCGGCCACTTATCAACCTCAACATCCGGCCACCTGTGCTCTTTCAGGCCATTTTGCTTCAATACAAATTCTATTTGTTTCCGCAATCCAACTCGCTGTTTATATTCATAGAAGAACAAATCAATTAGCCTTCCTAATAAACTGTGTACAAATACCTATGTTAGAAAATACCTACAACTTTAGTGAGGTCATCACGTCCGAACGTCTTGCCCAAAGAGTCTAGCACCTGGACCTCATGTTTGGGGGCGTTTATAACAGCAAGGTACCAGTGTGTATCCTTAATATTTATTGGAAGAAAGACCTATCGAGTCAAATAATAAACATTTTGTCGGAGTGTAAAAAAATTAGTAATCAAAGAACAATAGATCACTTAAAAAACTGCTACCATGTCATGGTCCAAGTAATCTAGCACCCTGTCAGTTAAAGCGGGAAGCGAGGAAGGGCCACGATACTTCTCTTCAAACTTGTTGTTTTCTCCATCCCGCTTCATCACTGCACTTAGGCACGCGCTTACAAGAAAAGTTGTGCCTCCTGGTCTTTGTATCAAATCCTCCTGGGCCTTCAGCAGGTTAATATAAGCATCTACGACCTGCATACATGGAGTAATTATAAGGAAAGGACATTGAAGTGGTATATGGTTGACTGAGTATTGTGAATTGCATCAATCACCTCGTCACCCAAGAATTGACATGACTGAAAAAGACATGTAATCCATGGATACTCTGACAGGAAGCAAGTAATGCACTGTAACAGGAACTCATAAAAAAACTTCTTTTATTTGACACTTAAATGAAGTCATCAAAATAGTATTTACACCCTTAATAAACATCATACGGCTCTTCTTACACATGATTTTGTTTATATCATTCCTAACAAGAAAAGCCAAGATTTGTTCTCTCTTTTAGTTAGTGGCATGCATAACGATGAATTATATATATATTGCCCTGCAACAAATGCACTCGTCGTTTCATTCGGGTGTGGATGACATGCTCGGCCACAAACGCTTGTGGTTGGTTTTTTGACTGCTGTCATCTGATCTTCTAGAGACATGGCAAGAAGCCAAGAACAAACAGAACTAAATCTGATCTTCTAGAGACATGGCAAGAAGCCAAGAACAAACAGAACTAACAAGGCGTGCAGACCAAGATTTGTATTTCTCTAAATCCCCTTCCTAACCACTCTCATCACATACCTTACAAAACGTTCTTTGCCAGTAAAGAACGAAAGGGGATTCCATCACCCTATAGGCATTCCATCGAACACCTTAACTGCAGTGTGAAAACACCCGTAGCATACATAACCAGGGGCAACACATGTACACGCTCAACACTGACGGACGAAGCAAGGCGATGTCGAGGCTGCGTACCTTGGTGTCCTGCGTCGTGACGACGACGGCGATGTCACGGCAGTGAAGGAGCAAGGCGGTCGTTGAAGACTGCCGCCGCAGGGAGAAGCAGTCTGTGAGCCGCGAGCGCCACCCCGTCGTTGCGCTGCGCCGCACGCCTCCACCGGTCCACCGCCGGCCGGCCCTCCGCGGTTCCGCGAGGCAGCGCGCCAGCCGCCGGCCGCACTCCCGGCTCCGTGCTGGCCACCGCGCCGGCCCCCGGCCCCCGCCCTCCGAGGCTCCTGGTCCCTGGCCCCGTCCGGCCGTGAGCCCCCCTCTCCCTGGGCGTCTGCCCGTGCGGGTCCGGCCCCTAAGCCCTGCTGAGTGCTGACTCCCTCGGTTCTTCCCTCGTCCTCTCGCTGCTATCGTTGCAGACTGGAACACGACGGCGTTGGTGCCGGC
Source organism: Themeda triandra (assembly GCA_018135685.1). Classification (NCBI taxonomy): domain Eukaryota; kingdom Viridiplantae; phylum Streptophyta; class Magnoliopsida; order Poales; family Poaceae; genus Themeda; species Themeda triandra. Next base: position 36,919 of record JAENPR010000250.1, on the reverse strand, counting down.
TGGGGAGGGAGCGCGGCGCGGCCAGGCGGCGAGGCGAGGCGGCGCGGCCGGGGCGCGGAGGAAGGACGGCGTGGCCGGCCTGCGTGGCCAGTCGACGTAGCGTTGAGCGGGGCGGCACGAAGGAGATGAAAACGAAAGACCAAGAGCAGGACTGGTGGGCTGATTTTTGGAGAGCGATTGGAGGAAGGTCGCATGGACGTTAATTTGGAAAGTGATTGGAGGAGCGGTCAATTAGCGTGGCTGATTGGACGACCAATTTGCATGTTTCCTTTTTTTTTCAATTCGCGTGGCTGGCAGACGGAAATTGTTTCGCATGATCCGATGGAGGCAGACGGAACAATTGCCGCACCAAAAAGTGTCCACTCTTTGTTCTTTTTATTTGTGGGAGAATAGATAGATATATAGATAGATTAATCTGGCTGCTTACCGATTGCAATTGTTGGGGTGTTACCCTTTTCCCCTTCTTTCCAATACCCACTCCTGAATCAATTATGACTGTAGTTTGAGAAGTGGCTACAATAATAAATTAATCCTAATGTCTTTTATAATATAAAAATCACTTGTCGAAGATCTGTGCGTTACTGCATAGCCTACCTGATGTCTTTTATCCTAACAATTACGCTTAGAATGTCTGCCAAATAGTGAAACTACAAAACCTTCATGTTGCAATGTGTCTCCCTAATAAATAAGAACAATTACAAGGGGAAACAGAGAGTATCGAAGGGTGTTCCACCGTGCATTGGTAACATATGGACTGACCTTTTTCAGCACCAGAGGGAAAACTGGGGCAATGGAAAGAAAACGAACAAGTAGTGACTGGAGTCTTGAGATAAGAAAGGACAAAGGAGTACGGCCGCAAATTGAAACAGAAATAATGGAGAACCATCGTAACGGACTAATGGTCACACAATTTAACTGCCGATATTTTGCACATGAAAAAAAAAACTAAACTAAACAAAACTTGACCATATAAAGCAGCCATCGAGGAAACAGCAAAAATGTTTCATAATATTGGCCTGAAAGAGGACCTCTCAACATCTAGAGGAAGTACTAGCCTGAACTGGAGAAAAGTAAAGAGGCAGAAGTCACACTACTGCAAACATAACTAAACTATAGGTGTCACTAACTAGCAAGTACTATGGTTATGAATTTATTTATGATGCCCAACAATCAGATGAGTTCTGAATATCCAAATCTAATGATTACACGTTAACATTCTCAAAACACACACAATAGTGGAAAGATAGACAAGAAAATATGTAACATTAAAAATCCATCCGTCCATTGTGAGAAATCCTCAAAAATCCTCAACCTGGAGCCCAAAATAGACCTTAATATCATGGTTATTAAGGCGTTATGTTAAGCCACAGCGACTCACCCCTTTCTGTGGACAGCAACATCTTAATATCGTAACATTGCCAATTCTTAGCATGTAAAACCATAATAATTAGTGCTACTAGAGTGCTAGTGCACAGCATAAATTAGCAAAATAGCAAATCTGAAATTTCTCCTCTCATAGCAAACCTGAAATCTCTCATCTCATAATAGGAACAAATTAGTTTCCAATTGCAACTGGACGATTAGGCGGCAACTTATAAAGCATGCTTAATCTTTTGAGAGGAGTGTCATCCTTCCTGATGGTCATCCTCTGCCAAGACAATACAAGCCTGGGGAATTTTCATTGTAGCGAACTGATGATGCGACCCCCTGCACAGCTTCTAGAGAGACCCGATAACAACCTTCAATAACCAGGGTCTCCAGCTTCCGTGCACGTGCTACCTCAGTAACTCCAGCATCAGAGAAACGACCACATCCCCGCAGTGTGAGGTTAACCAAAGATGGGCAATGTGCAAGGAGGCGCATCCCTGCATTAGTTACATTTCTGCAGTCCATAAGTTCGAGTGATTCTAGGAATTGTGCAGATGAGACAGCCTTCATCCCCTCATCATCAAAGATGTGAGCACCACTTAGCACGAGATTACGAATTGGACAAGACTGAATGAGCATGACAAGGCCCTCCTGTGTGAATCCTATTTCCTGCCAGGCTTCATCACATGCACAAAGTATGAGTTCAAAAGACTGAAGCTTACGACACCTGAGGGCTAGAGCCTTAAGGCTCTCATCAGTCAATGATGTCCTGAAAACACGACCTTCATTGAACTGAGGTGTCATCCGAAGTGAGATGCTTGTAAGGTTGCTGCAGTTGTTGGAGAGTTTAATTATGTCATTATCATGTACACCATGAACATAATGAAGGCACAAGTTCTTTAATGCCTTGCACTTCCTCAGCAGACAACGAAGTCCAATTTCCATCTCAGTATGGATTGTTGCCAATGTCAAATCCTCCAAACTCTCACAGCTGAAATCATATATATACTGAAAGTGCTCCACATATGCAGGATCACGTGGATCAAAGATATTGGTAAAATCTCTGATCCGAAATTCAAACTTCTGAAGCTTCATCCATCCTGGACCGAACTTTAGTAGGTCAAACTGGTTGATCTTCTCACAAAAACTCACTACAAGTTCGTTCAATGATCCAACCTTGCCAAGGCACTCTAGCCACTTTTCCCTACCTATTACTTCATTGCAGCCAATAAGGTGGAGAGCAGACAGATTCTTGCAGCCTTCAGCAACTGAGAGAAGCCCAGACGAAGTTATTGCTGGTAGTGCGATCAACCTCAAAGACATCAACTTCTTGAAGCGCTATATAGCCAAGGCCTTTGTCATCAGCATTCAAGCAGAAGCTTAAGGTGAGATCAGTTAATGAGGAGCAGCAAGATGAAAACACCTCAAGGCCATGATTGTCCAACTGCATCCCATGGTTGGAAGTTCCACCAGAGTAATTGAATTCCACTTTGCACAAATTGGGGTACCGGAAGCACAGACGGTTCAAGGCCACTGTCACAGGGAAAACGCCACAGCCAATGTGCATAGAATTCCTCAGCTCTCCCTCAGCAGCATAAAGTCGCTTTGACACGAGAGAAAGGGATTTAAGATCATTTGGACTGGTAAGCCGCTTGATAATCTCTGCAAGCAGTGCCTCTGGGAGATCTTCCATCGAGCAATGCAGCTTGGCTGGTTTGGCAATCTCAAGGTGTGGTAGGAATTCAGAGTGTGAGACTGAAACAAAGGAGATGGAGTTCAGTATGAAGCATTGAAGATAATCAGATCATGACACTGAAATTAATCAATAAACAAAAATGCATATGATGATGTTTTAAGGCTATTATAAAGATGCTAAAAAACTCTTCTGTCCATCCTAGCATAGAGGCTACTAATTGAGTTAACTCAGCAACATCACATCAATATTAATTACAGATCGATCATCGGTATCGGTGCCAAATCAGTTTCTGTTACTCAGCTTTTTTTTCAACAGAATACTGGTCAGATCACGCAAGTGGACAAGTGTGATGCTCCATATATTCAAATGCAAAACACATTGTGTGCACACAAATGGATGAGTTTTTCTTTAGATAACATATATATGAAGCTACGCATAATGATCAGCTATGAACCTAAGAAGATCACACAGAAGAACTTTTGTGTCAATATCTCCTACGTCTACTAGAAGACCAGACAAAGACTAAATTAGGAAGCATGCTAAATGATTCGTGCGCCTACCTGGCTACCTCATCATGAATAAAAAAGATGAATTTGGGCATAGCTTGTAAACCAATTTTTGCAGCCAAAAATCACAGCGCAAGCATCAAGGAAGCCTTTAAGGCACCAAGCTAAGACCCTAGTACGCACATTCTGCTCAAACATCAAAAATAAAGGTACTAGAAATTTTAGATAACAGACCGCTTGGTCCAACTTTTATTGAGAGCCAACATATGGTGGTTCAGAACAGGAGATACCAGCAGTCTACAGGATGAGCACAAAACAGTCACACTGGGAGCCAACATATGCACATTCTGCTTTGAACTCATGACAGCGAACCACCATGACCAAACGAAGTTTATACAGCAAAACAAAACATTGCCATGCCAGTAACTTCTCCACCGTTATTACCTGATGAAATCCGCACAGGGCATTTGTTTGTTCCGGAGATCCGCAGAGCAAAGAGAGAAGGAAGGATTCATGGCCATACCCGAAATCGGATGCCGCTAGAGCTTGGGGGCGGAGCCGGTTGTGCGGCTAGGTCGGCGGGGGCGGCGGCGCCTGCTCAGACAGAGCACCACCGCCGGACCGGGAGAGAGAGAGCACAAAACCCTTCTCGTCCTCGGCTCACGAGTTCGCCGTCGTCGCGCTCCTCTGGGCTGGGCTCGATAGGATAGGGAAAGGTGTGTTCAGCCATAATGGGTTTGGGCCTACATGGGCCTGTCCTTCGTTTTGTTTCGCGGCCCACGGGAACATTATTACCAGAGGGACGAACGAGAACGAGCTGCATTTTTGCTCAAAGAGAGAGAGAGAGAGAACCAGAGTGTGGTATATTGGTCCAAAAAAGGGTCCGTTTATAACCTCTCTTAATTATTGAGTCTGATTTTCCTCCCCTCAGAGAAAATAAAAATTCAGATTTTAAAATTCCTTTGAACCGTTCGATTTACCTTACTAAAATTTTGAAAGTGGTTTCGGCTAACTTAATTAGCACCGCGCCAATCCTCCTACGAGTGTCACGTCAATCACTGTGAAGATAAATCAGGTTTTCACGATAATTCATAAGATCAATTACACCTTTTATTTTTTATAATAAAAGTACGAAGAATAGCTTTAAAACCTGATTACTTTACTTTCGAAACGCACTATCAACGCAACGCGCGCGGTTCTTGTCATGTTCCTCCGAATTGACTAGATAGAGCACCGTACCTTTTGCAAAAAAAAAAAAAAAGGCCTGTATTAAATGATGTGTACATCACCGGCAGCTGATTTTGTTTCGGTTTAATTTAACACGGTACGTGCGCGTCCGATTTTAATTATGTCGTTTCTGAGACCAACGAATCTACTCAGGTCACCCCCTGGCCCCTGCAGTCAAGTCTCCGGTGCCAAAATTCTAAAAAAAATAGAGCATGAATGAGCATCCAGATTTCAAAAGATCAGGCAGCCATCACGCCTCTGGCCTCGTTCATTTATGCATGAAAACGCTAATCTTTTCTGACAGTCGAGTCATCCACGCGCGGTGGCCTTTTCGCACGGCACACATCAGTCCAGCCATTCCGTTTCGTTTCCCCATGACCATTCATGCCCGATCCGACGGCCTAGTTTTTGTCGTAGAAAGCCCGGGAATGTTGCACAAGTCGTATATAGAAATCTCAAAAATAATTCATACTATGGGGAGTGATTTCAAAGGCTCAAAAGTTGGTATGCTCAGATATTTTCCAAGAACTGCTGAATCAAATACGACAATACTTTACAAAAAGGCTATAATGATAATAATAAAACTACAAGAGAACCCTAGTTTACAACTACTCAAAAAATGGAAGGATTTTGTAGAACGTAGAATCATACATACATATATAGTATCCGTGAAAGGGCATCCAGCTAAGTTAGTAAGATGGTCTAAGTAGCAAAGAATTCATAGATGCTTGAACATTTGAACCAAAACCTTCATGTTGCAATGTGTCTCCCTCAAAAATTAGAACCGAAGGGCATTCCAACATGCATTCATGATCATGACAGAGATGGACTAAATATTTTCATGATCGTAAAGATCGGGCAATGGAAGTAAAACGAAAAATGCACAAACCAGCAGCGAGTAGAAATGATAAAGGACTATGCCTGCAAATTAGAACATGATATATGAAGAACCATGGTAAAGGTCCCATAGTTTAACTGCTGATACTTTATACATGCCAGAAAAAGCTCTAAACTTGGCAATACAAAACAGTATGCTTTCCAAAACATTTCCAAAAACTAAGGTTTCATGACATTCGGATGAAAGAGGGACTCCCACAATGAAGTACAAGCAGAAGTAAAGCACAGTTCTCACTAAATTGCAAGTATTATGAATCTATGATGCCCAATAATTAGATGCGTTTCAAACACCCAAAATCTTGCAATTACACAGGGACATTCTTGAACCACACACAACAGTAAAAGGAACGCAAAGGAAATGTGTAAAACTAAAATCCAGCCATCCATGGCGAGCAATTCTTGACCAGGGGCCTTCTTGATGTGAGCACTGCATAGCACGAGATTACGAATCCTGGTCTCTTACAAGCTTGGCAAAGCCTGGGCAACCTTCTTTGCGGTAAACAGATGTTGCAACCCCCAGCACAGCTTCTGGAGAGACCCGAGAACAGCCTTCAACAACCAGGGTCTCCAACTTCAGTGCATGTACTACCTCAGTCACTCCAGCATCAGAGAAATTATCAGAGCACTGCAATGTGAGGTTAATCAAACATGGGCAATGACCAAGGAGGCGCAAACCAGCATCAGTTACATTTCCACAAAGTGTAAGTTGGAGTGATTCTAGGAATTGTGCAGATGAGACGGCCTTCATCCCCTCGTCATCAAAGATGTGAGCACCACATAACACGAGATTACGAATCGGACAAGACTGAATAAGGGTGACAAGGCCCTCCTGTGTGAATCCTATTTCTGGCCAGCTTTCATCACAATACCAAAATATGAGTTCAACAGACTGAAGATTACGGCACCTGAGGGCAAGAGCCTTAAGGCTGTCATCAGTCAATGATGTCCTGAAAACACGACCCCCACCATTTTTTTCATTGAACTCAGGTGTCAATAGAAGTGAGATGCTTGTAAGGTTGCTGCAGTTGTTGGAGAGCGTAACTATGTCATTGTCCTGTACACCTTGAACATAACAAAGGCACAAGTTCTTTAACGCCTTGCACTTCCTCAGGAGACAACGAAGTCCCATTTCCTTCTCAGTTGAGACTCTTGCCAATGTCAAGTCCTCCAAACTCTCACAGCTGAAATCATATCTATACTGATAGTGCTCCACACATGAAGGGTCACGAGGATTAAAAACATTGGGGTCATCATGGATCTGAAACTCAAACTTATGAAGCTTCATCCATCCCGGACCGAACTTCAGAAGGTCAAATTGGCTGATATTCACACAACAAGTCACAACAAGTTCTTCCAATGATCCAACCGTACCAAGGTACTCCAGCCACTTTTCGCTACCTACTACTTTCTTGCACCGGATAAGGTGGAGAGCAGATAGATTCTTGCAGCCAACAGCCACTGAGAGAAGCCCAGACGACGTTATTTCTGGTAGCGCGTTCAACCTTAGAGACAGCAGCTTCTTGAAGCACTTTAAATAGTCAAGGCCTGAGTCATCAATATCCAAGCAGAAGCTTAGGGTGAGATCAGTCAATGACGGGCAGCAAGATGAAATCACCTCAAGGCCACGATTGTCCAACTGCATCCCATGGTTGGAAGTCCAACCAGAGTAATTGAATTCCAGTCTGCACAAGTTGGGGTAGCGGAAGCACAGACGAGTTAAGGCCACCGTCACAGGGAAAATGCCACAGCCAAAGTACATAGAATTCCTCAGCTCTCCCTCAATGGCATATAGTCGCTTTGACACAAGAGAAAGAGATTTAAGATCACTTGGACTGGTAACCCGCTTGACAATCTCTGCAAGCAGCGCCTCTGGGAGATCGTCCATTGAGAAATGCAGCTTGGCTAGTTTGGCCATCTCAAGGTGAGATAGGTGTTCAGAGTGTGGGACTGAAACAAAGGAGATGGAGTTCAGTATGAAGCATTGAAGATAATTGGAGATCGATCAGCAGTATTAGTACCAATTCATTTTTCCATTACTCAGCTTCTTTGTCATCAATACACTGATCATATCTTGCAAATGGACAAGTGGCACTAGATATATTGAAGTGCAAAACACATTGTGTGCACTGTGCACACAAATAGATGAACTTTTCTTTAGATGGCATACATATGAAGTGAAGCAATACAGATCAGATAAGAACTAAGAACTCCTACATTTCCTAGAGCCAAGAAGAAGATTAAATTTGGCAGCATGCTAAAAGGTTCATGCGCCTACCTATAGCTACCTCATGAAAGAAAAAGATGAATTTGGGCATAGCTTGTTAGCCCATTTATGCAGCCATAAAACGCAGAGCAAACGTCAAGGAGGCGAGAAACACAACCAAACTAAGACCTTAGTATGCGCATTCTGCTCAAACAGTTAAAACAATGGATGAACAAGAAATTTTAGATAACAGACCACTTAGTCCAGCTTTTATTGAAATCCGATATACGGTAGTTCAGAACAAGGGGTACCAGTTTACAGGATTAGTTCAAAACAGTCACACCGATCTCAACTAAACACTGACAGCCATGGCTAAGAACATTCCTGGAAGAAATGACAGCGACCCACCATGACCTGTCCCTCTAAAACAGCACAACGACCATGGCGAGTTTAGACGACAAACAAAACAAATTCCCATACCAGCAACTTCTCCACCGTCCAAAGGAACCAGGAATCACTGGCTAACTAAACGAACAGGCGACGTGTAGTCATCTCCGTATTTGGGAACCGCGTACCCAATCGCATCAAAATCAGCCCCCCGGAACGGAACCCTCGCACGAAATCCAACCAATCTATGAGGGAGGGCTGCCAAGCGACTCCTGTACGAAGAAAACCGCACAAACGAATCGAGCCTACTCTATCCTATCCATCACACCGCACGCGCACGGGCCTGGGGGTTTCACCACGGCAAGGCACTAGTTTATCGCTGGGATCAGCAGAGCAAGGACAGGAGGAATAAGCCAGCGCCATACCAGATCCACTAGAGCTCTTCTGGGGGGTAGGCGCGGAGCCGGTTGTGCCGCTAGGCCCGCGGCGGGGGCGGCGCCGCCACGAGCAGCAGAGGGAGCACTACCGGACTCGGAGAAGAGAGCACAGAAACCCTCCGGCGGCTCTACCGTAAAGTGTTCTGCCAGAATAGGCTTGGTGTTTTGTTTTGCGGCCCAAAAACACTTCTGTCTCCTTCTCTGGTCTTTTGTTAGCTTTGTGCTTATCATCTATTTAGCTTTTTTTTAAGAAAAAGGAAGCTTACTATTTAGCCTGAAATCCAACTTCGAACTTTTATTTGGCCCTACTGTTAGATTTGATTACTAGTGGTGTTAACTGTTAAGTGGGACACAAATTGATGTTTTATACCGCGGGCGTAGCACGTGACTGCGTGAGGACGATTATCAAGTGAACCGTAGTTTTTGACATATATGTCAAATATCACCCGATATTTGCCAAGTTGCTAAAAATGCCAAGCCCATTTGCCATTGATAATTATTATAAGATGTTTTGGTTTTTATAAATTAATAGATTTTATTATACACCTAGATATATGTTATGTATAGATACATATTAAAAGTTAATGAATCTATCGTATAATTTGGGACGGAGAAAGTAAATTGACAGCTAAAAACTAGCAGTGAAGGGCAATGCACTGAGCAACAGCGGTTTGTCACCAAGTAAATACTTAAGAACTAAAACCTTCATGTTGCAAACAGAGAGAATCGAAGGGCATTCAAACATACATTCGTGACATACACAGATGGACTAAATTTTTTTTCAGCGCTAGAGGTGAAGTTTGAGCAATGGAAGGAAAACTAAAATTGAACACACCAGTAGCGAGTGTAGAAATGATAAAGGAGTATGCCTGCAAATTGAAACAGGATATCTGAAGAACCATGGTAAAGGTCACGTATTAACTGCTGACACTTTATACATGCCAAAAAAACTCTAAACCTGGTAATACAAAACAGTATGTTTTCCAAAATATTTCCAAAAAACAAGGTTTCATGACATTCTTGAAGTAAACCACAGTTCTCACTAAATTGCAAGTATTATGAATTTATGATGCCCAATAACAAGATGCCTTTCAAACACCCAAAATCTTGCAATTACACATGAACATTCTTGAACCACACACAGCAGTAAAAGGATCGACAAGGAAATGTGTAAAACTAAAATCCATCCATCCATGACGAGCAATAATTCTCGACCAGGGGCACAAAATGAGGGGCACTTGATGCTTTACTTCCTGAGGGTCTGATAGGAACCCTAGTCCTACCGCGTATGGAGCGAAGGTTGTAGCCGTGGGTGATTGGAGGACGTGGCTTGAACCGACGAGACACGGCGAGGCGCCGTGATCTCGCGATGGGGAGGGTGGCGGCGCGCGAGCGAGCGAGCGGAGAGGAGGAGAAGAGGATTAGGGCGGGGTTAAATCTCCCGGCTCCCTTCAGAAGCCGGAAACAAATAATGTTTACGCTTGATTTCTATTGAGCCTCATGGGCCGATTATAAAGGTTACATAAGACTAGCACCTTTTGTGACTAGGCAATATGGCGCTATTATAATTGACTCTAATATAAATAAATAGACTAAAATGACTTGGGCCTCTAGTTTAGCCACTAATGGGTCTCTTCCTGGCATATTGGATGCCGGTCATAACATCTCTCCCGGCCTTCGAAAACAGCTCGTCCTCGATGAAAGTCCCTAGTTTGGTTTTGGCTAATTGATGAAACCTAGGACTAACCTTGTTTATCTAAGTGGTTGATTTAGAGAAAGGTTGTCCACACGATGAGCATATTGAATATGAAGCATGACACGTGTCATGTGATCAAAGATGAAGATCAAGACGATGCTTGGCTCCATGGACCGGTGTTGAAGGTGAAGGGCTAGTCGAGGCTTCGGAGTGAAGGACCATGCGATGGTGAAGCTCGGGCAAGACTAGACGCCGATGGACCGATGCACGGTGAAGGGCAAGTGAAGTCGAGGTCGATGGATCGAGACGGTCACATGATGGTGTGAAGTGTTCATATCATTTGGAGGAACAAAATGGGCTCAAGGCAAAGGTATAACCGATAGGGCCATTTTGTTTTGCACTCAAGACACCATAGAGGGTGTGAGTGGTTTAGATTCGATAGCCGCACTATTAAGAGGGGAAGTCTTATCGGCTATTCGACGCACGGGTGCCACTAGGTGAATTCATGAAGTGCATTGCATGTAGGGCCTAGTGAGCTAACCTAACCTTTGGGAAATGATTGTGAAAAGCTAACACACAAGCACATGGAGATGTACACTTGGTGGTGTTGGCACATTTACAAAGGTGGCGTTTGGGCGCGCTGTGGTTTGCAGGGTAGAGATGGGTTTGGGTCCCTTTCGGGAAAAATGGATGCATATTCTCTATTGCGCCGGATGCAAAATTTGGTTGAAATCATGCTATCTCTGTTGATCAAGTTGGTATACTTGTTGGTTAGCATGTCTGAGAAGTTGGCGTCTTGACGGGCTGAAAAACGAAGTTTTTGCGGCCGGGCGGACGCGCTGGCTTTAAGCGCCGGACGCGTCCGGCGCGTGTTGGCTCGGCTCGGCCGGTGGCTTTGCGAAAGCCGAGCACCGGACGCGGGCCGGACGCAGCGGCGGACGCGGCGCGATCACCGTGTAGAGTCCGGCGCGTTGGGACTTTCGCGCGAGGCTGGGGCCATCTGGGCGGCGGACGCGGGTCGTGCGTCCGGCGGCCGCGGACGCGGACCGAAACTTCGAGTTTCGGCCGGTCTCGGACGTCTGCGCCGGACGCCGACGTGGCGGCACGTGGTTGGCCGCGGCGCCAACGGTCGTCTGGGCGCGCGCTTGGAGCCGGAGCGCCGGACGCGTCCGGCGGCTGCGCGCGGACGCGTCCGACGCAAAATCGCCCCGAGGGGGCAACGGCTAGTTTGAAGAGTTTGGGCTATAAATAGATGGGTGGCCGGGCTTGGCTCCTCTTGGCTCTCCCAACTCATTCATTCATCCTTTGAGTGAAGAAACACTCTCCCTCTCATCTCTTTGCTTGATTGTGAATCCAAAGTGAGATTGAGAGATCACCTAGTGCATTGCATTGCTTGAGGGCATCTAGTGGCACTTGTGGGTGGTTTAGCCGGTGGATTTCTTGTTACTCTTGGAGAGTACCGCTCCTAGCCGGCTTGGAGATTGTTGGAGGCGTTGGCAAGAGAAGGTGATTGTTCTTGGCCACCTCCGGTTGCTTGTGAGAGGTTTGAGCTCACCTCGTGGGGATCACGAAGAGCATCCTAGTGGATTGCGCGTGTCGTTGAGTACCTCGCTTGAGAGTGGTGTCTTGCGGTGCCTTGCGGGGCGAGCCTTGAGGGGCTAGTGACTTGAGGGTCACACCGAGGAACCATCTAGGTGTTGGTCGACACAACGGGTGACGTAGCTTGGCGGTGCCCAAGTGAACATCCGGGGATAAATCATTGTGTTCATCTTGTCTCCCGGTGATTGGTCATCATTCTTTGTGTGTTGCCGATTGTGATTGATTGTTCATCTTATTGGTGATTGGCAACCTCGACTCTACGCGTTGGTATAACACGCTCCTACCCTCTCTTGTATTACTTTGATTACTTTCTTGCAAAGTAGAATTGCTTGCGTGGTCGGTCGGGAACCACAACTTGTGTAGACTAAATCCCGTGGGTAGAATTGCTTGTGTGGTCGGTCGAGAACCACTCCTGTGTAGATTAAATCCCTTGGGTAGAACTCTTGATCACTAGTGGTAGCTATTGTTTGTGCTAGTGATCACCTACTAGAATTGTTTGGATAGGAGGCTTGCAACATCTAGTAGGCTAAGCAAAACTTGCTTTCCGCCGTTTGTGTATCTAACGAAGTTTGCTTAGTGAGTTTGTAGAAATTTTTATAGGCTATTCACCCCCCCTCTAGCCATCTAGGACCTTACACTCGAGCTGAAACTCTGGAAAATCCTGGCGAAAGGCTTCAAGTGGTTCCCAGGTAGCGTCCTCCTCTGAGAGACCACGCCACTGGACGAGGAGCTTCCACTCTCCGCGCCGGAGCTGGGCGCGCAAGACGCACTCCGGGGCCGGCAGTACTCTGCCGTCGAGGGTCGGGGGCAGGGCGCCTGGTGCTGATGGCGGCGCATCACCCCGATGACGCTTCAGGAGGCCGACATGGAAGACATCATGGACACGGGCGCCCTCGGGTAGCTGCAGGCGATATGCGACGCGACCGATGCGTTCCACGATGCGGAACGGACCGGCCCAGCGAGCCGGCGCGGGTCCGGCCGACGAGTGGTGCGGTGGAGAAGACACGGCCCGGACCCACGCGCCCGCCTCGTACTCGACGTCGCGGTGGTTGGCGTCGTAGTATTTCTTGGACAGCTCTTCGCCCGGGAGAAGACGCCGACGCACCTCCGCAAGCATCTCGTCCCGGCCGCGTAGAAGAGCATCCGCGGCCTCGGTACGCGCCGTCCCCGGGCGGTAGGGCGAGGATCGGTGGAGGGGACGGCCGTACACCACCTTGAAGGGCGTCGCGCGAAGGGCCGTGTGGAAGGAAGTATTATAACAATACTCCGCCCACGACAACCGATCCACCCATGCGCGTGGCCCGTCACCCGTCACACAACGGAGGTACATAGCAATCACCTTGTTGACCACCTCCGACCGCCATCCGTCGAGGTGGAAGGCCGTGCTCATCCGAAGAGTTACGCCCCGCCGGAAGAGGTCGCGCCACACGTGGCTGTGAACACGGATCCCCGTCGGCCGACGATCGACTGCGGGAACCCGTGCAGGCGGACCACGCCGTCGAAGAAGGCGCGAGCCACCGTCGTCGCCGTGTAGGGATGGCCGAGCGCGATGAAGTGCGCATACTTGGAGAACCGGTCAATGACGGTGAGGATGACCGACTTGCCGCCCACCTTGGGCAGCCCTTCGATGAAGTCCATCGCGATGTCCGCCCACACCTGGGACGGCACCTCGAGGGGCTGCAAGAGACCCGCGGCCGAAGCGTCTCGGTCTTGTTGCGGCGGCACGTCACGCAAGTGCGTACCCAATCCCGCACCAAGGCGCGATCACCTGGAATGAAAAAGCGGCGCGTAGACGGTGCGAGTCTTCCGGACGCCCTCATGGCCGCCCCATGGGCGAGCCGGAGCGCCGTTGTCGTAGGTCGGCCGCGTCGGGGATGAACACCCGCGAGCCGTGCAGCAGCAAGTCGCCGTCCGCGCGCCATGGGTCGGCCCGGTCCCGCGGCGCTCAGCGGGCGCGCGTGGACCGCGTCCGGGGCTGTCGGGCCGAGGCCCGACGGACGTGGTCGAAGAAGGCGAACGTCGGCCGGAGATCGCCGCAATTGCGGCGGCCGTGCGAGTCCCCGCGATGGCTGTCTCGACGTCGCGGCGGGACAAGCGTCCGCCACCGTGTTGAGGCGGCCCGGTCGAAACTCCACGGAAAAATCGAAGCCGAAGAGCTTGGCGACCCATTGATGTTGTGGCACTGTAGAAAGGCGTTGGTCCGGCAAGTATTTGAGGCTGTAGTGGTCTGTCTGGACCCGGGAAGGTGCACCCCCATAAGTAGGCACGCCAATGGCGGACCGCCCGCACCAACCCAATCAGCTCTCGTAGGCGGCAAGCTTGAGATGGCGCGCCGCGAATGGCTCCGCGAAGAAAGCGAGGGTCCGGCGCCCGGTGGAGGACGGCGCCAAAACCCGCGCCGGAAGCGTCGCTGTCGACCACGAAGCCCTTGTCGAAATCTAGGACCTGGAGGACAGGGCCGGATGTGAGCGCGCCCTTGAGCGCCTGGAAGGCCGCCTCGGCTTCGTCGTCCCAGGCGAACGCGTCTCGTCGCAAGAGACGCGTTAGGGGAGCCGCGACCACGCCGAAATCCCGGATGAACTTCCGGTAGTATCCCGCCAGCCCGAGGAAGCCTCGCAAGGCTCGGGCCGACCGCGGTGTAGGCCACGCAGCCACTGCTGCGATCTTGTCCGCGTCCATGCTAACCCCGTCCGCCGAGATCACGTGCCCGAGGTAGGCGACGGAGGAGGCACCAAACGAGCACTTGGAGCGCTTGAGGTGGAGTCGGTGTGCTCGGAGGGCGTTGATGATGATGCTGACATGCTGCAAATGCTACTCCCACGACGAACCTGTAGATCAATATGTCATCAAAAAATACCAAAGACAAACCCGCGAAGGAAAGGCCGGAGCACATCGTTCATCGGGGCACGGAAGGTTGCCGGCACGTTGGAGAGACCAAAGGGCATGGCCGGGGAACTCATAGTGCCCCCGATGTGTCCGAAACGCCGTCTTGTCGATGTCGTCGGGGTGCATTCGCACGATGGTAGCCCGAGCGCAAATCCAGCTTAGTGAAAAAGCGGGTGCCATGCAGCTCGTCGAGAAGTTCATCGACCACGGGGATGGGGAACTTGTCCTTGGACGTCTTGGCATTGAGGGCGCGATAGTCGATGCAGAACCGCCAGGACTTGTCCGCCTTGCGCACAAGGAGGACGGGCGCGGAGAAGGGGGACATGCTCGGCCGAATGATCCCTTGGGCGAGCATCTCCGCACACTGGCGTTCCAGCTCATCCTTCTGGAGCTGAGGGTAGTGGTAGGGGCGCACCGCCACCGGAGCCGTGCCGGGAAGAAGGTGGATCCGGTGGTCGTACGGGTGCACCGGAGGTAGCCCCGTCGGAGTGTCGAAGACGTCGCGGTGCTGCTGCAGTAGGCTGTCCAACAAGGGCAGCTCGGTGGTGGAGGAGGCCGCGGCCGGCCGTGGCCTGCGCCGTCGCGTCCGGTCCCCCACGCACCGCCATGTGACGCGGCGACCGTCGCGAGAACGACAACGTCGGGCGGCGGCGATCCCAAAGGAACTGCCCCAGTATGCTGAGGAAGTTGAAGCCGAGGATGAAGTCGAAAGCGCCCAAGTTGATGCCGACGCACGTGATGGCGAAGTCCTCATCCCCGATGCGGATGGGCACGTCGCGTGCGATCCCCTCGCAAGCCAATTGGTCACCGTCGGCCACGGTGACCCGCAGGTTCTCGCCGCCCGTCGGAGCAAGACCAAGGCGGCGCATCACCGCGCCCTGGACGAAGTTGTGTGTTGATCCGGTGTCGAGGAGGGCGAGGAAGCATTCCCCTTTAAGGAGGATCGACACGAGCATGGCGTTCGGCGGTCGTATACCTGCAACAGCATGAAGAGAAACCACAAGGGCATTAGCGCCCTCGGCCGCCCCCTCGGCTGCTCCATGTTCCTCCGCCTCGGGGGGAAGGTCGGCGTCCGCTGCCACCGCATCGCCGGCCGCGTCGTCGATGTAGTCGGCCGACTCGAGGTAGAAGAGCCGCGGGCAGATATGACCCCGGACATAGGGCTCGTCGCAGTTGAAGCATAGCCCTTGACGGCGGCGATCGGCTTGTTCCGCCGGCGTGAGACATCGAAAGGGCCGCGCCTGACCCTCTCCTGGCTGGGCAGGAACCGCTGCCTGCGGGTTCGGTGCGCGTGGTGGTAGAGCCGGGCGCGCCTGTGGGCGCGCGCCGCGCTGTGGAGCCGGTGCCGTGGCCATCGCCGCCGCCCGGCGCTCGAAGGACCGGGCCAGGTACATGGCCGTTTGAATGTCCGGTGGATCATGCATCTCCACATCAACGCGGATGTACTCGGGGAGCCCGCCCACGTAGAGGTCGGCCTTCTGTTTGGTGCCGACGCCCCGTGCTTGGCACGAGGCCGCCTGAAAGCGGTCGGAGAATTCTTGCACCGAAGAGCGGAAGGGGAGCCGCCCCAGTTCGGCTATGCGCGTGCCGCGGATAGGCGGCCCGAACCGGCAGCGACACAAGTTGACGAAGCGCTCCCAGGACGGCATGCCTTCATCCTGCTCAAGCGTGTAGTACCAAGTTTGCGCTATGCCGCGGAGGTGGTACAACGCCATCCACGTACGCTCTGAGGCCGGCCAGCGCTGACCCCTGAAGAATTGCTCGCAGTGATTGAGCCAATTCAGGGGATCCACCGACCCATCATAAGTATCAAACTCGAGGCGGTGGGTCTTCGGCTGCAGGCGATCTTGAAACACACTCCTGGGCGTCGGGCGGTGGTCGTAGGTTGCCTCGTTGTCATCCCCTGCGGCGCCCTCCTAGAACCGAGGGGTGCCCGGCGCCTCCGCCATGGGGGTAGAGGCCAGGGCGGAGACGTGGAAGCCGTGGAACGGTACCGTCCATCCGCACCGTACATGGTGCCCGAGGCGAACGGGCCCCCATGAGAGGAGAGGACTCCGGTCGAGGGCACCGGCGGCACCGATGTGCGCGGCGGCGGCGTCGTGTAGACCGGCGCGGCCTCCGATCCGAGCGCCCACGACGGAATCGGGGACGGCGAGTGCGGCAGCTGGAGTTGGAGGATCGGCACCGCCATAGGAGTCGCTGGGCATGCCATAGGAGTAGGTGATCCGCGGCACCGGGGACGACGGCAGCGATTGACGCGGCAGCTGAGAGGGCAGCTGACCCAGCACCATGGCGTGCATCATGTCCTGGAGTTCTTTCATGCCATGACTCAGGTGGACGATCGACACGGTCATCTCTTCGGGCGTGAAGACCGGGTGCGGCCCGCCGGATGGCATGAGGGGCAGGGTGCCGGATGGCATGAGCGGCAGGGTGGTCGTCGGCAGATCGCCGGGGGGTATGGCGGGGGACGTAGCGAGAACGGTGGTGGAGGGGATGGCGGGCGTGGTGGAGTTGGTTGTGGCGGCGACGGTGTCCATGATCGACGAGGTAGCTGGTACCAAGTTGATAGGAACCCTAGTCCTACCGCGTATGGAGCGAAGGTTGTAGCTGTGGGTGATTGGAGGACGTGGCTTGAACTTCGACGAGACACGGCGAGGCGCCGTGATCTCACGATGGGGGAGGGTGGCGGCGCGCGAGCGAGCGAGCAGGAGGAGGAGAAGAGGATTAGGGCAGGGTTAAATCTCCCGGCTCCCTTCAGGAAGCCGGAAACAAATAATGTTTCTGCTTGATTTCTATTGAGCCTCATGGACTGATTATAAAGGTTACATAAGACTAGCACCTTTTGTGACTAGGCAATATGGCGCTATTACAATTGACTCTAATATAAATAAATAGACTAAAATGACTTGGGCCTCTAGCTTAGCCACTGATGGGCCTCTTCCTGGCATATTGGATGCCGGTCATAACAGGTCAGAATATTAAAAGCTTGTCTAAGTCTGGGAAACCTTCTTTGCGGTAAACGGATGTTGCAACCCCCAGCACAGCTTCTGGAGAGACCCGAGAACAGCCTTCAACAACCAGGGACTCCAACTTCAGTGCATGTACTACCTCAGTCACTCCAGCATCAGAGAAATGATCAGAGCACTGCAGTTGGAGGTTAATCAAACATGGGCAATGACCGAGGAGGCGCAAACCCGCATCAGTTACATTTTTACAAATCGTAAGTTGGAGCGATTCTAGGAATTGTGCAGATGAGACGGCTTTCATCCCCTCGTCATCAAAGATGTGAGCACCACATAGCACGAGATTACGAATCGGACAAGACTGAATAAGGGTGACAAGGCCCTCCTGTGTGAATCCTATTTCTGGCCAGCTTTCATCACAATACCAAAATATGAGTTCAACAGACCGAAGATTACGGCACCTGAGGGCTAGAGCCTTAAGGCTGTCATCAGTCAACGATGTCCTGAAAACATAACCTTCATTGAACTGAGGTTGCATCCGAAGTGAGATGCTTGTAAGGTTGCTGCAGTTGTTGGAGAGTATAACAATGTCATTGTCCTGTACACCATGAACATAATTAAGGCACAAGTTCTTTAATGCTTTGCACTTCTTTAGGAGACAACGAAGTCCTATTTCCTTCTCAGTTGAGACTCTTTCCAATGTCAAATCCTCCAAACTCTCACAGCTGAAATCATAATTATACTGAAAGTGCTCCACACATGAAGGATCACGAGGATCAAATATATTGGGGTGACCTATGTTCTGAAACTCAAACTTCCGAAGCTTCATCCATCCTGGACCAAACTTTAGTAGGTCAAACTGGTTGATCTTCACACAGCAACTAACAACAAGTTCTTCCAATGATCCAACCCTACCAAAGTACTCCAGCCACTTTTCGCTACCTACTACTTTCTTGCAGCGGATAAGGTGGAGAGCAGATAGACTGTTGCAGCCCACAGCCACTGAGAGAAGCCCAGCCGAAGTTATTGCTGGTAGCTCGATCAACTTTAGGGACATCAACTTCTTGAAGTGCGCTAAACAGCCAAGGCCATAGTCATGAACTTCCGAGCAGAAGCTTAAGGTAAGATCAGTCAATGAAGGGCAGCAAGATGAAAACACCTCAAGGCTATGATCGTCAACTGCATCCCATTGTTGGAAGTCCAATCCGAGTAATTGAATTCCACTTTGCACAGGTTGGGGTACCGGAAGCACAGACGAGTCAAGGCCACTGTCACATGGAAAACGCCACAGCCAATGTAGATAGAATTCCTCAGCTCTCCCTCAACGGCATACAGTCGCTTTGACACAAGAGAAAGAGATTTAAGATCACTTGGGCTGGTAAGCCGCTTGACAATCTCTGCAAGCAGCGCCTCTGGGAGATCGTCCATTGAGAAATGCAGCTTGGCTAGTTTGGCCATCTCAAGGTGAGATAGGTGTTCAGAGTGTGGGACTGAAACAAAGGAGATGGAGTTCAGTATGAAGCATTGAAGATAATCATATCATGGCACCGCAATTAATCAAGAAGTGAAAATGCACATGATGATGTTTTGAAGCTAGTATTAGCATATTAAAAGCTCCTCTGTCCATCACATCAATGCTAATTAGAGATGGATCATCAGTACTAGTACCAATTCATTTTCCATTACTCAGCTTCTTTTTCATCAATACACTGATCATATCATGCAATTATGCAAATGGACAAGTGCACTAGATTAGATATATTGAAGTGCAAAACACATTTTGTGCACACAAATAGATGAAATTCTCCGTAGATAACATATATATGACGTGAAGCAATACAGATCAGATAAGAACTAAGAACAAAGATTAAATTAGGCAGCATGCTAAAAGGTTCATGTGCCTACCTATAGCTACCTCATGAATGAAAAACATGAATTTGGGCATAGCTTGTTAGCCTATTTATGCAGCCATGAAACGCAGAGCAAACATCAAGGAAGCGAAAAACAACCAAGCTAAGACCCTAGTATGCACATCCCGCTCAAACAGACCAGTTGGTCCAGCTTTTATTGGAATCCAACATATGGTGGTTCAGAAACGGGGATACTAGTTCACAGGATGAGTTCAAAACAGTCACACCGATTTCAACCAACTCCAAAGACCACTAACAGCCATAAGTCCACAGCTAAGAACATTCCTCGCAGAAATGACTGCGAACCACCATGACCTGTGTCCCTCTAAAATAGCACAATGACCAAAGCAAGTTTAGACGACGGATAAAACAAAATGTTGCCATGCCAGCAACTTCTCCACCGTCCAAAGGAACTAGAAATCACTGGCTAACTAAACGAACAGGCGACGTGTGGCAGTCAAGTCATCTCCAAATTTGGGAACAGCGTACCCAATTGCTTCAAAATCTGGAGCCAGAAACCTCACACGAAATCCAACCAATCTACGAGGTCTGTCAAGAGATTCCTGTAGGATCAGCACAGACGAATCGAGCCTACTCCCTCTACTGCACCGCACAGCCCAGGGATTCGTTAGTGCAGTATATATACTAACACTAATTAGTAACAAAAGGAAGGGATTTCACACCGCCAGGGCCCAGGGCACTAGTTTCTTTGCTGAGATCAGCAGAGCAAGGAGAGGGCGGAAGAACCCAGCGCCATACCTGAAGTAAGAGGAGATCCCGCTAGGTCTCTTCTGGGGGGCGGAGCCGGTTGTGGCGGCGGCGGCGGCGGCGTCGCCATGAGTAGCAGCAGAGCGAGCAGTGCCGAACCGGGAGAAGAAGAGCACAACCCTCGCCGTCGTCGCTGCCTTCCTCTGGGCTGGAAACTGTAGTTTCGGCCAGAATGGTGTGGTTGGGCTTTTTTGGGCCGACCTGGGCCTTCTGTTCGTTTGTTTCACGGCCCAAGCGAAAGTTACCAGGCGGCCCTAACAATGTTCCGTTTCCTTTACCTATCTATCTTTTTTCTATTTAGTTTTGATTTTTTAACTTATTTGCTTGGCCCAAGAATTCAACTGCGATTCTTTATTTGGCCCTTCCGTTACATTTTGATTGATAAGTGACATGTATTGCTTTTACTCCTACGCAAGATATGCATGAGTACGGAATTCAGTTTTGATATATTTCATTATTTTGAGGATCATTTAGATTATTTTTGCACCATCTCACACAAGGGTTTAAACCATGTGAAAGTACTTTAAATAATCCTTATGAATTGAAATGTATCAAAATAAACTTTGTGCTCTTGTCTATCTCACCCAGGGTAAACTTGTCAATTTGTGCCTCACTCATCACTGTTAGTGACCAAATAAGGAACCGACGTTGGATTATAGGGAACCAAAGCGCGCAAGGGAGGAAGAGGAACTTCTTTAAGGCCAAGAAAGTGATTCTCTCATTTGCACTAGTATTAGGTTTTGCGGGAGTCCGATTTACCTCTAGCACCTTGCTTACCAAAAAAAAAAAAAAAGAGAGAAACAAACATTTAGCCTCCTTCAACTCTTGAAACCACCCCCTTCACCTTCTTGGTTTTGAAACTCACGTTAACTAACTTGACACCACATCAGTCAATCTATGTGGCACTACGTCAACCACTATAGAGGCAAATTAGACTTTCATGGTAGTTTAGGGATATCAATTGCACTTTATAAAGAGATGAATAAATATTTTCTTAAAAAATATCAAATATCTGTTTTTGAAATAAATATAATATGCATTTAAAATACTAAAAATATGTTATTAGTAACTTAGAAATCATGCTCTAATGTTTTTATAAGCTAGATACATAAGATAGAGAATGATTTTAGGAAACATGTGAAGGTTGACATCTAGAGCCTGTCTAAATTGTTTTCCTGTGTGTGTCGGTGTGTGTGATGAGGAAGCGGACCCATCCATTTGGATATTGCTGGCCAAGTTGCAAACATGGAGTCGAGAGTCTAAGAAGTTGCATCTAGATGGTCTAATGAGTATGCATGCGTCATCTTCGTGATACACATGTTATTATCAATATACAACCAGAGCTTGAACTATATTTTTTAGTTTGAATGTTTGGTGCATGTTTTGAAGATATTGATACCAAGACTTTTTTTTTTTTGGCAAATTGCACGTGCGATCTACAAGTATTTGTTTTGGTTTGCATACTCCGTTTCATATTTGAAACAATTTCAAATCTTATGAAACCATATAAGATTCAAATAATTCTAAGAGGGAATAAAAAGGTATAGCATAATGTGAGGAAAAGTATGAATCCAATTTCACATTTTAAAATAAATTTATACAAAATTTTAATATTTAATCAGGTGAAAAATATTTGAATAATTTTTGGAGAATTTATCTCTATAATTTTTATATAAAAACTAGTTGACCTCCTTGAAGTATAAAGGAAATCGAAATCCAATTTACCAATGTCATCCAAAATCGTTTCTAATAAAACAACTTAAGCAGATAAATCGGGTGGTTTTAAGTATTGGAGGTGTCTGAAATTTTATTTTTCAAATTGTGGGTAGCAATTTGAAGTCATGAAAGTAGTCGGGAAGGTTGGATGAACTTTTTTTTATGTTTGGTCAACGTGCGGGTAAACGTGTGACCTCCTTGCTTGGATGCAGACGAGCGTGCCGAGATGCCACCTACCAGGATGCGAGCCCGTCACTGGCAATGCACTGAGCCGTAGAAAAAACCAAAATGGGGAAAAAAAACTCAGATTAGGGACAATTTTTTGAATAGTCGTACCAAAAAAAAACAGGAGGGGCAGAATGGATACATCTAGTAACATCTGAAAAACCTGTAGGGCTTCTAACAATAATGTCAAGGCATGACTGACAGCAACAATATCAATCCCTGTGCACATTGTCAAATGTGACTAATCTAACTAACGAAATAACCGCCTCCAAGGCATTTTTTTAGGAACAATAAAATAAAATAAAACTGAACTAGTCGGCTCCTACCCACCTCTATGTCAGGAGATAGAGAAGCCTCTCCCATTTGGCTTCCACAAGTGACGAGCCAAAAACATGTGAACCTCCCTTCATCGGAAGGAATCCAACGGTGTAATGTTTCAAAAATTATTCAAATTTAGTTTTTCAACAGAGATTACACTAACTTAGGAGGTTTGACCCTTGGCCCCCTCTCCCTAACACGGCTTCCACCGATAAATTCAACAAACTATTCATATTCAAAAAATGTATGCATTAAGGTTGAGTCATGGTCCTGCAGATAGTCTTTCCAATACCTCAAGGCTGAATGGAAGATTATAATACTCCCTCTATCCCTGTTTCATTGTCGATTTGGCACTGGAATTTATTGTTCCTGTTCACAGCCAAAGCAAAGCATCTGGACATACCTCATATTCAAATGTATCTAGTCTGAAGCCAAAACGACACAAATAAAGGGACAGAGGGAGTACTTTGCAAACTGGCTATAGAAAAAACTACAAGAGAGCCCTAGTCTTGCTACTATTCAGAAAATTATGCGTACATAGTTTTGAGTACCCCATTGAATTCGTGAATAGGACAAAAAGAATTCAGAGGAGCCTGAATTCTAAAAAAAAAACGTACACGACGCTACTATTTATGGGGAGGAATTTCAAAGGCAGAAAACATGGTATGCTTTCTTAATTCTCAAGAAAATACATTAATCTGGCTGCTTAGCAATTCCAATTGTCAAGCAGGGTGTGTCACCCTTTTCCCCTTCTTTCCGACACCCACAACTGAATCAAATACGACATCACTTTACAAAGTGGCTATAATAAGAAAAGAAAACCTAAGAGAGCCCTAGTCTCACAACTGTTTAGAAAATAGAAGGATTGTGTAGATCACAGAATTATACATACATAATATCCCCTTTAGGTTTTAATTGGCGAATGGCAAACAAGAATTCAGACATGCCTGAATTCTCAAAGGCAGAAAAAAATTGAAAATTTATACGAGACAACTATTCCAATTGTCGAGCAGGGGCTGCAACTATTCCAACTGTCGAGCAGGAGCTGTACCCATTTCCCCCTTCTTTTGCAAATTTCTTGTTTTTTTTCCCCCAAATTGTTTGTAACAATATAAAATCACCTATTTTTATTACGTGTGTATGCACGAGCAGGAAACCACTCTCATCAAAGATCTGTGCATTGCTGCACAGGCTAGCTGATGCCTTGTTGACAATTAGGCATGTACATCTGCAAAATGTTAGTTAGAACTAAAAAAAGCTTCATGCATTGTGTATCCCTCATAATTCAGAAAAATTGCAAGGGGAAACAGAAAGAATTGAAGGGCATTCCACCATGCATTCGTGCGATAGATGGACTGAAATTTTCAGCACTAGACGTAAACATTGGGCAATGAAAAGAAAACAAAAAGGGCACACATCAGTAGTGAGTGGAAATAAGAAAGGAGTATGGCGGCAGATTGAATCAGAAACAATGGAGAACCATGGTAACGGTCACGCAATTTAAGTGCTGATACTTTGCACATGCAAACAAAAAAAAAACATACTCTAAACTTGATCATACAAACAGCCATTGGGGGAAACAGCAAATATGTCTTCCAAATCATTACCAAAAAAGAAATATCATAATATTGGTCTGAAAGAGGACCTCTCAAAGATCTAGAGGAAGTACTAGCCTGGACTGGGGAAAAGTAGAGAGATAGAAGTCGCAAAAACGTACAGCAAGCAGAAGTAAACTATAGTTGTCACTAACTAGCAAGTATTATGAATTTATGATGCCCAACAATCAGATGAGTTCAGAACATCCAAATCTCAGGCTTACGCATGAACATTCTCAAACCACACACAGTTGTAAAAGGATAGACAAGAAAATGTGTAGAATTAAAAATCCAGCCGTCCATTGTGAAGCAATCCTCAACTTGGAGCCCAAAATAGATATTACAAATAAAGTTACTAAGGCATTATGTCTGAGCGATACAAACATCTTAATATATATAATGCCACTATCCTAACATTGACAATTCTTAGCATGTAATATCATAATAAGTACTGCTTCTAGAGCGCTAGTGCATACTGCATAGCATAAAGTAGCACAATAGGAAAACCTGAAATCTCTCATCTCATAATAGAATCAAATTAGTTTCTAATCACGACTAGATGATTAGGCAGCGACTTATAAAGCATGCTTAATATTTTGAGAGGAACGTCATCCTTCCTGATGGTCATTCTCTGCCAAGAGAGTACAATCCTGGGGAATGTTTATTGTACTGAACTGATGATGCAGCTCCCTGCACAACTTCTAGAGAGACCCCAAAACAGCCTTCAATAACCAGGGTCTCCAGCTTCCGTGCACGTGCTACCTCAATCACTCCAGCATCAGAGAAAGCGACCACACTGCCGCAGTGTGAGCTTGATCAAACATGGGCAATGCGCGAGGAGCGCATCCCAGCATTAGTTACATTTCTGCAGTCCATAAGTTCGACGATTCTAGGAATTGCGCAGATGAGACGGCCTTCATCCCCTCATCATCAAAGATGTGAGCACCACTTAGCACAAGATTACGAATCGGACAAGACTGAATGAGCATGACAAGGCCCTCCTGTGTGAATCCTATTTCTGGATAGCCTTGACTATATGCACCAAGTATGAGTTCAAAGATTGAAGCTTACGGCACCCGAGGGCTAGAGCCTTAAGGCTCTCATCAGTCAATGATGTCCTGAAAACACGACCTTCATTGAACTGAGGTGTCAACAAGTGAGATGCTTGTAAGGTTGCTGCAGTTGTTGGAGAGCATAATTATGTCATTGTCCTGTACACCAAGAACATAATAAAGGCACAGGTTCTTTAAGGCCTTGCACTTTCTCAGCAGACAACGAAGTCCTATTTCCTTCTCAGTTGAGATTTTTGCTAATGTCAAATCCTCCAAACTCTCACAGCTGAAATCATATCTATACTGATAGTGCTCCACATATGAAGGATCACGAGGATCAAATACTTTAGGGATACCTTTCATCTGAAACTCAAACTTCCGAAAGCTTCATCCATCCTTGACCAAACTTTTAGGTCAAACTGGCTGATCTTCACGCAGCAACTGACAACAAGTTCTTCCAATGATCCAACCCTGCCAAGGTACTCCAGCCACTTTTCGCTACCTACTACTTCGTTGCAGTCGATAAGGTGTAGAGTAGACAGATTCTTGCAGCCAACAGCCAGTGAGAAAGCCCATACGAAGTTATTGCTGGTAGTGTGATCAACCTTAGAGATATCAGCTTCTTGAAGCGATAAATACCCAAGGCCCGAGTCATGAACATCCGAGCAGAAGTTTAAGGTAAGATCAGTCAATGAGGGCAGCAAGATGAAACCACCTCAAGGCCATCATCGCCCAACTGCATCACATGTCTGGAAATCCAACTAGAGTAATTGAATTCCATT
Organism: Themeda triandra; assembly: GCA_018135685.1. Lineage (NCBI taxonomy): Eukaryota > Viridiplantae > Streptophyta > Magnoliopsida > Poales > Poaceae > Themeda > Themeda triandra. The sequence continues at coordinate 10,688 of JAENPR010000250.1, read as the reverse complement.
TTGCACAAATTGGGGTACCGGATGCACAGACGAGTCAAGGACACTGTAACAGGAAAATGCCACAGCCAAAGTACATAGAATTCCTCAGCTCTCCCTCAAGGGCATATAGTCGCTTTGACACAAGAGAAAGAGATTTAAGATCATTTGGACTGGTAAGCCGCTTGACAATCTCTGCAAGCAGCGCCTCTGGGAGATCGTCCATTGAGGAATGCAGCTTGGCTAGTTTGGCCATCTCAAGGTGAGTTAGGTGTTCAGAGTGTGAAACTGAAACAAAGGAGAAGGGGTTCAGTATGAAGCATTGAAGATAATCATATCATGGCACCGGAATAATCAAGTGAAAACGCATATGATGATGTTTTGAAGCTATTACAAACATATTAAAAGCTCCTCTGTACATCCCAACATAGAGGCTGCTAATTAAGGTAACTCAGCAAGATCACATCAATATTAATTGAAGAAAGATTATCGGTGTGAATCATTGTCCACTATTCAGCGTCTTTTTTACCAGGCTAATCAGATCATGCAAGTGGACAGAGTGGCACTCCATATACTTAAGTGCAAAACACATTGTGTGCACACAAAAAGATGAACTTTTCTTTAGATAACACATATATGAAGGTGGAAATGGTCCGGCTTTTATTGAAAGCCAACATATGGCACTTCAGAACTGGGAATACCAGCAATTTACAGGATGAGTTCAAAACGGTCACATATCACACCGATTTTCAACGAACTCCAAAGACCACCAACAGCCATGAGCCCATAACTAAGAACATTCCTGGGAGGAAATGAGAGCGAACCACCATGACCTGTTCCTCTAAAACAGCACAACGACCATCGCAAGTTTAGATGACAAATAAAACAAAAGGTTGCCACGCTAGCAACTTCTCTACCCTCCAAAGGAATTAGAAATCACTGGCTAACTAAACAAACAGGTGTCCTGTGTAGCAGTCGAGTCATCTCCGAGTATCATTCCCTTCCCTAGGGGATGAAAACAAAAATAAACCCTACTTTCGTTTGGCCAGCCACCATCTATTCTTTAGGTACTGCTATTTCTGTCTTACTGCTTTCAGGCGATATACCCAAACGGCCAACCAAATGAATTTGAAGCATTTCTTTGAACAACACCAAATCATTTTAACCATTGGGGAACCACGAACATAATCTTACCAAGATCTGGCCCCAGAACCCTCGCACGAAATCCATCCAATATATGGCTGTCAAGCGATTCCTGTAACACGAATCGAGCCTACTCCCTCTATTGCACCGCACAGCCCAGGGATTCGTTACTAACATTATATATACTAATACTAATTAAATACTAATTAGTAACAAAAGGAAGGGATTTCACTAGTTTTTGCTGAGATCGGCAGAGGGAGGAAGAACCCAGCGCCATACCTGAAGTAAGAAGAATCCCGCTAGGTCTCCTTTTTGGGGGCGGAGCCGGTTGTATCGCTAGGCAGGCGGCGGCGGCGGCGCCATGAGCAGCAGGCAGCAGCAGAGCGACTAGCGAGCAGTGCCGAACCGGGAGAAGAAGAGCACAAACCCTCGTCGCTGCCTTCCTCTGGGCTGGAAAGTGTACTTTCGGCCAGAATGGTGTGGTTGGGCTTGTTATGGGCTGACCTGGGCCTTCCGTTTGTTTTGTTTGGGCTCAAACGAAAATTATCACGCGGCCCTAACAATGTTCCGTTTCCTTTCCCTATCTATATCTTTTCTATTTAGTTTTGATTTTTTTAAACTTATTTGCTTGGCCCAAGAATTCCACTGCGATTCTTTATTTGGCCCTTCCGTTACATTTGATTGATAAGTGACTTGTAGTGCTTTTACCCCTACTAGGCAAGATATGCAAGAGTACAGAGTTCAGTTTTGATATATTTCATTATTTTGAGGATCATTTAGATTATTTTTGCACCATCTCACACAAGGGTTTAAACCATGCAAAAATAAAACTGAACTAGTCGGCACCTACCTACCTCTATTTCAGGAGGTAGATAAGCCTCTCCCATTTGGCTTCCACAAGTGACAGCCAAAAACATGTGAACCACCCTTTATTAGAGGAATCAACAGTGTAATGTTTCAAAAATTACTCAAATTTGTTTTTTTCAACAAAGATTACACTAACTTAGGAGGGTTTGGCCCTTGGCCCCCTCTCCCTAACACTGGCTTCCACCGATAAATTCAACAAACTATTCATATTATTCAAAAAAAGTATGGATTAAGGTAGAGTCATGGTCCTGCAAATAGTCTTTCCAATACCTTACAATACTTCGCAAACTGGCTATAGAAAAAAACTACAAGAGAGCCCTAGTCTTGCTACTATTCAGAAAATAGAAGGATTATTATGTACATAGTAGAATTATGCGTACATAGTTTTGAGTACCAATTTGAATTCGTGAATAGGACCAAAAGAATTTAGAGGAGCCCAATTCTCATAGTTTTGAGTACCCCATTGAGTTCGTGAATAGGACAAAAAAATTAGGGGGAGCCTGAATTCTCAAAAAATTCATACACGACGCTACTATTTATGGGGAGGAATTTCAAAGGCAGAAAACATGGTATGCTTTCTTAATTCTCAAGAAAAGACATTAATCGGCTGCTTAGCAATTCCAATTGTCAAGCAGGGGTGTGTCACCCTTTTCCCCTTCTTCGACACCCACAACTGAATCAAATACGACATCACTTTACAAAGTGGCTATAATAAGAAAAGAAAACTCTAAGAGAGCCCTAGTCTCACAACTGTTTAGAAAATAGAAGGATTGTGTAGATCACAGAATTATACATACATAATATCCCTTTTAGGTTTTAATTGGCGAATGGCGAACAAGAATTCAGACATGCCTGAATTCTCAAAGGCAGAAAAATTGAAAATTTATACGAGACAACTATTCCAGTTGTCGAGCAGGGGCTACAACTATTCCAACTGTCGAGCAGGAGCTGTACCCATTTCCCCTTCTTTTGCAAATTTCTTGTTTTCCCCCCAAATTGTTTGTAACAATATAAAATCACCTATTTTTATTACGTGTGTATGCACGAGCAGGAAACCACTCTCATCAAAGATCTGTGCATTGCTGCACAGGCTAGCTGATGCCTTGTTGACAATTAGGCTTGTATATCTGCAAAATGTTAGTTAGAACTAAAAAAAAGCTTCATGCATTGTGTATCCCTCATAATTCAGAAAAATTGCAAGGGGAAACAGAAAGAATTGAAGGGCATTCCACCATGCCTTCGTGCGATAGATGGACTGAAATTTTCAGCACTAGACGTAAAAGTTGGGCAATGAAAAGAAAACGAAAAGGGCACACATCAGTAGTGAGTGGAAATGAGAAAGGAGTATGGCGGCAGATTGAAACAGAAACAATGGAGAACCATGGTAACGGTCACGCAATTTAAGTGCTGATACTTTGCACATGCAAACAAAAGAAAAAACATACTCTAAACTTGATTATACAAAACAGCCATCGGGGAAACAGCAAATCTGTCTTCCAAATCATTTCCAAAAAAGAAATATCATAATATTGGTCTGAAAGAGGACCTCTCAAAGATCTAGAGGAAGTACTAGCCTGAAGTGGGGAAAAGTAAGGAGATGGAAGTCGCAAAAACGTACAGCAAGCAGAAGTAAACTATAGGTGTCACTAACTAGCAAGTATCATGAATTTATGATGCCCAACAATCAGATGAGTTCAGGACATCCAAATCTCATGCTTACGCATGAACATTCTCAAACCACACACAAGGATAGACAAGAAAATGTGTAGAATTAAAAATCAAGCCGTCCATTGTGAGCAATCCTCAACCTGAGCCCAAAATAGATCTTACAAATATGGTTATTAAGGCGTTATCCGAGCGATACAAACATTTTAATACATATATAATGCCACTATCTTAACATTGACAATTCTTAGCATGTAATGTCATAATAAGTACTGCTTCTAGAGCGCTAGTGCATAGCATAAAGTAGCACAATAGCAAACCCGAAATCTCCCATCTCATAATAGCATCAAATTAGTCTCTAATCGCGACTGGATGATTAGGTAGCGACTTATAAAGCATGCTTAATGTTTTGAGAGGGACATCATCCTTCCTGATGGTCATCCTCTGCCAAGAGAGTACAATCCTGGGGAATCTTTATTGTAGTGAACTGATGATGCAACCCCCTGCACAGCTTCTAGAGAGACCCGAAAACAGCCTTCAATAACCAGGGTCTCCAGCTTCCGTGCATGTGCTACCTCAGTTACTCCAGCATCAGAGAAACGATCACACTGCCGTAGTGTGAGGTTGATCAAACATGGGCAATGCGCGAGGAGGCGCATCCCAGCATTAGTCACATTTCTGCAGTCCATAAGTTCGAGTGATTCTAGGAATTGCGCAGAAGAGACGGCCTTCATCCCCTCATCAAAGATGTGAGCACCACTTAGCACGAGATTACGAATTGGACAAGACTGAATGAGCATGACAAGGCCCTCCTGTGTGAATCCTATTTCTGGATAGACTTGACTACATGCACCAAGTATGAGTTCAAAAGACTGAAGCTTACAGCACCCGAGGGCTAGAGCCTTAAGGCTCTCATCAGTCAATGATGTCCTGAAAACACGACCTTCATTGAACTGAGGTGTCATCCGAAGTGAGATGCTTGTAAGGTTGCTGCAGTTGTTGCAGAGTGTAACTATGTCATTGTCCTGTACACCAATAACATAATAAAGGCACAGGTTCTTTAAGGCCTTGCACTTTCTCAACAGACAACGAAGTCCTATTTCCTCCTCAGTTGAGACTTTTTGCCAATGTCAAATCCTCCAAACTCTCACAACTGAAATCATATCTATACTGACAGTGCTCCACATATGAAGGATCATGAGGATCAAATATAATAGGTAAACCTTTCATCTGAAACTCAAACTTCCGAAGCTTTATCCATCCTTGACCAAACTTTAGTAGGTCAAACTGGCTGATCTTCACACAGCAACTGACAACAAGCTCTTCCAATGATCCAACCCTGCCAAGGTACTCCAGCCACTTTTCGCTACCTACTACTTCGTTGCAGCCGATAAGGTGGAGAGCAGACAGATTCTTGCAGCCAACAGCCAGTGAGAGAAGCCCACACGAAGTTATTGCTGGTAGCTTGATGAACCTTAGGGACATCAGCTTCTTGAAGCGCGCTAAATACCCAAGGCCCGAGTCATGAACATCCGAGCAGAAGCTTAAGGTAAGATCAGTCAATGAGGGGGCAGCAAGATGAAAGCACCTCAAGGCCATCATCGTCCAACTGCGTCGCATGGTTGGAAGTCCAACCAGAGTAATTGAATTCCAGTTTGCACAAGTTGGGGTAGCGGAAGCACAGACGAGTCAAGGCCACTGTCACAGGGAAAATGCCACAGCCAAAGTGCATAGAATTCCTCAGCTCTCCCTCAACGGCATATAGTCGCTTTGACACAAGAGAAAGAGATTTAAGATCACTTGGGCTGGTAAGCCGCTTGGCAATCTCTGCAAGCAGTGCCTCTGGGAGATCGTCCATTGAGCAATGCATCTGGGCTAGTTTGGCAATCTAAAGGTGAAACATGTATTCAGAGTGTGAGACTGAAATAAAGGAGATGGAGTTCAGTATGAAGCATCAAAGATAATCAGATCATGGCACTGAAATTAATCAAGAAGCAAAAATGCACATGATGATGTTTTAAAGCTATTATAAACATGTTAAAAGCTCTTCTGTCCATCACATCAATGCTAATTGAGATCAATCATGAGTACTCTTTTTCATCCATACACTGATCATATCATGCAAATGTACAAGTGGTACTAGATGTGTTGAAGTGCAAAACATTGTGCACACAAATAGATGAACTTTTCTTTAGATAACAGATATATGTGAGGTGGAGCAATACAGATCAGATAAGAACTAAGAACTCCTACATTTCCTAGAAGCCAAGAAGAAGATTAAATTACACAGCACGCCAAAGGTTGATGTGCCTACCTTGCGGGCTACCTCATGAAAGAAAGAAAAGATGAATTTGGGCATAGCCTGTTAGCCTATTTATGCAACCATAAAACGCAGAGCAAACATCAAGGAAGGCAGAAACAGCCAAGGTATGCACATTCCGCTCAAACAGTAAAAACAAAGGAACTAGAAATTTAAGATTCAGAGCACTCTTACAGCTTTTCTTGAAAGCCAACATATGGCAGTTCAGAACTGGGGACACCCAGTTTACAAGGATGAGTTTAAAACAGTCACACGGATTGAGTTCAAAACAGTCACACGGATGATCTCAAATAACTCCAAAGGCCACTAGCTGCCATAGCTAAGAACATCCTCGAAGAAATGGCAGCGACCCGCCATGACCTGTCCCTCTAAAATATCACAACGACCAAAGCAAGTTTAGACGACAAATAAAACAAAACGTTGCCATTCCAGCACCTTCTCCACCCTCCAAAGGAACTAGAAACCACTGGCTAACTAAACGAACAGGCGACGTCTAGCAGTAAATTCATATCCAGTTCTTCATATTTGGGAACTGCGAACCCAATCGCATCAAAATCTGACCCCAATACGAAATCCAACAAATCTATGAGGTCTGCCAAGCGACTCCTGTACGAGCAGGGCAGACGAATCGAGCCTACTCCATCTATGCACGGCCCTAGGGTTCCTTATTGTAAACCAACACTAATAATTAACAAAGAGAACAGAAGAACCGAGCGCCATACCTGAAGCAAGAAGAGATCCCGCTAGGTCACTTTGGCAGGCGCGGAGCCGGTTTACGCCGCTAGGCAGGCGGCGGCGTCGCCATGAGCGGCGGAGCGAACACTACCGGAGGGACCGGAAGAACGAAGAAACCCCTCTCGCCGCGCCTTGCTGACCAATTTTGAAACTTTTTTTTTTTAAGTATTTATCAAAATGACCGCGTTTTTATTTTTTTAAAAACTAACCTTTTCTTAGGCGCCTCGCGCCGGCGCCACTATAATTCTATGCTTTAATCGCGCATGGAGAGCGCCCATGGAGCGCCACGGGTGCGGGCCCGGATCGACCGCATCCGGTCGTCTCGTCGATGGGCTCGCGGCGCTCCATTTATCCTGAAAGCCACACTGTATGTAAGCGCAAACATAAGTCGCCACACTGTAGCGCCTCCCGGTCGAAGCGCCAGGTGCCTAACTCCACATACGGTGTCCCTCTCGTTCAAAATAATCGAGTTTTGGATTTTCGGGCCATAAATTTTATATAATATTCATGTCTCTAATGTAATTTTGTTAAAAAAACTTCGATGATAACAAGTACTTAGCATAAATAATATTAATATATTTTAATACATAATTGTAAGTGAAGTTATTTTTTTGGAAGTGAGAACGTCTTTTGCCGATCAACACTTAGGCCTTGTTTAGATGGGCTAGAAATATAACTTTCTCTCCATTAGCGTCGATTTTAACCGCTTGCGTGGAGCGTTAAATGTACGTAAAAAACTAATTACACAGTTTAGTTGTGACATCACGAGATGAATCTTTTGGCTAGTTGGTACACGATTAGATAATATTTGTTAAATAAGACAAAAGAGTTACTATTTATCGAGTCATATTTTTAGCCATCTAGACAAGTCCTTATTTTTAAGACAGAGAGAACAGTACTATATTATATCTTAGACTATATATTTTATAGTTTTGTTTATATGTAAATTCTATATTATATTTTATTGATGTAAATTGATTATTAATAAATGAGATGGTCAAAATTATATATTAATATTTACGCTAAGTAATAAGTATTATCGAAAGATTTTTAAATCTAGTTTTTTAATAAAATTATTTAGAGATATAACTACATAAGTATTGTATATATTTTTCTAGAAGAATGCGTATGTGTGCTCCGTTTAACTGTATACCATGCCAACTTGCACGACCAAATACAACATGTATTTGTGACTTTTCTCAAAGTATAAAATGAGATGACCATGGAATGGACCATGATGTGACCCGACACTACATACTGTATAAAATTTATTTTTGGAACGAAGAAGATCGAGGACAACGTGGCGGAGCAACAACACGTGGCGCCTTGCATATTTTGCGCCACGGTGTGCGCCCTTTGTCATGGAGGCGCGCCTATGAGCACACCACGTCCCGGATGGACGGCCGTCTGTCCGCCCGGCCTACCCGGGTGGCGCCTCCATGCAAGGCGCCGCGGTTAGAATTGTGCGCACCAGCGTGGGGCCACCAAAGTTAGTTTTAAAAATAAAAAAAACGCCGTAAATACTTTAAAAAAAGGGTTAAATTGAAAAAAATTACTCGCCGCCCTCTCCTCTGGGCTAGAAAGTGTTCGGCCAGAATGGTGGGCTTGGGCTTGTTATGGGCCAACCTGGGCCTGCCGTTCGCGTTGTTTCACGGCCCAAACAAAATTCTCAAAAATTAGCAGGGAAAGGAACGAACGAACAAGAAGTACGGCGCGTGTGTGATTGGCGCCACGCGGCTTATCCTGGGGAATCCCGGCGGCCAATCACAGCCACGCATTTGCATGCGCTGCGCCTCCATCATCGCCAGCGAGTCCACCGGCCGGCCGCTAGCTACTGTTGCCTCCTCACTCCCCCAGCGACCTCCGATCCGTCGTCTACCACGAGAGTACGGACGAGCTGACCAATGGCCCTGCGCATACCCACCATCTCCTCCTCGTCCCACCACGGGCTGGCCGCCTCGCCGGCGGCGCCCGTCTCCACGACGTGCCGGCCGGCTGTCTTGGCGGTTGGCAGCAGCTGGGCATCGAGGAGCCTGCTGCTAGCGACGACGGCCACCGAGACGAGGGGAGGAGGGGTGTTGCCGGTGAGGTCGAGCGGGCTCGAGGCGACGACCTCGGTGGGCGCTGAGGCGGTCACCGGGCAGGTCACGGAGGTCAACAAGGACACCTTCTGGCCCATCGTCGAGGCCGCCGGCGATAAGGTCGTCGTCCTCGACATGTACACCGAATGGTACGTGCGTACAATTTTTTACTACTGTAAGAATGAATCTGAGACTGTAAATTGTAGAATCTGAGATTAGAATTCATTTTCAGGTGCGGGCCTTGCAAAGTGATGGCTCCCAAGTTCCAGGAGATGTCTGAGAAGAACCTGGATGTTGTCTTCCTCAAGCTCGACTGCAACCAGGACAACAAGGTACGTACATCAGCTAGCTTTACATAGCTTTGATTGACATCTATATGATCTATATTTTCTCTTCGGTAGTGTATGTATTTCATTCATCACTGCTAGTAGCTCTGTGGAATGTGTATGGCATGTGTGCTGAAAAAGAAACCTGCTGGCCGCTGTATTTGTGTGCCATGCACTTGCTTATTGCTGCAGCCGCTTGCAAAGGAGCTGGGCATAAAAGGTTGTGCCAACGTTCAAGATCCTCAAGGATGGGAAGGTCGTCAAGGAGGTCACCGGCGCCAAGATCGAGGAGCTAGCGCATGCCATCGAGACAATCAAGTCAGAATGAGGAAGACAGAGAAAATGTGGCCTCAAAGCAAGTTAAGGTCGATCTGTAACTAGTGTAGATTGTGAATGAATGAGCCACCACGCACTGCACACCTTCCCTTTTCTGGGAGGATAGATACTCATAAAACATGCATGGCGCAGAAAACAAGCTATTCTAGTTCTGCTTATGATTTATTGATCGATGATCGGTCATCAGGACCGGCAAATACACAATGAATCATTCATATGGATGGAATGCTGCTAGCTTCGTTGTAAATAACCATCATCAGGTTATCATATTCTCTCTTTTATTTGTTTGCCTATAACTTGCTGCTTCAGAGTTCAGAGCATTTGGTTTTTTGATATCCTTGTAGACCGATAAGTTGCTGTGTGACGTTGTTGCTGAATTGTGCACCATGCGTATGACTCATTCATTGACTTGGGAACTGCATCATATATTACCATTACCATTACCATCATGATGAGGGTGGATCCACTCGGCCGGGCAGAGGATCGGACACAGAGAATAACCAAGTGGAATATCCTGCGCAGATGTTGTTCCAGTTCTAATTGCAGAAGTGCTGGGTCTAAGTTGAGATCATGATGTTGAGGGTCTACGATAAGGCCGGATCGGACGAGGGTCTCCTTATTTCTGCATCGTCAGATGCTACTATATATACCTCTACTAAAAAAGGGAAGACAGCACACCAACCTCTGTAAATATATATCCTTGATCATACTCTGTGCATATATTTATTCATCCAAGAACAAGTAAGAACTTTTGCATTGTAGGCACAATTAGAACGGTTGGTACGTGCAGCCCCAAAACCTAATTCAGACAGCTTTTCTATATTGTACCAACTTTAATTTGCCTTTTGGTTTCCATATTATCAGATATATGCTTCCTATTTTTTCACCAAAAAAAAAGATATATATATATGCTTCTACTATATATTGTACCATGCAAAACCCTCATGGCCTCATCACGCACTGGAGCTTCTTGGCCTTCGATGCCAGTATCAAATTCACGAAAACAAGCTACTCCAGAGGCATATTCCTGTCTGCACCGGAAACCGAACTCGATCGGAAAAACACTGTCATCTTAATTACGATGCTCCACGTCCACGCGTAGCAAAAGGCAAAAGCACCATAGAGGTTTTGAACTTTTGATGGTCCACGTATAACAAAACACGTAGCGTGCATGAAGGAGCACCAAGGCTTTTATAAAAGAACCAATACACCAAAGCCAACACGTCCTGTTTTTTTGGT